>CM077141.1:12053116-13258238 GCA_039645545.1 Dendrolimus houi | reverse complement strand
TCCAATGAGTTGATATGTTAAAATATATAATTAATTTCCATTCATCTCGTATAATGTTCATGTCGTACATTTCATCAAAAGAAATGCTCTGATTTTAGTTAAGTGGTGAGATGCTGTAAGTGCATTGTACAGGCATAATTACAGCCATAAGAAGGAGTGCTATTGTTATATAATGAGAAGCCCCTTCCTAGTCGTACGTCTAGGTCAACTAGTTTCATCACACCTATTCGAGACTTGTTGTTTCATCCTCATCTTTCTTCACTGGCAATACAGAGAGTTTTAGTGCAAGCATTTTAATCACACCATGTTTTGTTTTTAGAGAGACAACCCTGACATGTCCATATTTCCCGGGATGCACATCTACCACTCTCCCTAATGCCCATTTACCGGGGTAGATTCTCTTCCTTGATGAGCACAATGTCTTCTACTTCGATGTTTTTAGTAGGAGTTCTCCATTTTGTTCTTACCTGCAGCTGTTTAAGGTAATCGGATGACCATGCCTTCCAAATATCTTTGTTCATGGCTTGTATCCTACGCCATCTAGTTGTTAAATTAATGTTGTCAGGATCTGTTTGTGGCCTAGATAGTAATGCATCACCAATAGGAAATATCCGGTGTGAGACAAATGTTAGATGAATTTTCGTTGAGCGTGGACAATGGGCGTGAGTTTAGGCAAACCTCAATCTGATGGAGTAATGTTATAAACTCCTCATATGTGAGTTTTTGTTCGCCTATCACTCTACGTAAATGGTATTTACAGCTTTTGACTGCTGCCTCCCACAGTCCACCTGCTGAAGGGTATGCAGGTGCGTTAAAAGTCCACTGTATATTATATTCCTTTATATTGTTGAAGAAGTCCCTGTTTATGGACTGTGCTATCTCTTGATACTCCTTCCTTACTAGTCTATTTGCTCCTACAAAATTGGTGCCATTGTCACTGTAAACGTGACTGGGCGTTCCCTACGGGCACAAAATCGACGAAAGGCTGCCAAAAATCCTGGTATGCTAAGGTCAGACACAAGTTCCAGATGTACTACCTTCGTTGAAAGGCACATAAATACTGCTTCATACCCTTTGTGTGTCCTCACTCCACGTCCTTTGTTGGCTTTAATGTCAAAGTGTCCTATAAAATCGACACCTGCGTGTGTAAATGGGCGTGAAGGTGTTACTCGAAGCGCTGGTAGGTCTGCCATAATCGGTGGCCTGCTTTGGTCACTATATTTTCTGCACGTAACGCACTTGTTAAGTTCGCGTTTGACTGTACGGAGCCCGCCGCGAATTCAACACTTCTCTTATGTGAGTAAGGCTTGGTCCACCATGTAGTGTAATGTACTTGTCTTATTATAAGATCTGTAAGAAGACTGTGGCTTGGTAACATTATTGATTGTTTTGCTGATTGACTAAGATGAGAGTTGCTAAGACGCCCGCTGACTTTTAATAGTCCGTCCCTTTCATCTAAATAAGGGTTGAGACAAATGAGTTTAGTGGTACTTTTCACACATTTCTTCCCTTTTAAGCGAGTAATGTCTTCTTGAAATTCCACAAATTGTACTGTTTTTATAATTAAGTTGTAAGAATGATTAATTTCCGTTTTAGTGAGGTACCCTTGTATAGCTATATTTTGTTTATTTCGCAACCATACAATGTAACGTGATAGCCATCCAATTGTTGTCGCCACGCGCCGTATAGACTGCATATCATTTAATAATTTAATTATGAAATTTTTATTTTCATATAAGGCTGCGTGTACACTGAGTTTCTTTATTTCAATTTGAAGATATGGATATGTTATTTTTCCAATCTGGTCTTTATGAAAATTCTTCAGCCATTGTGGGCCTCCCCACCACAAAGAGTAACCTTGTAATTGATTTGCGCATAAGCCTATTGTAGCGCAATCTGCGGCGTTCTCTGCGGAGGACACGTGGTGCCAATGTGATGGTGGAACTACTGTAACGATGGTCGGTACTCTGTTTAAGACAAATTGTTTCCATCTATTCGCCCCCCCGTGGATCCAGCCAAGCACAATCATGGAGTCGGTCCATGCGAAAATTTCGATATTATCACATGTTAATGTTTCCATTACTTTCTTTAGCAGTCTTGTAAAAAGTACTGCTCCACATAATTCCAATCTAGGTAACGTTAATTTGGTTTTTACTGTGCTAATTTTGTTTTTGCAGTTACCAGTCTCGATGTGCACTCACCTTTATTGTTGTTTGTTACAACATAAATTGCACAAGCGTATACTTTATGTAAAGTGTATGTTTGTTTTTGTCCTAAATATAAATATATAGGTATTTCAAATTTATTAAAATGTTGAAAATCATGCTTTAATTATTTTCAAGCTTCCTTCATTTCATCCGGAAGTTGTCCATCCCATGTAATCGAGTGCATTTAACCATGTATTTTGAAATAAAATTTTGCTCTAATTGTTAGTGGAGAGAGCCATCCTAGGGGGTCATATATCTTAGAAATATATGACAGAAGTTGTTGTTTTGTCAGTTGTGTGTCTTCTTCTAATTGTTTAAATCTGTTTTGAAGGTAAATGTATCCGAATCAGGTTTCCAGCTAGGCCAAGTGTTTTTCTGGACTCAATGTTTTTAACGTTAAGTGGAACGGCAAGACTATTTGTAGGAGATCCTGTACCAGATCCAGGAGTTGCCGGATCACTTTCTAATATTCAATCCTGCTTCTTTTGGAATTTCTATTAGCTCGTACTGTAACATTCTAGTTTGTTCTTAGCTATCTCCACCTTCCAAAATGTCTCAATATAAAATGAGTTTTTAAGGCCTTTGTGGCTAATAGGTACCGCTGTGCCTTTTCATTGTCGAGTGCTAACTGTTTCAGTGTTCGCATGGCAAGGTATGGTGCTGCCTTTGTCCCATAAGTAATAGTTGTAAGCTTGTATTCGCTTAATGGTTCATGTGCTGATGCTCTCCAGATGATACGCTGAAGATCTTGATCCTTTCTCGTATTAATATCTGACGAAACATCTTCTAAATGTCTGCTGAGTATGCTGGCGCCAGGTGGCTTATTGTATTGAATCGAGTTGGTATGGGCGCGGTGCGCGTTGGTATGTTCGGCTGCAATATTTCGCCACGCTCGCAAGTTCTAAAGTGGCGCTGTTCCATCGAAGTAAATATCGGCCGCGCGGGGTTAATTTTGTGAAAAACCGATTGTAATCAGGTTTACATAGGCTCTTAATATGAAAATGGCGCGCATTTACAGTGGCGTCAGAAGTGCGTGATGAAAATTAGAATCCTTCGTCTCTTTTCTGTATAGTATTAAAGTGAGACAAAGGTATTAATCAGAAGCGCTTCTAAGGAGGTTCGATTATTCAGCTTATTTATTCTCGTAATATGAAACTATTTTATGAAATTCTTATATACTTTTTTTTCACCTAAGTAGCTATTCCACTAAACGGCGTACGGTAAAGTAGGTACTTAGATGAGAGTACCTATTTTACCGCACGTTCCGTTATATGGTGTGTAATTTTTAACTTTTGAACAATTTATACAAGCTTCGTAAATGCATTTTTTGAGCAAATGTGTTAAAAAATACATTTATGAAATAGAAATGATGATTTTGTTTCGATTTAATGATTATTATTCAGCCCATATCATGGAAAATAGTTACCATTACCCATAAACGTTTTCAACACCAGTGCCGGAGCCAACGCATTGCCAATCTATATGATGGTTAAAGTGGATGTAATAGGAGGGATGAGATAGGGGATTGGTTTGGGAATATAGGATAGAGGGAGTGGCAAGCGGGCCATCGGAAATCTCACTCATAATTTGAAACACAATTAGCTTAAGGTTAAACGTTTCAAGCCGTTTTAAAAAGCTGTATAATTTTTTCCCGCCAACGTCATCAGCCTACCGCAGTCCACTGTTGGACATAGGGCTCTCCAAGTGGGCGCCACATTAATCTGTTTTATTTGCGCAGGAGCCGTTTCATATTGAACTGTCGCTTTCTTCATCTTCGCTTGAACAGGATTTTTTTTATTTTTTATTGCAGCAGTTCAGCAGACAGGCAGACGGCCCACTTGATGGAAAGTGGTTACCGTCGCCTATGGACATTTGCAACACCAAAGGTGCTGCAAATGCGCTGCTGCTCTCTTAGAGGAGATTGGAACCTGGTCACTGATGCCGGAACACAACACAAGGTTGTTATGGCGGCATACTCTAGACCAGGGGTGGTAGCCATCCAGTCGGGCAAATGCCCTACCACCTGGCTGTGGGTTGTTTAATCGCCTCTTACGACAGGCCGCCCGGCCGCAGGAAATTGCATGGATGATACATTTATCTGTCAACGAGTCGATAACAACGTCGTTTTTCCCCTTCCTTCCGACCTTTTCGTACTCACATTCACAAAGGTACCTAGTCATTTCTTTCCGTTCGTTTCCTTGCCATGTGTACGAAATCTTGCTGTTTTTGGATTAGTTTTTATTATATAATTTTTTACGCAAATTAATTTCAATATCCAGACAATAACAACAATACATTTAACCAAAACAGTTAACAAAGTTTTGCGCTCTATTGTACTTAGACTTGGACGCGCGTGTGTGTGCTGTGTACGGATGTAGCTCAATACTACTATAGCTACGTCGTAATGGTCGCATGGCTGCCCGTGTGCGCTTGTTAGATGAGTTGGAAAAAAGCGCTAGATTTTGTTACGTGATCAAAAATACAAAAAACCAGCAAGTGCTTATCGTACCACTTAACCTAAGAATCTAGTATGGATGGACAATCCTCAAAAAAGGGATTTATATTGGTACTAATGAGTATTTAATCAACTGCTGTGACATGATATATGGTACCTTTGGGTCATTTAAATTTCATGTACATTAAACAACGTAAAATTAAGTACTTAATTAGATATATGCATATCATAAAAAGCGCTAGATTTGGCCCTGCAAGTTGTTTAGTAAAAATGGCAGCTAGGTTGCTCTATAAAGCGCTAGATGTAGCTCCGAAAGCGCTAAGTGGCAGCCCTGATGGGCTGAGCGCCGGGGAAGTCCCGTAAGCGAGACAGCGAGTGAGAAAGCGAGCAAGAACATACCTCGCCCTCCGGCGATCTCATCCCTCTAACACCTAAAATCGCGTTCTGCGCATCGGGACGTGCGATGTTCCGAGCCGCCATAAAGTTTGCATCGAACTATACGAATTTTGAAGTGAAACTTCTTTAGAACTGTTGCGATTTGAAACTCTATGAAACGAGAAAAGGGACACTAAAAAGAGATAAACACATAATTTCATAGGACAGCCTGCGAAAGAATGAAATAAAATACATTATATTTAATAATTTAAACACTATGCACATAGACATAGAGCTGGAAATGTTTTGGAGTTTTCGTTAATAATAGGTTGGGGAAAAAGTCTTTTCGCATATAGTATGTATGAACTTGTAATAAGATCTCTTTGGCTATACCATTTGTATCATTAAAAAGTTTTAATTTTAAAGAAGACAATTCCAAATTCAAATTTGGAAAATTTGTGATTTTTATTTGTTTTTCTTATTGTTAAAATGAGTGAATCTAATGAAGAAATTCGATACATTTTAAAATTTTACTACAAAAAAGGTAAAAATGCAACACAAGCCGCGAAAAAATTTGTGATATTTATGGACCTAATGCAGTATCTGTGAGAGTAGCGCAAATTTGGTTTAAGCGTTTTCAATCAGGAAATTTTGATATCAAAGATGCACGTCTCTCTGGTCACCCTGTTACGGACAAAATTGATGCCATTTTTGAAAAAGTGGAGCAAGATCGGCATATTAGTAGTTACGATGTAGCTGGAGAACTGGGAATTGACCACAAAACGGGTTTGGCGCATTTGAAAAAAGTTGGGTACACAAAAAACTTCGATATTTGGGTGCTTCATGAGCTCACTGAAAGAAACCTAATGAACCGTGTATGAGTACATTGTGATTCTTTATTACGACGTAATGAAACCGAACCATATTTGAAGAAGCTGATAACTGGTGATGAAAAGTGGATCACGTACGACAAGAACGTGGGAAAAAGATCGTGGTCAAAGGCCGGTTAGGCTTCACAGACTGTGGCGAAACCCGGGTTAACTCGCAACAAGGTGATGCTGTGTGTATGGTGGGATTGAAAGGGCATTATTCATTATGAGCTGTTACCGCCAGGCAGGACCATCGATTCTGAACTGTACTGCGAACAACTGATGAGATTAAAGCAAAAAGTTGAGAGAAAGCGGCCGGAATTAATCAACAGAAGGGGTGTAGTTTTTCACCATGATAACGCTAGACCTCACACATCTTTAGCCACTCAGCAAAAATTACGAGAGTTTGGCTGGGAGGTGTTAATGCATCCGCTGTATAGTCCTGGCCTTGCACCTTCTGATTTTTACCTGTTTCGGTCTCTGCAGAATTCCTTAGACAGTGTCAGGTTAACATTACGAGAGGACTGCCAAAACCACTTGTCGCAATTTTTTGATCAGAAGCCCCAAAATTTTTATAGCAATAGGATCACGTCCCTACTTACAAGATGGCAAAAAGTTATCCAACGAAATGGCACCTACATACTTTAGTCAAATGTAAATAAACTTTATAAAAACACCTTTTGAATTTTTATATAAAATGCGAAGAAACTTTTTCCCCAACCTAATACTTCAAATTTCGCGTTTTAAAGCTTAAATATATTATAACGATATAATATATGAAATATGACGTCAGGAAATTTAGCATCGCTCCCACCCCTTGTCACACTTTGTTTTACTTTACTGCGTGTGAACTGCGCACACACACACACACATACGTACACACACACACGTACACACACGAACACACACATACACATGTTCGCAAAAATGAAACGGAAAGACAAAATAAAACCCACATTCATGTATACCTATAACGAGAAAAGAAATTAATATAAATGAATATAATATTATAAAATTCTAAACATGCCGTGTCTGTCTGTACATTGAACCTATTAAAAGAACACAACTGGAATAGACTATATAAACAACGGAGAACACGATGCAATTTTTAGATTTCGTGTCTGTTTGTTCAGGATTCGCGTAAAAACTACTGTGCCGATTTCGACGCGGTTTTCGCAGATCGACAGCAAATTCATAGACTTAAAATCTGCACTACTTTTTAGCCTGGGAACCCGGCGGCAAATTTTCTGGGAATAATTTAAAATGGCCAGACTAAAAATAAAACATCGAATTCCAATGTGATTTTTTCACTGATCGATAGCAAATTTTATGTAATAAAATGTGTGATGGTTTTATCCCCAGAATCCCGCGAGAATTTTCCCGGAGCGGTCTGTAGTAGTTCGGGTGCATAAAAGTCAGCTTATTCCGACAGTTTCTGTAAAACGATGGGTTAAATTCTTTTAAATGCTACGTTACTTTCCTTCCCGGGAATCTTTTTTCGATTCGATCGAATTCGAATTTCAAGTCAAGCGTGGACGAAGTCGACGGCATATCCTAGTAAAGTAATAAAAACCTCTGCCTTGAACTACGGCAGTGGAGGAGGCGATAAACATATTTAAATATTGTAAAAATATGTTCTTATCCTCCTATCAAAGCTTCCACAGCGATAACTTGTTTTATACCCAAATTATCTGTCGCCTGCGGATTCGCTCGCGTGGATTACAAATAGTCACAGTTTGATTAGTCAAAAACAGTTAAAAGTCAGCCGTTTTTCACCACCTTAGGGGTTGTACTTCGAAAAAGGCTGATAAACGTTGTACCTTTTATTTCTAACCAGAACCAAGTACATACAATGCTGTGACTCTTACTTTAAAAATGACGGATTTTCATACAAATTTTTCACACCCTTTTTGGCCCCTTTAGGAATTGAATTTCCAAAAACTCTGTTAAACGTATATATTTATTTCTAACCAGAAATAGGTATATAGAACTTCATTCTTCTTACTTTGATATTCAAAGTAAGAAGACAGATTTTCAAACAACTTTCATTCCCTTTTTTACTCCCTTAGGGCCTGAATTTTCGAAAATCCTTTTTGGTGCGCACCTATAGTATAATAATAATAATAATAATAATAATCCCGCAGGGGGCTTTGTGGCGAAGCCTTAGGTGAGTAGCGACACCTCGTACCTGACTCCGGGGCCCAAGACAAGGACCCCACCTCCGTGCTTGCCTTAGCCAGCCGGCACGGAGTGGAGATCGCAGAGCTAAGACTCAAGCTCCAGGAGTGGAAGTGATAAATGGCATCACGTCAGAAGTAGCTTCGGTGAACCTGCAGCCAACCTCTCTACACCCCTTAGCCACTCACACCCATGTTGCCCCTGTCTTCTATGGCATTTTTGGGGCCCATGCAGGGAGTGGCAAGTCACTGTCTGCCCATTTTTCCATGTTCCCGAACATTTGACTGGTAGACGCGATAGTCCCCATATTCCCAGACCCCTAGTACCACTAGAAGTTCACCCCAATAGCCCGGTACTTTTGTCCTCATTTCCCACAATAGTCCTACACTGGCCGGGGCTTGTCCTTGGGTGCATTATTACATGGTGAACACAGGATAATCGCTGGTCAGTGTCACGCCACATTTACATTAAATTTGTCAAGGGGCCTCTACGTGTTGGCCATCCCATGGCTCCACGCAAGCCCTCTAAATGTCCGGGCCATTTTGATGGCCCGTAGTCTTGAAAGACATACAAGATAATAATAATAATATAATAATAATCGGCAGACAAACAAACATATTATATATCCCCAAATTAAGCAAGTTACGCTTGTGTTATGGGTAATATACAACGTACTACTCTGGGGCCGATCCCAGACACCCAGACCATAGTAACTAACGAAAAAAATACGTTTTCGAAATTTACCATACCAGGAATCGAACCCGGAGCCTCTGCATTGCACTGAGGTAGGCCGGCAAAGGCTTAGCCCGCTCAACCACAGAGGCCGTCACATAAAAAGTATAAAAAGAACTCGTATGCAATTTTTCACGGCCCTTAGGCTCAGTAATTTGAGCTGTGCATTGATGTCAGTCAGTGAGGTCAAGCAATAATATATGTATAGGATACTACTCTGTCAAAAAAGTACCGGAAAAAGGTGCATAATACACAAATTGTTAGTTATTCATTCAAATTTATTTTATCACCTTCAAAGTATGCTCCTTCAGAAATGATACACTTACGCCAACGAATAATCCAATTATCAAAACATTTTTAAACGCTTTTTTCGGAATTGAGTTTAGTTCTCGTCGTAAATTCTCCTTTATGTCTTCTACCGAATGGAAACGGGTGCCATGAAGTGGTAATTTGAATTCAGGAAAAGAAAGAAGTCGGCAGGAGCCATATCTGGTGAATAAGGTGGTTGTTCGATCGTATTTGTTGAGTTTTTGGTCAAAAATTCGTTCACAATGATGGCCTTGTGCAAAGGCGCATTGTCGTGGTGCAAAATCCAAGAATTTCTTTCCACAAATTTGGCTTTTATCGTCAAATTTGCTCTCTTAAACGCCGCATAACGCTCAAATAATAAACTTTATTTGCCGTTTGACCTTCCGATAAGAATTCCGAGTACACAACACCGCGATAGTTAAAAAAAACAGTCAACATGACTTTGACTTTTGAGGACTTTGGTGGGGTTTTTTTCGATTTCGGTTCAGTTGAAAGGCGTCACTCCGAAGCTTGTTCACTAGTTTGCATGTCAAACTCTCAAACCCACGTTTCGTCACCAGTACCAATGCGTTCTAGTATGTCCTCAGCTACTCTTATGTGATTGAGTTTTTGAAGAAGATTCAGGTTTTTTGGGACTAGCCGAGCGGCAACATGTTTCATACCCAAGTGATCATTTAAAATGACCCGTGAGAGAGGCACAGAAAGTTCAGCGGCAATTTTTCTCAAACTTGAATGAGGATTTTCAGTCACTATTTCCTTCACTTTTGCAATGTTAACTTCAGTTGAAGACGTTGATGGCCTACCAGGGCGAGGCATATCTGCCAGCATATCTCGACCGCTTCTGAACGCTTTGTACCGCTCATGAGCACGTGTTTTTGATAAAGTCGATTCACCGTAAGCCTTCTGTAACATTTTCAGTGTCTCCGAACACGAAATTCTATTGACGATGCAAAATTTAAGATAAACTCTTTGTTCGATGTTTTTGTCCATTATAGAATTCGCAATATACACTAGATATGATCTAACTTAAAACAGCACTGTATATAACTTAAATGACCGATGCAACTCAAACTTCGCTCCAAAATGAAAAACAGCTGTGGCAATCTAACAACAAAAAAACAAAAAAATGTATTTGGAACCACAAACAAACCATCCAATCCCGATACTTTATTTGACAGAATGTATGTCGATTAATTAATTTATTTATTTCAAAAATATTAGTTACGATAAAAATACTTACGGCATCAGTCGTGTTGCAAATTTTCGATTCTTTCAGCAGCTTTTTTTCTTGGGGTGTTATGTTCTTTGCTTTCCGGAAAAGTGTGTAAAAAACTTCACAACTGGCAAGCGGCACACATTCGCCGTGACCTCCCGTTGGCGTTGTGCACACTGAACGTAAAACCAGCTTTTTTTTAACAAACACAAAACTGACTTCAAACTAAACAGCAAAAATTAATATTTTCTATATCATCTTGAAGTCGGTGCCAAGTAAAACAAGGCTGGAGATAGCCCGTTCAAAGGATTAGTGTATGTATTCAGTGAGGTAATGCTGACAGCCTTCTAGGCACACTGCTCAACGCCAGCGGTCTGGCTCGATTGTAGTTTACAGTGTTTTATTTTCTTTTTAGTTATCCCTAACAAATAAATACATATTTTCTAGGGATTTATTTATAGTAAAACATAAAAAAAACAACAACAAATTTGCAAAATATAGTGATTTTTATGTTTTACTGGTACCGACTTCAAGACGTAGCAATTATTGTTTTTTTGCATATGTTATTCTTGGAGTTGATTTCTTCTGTGCTAGAAAGTTTATATTTTTGACTTTTACATTACGTGTATGATATCCAATAATAATGAAATTATGAAACTATCCTTAAGCTGTACTGAATGCAATGCAAGAAGAATAATCAACATCGGTTCAGAAACATAAAAATGATAGCTAAAAAACCACATAACATACATTTTCTGTCTTATTTTAATACATTTTCTGCTATGTCTTCGGCACTCAAACTTCAATAGCAATAAAATTTATATGGGAATATTCTGAAGCTTTACTGAGTCCAAAGCAAAAGGAATGATCAAAATCGCTTCAGAAATGAAAAAGTTAGTGCTGAACGTCTAAAAATATTTACACATGAGGACCTCAACCGTTTTTTGAGGTAGATTACAAATCAGTAGAAATTTTTAAAATAGGATCTGTTAAAATATGAATACTTACTTCCATTTATAACGCAAACACTGGTTGCCCATATCGACAAAAGTAATAGTATATTCATTGTGGTATATTTGATATATTATGAACAAAATATTTGCAACCAAATATTTTATTTGAACTTTATTTACTATAGCCTAGTAATGGTGCGATTCTCTTGGTGGCGAAATAGACACTATGATTTAAACGAAGCAACTTATCTTTAATGTGTTATTTTAATATGTGAAAGGAAATCTCGGAGAAGTGTTAGGCTAAACCCAAACGACCGACCACAACGGCGACAAACAGTTCATACACTTTTTCGTACATTTTGTAGAGACATCGTGTGGGCGGTGGGCGGTGGTACTTTGTTCGCGCGATGGCGCCTGGCCGCCACCCGTTTCTGTGGTCGGTGGTCCGTTTGCGCGCAGCCTTAACTTTGGCATAGTTAAAACTTGTATTATACAGAGATGTGCAGAATGATATTTATTGCATATTACTTACTTAGCTTGTTTCCACGGCTTCGCTTGCGTTAATGTAAGTTTTGTAGACAGAATGGCGGACCGGCCGTTGGGAGTCCCACACGCAGACCGGTAACCTGCTTCCAGGTCCGGAGATAGTGCGCAAATGCATTCCCCTAACGTTAAAAAAATGATATGTTTTTTTAAATATTATTTTTGAAGTGAAGTTTCTTTAGAATTGTTGATTTGAAACGACTCGACTCAACGAAAAAGGACACTAAAAAGAGATAAACACATAAATCTATAGGACTAAGCCTGCGAGAGAATGAGATAGAATACATTAAATTTAATCATTTAAACACTATGCTCATAGAGTTGGTATTGTTTAAGGTTTTCGTTAATACTAATAACAAATTTCGTGTTTTAAACCTTATATATATTATATTATCAATAATAAAATAAAACTAAAATACATTATGTAGCAGATCACTGCCAACGGGGAGCGTGCCCAGAAGGCTGGCTGCATTGCCGCGCTGTATGGCAATACTTATTTGTTGTGCGAAATATGAGCCAGCCTTCTGATTACGGGTAGTGTCAAAGAGTTTCTTACATATGTCTTTAAAGAAACTCTTTGGCCGATGGACCCCACGGTCCTAACGTTCCAACTCCAAACGGCACAAATATGTAACCTCTTCCTAAGGCTTCATATTTGCGCCGTTTGACGTCTCGTCAGCTGAAGCGGTGGTGTTGCCAGCCCCTGACTCGGTCATTGCAAGATGTGATGGGCCAGTGTGTCAATACAGGTCGCATCCCACACTAGCGGCCGCCCCATCTTCCAAGGGACGAGTGACATTCCGTCCGGTCTCTTGCCATTGTCACGCACCAGGCCATTCGGCTCTAGAATGGCCGGTACGCCGACGCTGTCAAGAGCTCGGCGGATAATGTCGTCGAGGCTGGCATGACGAGATCTCCTTCCTGCGCTTTTTAAACATAACAACCCGTGGTGTCCAATTCGGTCTACCATAACTCTACATTGACACATTTGTGTGGTGCCCCCAGGTGCAAACTCGCGGCTAATCGGAATGTAGTATTGTCCAGAAGTGTGTTATTATAGAATGATGGGTGTGCTTGTAACCACTGTCCAGACTCCCCAATTAGCAACAGCTAAGAGGCGGGCGCGCTCTGCTGAACTGGTACACGTTTGTAGAAGATTATCCCGCGTAGGTTCGCAGAGCGGCCTATCCCAAGCATGCTGTGAAGTAAGGACAGTAGGTACGTTGACGTTAGGGCAAGCCATTGACCAAACTCTTCTGGCATCGGTTAAATAGGGAATTTCGAACTCTAAATTGGTCTTTTGTAAAATTTTGAATACTAAATCACCCGTACTGTAAGCCGATGACAGAAAAGCTGGCAGAGCGACACTGGAGATTTTGCGGACGCCGAGGCCACCCAGTTTCACCGGGAGAGAACACAGTGGCCATGCTCGGTCGTCCATTTCTAAATTTATGATGGATATGAGGGTATCCCTCACGATGTTGTCCAACGTCTGTAAAAGAGAGATTTGTTTCCAGAGTTGGCAACATCGGAGGGTGTATGTAAATTTGGGCACGAAAAGGCAGTATCAGATGATAGTGTAGGCCATATGTGTATTAATTTGGAGTAAACGATCTGAACTTTCGCGGAAATTTTTATATTTTTGTTATATTATATATTTATATTACATTATATTGTTGTAATATATTTCATATATTATAACGATATTATATATGAAATGTGACGTCACGACATTTAGAATTCTCCCACGCCTTGTTCGTTCGTTTCACTGTTTCTGCGTGTGAACTGCACACACACACACACACACACACACACACACACTTTTTTTAAATTTACTGTCGCCGTCCTCCGTCTCTGTGGTCATAGCTCTTACATGTCGCGCAGTTACCAACTTCTTAAAAATAGTAAAAACTCTTCTTATTTTAGGCCAGTTTTCAATGAATTGTGCCGATTTTAGGATTTTATTGACTTTGACTTCGGGGTTTAATATCTTTGGGAGTTGGTAACCCGGAGTGTCATGTTATCTAGAACTAGTTAAATGAAATTTTCCGATAAATCCAAAAAACACATAATACTGAGTAAATAAGAGATGCCCAGTGAAAGATCGTAATAGACCGAACGCACTACTTCACTCGCACCCGCTTGTATATACAGGTGAAATTTTGAAGTAGGCCTTCGGGGCCAAATCCTAAACTATACGAAATAGCGAGAAACGCTCAAAGATGCCTCGAGGTCGATAATGACGATTTTTGAAAAATCAATTATCCTTGTCCGGGTTCGAATCGGTTGATTTAAAAAATAAACACATATGCATTATTATACCAAATCATAGTGTAGCTTGTAAGGATCGAGTAAGTCGTGGTAACGTAATGGCAAGCGCACGCGGCCCAAACTCAAAGGACGCGGGTTCGATCCTGGCTGGAACGCATGCACCACTTTGGCAGTTTTTTGACCTAATGTGGCATATTGTTACAATTACCACGTACTAACAAAAGTGAAGGAAAACATCGTGATACAACCTGCACATCGAGATAACCGATGTGTCAAACCTGCCAAGCCCCCTTGGACAAGCGTGCCGGGTATACTGTCCGTTCCCCTATAATGGGAGGCCCGAGCCTAGCAGTGGGACATTTATGTGTGTCTGAGAGGGGTTGGAATCATCATAAGTCTCTGACAATAGATGAAGTGATTTCTCATATTATTTCTGTTAAAGCGCCATCTAGTTCTTAGCTAATGTTAGTCTCAAACAACCTTTTGACGATCGTAAACCAGCGAAAAGAGTTAGATGACGCTAAACGACATGAAAGGTCGATACTCTGACAGTGACGCCATTACATTAGTTTTGTCTATGATTACATTCTTCTCTCACATCATTCGCATGACGCAATCACCACACCACATAATAGTGATATGTTATAGTAATAACCTTTCTGTATTAAACTTAAATAAATATCAATCAAGTATCAAAGCTATCAGTTATTCGTCATCCAATATACCACGGGCACGCTGTCCCATCCCACACCGCCACGCCGCCGGGAGCCCGCGCCGACGCAATTTTAAATAAAATATATAAAAACTGAGCCTTATACTTTAACGAAACCTTTGGTGCCCGTATCTTGCAAAGCCACTATGGTCCAAACTTCATAGTGGGGATCGTTTGACCTCTATTGGGCACATCATACACAGAGAAACTTTTAGCTTTCATAACATGACGAAGGGCTGACAATTGCAGGATCTTGCTCTATTATATAGATGGTAGAATATGCCCGCGACTTTGTCCACGCTTGACTTGGTATTCCCTCAGGATTCCGGGACATAAAATATCGCAGCATTTAAAAATAATGTAAGCTATCGTTTTAGTGGAAACTGTCGGAATAAGCTAATTTTTATACATCCGAACAACTTCAAACCTCCCTGGGAAAATTCCCGCAGGATTCCGGGATAAAAAAATAGTACAGAGTTTAAGTTTAATAATTAGAGATGTCGATCAGCAAAACCGCGTCAAAATCGGCGCAGTAGTGTTTACGTGAATTCCGAGCAAAGAGAAAAATCTTAAAAATCCATCGTTTGTGTAGTCTATTCCAGTTGTTTTTCTTAAACAGTTTTAATGTACAGACACGGTGTGTTTAGAATTTTATAATATTATAGTTAAAGGCTAAAAGAAGTGAAAGAAATAAAGAAAAATTATCTATTTAGTAAGAATACACAAATTACAAAACACATTACAAAAAGTGATTACAAACATTTAAGTATATTAAAACTAATATGTTTCGCGATAGTGCCAAATGGGTGCAGTTCAGCAAATGTCAGACACAACTAGTGTTTTGCTCGAGTTTTCCTTAAATAAAGCTTATATATTTATGTCAGAAGAAATGTAATATTTTAATTGTATTACATGCTTATATTACATTTAATATCCTATCTAAAATAAAACTAATTTATAAATAAAAATATTTCTCTATCTCAAGGAAATAACATCATTAATCGGTATAAGAAGTATCCTTCTAAGTTCTGATCTGCGTCGAGTGTAATTCGCTAACGCACGTACAAAATTCTAAAAGTTGCATAGTCGGAATCTGCTGCTCCGAATTAACCCCTCTGATTTCTTTCTAAATTTATAAATGCATTATACAAACTTGACAATTCTACCGATTTATTATATTATAGGTAGATAAATATATTAACTGACAGGCTGATATCCTCCGCTACACTGTTAATCAGCGGGCCCTTTAACCCCACCGAGGGACCAAAAATATATTTTTTTTCCAAGAGCTGCCAGCTGCTATCAAAATTGCCGCGCCAAAACCAAGAGAATTATACCGTCTCTTTTATAGTAATACAAATTCTATGTGTCAGAGGGAGAAAGCATCAGTTCAACGTTCGTTTCAATTATCTGTATTTGACTACAAATTTGTGGTGCTTCCCAATTAGCCTTGTGTGACAGTTCGAGAACAAATGTGTGGTGGTTCCGTCTTAAACGAGGGAGGTTTAGTTGCAATAGTACTCGTGAGTTCCACACTATCTCTATGTTTGCCTCATCCCAGTGGAGGTGCGTAAAACATTCTCTGCCCTTTGTTCAACATTTACTATACCTAGTTTTAAGAACGTAGTTTTAATTTTTGGTGAACAATAAAGTATTTTCATTTATTCTCAACTTGCTAAAACCATGTTACTCGGAGCTCCTTAATAATTTATGTATCATTATCCAAGCCTGAGCACAATTATTCTATAATAGTATTGAGAATCCAATCTACGTAAGGGTAAACGTTTGTATAAACGCCGGGCACGTCCTCAAGGGAGCACTGGGAGGTCCAAAACTGACTAAACCGATTGCTTCGAAGGTCCTGCCGCTGTCATAGACCAATGGACCTCCCGAATCGCTCTCTGCAGGCGTCTTTACCCGGTTCCCCTCCAGCACACAATTGACGATTCCATAGTTGAATTTGCAGCGGCGGCTTTGTGTACGATGTTTGGCATTTCTAGAACAAAACGTTTAAAAAAGACTGTCATTTCATATGCAGCCAATCGATTTCCACAGCTAGACGTCGGTCTCCTTAAGTCTGCACCAGTATATGTTATACCTGTCTCTCCCTTTTCTCAACAAGCCTTTGCCGGCGACTACATGCAGGTCGTCGGTCCAAGACAGACATGACTATTTTGCGAGGTATTTCATCTTGGTTCTCTTACGGATGTTCTCATTTGTGACTTATGTTGGGTCTTTCTCTTATATTTTATATCAACATCTTCGAATACTAGCCGGTAAAAGCATGCATTTCTGGCAGTTTTCTGATCTTATGTGTGTGTTGTTACAATTACCACTCACTGACAGTGAAGGAAAACATCGTAATGAAATCTGTGCATTTAGATAAACGCTATGTATAACTCGCGAAGCCATCTTGGACAATCCATAAGAGAAAGATCCAACATAGCTCGCTCTATAGTCCGCTGAGCGACTTTAAATTTGTGGACCAGTACCACCATCAGTGTATAGGTCTTGGCACCATAATGAGAAGGACCCACTGCTCGAAGACTTTCATCTTCAAGCACTGCGGAATAGTTGACGAGAAGATTGGACGAAGCTTACCAAATTAAGAGAAGTACCAAATAATAAATCTGACAAGGATTACATAGAGGTGAGAAATGTCAACTGTTTTCTTTATTTGCCTACAGAACCAAAAAAGGCTTTTAATCGAAACCTAATAAGCTACTCAACGGATATTGTTCAAAATAATAGTCAGTTTTTTCTGCTCTTCCAACTTCATTATTTCTTACATTTTTCCATTAAATAGTTTATAAGTATACGATTTTCACGTATTTAGCAACTAATATCTCGTATCTCGAAGTCGTGGTAGCGTAATGGCTAGCGCACGCGTCCCAAACTCAAAGGGCGCGGGTTCGATTCTGGCCGAAACGCATGCACCACTTAGGCAGTTTTCTGACCTAATGTGCATATTGTTACAATTACCACGTGCTAATACCGATGAAGGAAAACATCGTGATACAACCTGCACATCGAGATAACCGATGTGTCAAACCTGCCAAGCCGCCTTGCACAAGCGTGGTGGGTACACTGTGTCCCCTCCCTATAGTGGGAAGCCCGTGCCCAGCAGTGGGACATTTATGGGCTGCTATTATTATTTATCTCGTAAGCTAAATTCGCCACCTCACTTCTTAAATTGCGTATATTAAGCCTAGTTGCTGTGCTGTATATGATGCGTTTTAAATGTAATATAACGTTAATTATGGTCTAATAAACGAATCACTTACTTCTAAAGGTACGTAGGGCAAATCCACGTATAACTTGGTAGGACTGAAGAGCTTTGTTTCGGTAGCACCCCATCCTGCTACGTATAGCCTCAAGTCCTCTGATGGATTCAGGATGACGTCTTTCGTCGGAAGACAGATGGGTCGGATGAATTCTAAAAGATTATATAAGCACAAACCATTATAGACGGTACGGTTAAATCGTTTTAAAATATTATTAAAAATTTACAAGAATTAAATAATATTAAAATGATAAATATTTTCAATACCAGAGGCGTTACCAACACGTTGCCGTCGGCCTTAAACAAAAATTATACGCGTGGTTAGTCAGTTCATTTTCTATTCCTTCCCACATCCACACGCATATGGATACAGGCGGCGCCACCTCCGGAGGACGACGCGTGACATCCTCAAGCAGCGCTCACGCAATCATTATTATCTACCGCATACAACGCTCGTTAATAAATCTGCACGCGCCTTGAATACTTTTTGGTGTTTCACTTTGTGGACTTTGAATTATTGGTTAGGCGCCCGTTGACGGCTATGCAACGTCTTCAAGTTTTGCAGGTCCGAGGATTGGAGAACTGCGAACTGCCATTCGTAACACCAACGCCATCCTTAAACAACCCCATGTTGTAGCGCAGAGGGAAAACCTTGACGGAAAATTCCTTTCAAATTATGCCTATCCGAAACGCGGAAAGCTTACCAGTGAACGGCGCCATTTTCTCCAGTCTAAGAAGTGCTATATCGTTCTTCCTCTTCACCGTGTCGTATGCCGGATGTAGGGTGTAGCTCTCCACGTTTATCTTTATAACGCCGTCAGTACAGTCCTGGCCGCCTGCTTCGACGGTCACACAATCCGGACCTTCGTGGCTAACATCGTATTCGCCTAATCTAACAAGTTTTCTGTAAAAGATCTTGCGGTGTCAAAAAAATATGTAAAAGCCACAGTCATCGGGGATGTTGGTAGACTGCGTCGCACCTATCGGAATGAGATCCCATTATTATGTTTATTTTGTCCATACTTAATATTATAAATGCGAAAGTAACTCTGTCTATAGGTCTGTTACATTTTTTTACAGAAAACGACATTATCGATTTTGCCGAAATTTGGTATTTATGTAGTCCCAATAGCGAGAATGGACATAGGGATAATTTTTATGGCGAAAAAATAAAAAAGTAATATTTTTGGAGGCGAATAGTGCCTGTATAAAAATTTATTGCAATATAACCTATGTTGCTTGCTAGATGCCATAATAAAATAGGGTCTAGATATTATAGCCGTGGTCCAGGTCTTAGACGGAAGCCAGCCCGAATGGGATGTCGTCATCTCCTTTTACGAGGCCGTCCTAGTCCGCAAAGGAGGCGGTGGAGCGGCAGACGAATCGGCTAGCCGCGCTACTCTCCCGTCACAGTAACAGGTCACGGCGCCGGACGGCTCAAAATCTCCGGCTGCCATGACCGCGCGGCACAGGTGACGGTCAGCGGAGACAATAGGCCGTCACCTGCACCAAAGCCGGCGAGTACAGGGCGCGTCGGTGTTCCCGCGCGCGCTCCTCTCATCACTGAGTCGGGGAGGCCTGCCCGGTGGGGCGGGCCCACATCAACCGGGGTCGTGGAAGTAAAGCTCACGCACATCCCGTGATCCCGGCATATGGCGACAGGTGAACACCGAGGGGTGTTTAGTGGGTATTCCGGCCCATCTGATCGGCGAGCCCCACACTACCCCGCTGAAGTTTCCGTCGGGATTTCCCCTTTAAAAAAGGAGCCTAATATTATAAACGAGAAAGTGTGTGAGCGGGAATGACTATTTTTTTACTATTTCACGTAAAAACTGCTAAACGGATTTTGTTAAGATTTTACAGTAATATTGCTTATACATCCGAATAAAAATCGCGTATGATTTTTAGAGATATTGTTCAAATTGGCGCTAATATTATCATAAGCGTTAAATAGAAACCTAGTTGTAATATGTTAGAAGAACACTTAATAATAATTTTGTCAAGTTACTTACGGTTTGCCGAAAACTTTGACCACGTCTAAATTGGTGCAGTGTGCAGCTGTCAGCACATACCTTCCGCTAATGAGAGCTCCTCCACAAACGAGATATTCTTTTCCTTCTTTATTGAATTCAACCATTGCCAGCCATGGTGCTCATCTACACCGACTGCTTTCCCACCTGAGTATAAATCGTCAATAGATGAGAAATGTCAGAGGTGTAGGCCTCAAAAAAATATGTACGAGCGTATTAACTTATGATGTCATAAGCACTCGTAATCCAAACTCAAATATAATGATCCGAATGCTGGCCAAAAAGTGTGTATCTTTTAGGTAGTTTTCAGATCTAATGTACATATTGTAACAATTAGCACGTGCTGACGGTGAAGAAAACATTGTGATGAAATCTGCATATCGAGATAACCGATGTATTAAACCCATCAAGCAGCCTTGGACAAGCGTGGTGGGAATACTCGCCGTTCTCTTAAAACATTAGAAAATCCGAACTGTGCAGTGCGGTATGATGTTTATGAGCTGTTATTATATTTAAAAAAACAACCCATACTGTAAGTGTTCATGAAAAACCACACAGCGAGCAAAAGACACGTTCTTGAGAACTCTTGCGAACAATAGCTCGGGGAAGTGAGGATGAACGCCCGGTCGATGGTGAGAAGTGCAGTAGTAGAAAGTGGACCTAGACACCATTCTGAACTGTTCATCGGAACACTCTCCATTACACAGACGGCAGAGAAGGCAGATTTTCGAAATCTCTGAATGCGTCCAGACCATCTGTATGGGATCGTCCACCGGGAATATAGGTTGAAAGACGGAGTGAAGTGTTTTCTTTATCGTGGTAGAGGTATGCTACAATTATTACCATATAGATGTAACAGCTCTGAGGGTCGGCTCGATGATATCACGTTCTCATAGAATATCGGTGTTTCTTTTTATTGCATGAGTTCAGCAGACAGGCAGACGGCCCACCTGAAAAGCGATTACCATCGCCTACAGACATTTGCTACACCAAAGGTGCTACAAATGCGCTACTGCTCTCTAAAGGGAGGCTGGAACCTGGCGACTGATGCCGGAACACAACTCACGGATGTTATGGCGGAATACTCTAGACCAGGGGTGGTAGCCATCCAGTCGGACAAATGCCCTACCACCTGGCTGCGGGTTGTTTTCTCGTCTCTTACGACAGGCTGCCCCAACGCAGGAAATTGTATCCTTTCTCCGTTCCTGCACGAAGAACGGAGAAAGAATACAATAAAAGCACGGAGACGGCGTGAAACGTGTTTCGAGCGACGAGTGATGAGTTCTGACGGCTCAGTTCCCCCTCTAATCCATTGCCATATCCCGTTCCTCTTGTTTGATCCTTCTATTCCATCCCACCTAACTCATCCTAAAAGACTAGCAACACGTTGGTTTCGCCCCTGCTGTTGCAAAGGTCTATAGATGATGGTTACCATTTTCCGTTACTTGGGGCGTCTGCCTGATCGCTAGCTTCGCAATAAAACAACTGTTTACCAAGGATTCTATTGCCGGTTGAGCTATCGTAGCCGCAGCATCTGCTGCTAGGGTCCGGTGGGAAAGCAGATAGCTGAGCAGTGCACTTTTTATTTAGGTCACGAGTGGGAGCGGGAACAGGTAAGTTGCAGCACACTTTATGGGAATCATTACCTTTGCACCTGAAATTTAAACAAATTTATTTATTTGGCTTGAAAGCATTAGCGCGTTGGATGTCTACACTCTTATGCTAGCCTCTCTGGTCACGTGACACGTTTACGAGTTATTCGGCGACGTATCCATGAAGTTTTAGGGCGTCGGGACCCCATGGACCCAGGGTTTCGATATCAAATATACATGCAA
The DNA here is from genome assembly GCA_039645545.1 of Dendrolimus houi. Classification (NCBI taxonomy): domain Eukaryota; kingdom Metazoa; phylum Arthropoda; class Insecta; order Lepidoptera; family Lasiocampidae; genus Dendrolimus; species Dendrolimus houi. Next base: position 13,236,273 of record CM077141.1, on the reverse strand, counting down.
ATACGTAACCATTTGCGGCGCTTGAGGGCTTCCTATTGGCTGCTGCAGTACCGGCCATAATATGCGTCTTAGGAAGATGTGATGAGTGTTCAAGCAAGTAACGTCCCACACTAGAGGGCGACCTTCCAGGGCACCAAAGTCATGCCATCCGGTTTCCTGCCATTGTCCCGGATTAGATTATTAATTTTTTTGCATGAGTTCAGCAGATATGCAGACACGGCCCGCCTGATGGAAAGCGGTTATCGACATCTGTAACACTAAAGGTACTACCCATGTGCTGCCGCTCTCTAAAGGGAGATTGAAACCTAGCCACTAATGCCGGAACACAATGCAAGGTTGTTATGGCGACATACTCTAGACCAGAGACGTTAGCCATCCAGACGGGCAAATACCCTGTGTGTGGGTTGTATTGTCGCCGCTTACAACAGGCCGCAGGGCATTGTATTCTTTTTCTGTTTCTGTACCGATAATATAAATTTTGTTGATATAAAAACGTAGATTAATTAGACATTAAACAATATGAGTCTTAATAAAAAATGTTAAACTTAAGATGTCAAAATATGATAAATTGATCGTCGTCGGCTATACTTTCTAGAAGGTCAAGAAAACTGGTTTCAATCTGTCTGTTAAGTATTATAACAGTATTTTTTGTTCTGTGAATAACTTGGCTCAATTTATTGCGATTCCTGTTGGTTTCATTGAGTAACATAAAATGCATATATATATTGGCACGCTTGTTTCCCATTGGAGTAGGCAGTTAGTACCTTACGAATACTTTTCGCTTCATCAACTTTCATTAATCTCTTCATACATACACGTAAAGTCCTCTTTACCTGACTTTTCTTCAAAATGTCTTCAATTTTATCATGTTGAGTACACTGCGGTTTACCGATAACAAACATTTTTTTTTAATTACATGAGTTCAACAAAAAGGTAGACGGCCCTCCTGATAAAGGCGATTGCCATCACATATGGACATTTATAACAGACTGGCACCTGGCCACTAGTGCCGGAATAACTCAAGGTTGTTATGGGGGCATACTCTAGCTCAGGGATGGTGGCAAATACCTATCACCTAGCTGGTGGCCGGCAATGCAACACTCTTTATTGTACACCAACATAATAAAAAGTGGCAGTGGGCCGGTCACGTCTGCCGCAGGACCGATGGCCGATGGAGCAGACGAGACCTGGAGCGGAGACCGCATCTCGTTAAAGGCAGTGTCGGACGCCCTCCAGCCCAATGGGCCGACGACCTGTGCAAGATCGCCGGTAGGCGCTGGATGACGAAGTCAGAGGACAGGGATGAGTGGCGCCGACTTGGGAAGGCCTACGTCCAGCAGTGGATAAGCAATGTAGGTGTGTTCCTAACGCTAAAGAGTCAATTTGCACTTTATTACCGCTGCACAAAGTTCAAATTCAATCATATCTATCAAAACAGTGTGCGTGCGCGCGTTGGAGGATCTAATGTCGCATGCCGAAACTAAAACAAAAGAAATAATATCGCGAAGCCGACCAAATTGAAAATCACTACTAATGATCTAGAGCTCTTACATTTTGTGACTATTCGAATGAACCTGCAACATTTTGAAAAACTCTGCAATGGCAAAGGTCTTGCAGCAATGTGCATAACCTTTAAATTATAAGTTATGGCGGTGTCAGTAACCTGTTGTTTAAGTTTACGACTTTGTTGGTTTTCAAAGAATTTGTAATGTTTCAAACGCGGCGTGGTTTACTACTTTCAACTTCTATATACGGTGGTTACGTTTGTTTATACCTTTTTTTAGGGTTCCACGAAAAAAAATCCACGCGGACGAAGTCGCAGGCACAGCTAGTAATACAATCAATCTTTAGGGGTTCGAGATTATACGATGAATTTAAAAAAGAGAAAATGTCAAGGGCAAGGTCGAATCAGCAGATTCCGTAAATGCTCTCATCATTACCAACTCAAGGCGCTAGAATTGATTGAGCGGAGAGCCAGGAAGCTGATAGGCAACGACCAGTTATTCAATGACAAAATACAAAGTCTCGAACATCGACGCAGGGTTGCCAGCTTGTCGGTTTTCTATCGGATACATTTTGGAGAGTGTGCATTGAAGCTTTTCAATCTTATCCCGCCGTCTCCCTTCCATCATCGGACAACCAGACGCACTGGCATGCGGCACCGCTATATGGTGGACATACCACCTATAGGAATAAAGCGCTTTGAGTCCATCTTCATTATGCGCACCGCAAAGGAGTGGAACTCACAGCCAGAGTCTGTTTTTCCCGAAACCTACAACCTAGGTGTCTTCAAGTCCCGTATGAATAGGTACCTTCTAGGTAAGCGTGCTCAATCTTAGACTATATCTCCGCTCAAAATCGAGCGAGATAATGGTCAAAAGCGAACCTATACAGCAATAAAAAAAATGCAAATTTTAGATCTTTTGTGTTTTTTCACGTGATTGAATAAAAGTCAATATTGATAAGACTGTGTAAGCGTATAACTAAAAAATTGTAAAAAGTTATAGTTACCCGGATTTCTCCAGACTTTTCTTGTCTTCTGTTTTTGTTAAATTAGCACAAGAGTCAATGTCGACACACTTACCAGTGAGCCCATCAGGTGTCTTACATTTCAGTGGACAACATACCTGAAACTATTGCCATAAATTTTAAGTATTGCCAGTAGATAATATGCATCTCGAATGTTACACATCGGTTCAAACAAATTTTCGTGGACAGTATTTTTGACAGATTAACTCAAATTATTCCTAACTTCATCGTGATGAAATTTACACATCGCGATATATCAGATATGTGTAGACATGTGCGCCGCGTTGATACACACACGGTGGGGCGGTGTGCTGGAGAGTTTTAGTCGGCGGCGGCGCGGTTCCGTTATAAATCTCTTTCTTCTCTTTTTTTTAACTTATTTCCATAAATTAGTACAATGAAGGAAACTTAACTTATGTTTTACTCCATCTATGTTTGCATCGAATGATAGTCACATACAAAACTCGAGCACCTAAAAGTTTGAGTTTCAAAACGGGAAGAGATAGACATAATTCAAACCTGCGAACACTACCTCTGTTCTTTTCAGACTATCCGTCTTTTCTATACCATGCTAACGATGTAACGAACGGTTTTAGAGAGCTTAAATTGTAAAAATAGTATGGAAATTGTTTACAACTGGACCAACACTTATTAAGCATACGCACCGCGCGCCGGTGCAGCTCACATGTACTACTAAATGTGTCATGTCTGTATGTATATGTCACCGTCAAATTGTAAATACCGTTAGATTATAATCTATCTCGCAAGATTGTTAAACTGTCGAAATATTTTGAACCGTAACATACTGCTTAAAATTTAAGGTATTATTTTTCGGTAAATCATATATCGACGTGAAATTGTGATAAGGCATGTGATGGAACGTACCTCGCGCGCTGAGTCTTTCCGTTGACCCTATGGTTCTGTGTCCATATAGTTAAATATAAAACAGGTGTCAGTCAAATAAACTAAATGCCCTTCAAAAATTGTGACATCAAGTATGTATTTATTATTTAGTAGGTTATTAATAGTTGTAACATAATGTTAAGAAAAATAACGAAATTTTCGCTTGGAAATAAAAATGTTTTAACAAAAAAGAAACCAACTTCAAGAGTAATTAAAAATTTCTACATCTCGAAGTCGGTGCCAAGTAAAAGATAATAAGCTTTTTTAAAAAGGTTTTTAAATACAAGCTTTTGAGATCCTGGATATCATGTAGCAGCAGAGTGCTAGCCAAGAGAACTAAAACGAGCTGAAACACGACTGGGCTATCTTGTTTAGTACAGGAGTTCCTATGGCCACCTTCGGACTCCATCATCAGATCAGCTCCATGGTACCATATTATCGCATTGTCACACGATATACACATGCGTGCAAAATTTCAGCTCAATCGGAAACCGGGAAGTTGGTCAAATTTAACTTGCAAGATTCCACCTGAATTTACATACATACATACAATAGGTACATCCGTTGCAAATTAAATAAAAGCTTGTAATGCAAAAATGACTATATACATTGTTATAGCAACAAGATATTGCAAAATACTCTCATCTATACGTTATTGCTAGGTTATTCTTACTGTATTAGTCGTGTTGTTGCACATCGATTTTTTCAGTTGCTCTCTGTCATGAGCAGTTATGTTTGGTTTTTGAACAAGGCCCAAAAGAACCTCACAATCGAAGATTGGCACACACTCGCCTTGAGCGCCTGTTGACGTAGTGCATATTATATCTAAAAGCAGAATAGAAAAAAAACCGTGTGTATGTGCAGACAGTAGAAGTGAAACAAAGTGTGACAAGGGGTGGAGGGATTCTAAATTCGTGACGTCACACTTCATATATTATATCGTTATAATATATTTAAGCTTTAAAACACGAAACGGTACAGCTGGGTTTCTAAGTAAAAAATGCCCTTGCGGCGTTTTCTACTTTTACTATGGGGATAGTTTTTTACCAGATAAAAATAATTCACTCAAATTTTCAGCTTTTATCTCAAGTAGCTTTCGCGTTTTTAAAGAAACCTCCGTTATTTTTTTTTCAACAGTAAAGTTACAAGTTGAAAATATGTCGATTTTGTTACCAATACTTGGAGTGAAAGGGACGAAACTATATTTTTGATGTAATTCTTGGATGAAAAGAAGATTTATTAATAATAAAATAAAACTAAAATATTTTTATCTCGAGTTTTTGAAAACTATCGCCAATTTTTTTCAGAATATGAGTTTTGCAATACTTGTGAAATTTTCCCATTTTTTGGAAGTGGTGGAACAGTGTTAAAAAAAATAAAAATTGTTTTTTTTCATAACCTTGTGTTCTATCGAACTGATGTTCTTTTGATTTTTAACTCGAATCACATACCTCTTTGAAACGAGGTTAAAGTAATAACTTTCTAACTAACATATTAAAAATTATATAATGAAAACAATTCTAAAATGGTTATGATTTTTTTTGCATTCGCGTATACCAAAACACTTTTTGTGACTATATGTAGGTCTAATACAGTGAGACCATTTGACTTTGTCACCATCTCATGTAAATCTATTACCTATATTTCTATAAATAAAGATTCATTCATTCATTCATCTCTCTATCCCCTGTAGAGAGATGAATGAATCCCCTCTAGTTGCTTTCGAGACTCGGTTGCAAAATTATAAACTTTCAGTGGACGATTGGCCAATTGATGGTGAAAACCGCTTTATAATCTGTTGAGTTTTTTAGGAGCAATTAGCGGATGTACAGACAGACGCGGAAGCGACATTGTTTTATACTATGTAAAAAAGATAGATACTTACCTCCAGTTACAATATAGACACTGGTTGCCAATAGAATCGACAAATAAAATGATATATTCATAATAATATAGGTATTTAATATATTTTTAAATATCACATATACACAATTACAGCGAAATATTATATTTTAAGCTTTATAACAAGTAAAGAAACGGTACGAATGCCTTCGTGTCTATAGATAATATGATTACGTCAAACAGAACCTACTTCTTTTAATATTCAAATCATATGTACTGTCGCGGTATGAAAAGGTTCGTCACCTCAAAGTCGACTTCTGCTTACACGCGTACAAGAAACAGTACTGCCAACATTTTAATAAATGTTAAGTTTATAAAATATAGAAACGTAAAAAAAGAAAATTGCAATGTTTACAACGAAAGACATTGAGATCAACAGTAGTTTTAATCATAAGAAACAAAGAGGATATATTCATTACGCTTATCATAAATATTAAAACGAATAAAAAGGTTTTTCATTTTTCATGTTATGAAAGTACACTTTACACTTTTTTTGCAGCTACTGTTAAATCGCGGCATAAATTGTAATAAAAAATATCAATAATTTTGTAACATCATTTTATACTTATAAACTACTTTTCACAAAATCATTATTTAATTTACATAAATTTAAGCTAAATATTTACTATCATCAGTGACATAAAAGCACTGGCTGGTAGAATGCCACAGAAAAAAATACTTGACGTCTCATATATGACGTATTAAACGATTTCATCCGATTTACACATGGATTTAATGCTTGACTCCAATAAAGCAGTAGTTTTTTGTTTAACTAATCTGGTTTAATTTACTTTCCTCATATTCGAAACGTAAAGCAGAGTGTTAACCCCGGGTGAAAGGCCTATTTAGGCACTTGAACTGATAGCGCCCTCGCTGCGCTCGTGCGCCAATTCATCTCATACCTAAATAGCTCACTTACACCTGTCGTGTAACAATCTATTATTACATCTCTAAACAATCTTCTTACACAAGATAGAAAATCACACAGCTTTGATCTAAGTAAAACTTTAAACTTTATTATCAAATAGCTAAATATAATTTACCGTGGAACAGTCTGTTCTGTGACTTAGTTTGAACAGATAACATGTGCTCATGAAACGTACGTTAAATGAATCAATTTGAAAGCTGGCGAACCTTTTCATACCACGAATGTACATAAAATAGTCATAAGGAAAATACTCTTAAAAAATATTATGTTGTCTGTATATAGTTTTTGTTCTTAGGAGATAATTTTGGTACATTATACACACGATGCAATTATATAGGAATACCATTTCATGATGTTAGACAACTTAAGGAATGTCTAAACTTCGGTACTAAATAGTATAAATAAACACTATATAGATAAGTGTTAAAGCACTAGTGTGTATAGTTCATAGACAGAAATAGGATAATAAGGACAGTATGTAAGAAAATGTATTACACAATAAGTTTGGTTTTTAAAAGAAGAGAAAAAAATAAATAAAATTATAGAAATATAGGGTGTCCCCTTTATTCCCCCTTGTGGGCGATAGAAAATTTTGAGAAATAAACAGACATGAAAGTTAGAAACTCTACCTTAGACTAATAACGGAGGAGTTGAAATTTAAAACATGAAATAGTATTTTGATATTAAAGGACTGCGTAAGTAAAGTTCGCTCTCTCGCTCGCGCATTACCATATTTTTGAATATACAGGCCAGAACAATGATGTTAAAAAAAAAGGTTTTTTAATGAAGGAGGAGTACTTGAATAACCCCCGTGTATGTTTTACCGTTCTTTTAGTTTTCGAGTTATTAACTTTTTATTGATTTTTAGGAAATTGCGACCCCATTGGTTTTAAATATATTTTGTTCGTATGTTTACTTGTTTTTTTTATGTAACTAAGTCCTTATGAATTGTACTTTTACATGTAAATTAATCAGCACCCTAACATCAATTTAAGTTATAAAACTATACTTGAAAGTGATCGAGCGAATCGGACTTGATTTTCAATCTTAAACATGAGAGTATTCAGCACTAGTACCATTAGTTTGACAACTGTCATTATAATGACCGCTGCCTAGTCTGTGCGTGAGGTTGGCTAGTCGCAGCACCTCCGCTGCCGCGACGCACGCGCGGTAAGATCGTATCTTCCATTGAAACCGCATGCAATTCAGCTATCGAAGTTTTCCGCGTCCCATATTTCGTTAGTGGGACATTCGTCTCATCCATATTCATGTAGGAAGAGAAAGAGTACAATTTCCTGTGGCCGGGTGGCCTGTCGCCATAACAACCTTGAGTTGTGTTCGGGCGTTAGTGGCCAGGTTCCAGTCTACCTCTATATAGCGGCAGCAAATTGCTAGCACCTTTGTGTTACAAATGTCCATAGGCGATGGTAACCGCTTCCCATCAGGCGAGCCGTCTACCAGTCTGCTGAACTTATCCGACCAATAAAAAGACCTATAGCATGTGTTGGCTTTCCCATGGCTCCACGCAAGCCCTCCAAAAGTCCGGACCGTTTTTAGGGTTATCTGCAGAAGACATACATGTATAATAATAATTCTTTATTCAAGTTTCTACCTTAACTTTAGAATACATTAGTGGTGGGAATCTTCTTGTAAGTATGAAATATCTGTCTCAGAAGATTCACCTCTTCACGTTATTACAAACCGCAGCTACCAGTAACTTACATGTGTGTGTGTGTGTGTGTGTGTGTGTTGTGTGTTTGATTTTGGAATATGTGCATGCAGTATCAGTGAGGAATTAATCAATATTTCTATTTCATCATATCCGCTTAATACAGCTTCGTTTTCCTTTACCTTTGACCAAAGGCGAAATTTTAGTGATTTTTAGATCTGTTGGATACGCACCCTGCTGTAAACAACGGTTAAAAGCGGATGCCAGCGCAGGAGCGAGCACCCAAATTGCTGACCGAAGTAGATTCATACAAATGCCTTGTATATTCTTGGACTCTTGCGGCGGAATGCAACTTGTTGCAACCGAAAAGATAGGGATGGAATAGAAGGAAGGGCACTTGGGTCCTCGGAACTCTGACTCATCGCACGAAAGGCGAACCATTTCACGCCGATATTCTGTGAGAGTGTAGTATCACACCGTTCGAGCCGGCCTAAGAGCTGAAATCATGATGATTCCAGCATGGGTCCGCCGCGTCAAAAACTATTTGGGTAATATTAGCCGTACTCTGTGCACATAACTCCTAAATCGCAGAAAGTGGTCAGATTGGCCCCTCCAGCGTTTAAATTGAAATCACACATACTTAATATTATTTATTGCTACAATATAACATTTATTTATTTATGCTATAAATAAAAAAAAACGAATTAAGTACCAGAGTCTAACAGCATTCTCGCTTATCCCGGGTCGGTTCAAGCGAGAATGCTTTACAAACTATCACTAGTAAAAATGTATAAACATAATTAAAAATTATTCTTCCGAATTATTGAAGTGAAACTTCTACACAGGCGTGCGTAGTGGAAGTGACATTGAGTACGGTATTAATAAATAAAAGCGTCGCGTTTTCTAGCAGCGTTTTGCCGACACGGCTGCATGAGAATACCAAAATAGAGTGAGTGAGATCCCAGTCACCCCAGATTTACATGATTTTAGGAAAGATGATTTTTTTAGGATCGGTACTTTAACATAAACTTAGAAAGGAATGGATACTCGCTAAGCTTGGCGTAGTGGGACGTAAGTTCTCACATTTTTTTTAGAGTGTCCGGCAAAAGTTATGGCCCACAGGAACTGTCTGGCAACTGTATATCTTTGTTTATAACACTAACATATATGATTATATGTAAAAACTAGCCTTGGTACTTTGACGTAAGTTAGCATGGAAACCCAGTTCCACCAAAAAAAAACCCACCTTTGATACCTGCTACCTGAAAAACGGCCCCGCTTTCAGCTTAGCGAGTATCCATTCCTTTCTAAGTTTATGTTGAACTTCCGATCCTAAAAAATCATCTTTCCTAAAATCATGTAAGTCTGGGGTGACTGGGATCTTGGACGAAAATTGGTAGATATCCAGTTTAGTATTATCGCTGTAAGGAGGGTGGTGATTACTCTTTTTCGAATAATTAAAATCATCGGCCAAATGCCTGGCAGTCCACGAACTGTGGAAGTTGCGTAGGGATGACACACGTCCAACATTTTTGTCATTTAGCTATTGAACCTCGTTTAACTTGCTTATTTTAAATGTATACTAGAATAAATCTGTTGGTGATGTCGAGATTTTACGGTGAATTTAAAAAAGAGAAAATAAATCAGGGGGCCTAATACGAACCAGCAGATTTCGATAATATAACTTTTGGAATTCTTGTCTGTCGCGCTGTTTCAACTTCGCGTGATAACTATTGACTGGATTATATTGAAACGTCACACAAAGCTAGCTTACATATCGGGTCAAAATATGGGATATTTTTTTATCCCAATAAACACAAGTGTTTCTGCAGTCATGCTTTTGGTGCCCCTTTGCAATTCACTAAGAAGTACGTCGTCGTTATGGCAACGCAAAACAAGTTTCGTTGGCACATGCTAGTCTATCTGTAATATTATAACATTCTTTACATGCCGTGTCTGTAAATTAAAGGTATTAAAACAAAAACAACTAGAATAGACTATATAAACGTTGGAGAACACGACGCATTTTTTTTAGATTTCTTGTCTGTTCGTCGGTTTGTTCGGGATTCACTAAAAACTACTGGGCCGATTTCGATGCGGTTTCGCTGATTGGCAGCAAATTCTTAGACTTAAAAACTCTGCGCTACTTTTTATCCTGGGAATAACGCGGAAATTTTCCCGGGAGCGGTTTGAAGTTGTTCGGATCCGTATAAAAAAATAGCTTATTCTGACACATTTTCCACCAAAACATAAGCATTGTTTTTTTGAATGATGCGATACCTTTTCTCCCGGGAAACCTGCGAGAATTTCAAGTCAAATGTGGACGAAGTCGCGGGCATATCCTAGTATTAAATAAAAATGTCATGTCGTAAAGAAGTTTCATATCGTACGTGTCTACAGAACGACGATTTCTTTAATTATTATTTGTAAAATGTATTTAAATTAAGACACTAATGGTTGTTAAGTCGCAACCATCAATAGCGTGTAAAAAATAGTCTCCAGTAAAGTGCATTTCTCAATTACATATAGTTTTCTTTCTAGTATTCATTTATACACCTATAGAACCCCGCTAAGCCTTTTTCAATTACTTTAATGCTGTGAAGCTCCGTAAATAATTAGGAAGAAAAATTAATTGCTTATGTTGCTAAGAATCCAGTCAAGGTAACTAAAAACTTTGGTGTAAACCCCGGGACCATTAGCACACGGCTTCGCTCCGTAACTGACGATCCCGAGCACTTCGTAGACGCGGCCGTTTTTGAACATCAGCGGCCCACCCGAATCGCCTTTGCATGTGTCCTTGCCAGTTTCCCCGCCAGCGCACATTTGACGGTCCCATATGTTAACGTCTAGAGTTATCTCGGTGAAGGCGCTTTGACAGTTCTGGAAGAAGCAAAAAAAAAATGGTTTCTTTGTGTTCACTTGAAACCTAAATCTAGGTGTTGCGGACAAAGAGCACCCCCCTGACCCGCCCGCCGGATCACACTTTCTGTCCGCGCTCCGCATACTGCCGACGCTCATAGCTCACGCAGTAAGCAGCTAGGCGTCAGGCGGAACATGTGATATAAGTGGCCGCTGCCTTCGAGGCCGGAGCCATGCACATGCACTTGCACTTGCACTTAATTGCACCTACTTCATTTCATTTTAAAAATTACTACTACTCTCTGTCTCTCTGTTTACTCGTCTATGTATAGTTTTAAATTAATGTTTGTAAATATCGTAGTAATAAGTTATACAGTCCACATTGAGTTTTATTTTGAAGAAGCAACTGCCAACAATACTAGGTACGTATGAATAATGTCCGGTTACCATTGGTAGAATATTGACTTCACCTATATGTAGTTTATGTCAAATTTTAACCAGTTGTAAGACAATTTTGTTTATTGCCCGAATACAGCAAACAAGCTGACGGCTCACCAGATGGAAAGTGGTTACCGTCACTTTTGGATATTTGCAACATAGTAATCCGTGCAGGAACGGACAAAGAATACTAATTAACGCGATCGGGTGACCTGTCATAAGAGGCGAGAAAGCAACCCACAGCCCTGTTCCTTCCAAGTAAAAGGATACTTCTTTATTGCATGAGTTCAGCAGATAGGCATACAGACCACTTGATGGAAAGCGGTTACCATCGTTTATAGACATTTGTAACACTGAAGGTGCTACAAATGCACTGCTGCTCTCTTAAGGGAGACTAAAACCTGGTCACTAATGCCGTAACACAACTCAAGGTTGTTTCTTATGGCGGCATACTCTAGACCTAGAATACCCTGGTAGGGTATTTTCTCGTCTGGATGGATACCCTACCACCTGGCTGTGGGTTATTTTGTCGCCTCTTACAACAGGTCGCTCGGCCGCAGGAAATCGTATTCATTCTGCGTGCCTGCATGGACATATATGCAGGGAGAAAACTAAAATACAAATACGTCTCTATAGGTTCTTGTTTGACCACTGTCTCACCTGTTGTTGAATTATGACGCGGTCCAGAAGATTATGTACTCGTAAATTGAACACTCACAGCTTCAAAATCAGAAAAATCTGACTCCACCTTATCCTATACTTCGGCAGTGCGCACCAGTAAAGATGAAGAGAAGCCCTTCGTCCTGAACATAATCCACATGACGATATATTGTTTCACATTGGCTACACTCAATGCGCAAAACGATCCGCACAGTTACGATCACTCAAGAACCTTGTCGCGAACTATACTATATTGTGTACCATAAATAATACCTAATGTGGGTGCAAAGAAAAACTTTTCTTACCAGCAGATCGACATAAGGTAAGTCGACATGTAACTTCAAATTGCTAGTGTCCTTGTTATCATTAATAGAACCCCAACCCGCAGCATATAAAGTGAAGTTCTCTGGCGCCGGTGGGTTGAGGGTAATGTCGTACTTTGGCAAGCAGATGGGACGGATGAATTCTGCCGGGCAAAAAGATCGAACGATTTAATTATTGTACGAGTACTGGTTTAGCAATCACCGACTTTTGTTGTGTTTCTAACTCCATCCAAAGGCTGTCTGGAAAAAATCGTCATGGGCGATAAGACTGCCGATTGTACTAGAATATTAATGTTCTTAAGTTTATGTAGCATTTTAGTACAATGAAGTATATTATATTTTTATTGGTCTTAAGAGAGAACATCGTCTTGATTTTTCTAAACTACTAACGGTACCCCCCATACGATTATGCAATTAAAAGTTCTACCCTCATTTACATGTATGGCGACCAACTCTGTACATTATTGTTTTCGTAGTTTTACTACAACATTGTGTAGTCCCTTAAATCCTGCATGCTACAGTACCCTAAAAATCCTAATTTTCAATTTGCAACAACATTTGAACACATTTTCAGGGATTCTTAATCTCGATTTACAAAATTGAAAGCTTAAGCGGTCACTTTTGGATAATCGCTTAGTGAAATTGACACGTGTCTTTATCTAAGTATAGGTGTAAACGTACTAATTGCCTTTTTATCATCGTCCATGCTTCAGATCCGTACAAAGCGATACTACAAAAATATAAGATTTTTAACTGCTCGATAAAATTTAATAAATAATTTTAATTATTAAAAGTCCCTTTTTTGCAATTCTTATTCGAACAATTGTGTCAGCTGTGCATTGAGAATCTGATGTGATAAGACTGTCTAAATATATGAGATTTTTGGCACTTGCTGAACATTATGGCCGTTTAAATTTATTGTATACCATTTTTGTGTATTTCTGGATTATTGTACTTTTTTCTACATTTCTTTTGGGACCTATTTCTTCAAAATCTGAATCTATATATTGTATGAGTTTCTCTACTTCCAAGTCTGTGTCGGCTATAGCGACTATGTCCTCTACAAAGCGTATAAACTAAATATATAATTTCTCCGTTTATTTTTTTCGCCCCCATGTTTGGCGTATGCTAGAATGGAGGAGTGTGCAACGAAAGGACATATTGTACCGACCCCAAATGATTCGGAGAAAGGGAAAGAAAAGAAAAAATTGTACAGCTAAAAACAAAAAAATATTATTCTTAATTATCATTTTCCGAGCGTTAAATACCGTTTGAAGATTTGGAGCGGCCGCTTCTAATGGCGGGCTCTGCTTTCTTATTTTTCTTCTTTCTCCACTGCACGATCTTCGGTATCCTTTGATGTGAGTCTAATGTACCCACAACAAGCGAACAAACTTAATATCTTGAATAAATTTAGAGAGTGACAATCGTCGGGGAAAGGGGAAGGGAGGGGTGCTAACGATGGCACAGTTTCTCTCTCCTATTTCTTTAATAGTGTCGGAAGAATAATATTTAAGAGAAATCTACTCACCGGTAAAAGGTGCCATTGTAGCCAACCTAATAAGCGCGATGTCATTCTTCCTACTGAATACGTTGTGCTCTGGATGAATGATAACCTTTTCTATTTTAATCGTGACTTCGCCGGTAGTACATAACTGACCGCCGGCTGCTACTGTTGAGCAGTCCCGACCATCTTTGGTTATATCATAATCACCTAGTCTTACGGCAGTCCTGTAAGGTGATTGATGTTCAAAGGTATGTTAAAATGTGTCCACTGTTGGGTATCATAGCTATTTTGGCAAAAATACAACTCTTGTGTTTTAATCACATCCGTCTGTCTGTTCTTGCACGTCACAGTCATTTTTGATGACATTTGACAGGAACTTGTTGTCTATGAGTTAAATTTACGGGCGGCCGCCATACTTGTGATTTTTTTTCGTTACCTATTGACTTCAATAAAAAAGTTATTTAGGAACATTGTTATGGTTTTTTATATATATGATTTATGATACACGACTATGTACAGTCGTAGTATGAAAATGTTCGCCAGTGTTCAAATTAATTAATTTAATGTTCAGCAAGCACATGTTACCTTATCAAACTAAGTCACAAAACAGACTGTTCAATAGAGAATTATGTTTAACTATTTGACAATAAAGTTTTAAATTACTTAAATCAAAGTTGTTTGATTTCTCTCTTGTCTAAGAAGATTATTTGGCTATGTACCTTTTTATTGGTTTTAATATTTATGTTAAGCGTAGTGACCATATCCTGTTTGTTTCTTATTGTTAATCGCAGCGTGTGTCATTGTCAATATTGCAATTTTCTTTTTTCACGTTTATATATTTTATAAATGTAAAATTTATTAAAATGCTGGCAGTATTATTTCTTGTACTCGTGCAAGCAAAAGTCAAATTTAAGATTAGGAACGTTTTTATTCCGCGACTGTACCTACCTAAATAGAAAAAATTCAAACCTCAGTATAATGTGTGGCGGCCACTCGTAATATTTACTTTTAAGTTTCTCAGTAGTTTCTGAGATAAAAGACTGCGACAAACACGGACAGACGGACAGCTGGTCATGATGATTAGATAAGTATTCCCTTTTTTGTATAAAAATTACGGAACCCTGAAAGCAGCCATAAAATTATATAACGTTGATGTCATGAGTTTTTGATCAGTTTACGATTTTTGTGGTCACGAAGGAACTTTTTAACTGACTTCCAAAAGGAGGTATTCAATTCGGCGATATGTCTTTTTTTGGAACGAAGTTCCTTATCGCGCTTTACACGCTCTGAGCGGATGGGAGCGAGACCGAAAAAAATGTAGTAAGGCTTTTTTCCGACACTTCTTGCTTTAGTTACAGCTGTGTATGAACTATATACATCGCTGCACACAGCTGACACAGCTCTCCCGCGTGCCGAAAGACGCGACGGCTCTTTTGTCTTCGGTTATATATATATATATATATATATATATATATATATATATATATATATATATATATATATATATATATATATATATATAAAGATAAGTTGAAGATATCCGTAAGAGAGAACCAAGGTAACCGACATAGCTCGCAAAATTAGCAAGTTGAAGTGGCAGTGGGCCGGTCTCGTCTGCCGCAGGACCGATGACCGATGGAGCAGACGAGTCCTGGAGTGGAGACCGCGTCTCGGTAAACGTAGTGTCGGACGCCCTCCAGCCCGATGGACCGACGACCTGTGCAAGGTCGCCGGTAGGCGCTGGATAAGGAAGCCGGAAGACAGGGATGAGTAGCGCCGTCTTGTGGAGGCCTATGTCCAGCAGTGGACTGCAAATGGCTGACGATGATGATGATGAGATATATATATATATATATATATATATATATGATTTTAAATTCGAGTTAATTTAATTTCGAGTTTTTACAATATTTACTACTAATTTAATTTGTTTGCTTGTGTATTTCTATATATACAGTTTTTTTGATACTTTTCGATGGTCTTCGAGAACTTCGTTTCAACTAGGTGTCCCAAAGACACCTCATTAATTTTTTTTAAATATTTGTTACGCGATTACTCCGACAATTGAGGACCGATTTTTTAATGTGGAATGACTTTTATTGTGGCAATAAACATGGTATCAAAGAACTACACTTACGGTGCTCCTTGAAGACGCTCAGCGTACTCGTTAACGCAATGAGCAGCTGTTAGGAAATATCTTCCACTGATTAATGCGCCGCCACACAGGGCTTTCTTATTAACTTCTGTACCGTACTCGATTAAGCCCAGCCATGGATACATATCTACAGAAGTCGGTGTCCCACCTAAAATATAAGATCAATCAAAAATATCTTGTATACCTACTTTTTTATGGGTTAAAGAGTTAATAATTAATAAACTTCAGAAAAAAGGGGGAGTTTCTCATTTCCTCGTGTATTTTTTTTATGTATGTTCAGGCATAACTTTTTTGTTAAGAACCAATTAGACAAATCTTTTTGTGCTGGATTCAGTGAAGTTTCGAAATGGTCGCATATATATTTTATTACTATTGGACTCCGGTGTCTGAAGATATAGCAGAAAGTTAATTAAAATCGAAGAAAAGATGTGGAATTTTTTTCAGTTTGTCAGCTATAATGTTTTTGTTCCTGTACCGACTTTGATTATTCTTTTTGCATTGGATTCAGTACAGCTTCAAGACAGCTTTTTATAAACTTCATTGTTATTGAATAACATATACTTAATTCAAAAAGAAAAATGAAAAATTCTAGCGCCAAAAACCGACTAAGAGTAACTAAAAAGTATAAAATAAATATTTTATACAACATCTTGAAGTGAGTGCCAGGTGAAATATAATAAACAACAACAAATTTGCAAAATGCACCGAAGTCAAGATTGCCTTTTAATTATAACCTGACCGTAACGTCTAGAACGAGAACGATTTTTTTGCCTTCTGGCAATTATCAATTTTGTCTGTAGTCAAGGTCAGTGAATAAATGAATAAACGAAGCGAGTTTATCCATGCTATTTTAATTTTCACGTTGATCCAAGTCTAAAATCCGCAAAAAAATAACTAAAGACCCATTTAACCATCGCACGTTTCACATGAGCAGTGATTTTAAAGTTTACCAAGGATGTCTAGTTGAAATAAAAGCAAAAATCTTTTCATTGTAATTCGGCGATATTTACCAAAGAACAGCCGACATTACTTTGTAGGCTTGTAGGTTTTTGTTGGTAGGTTTGTAACGGTAAGTTTAGCTTCTTTTATTCAAATAATTGTTCTGTTAACTATCACAAGGTGTTAAAGCTCCTGCTTACAAAATTGTAGTCATTATTATTAAAGTAAACATCATAGGCTATGTTGACAAAATGCATACGTCGTAACTAAAGCAACTTGATATTTGCACGATGTTTGATGTCATACTAAAAATCACTAGTAAGTATCGAAATTTCTCTTCACCTAATATTGGGTTTGCTAGTTTAGACAAATTTGCGAAAGTGGCGCCCCTTTTATTTTCTACTTTATTTTGCCACCCTGTCTGTAATACACTTAAGTCAGTTTCGTTTATGATCGTTTTTTTTTAAAATAAATGTTACACCAGTTCTATTTTGGAGCTTATTATTGTGTCCATTATCGGTATTGAAACTACATATACTTAGTCTTGCCATAAATATTGAAACAAAGATTTTTTTTACAGTATGTTAGTTTTTATAAATAAATAATTAGAACAATTTAAAATATAAAAAGCTTATTCAAAGTGGTCTCTATTGGCTGCAATACAGTCCTTTAAACGTTGAGGCCAGTTATCAATAGAAGCACGCACTCTTTCCATGGGAAAATTTTTCACTGCCAATTGTATGGATTGTTTTAAGGACTCCAAATTATCATGGCGTTTAGAGCAAGCCGTACTCTCTGAAACTGACCATAAATCATAATCCAGCGGATTATGATCGGGACTAGACGACGGCCAGTCTTCAGCTCGGATGAAGTCCGAAACGTTCGTTTCCAACCAAGACTGCGTGGACCGAGCTTTATGACCCGGCGCCGAGTCTTGCTAGAAGGACCATTCTTGGTTATTGAACATGGTATTGTTAAGGGGCTTAACTGCCTTCTCAAGAATGGTACCTTGATACACTTGTGCCGATGTATTGATATCTTTTTCACAAAAAGTTGGCTCAGTCACTCCTTCATAGCTAACACCCCACCAAACTCTCACTGAAGACGGATAATGCCCACGTTGCACTCAGTCGACTAATTGAGAAGCTTCCTTAGAGCTTTGAGCATAAATACGGTCATTTTGTTTGTTAAAATGTTGCTCAATTGTAAAAAATTCTCATCCATAAACAAAATTTTTCTGTGACCTCCCTTTGCGTACCGCTTCAGTAGCTGTTTCGATTTTACAACCCTTTTATTTTTCAAATTATGAGTTAAGAAATGACCAGTGCGTCTCTTATAGGCTGCAAGTCCTAAGTCATCTTTTAAAATACTTGTATATATATTTAAATTATAATGTTGGTACAGATTTTTTAAAAAATTATTTTCCAGTATGCTTTCGTTCGTGCACATAAAACATAATTGACTCTGGCATAGAAATCTTGCAGATTTATTTGTACCGCAGAGAGTCGTGTAAAATACATAAATTTACGATATATAGTGTCATATTGGAAATGAACCAATTACTAGGAGCAGAGGCAGAGGCAAGGAGTTGTTATCATCATTCAAGGGCTTACTTCCGATTTGATAGTAATACTAAGCGGAGGTATCATCATGCTAAATATGTGGTTTTGATTTATTTCTAGGTCTGGTCCTAATCTTTTCAGATTATGTATGGTCGATTTGTGGTTGTCTTTTTGTATATTGAATGCAGTTCCTCTGGGAGATTGGTGTTATATATTCTCCGAGCTATATATACTTACCAAAGATTTTATTGCCAAAAGTGCTGTCGTAACCGCAGCAAGCAGTGCTTGGGTCAGGTGGAAAGGCGGTTTGTTCGGCAGTACATTTAGTGTTAAGATTGTTTTTGCGCGGCGGTGGTTTCGTCTGAGTGATGGTGCCTGAGCCCAGACCACAACACACGCTGAACTGCTCCGGGCTGTCGCATCTGTAATTAAACGGGTTAAAATATTAGGTTCGCGGGGTCATGGAAGAAGAATACTGAGTACAAAACGTAACTCGTAACACACTTTGTAATCACAGTTGGCGCCACCAGTCCGTTTTTATTTTTAGCCGACTTGAAAAAAAAGGAGGAGATTCTCAATTCGTCGTGTAATATTTTTTTATGACTCTTTTTTGTTTCTGGAACCGATTTTGACGATTCCTTTTGCGTTGGATCCAGTAAAGCTTCAACGTGATCCTATATACATTTTATTGCTATTGGACCTGTGTTCCGAAGATATAGCAGAAAATTTTATTAAAATCAGACTGAAAATATCTAGTTGTTGCGGTTTTTCAGGCATTTTATTTCTGCTTATTGGTTACCCTTGAAGTCGGTTTCTTTTTTGCTAGAATTTTGAAGTGAAACTTCTTCACAATCGTTGCGATTTGAAACTCGATGAAACAAAAAGCGACAATAAAAAGAGATAAACACATAAATCTATAGGACTAAGCCTGTGAGAGAATGAGATAGAATACATTATATTTAATCATTTAAACACTATGCTCATACAGACAGAGTTGGAAATGTTTTGGAGTTTTTGGTTAATACTTCAAATTTCATGTTTTAAAGCTTAAATATATTACAACGATATTGTTACGAGATACAGGACTCGAATTAGAAATGCCGTTGGAACTACTATAGAATTTGTTAGAACTGTACAAACAAGTATAAAAACAAATACAAATAAAACTGGATGCGTCTTACTCGTTTCGTAGTCGTCGCTTGACTGCCCCCGCCCCTCCATTCAGGCATCGTCTTATACTAACTACACAGTACAAAGAAATTGGAGGCACACACTGAGTTTCTAAGAAATATTAGTTTGCACACCTGCGATCGTCTACAAAGTTGAAAATAATAACAATAGGGATTAGTTCGACGCTAATGATGGTTATAAAACAAGTAAAAAGACAATAGCATGTTTTTCTTAACTACAAATTTAAAAGACAAAAGAGTTCCTTAATCCGGGAGGACAATAAACTGCGCTTACAACAGGCTGTGCGGCATATCTTTGACGGCATGTAACAATATAATATATGAAATGTGACGTCGTGAAATTTAGTATCCCTCCCACCCGTTGTCATATTTTGTTTCACTTGCACTGTGTGAATTGTACACACACACACACATCTTTTATAGATAATCTCAATTGAAACTTTTAATCAACGTCTTTGTTTAAATCATCTTTTTCAACTTAAATCAGTCGGCTACTTTTGAGTTACGTGAAACTTACGAACAAAACGGGACGGACCGGTGGCGTCAACCGGTCCCTATTGCACTTGGTATTCTTCTTTCCTAATGGCAACGGATCTCTAATAAGTAATTAAAATAAAATAAACATTACTTGGATTTCTGCACGTATAATCGGTTCTCCTCGCTGACTGGTTTGCGCAAACGGTTGGCGAGATGTGGGCAGGAGTAAATGTTCTTGCATGTACCGGCTTGTCCGTCGGGAGTCAAGCACTCCGGTGGACAGCATACCTAAATTCAATTGCTATTATTAATATGCTCAGCTGACCTCCCGTCAGCCGTACCAGATACCGTTGACAGTGTAAGGATAGAGTTGTAGCTGCACTGTGAGAGTTTCAAGATAATTGGCATGATGGGCCAGCCAGGGCTAATGTTGACAGATTAATCAGGGACCCGATTCTTTGACGGCCTCCGTTTTTGAACGGGCTAAGCCTTTGCCGGCGTACAACACTGCAATGCAGGGGTCCGGGTTCGATTCCTGGTATAGTAAATTGCGCAAACGTTCTCAGTTATTTACTATGGTCTGGGTGTCTGGGATCGGCCCCAGAGAGGTTTGTTATATATTACCTGTAACACAAGCGTAACTTGCTCAATATGTGTGGTTGTATGTTGATTGTTATATTACTACAGTTTACCCCGTGGCCGTGCCGCGGGTTAACCTCTAGTGCGTATCTCTTGTTTAAAGAGCAGGCGGTACAGATTACATTGTGTTGAATTTTTATGTATTTGTCCCCGGAAGGTTCACTTCATTTTATATCGCTCCACCGTCTATCTGTAAACTGTTATAGGCGCACGAGTTGACACAGATTACAATACAATAATAATCTGAAATATTTTAATCAAAGTTTATTACACTAGAATTATTAGAATTACAATATTAAATATTGCACACTAATAACTCCAAGAGTTGCATCCACGCTTGTCAGGTGTCGAGCAGCAATTCGCCCCTCAAAGGATACTGCGATTATCAGACAGTATTTATCGACCACAATATATTATGTGCTCCTCGTCCAAGACTACCCGTGCGGATTCTCGTTGTAGACTGTCGGTTGAAGACTCGTTTCAAGACTGTCCCCGCTCTGCCCGAACGCCGCATAATTAGTAATATTGCGCGTGCATATTGTTTTCATGCCCGCCTGGACCAGTGTGTACCACCTTGTAAATCTTTGTGTGTTTTGAGTAGAACCCCGGATAGTTTAGATTCACAATTGGAACCGGTATGTGGCGCTGGAATCGGGTTCCAGGATCCTCCTAAACCCCTGAATTGGTTTTGATGAATTTTTTGTATATGTTCGCATGGCGGTGGCGCTGGAATCGGGCTCTAGGATTTTTATGAAATGTTTTGTGTGTATTTGAGTGGATCCCGGAATGGCTTAGATTCATAATCGGATCCGGTAGATGGCGCTGGAATTGAGTTCTAAATTTTTTCAAGGCAGGACAGCGTCTGCCGGTTCCGTTATTTCAAAATAAAGAATATTTGTATTGTTACGACCTAGACGCCAACAAAAACAAATTCACACCTGCATACCTGTAAACACATTTTATTATCTTTCGGCTTTTGGACTTCTTTTGTTTACTTTGTGTTTAAAATTTGTGATTAGAAAACAGACCATTTTTATGGCAGTCATTAGCCAGGTGTGTCGGATTTAAAGTACAAACAGATTCTATGAAATTCGGTCCACGCGGCCGGGCAGACATATTGCATTTGTACAGTATAAAGCAATGCCCCGATTGAGGGACGCGGCAGTCGAGCGATAACCATGAGTGAAGCAAGACTTGTGTACATTCGGTAATCCATTTAGTGACGGACTTTAAGCGTTTTATCGAATTACGACCATCTGCATTACGTTTGGACTTGTTGTGTTCGATTATATTTGTACCTGTGTTATACGTGTTGTTGTATAGTTCTCATAAACTGTATAGTAATTCTAACGGCATTTTAATTCAAGTCTCGCAACGCTCAACGGTATTATTTAGATAGTTGATAAACTTACCGTCACAGTTTGCCCTACGCTACTACATGTCGAGTTCTGCAGCAGCTGCAGCTCTTGCGGCGTTCTGTTTGGATTCTCAAGTAATTTATAAAGAGGTTCGCAATCGTAAACTGAAATACATTCACCATTTCCGCCTGACGGAGTCTTGCACGTTTCTGTAATTAATTTTTAGCTACTATAATGTCCCTGCTCCGTCTGGGATAGTGATAGTGTTAGTGAATAACTGTGGCCAAATGCGCCTTGATTGTAACGCAATTATTGATTAGCTACATTAGTAGAGCACATACGTTATCTGTCAATGTTTATAATAGTTAATAATTAATAACAATGTCGCATCACAAATAAACCCCTTGTTACATCTGCGTAACACGGTCAGTAATACTAAAATTATCCCAGATGTTGCAGATGCATGAAATAATTTATATATGTAAAAAAATATCGGGTTAGTTCATCATTTATAACTCAAGAGCAGCTGGACTGATTTCTTTGATTGATTGATTTTGATCTTTGATTTGTCGGATTTGTCTCAACTCCAAATAGCAGAGTAACTATGAATATATCTATCAAATTCGCAGTTTTTTTTTTTAATAAATTAGGTTTGGAACTTCACCTTCATCCGCAATTGATCGCTCCCGTCACGCACGCTTATAGCTTATTTGTAACAATTGATGTCCACTGTAAATCAGTGATATACTCGAATGGTTTATAATTATACCTGGTAAATGGCTCTGGAATCGGGTTGCAGGATTTCAATGGAATTTTATATGTGTTTGAGTAGGTGCCGGGATGGTTTATATTCACAATTAGACCCAGTGGTTGGCGCTGGAACCGGGTTGCAAGATTTTGATGATATTTTTATGTGTGTTTGAGTGGGTCCCGGAATGAATGAAATAAGATCTAAACTAACATCCATTAGTGTAATACATGCTGTTTTGAAAATAGAAGGTCTTGTAACCGCCGTTGTTTATTATACAATTTCGAGAAAGAAAGAAAGTAAACAGGTTTATTTCTAGGACGAACATACATTATACATAGGTATAATAAGCATGCTTAAAGTGACAAAATAAAAGCAAATAAAGGAAAAACAATCGCAGACTATATAGACATTCGAACATTAATGCAATTAAATAAGATCTAAATAATAGTGTTACGACCTAGTGCCGACAAAGACAAATTCACACCGGCAGCCCTGTAGAAAAACACATTTGATTACCTTTCTGGCATTTGGACTTCTTTTGTTTACTTTCTGTTTAAAATTGGTGATTAGAAAACAGCCCATTGTGTATTGTAATCTTTTATGGAAGTCATCAGCCTGGTGTACGGGTTACGATTTCTAAGAAATTGCGTCGATGCTTGTCGGGCAGACATATTTGCATTTGCGCAATATAAAGCAATGGCCCGATTGAGGAAGGGACAGTCGAGCGATAACCACAGGCAAAGCAAGTCTTGTGTATATTCGGTAATCTATTTAGGGACGGACTTTGCGCGTGTGTTTGAATTACGATCTCCTGCATTACGTTTGGACTTATTGAGTTCGGTTATATTTGTACCTGTGTTATACGTGTTTGTATGGTTCTAATAAACTCTATAATAATTCCAACACCATTTTAATTCGAGTCCTGCAACTCGTAACAATATCCATTAGTGTAATATACGCTGTTTTGCAAATATAACGTCTCGTAATTGCCCTGATTACTATATAATTTCTTCAATGGTCTCCGATGACCTTCGATTGCCTCCGTTGGCCTTCGAAACTTCGTTGCAACTAGTCCCAAAGACACTCATTCGTTGTTTATTTATTATAATGTCATAAATTATTCTGTTAGTTATTACATAAATATTTTATAATAGAAGATAGATAGAACATAGATATATGTTATTTTGATATACCGTTTCATGGCTTTTTTTAAACGTGATCAAGTTTCCTTCGTCGTTTTGCTTGTATATTTATGTACGAAACCAGTTTCTTTGAGAATGTCAGTACGATTTTATTCATTGGGGTTTCCACATAATTTCGGATTTTAAGAAAGCAACTAATTACATTCATTTTTTTGTATTACTTTTTCTTGCTGCGTAGCTGGTTAAACGATAGACTACTCTGGATAGTGATTATATTTAATAAACTACGTTTTAACGGTTGTAAGCGCGGTAGTTTATTTTATTTTTATTATTCCGACGTTTCGGCTACCTTTCAGTAGCCGTGATCACGGAAGATAAGGATGTCAAGTGCAAAGAGTATTGTTAGTGTGCCGTTCATTGAAATGAACAAGTTGGTGGTAGGCTAAATAAAACTTTAACAATACTCATTGACACTTGACATCTTTGTCTACCGTGATCACGGCTACTGAAAAGTGGCCAAAACATCGGAATAATAAAAATGAAATAAACTACCGCGCTTACAACTGTTAAAACGTAGTTTTACTGTATATACTAGTCGCGAAAGCTTACAAAAATACTAAATTATTATATTACTTCCTTTTTTCTTATAAGTTAAATTTTTGGATACAATTTTAGTTACTACCCGTTCGCAGAAGGTTTACTGATAGCCTCGTGATGTCACGCGTCGATGCTCAGTAGGGTTGACATAACAGGTTACATAAATGATTATATTACTTCCTTCTTTTATAAGAAAAATTTTTGCATACTATTTTAGTTACTACCTGTTCGCAGAAGGTTTGCCGATAGCCTCGTGATGTCACGCGTCGATGCTCAGTAGATTTGACAGAAAAGGTTACATATATGATTATATTCCTCCTTGTTTTCTTATAACATAAATTTTTGGACACAATTTTAGTTATTACCCGTGCGCAGAAGGTTTGCCGATAGCCTCATGATGTCACAGGTCGATGGTCAGTGGGTTTGACAGAAAAGGTTACATATATGATTATATTACTTCTTTTTTTCTTAAAACATAAATTTTTGGACACAATTTTAGTTATTACCCTTGCGCAGGAGGTTTGCCGATAGCCTCATGATGTCACGCGTCGATGGTCGGTAGGGTGGACAAAAAAGGTTGCATAAATATTTGTTGCAATAGTTTTATTATTTTAATTTATTATTTTATTTACTTTACATAAGTAATACAATAATAAATAGTAAGTAGTCATCGGCAAATCTTCTGCGCGCGGCTTATAAATTGTGTCCTCTGTGCAGGAACGGAGTAAGAATACTCACAGCCAGGTGGTAGGGTATTTGCTCGTCTGGATGACTACCACCCCTGGTCTAGGGTATGTCGCCATATCGACCTTGAGTTGTATTCCGGCATTAGTCGCCAGGTTTTAGTCGCCTTTTTGACAGCGTCAGCGCATTGGTAGCACCTTTGGTGTTACAAATGTTTCATAGACGATGATAACCGCTTCCCATCAGATGGGCCGTGTCTGTCTGCTGAAATCAATCTATCTGTCCTTTTCTGTGCCCCTGACAACGTGTATGCAAAATATCATGATGATCGGTTGAACAGTTAAGATACGAAAGCCTCACATTCGCATTTATAATATTAGTTTGGATTATTTGGCATGTTTAGTCTTAAGGAAATGTCATCAAAAATATTGTGGCTCGCAAAAACTGGTTTTGAAACTACTTTATCACACAATGTTTTTGAATCTAAATATTTTGATTACCACAGTGTACTTTTGTTCCGTATAAGATAAGGTGGCCATTTTGAAAAGAAAATAACCGGAATCCTTATGTTCTTGTTACCTTCGGCTGTGCGTTTGTCAGTATGTCCCTGTATTTAGCAGCAATTTTTGTTTTTCGAAAAATACTGAATAATAATACTATATATATGATATGTAATTTTGTGTGATTGAGCAGGCTAAGCCTTTGACGGCTTATCTCTAGGGGTGTGCGAATATAGTTCGAATCGAATATTAATATTCGATTCCAACTAAATTCGAATTGAATGATTCGAATAATTCGAACAATTTCGAATAATTTGAACAATTCGCGAATTATCGAAATATCACTGGACTTTCTATTGTTTATGAATTCTATTACATCGTGTATCAAAATATTCTACCTACGAATAATAAATAAACTTTTTGATGAAAAATCAAATACCCAGAGAAAACAATTGCTCAATTTCAATATATGTTCATTTCTGTCAGTAACATAAAAAAAATCTAGATACTAATATTGGCAAGAGATCTTTTCAATTCATTTTGGTTTTTAGAATTATTAATTTCCGTTTGAAAAAGTCTATAAGAAAAAGCTTACATATGCAATGTTTTGAAATACTCGAAAATTGGCGTATAATATCGGAAAAAAAACATATTCGAAATTTTTCGAATTATTCGGAAACTTTTGAATTATTCGATTCGAGTTACGTATCGAATAATAATATTCGATTCGGAACGAATAATTCTTAAGTTCGAATTATTCGCACACCCCTACTTATCTCACTGTAACGCAGAGGCCCCGGGTTCGATTTCTGGCATGGTAAATTTCGGAATCAGATTTTCTTCGATATTTACTGTGGTCTGGGTGTCTGGGATCGGTCCCAGAGTAGTATATTACCCATAACACAAGTGTAACTTGCTAAATGTGCCGATATACGATATGTGTGTCTGTTATTTACTTAATTAATATGTCGCTACACAATAGTATAGTAAACTCGTTTTGCTAAGTTTGTCTATCTATCAGTCTGCCTTTGTATGTCGTAGTCATTTTGATCGAAAAGTACTGGGTCCATAATGATAAAATTTACTGGTATTCTAAGTTAACTCGATATGTGTTTCTTATTTCCGCTGTCCGTGTGTCAGCGCGTGTGTGTATGCATTTCTTTTTTTTTTAAAGGAATCCATATAGATAGCGTTTACAGGCACTAAGTAATTTATATGTCGCTGCATAATTTTGTGGTAAACTCGCAAAAAATTAAAGACTAAAGGTGACCCCATACATTTGTCTGAGTCGAGAAAATGTGCACTAACACATAAGCGTATATATATATATATATATATACATGTGTGTGTGTATGTGTGTGCGTGTGTGTGAGTGGGTAATAGTAGTAATGTATCCACTGGAAATCATTCCACCTCTACCCGTACTAATACGATTAATTTAAGGCACCTTTTGCCGCAAAGGGTCGAAAATTATCGATAGTGATTTCTAATCAGTAATTTACCAAAAAATATATTATAAATCTTCACAATATGAGACGTAACGTAATTTTTCTATACTTACTTAAAGTTAAGAACAAAATTCGCCAAATCACCTCTAAATTATTGACATAAAGCCATTTTACTCCTTCGATTATTATTCAGACACGTTGAAAAAATCTACATCTTTATAAAAGAGAGATAAATAGTATAATAGTTTTAATGTTCTTTTAAATACTACTTTATTTTATTCACAATAAAATAATAATGCATCTGAAAAACGACCACGTCTATGGAATCTCAGCTATTGCCCGAAAACTCAGTACCGAAAAATCCTCAAGGACGTTGGCGTTGCTACAAGCCTTAACTCGATTTAATACTAAGTTGTCGTAACGCACTGTGGCGCGATCAGCTCTTCCTTTAGCCGGCTCCACTTTGAAATTCCGAGACGCCGTCTGTCTATTGATGGTCTCAGACTATTGCTAATGGCTACCAGCAGTCTGTTGAGCTGGGACCAATTTAAAACTTTTTGTTTATATTTAAGGGGCCATTCATTAATTACGTAAGGATGATTTTGTCTATTTTGACACACCCCCCCTTCTTACGTAAGATTCAATCTCGTTTTTCCGAATAACAAAACGTTGTTAGTAAGGGACCAGTTACACTAAAACTCAGTTTAACGTAAACCGAAGTTTTTTATTCTTTAGCAGATAATTTACGTCATACTCTTTCATTGCTGTCAGAAATAGATTATCTTTATATGATGCCAGAGTTTAACCCGCGGCTTAGCCGCGGGTTAAACACTAGCTCCTACTACGTCTCTCTTGTTTAAAGAGGTTACAACACAGGTTACATTTTATTAATTTTTTATGTTACTGCTATCTGCCCCGGAAAATTCACTTCATTTTATATCGTAAACTATCCCATCTCCCGGACGAAAAGTATCTATGCCAATTTCTGGTATTAAAACTACATATGTACACCAAAACCGACCACATCGACATATACCGAATTTCTGCCAAAGTGGTCCAGTAGTTTTCCGTAAAAGCATAACAAACAGAAAGACAAATATATTATTATCCCGGAATCTGTCTCATTTTTCGGGATAAAAAGTATCCTATGTTCATCCTCGGCATCGAATATATATATATATATATATATATATATATTGAGTTTCAGCCAAATCGGTCCAGTAGTTTAGCCGTGAAAAAGGAACAGACAGACGGACAGAGTTACTTTTGCATTTATAATATTAATACTATAGTAGTTGAATATTTTAAGCTATTGCAATTAATTATTTATGATGTTAAAGATACAGGCAGGCAGGCATAAGCGAAGTCTGTCTTACATGACGCGAACATTATATCACTTCACTTTCGTGGAGGTTGCTGTTAAAGCGTAAAACCCCCGTGGTACAATACGGATTAAATTTCGACTTGTAAAATATTACTTAAGAACGGGTTTTACCCCCTGATAAGGGCGCATATATAGATTTTTGTAAACCTCGGGACCCTTACGTAATGAATGAATGAAATGAACATTTAGGGGCCCTAAGTGTATTTTACACCTTTTTGTATTATATAGTGCGTTTCTGTTGCAACTCTAAACAAGTCTTTCTTTCTGTCGGAAATAGTTTTTCTAAACATTTCTTTATAGGTTTGGTTCAAAAGTAATAAAATAATGAATACTTACGTCCATTGACGATGCAGACGTTGATTATACATAGAAATGATATAAAAAATAATATAGTCATTTTTGTGTGGTATGTCTTCATCACAACACAATACACGACAGCAACGATATATTTAAAATATATGTAACTATTAATACAAAAGTGAAGGAACGATGCGCCAGCCTTCGTGGCTAAATGGACACTGTCTTCAATCGAGTCAACAGAGCATCCTTTTGATATATGCATATACCTAAAGTAGTTATAACAGGAAAATATGCGTGGGTAATATCGTCCCCGTCATGGCAAAATTGAATAAGTACAAATTTTTAAATAATTGTTTAGCATTTTCATTACTATATTTCTTTTTTTGTTAAGCTGTGCATATATTTTAGTTTTATTTACTCTACTAGTTTATATCTTCAGCAAACATGCCTAGCTATAATCTTATATACTAATATATAAAGCTGAAGAGTTTGTTTGTTTGATTGAACGCGCTAATCTCAGGTACTACTGGTCCGATTTGAAAAATCCTTTCAGTGTTAGATAGCCCATTTTTCGAGGAAGGCTATATGCTATATATCATCACGCTAAGACAATTAGGAGCGGAGCACCAATGAAGAATGTTTCAAAATCGGGTGGTTTTTTTTTACTTACTTTTTTTTAACTATTCCACGTGGACGAATTGGTGGGCAGAAGCTAGTAATTTTATATAGTATTAAAATGGGTGGGGGGAGGAAAAGTAAAAACAAAATCTTTTTTTCTTTTTATTTATTTGAAGAGTTTCTTGCGCCGCTTCTTCTCTTCAAGCCGCAACATGTTGCGAAGCGGAGGAAAATTGAGGATGAAGGATGAGGCTTCCCATAGAGTAAATAATAACCATAAACAAAATTAAAAGTAAATAATTAAAATGAACAAGTTGGCGGTAGGCTAAATAAAACTTTAACAAAACTCATTGCCACTTGACATCTTTCTCTTCCGTGATCACGTCTACGGAAACTGGTATCCGAAACGGCGGAATAATAAAAATCAAATAAATTACCGCGCTTAAAACCGTTAAAACGTAGTTTTAATAGATACCTCTTTAATTTTCACCATAGTCATAATCGGCCACAAGACTCCTTTCAATTTTTTGCGCTATGTCATAAAGTTTAGAATTTGGCTCTGATGGCCCACTTGAAAAATCCATGCTGTATATATCAGTGGGGTGGAAATTCGCCTAGGGTAACCCAGTTGAACACATATCGTAGGACGAAAGCGCCGACTACACCGCTGTTGAAAAAACGTCTAGCGTGCGACCTATTTTTAACCGACTTCAAAAAGGAGGAGGTTCTCAATTTGATTGGTATTTTTTTATATATATGTACACCGATTGCGCTGAAATTTATGATCCGAATTACGTGATTCTTCTTTAGTTTGATGCGGAATAGTTGCCATTTGGTCTCCTAAAAATTTAACATAGTTTGGCCCAGTAGTTTTCATTTTATGAACATTTGTTTATAAAAAAATCCGTTCCCGTTTCTTGGGACCTATGTTTTTTAAGGCGCGCGGCACCTTTCGTAGGCCTACCTATAGCTAGACACTAAAAAGTATAAAATAACTTCTTTCTAAAGCTATTTTTAATTATAATATCTTATTTTTAATATATATTATCTAAAACATCTGAACATGAAGTCGGTGCGAAGTAAAACATAAAAATTACTATACTTATATTTTGAAAATTACTGAGCACCGACTTTAAGATGTTTTAGATAATATGCTTATATAATTTAGACAAGCTGTTATTTGAAATTTCTATTTACTGATTTTTTGTGAAATAATAGCATTAAATCTTATTTCTTTTTACAGGTAAGTAAAGTCTTTTTGAAACGGGGCGATATGGGTGACACCTGACAGATGACATCGATCTGGTAAGTATAGTGATGTGACGCTCTGCATGTCATGAGTTGATATGCGATTGACGATTATTTCTGAGTATTAACAATAATCGTTTACATAAAAACAGTTTATACTTGTATGAACTGTATACGTAATAATTTTCGGTTACGCAAATAGGTACATTACCTCACGTGTAATCCTAAGTAAGGATTTGGTTAGAAAAAAAAAATCGGAAATATATATTTTTTCTAACGAAATCCTTACTATTTATGAAACTAACCCCAGACGGATATTTGTTAAACTTCGATTATATTGATAACTAGCGGCCCGCCCCGGCTTCACATGGGTATCTAAAAAGAACTTTTTTGTTGAGTTTAATTATATACTAAGCGAACGCTGCGTAGGGAGCCGACCGCGCGATTGTGCCGCGCGGCACTTCATTTCTTGACATTGACTCCCCTCCCGTACGGCCCATGTCCCAGTGACGCAGTAGGGTGAGCGGCCACCATGCAACTTTTTTCTAATACTTACATTTTTAAACTCGTGATATCTTTCGAATGGAATGTCCGAATTGAATAATTCAAAAAGTTATATAAACTTATTGAAGCAGTCTTGAATATGGAGTAATTTATTTTGATAAGGATGAATACCAAGATACAAATAAAGAGCCTCATCCAGCAGCGGCATTTAATTAATTTTTTAAAATAAAAGAACACTTGTTGTGGCATAACTATAATAGTTAGACATATGCTGTCGCGACTCTTTTTGTAAATAATTATGTGTTCTGAAAAGTCGTAGTACATTATATTATTCTATCATCAATAGTTTTCGCAGCGCACGCGATTTTTGATATTTTTTACACCTTGGGTTACATTATTGGAGTTTTAATAAGGATCCCTAATTATTTGAAAATATGATATAGCCTATGTCAACTGGGGATAGTGTAGCTTCCCAACAGTGAAAGAATTTTTCAAATCGATTCAAAAGTTTCGGAGCCTATATGCAAACAAACAAATCTTTTCTCTTTATAATATTAGTATAGATAAATTTCCATGTTTATAAACTTGATAAATGATTGGTCTTCCATACCAACTTTCATCCTCTATTTCAAACCGTTCAAGTTTTATTTATCTATCCCCGTCTATTTATTTGAAAACTATATAAATGACAAAAATTAAAATTACCAAAATAACTAAAATGATGAAAAGACAAATTATATAAAAAACAAGAACCTATCTTACTTTCTGGGATAACCTTTACATAAATCTGCCCCAAAATCTATACCATTATCCGGATGAAAGGTACCCTTTTTCATTTCAACTAAATGAATAGCATAGAATTTCAGCTAAATGAGTCCAATAGTTTTTCCATAAAAACATAACAAACAGAGACACGTTTTATCCCGGAAACTATCGTATTTTTTCGGTATAAAAAGTATCCTAGTTCATCCTGGACATCGAATATATATATATATATATATATATATATATATATATATATATATATTCGATGTCGATATACTTACGAGTTTCAGCCAAATCGGTCTAGAAGTTTTTCCCCGAAAGAGCAACAGACAGACAGAGTTATTTTCGCATTTATAATATTAATAGGGATTCATGATAAATAACGATACTTTAAAGACGAACGATGATGAATGATAAGGACATTTATTGTAACAATTTAACATTAAAGATTCTAATTTTTAAACATGTTCGGGTTTTTTCTACTACAGATGAGCTTGTGACTATTATCATAGAAGATCATCTACCATTTTAAAAATAAAAACGTATCGTGATTTACGCGATTAGGAAATAACGATTCGTCAATATATTCGATGACAAGAAACTAATTGCTAATGTTGCTAAGAATCCAGTCTCTGTAAGCGAAAACTTTGGCGTAAACTCCGGGGATGTTGGGTTGTGCACAAGGCTTCGGACCAAAGTTGACCACTCCTAGCACTTCGTAGGAGCGCCCGTTCTCGTACATCAGGGGCCCGCCTGAATCGCCTTTGCAGGAGTCCTTGCCTGGTTGCCCGCCAGCGCACAACTGACGGTCCCATAAGTTGGCTTTTAGGTCTGGCCCGTTGTATGCTCTTTGACATTCCTGGAACAGAAAGAGAGAAATCATATGGATCATATGGATTCAGGAATTTACAACCTCGGCCCTCGGGAGTCTCTTAGAGAATGATTTAAGGAAATCGGTATTATGACGGTCGCCTGCCAATATATCTTTAATAATATAATTTATATTCGTAATAATTTGAGTGCCTACAAGCAGTATAAGGATGGTCACGGTTTCAACACCAGGCATTGTAATAGACTGATATTGCCATCTTTTAGATTACAAAAAGTACTGTCCTCTTTCCTGGGGGTTGGTATACGCTTCTTCAATAAGATTCCGAGTGAAATGTTAGATCTGCCTTCCACTAAATTTAAAACCAAATTAAAAAGTATCTTGCTAAAAAAGGTATACTACACTATTAAAGAATACTTAAATGACAAAAATTCATTTACATAGCCGCTCGCTCCAACCTCTTATACTATATTTTGTATAACATTTTTATCTTGCCAAGCTTCTAAGGAATTTATGGAGATGTATAGCAGCATAACATTTTAGTACGTCATGTCATTATTATAACTATAATAATATTTTTCTTTCCTTTTATTGTGTCTTGGTCTTATTGAGTATGCACTGTTTGCTACAACTCCATTAATTCTTCAAAAAGTAATTCTGTAACATACTTCTGTATAAAACTTATTAAAAAAAGAGAACTTGAGATATAAATAGAATAAGAAATTTAAAGAAAAGCAATATTTAGCTAGACGTGTTGCAGGGGAGTTTCTTGCCGCTTCTTCTCCTTAACAGCAATAACACGTTACGAAGCGGTGTACGTAGAATAGGAAGAAAAATAAATCTTAACTTATATATGTAGTGTATGTACAGTACATCAATGTATAATTTATAACGAATCCCACATATGTAATGCTGTCTTGCATAAAAGCACATTTTTCAAATTTAATTCTGAGACCGACCTGACGCAAGCGTTCAAATAAAGCTCTAAGATTGGCTAAGTGTTCCGAACGTGTAGGACCAGTGCAGGCTATATCATCCTGAAAAACCGCAACTCCCTTAAGTCCTTTTACGGTCTCTTCCATAAACTTTTGGAATTTTTCAGGAATGCAAGTTAATCCAAAAGGTGTGCGACTGTAAACGAATGTACCAATATGTGTAGTTATAGCTGTACATGCTTGAGAATCTTCTTCAAGAAAAAGTTGCTGATAAGCTTGCGTCAAGTCAATTTTAGAATATTGTTCACCCCCACTTAAGGCTGTAAACAGTTCCTCTATTCGAGGCAGAGGATAAGGCTCGCGAAGTAACTTAGGGTTTATGGTGATCTTATAATCGCCACATATTCTAATTTCACCGTTTTTCTTTATTACCGGCACTATCGGTGTACCGTAATCCGAATAGTCCACTTTACGAATCGTTCCCTCGGCCTCAAGTCTCTCTAACTCACGCTCGACCGGTTTACGTAAAGCCAACGGTAACGGCCTAGCTTTAACAAACACTGGATTATTGTCTATTAATTTCAAAGATATCTTTTAGTACACTTACCAAGTCCAGGGCAAACACAGTGGGAAAATCTTTCCGTAATTCTTCTATTAAATCTTGTACACTGATATTGCAAATAAATTCATTAATTTGAATATCATTTACTTTAAGTTTTCGGAGCCAAGATCTGCCTAATAATGGCGGGCCACCGTTTTTAATAACAAACAGTTTAAGTTTACTAGCAGTGTGTTTCCCAATTTCCACATCAACATAAATAAATCCTACAGGTTCAATCGGACTGCCCACGTACGAATAAAGGGAAATATCATAACTATTAATAGGTAACTTAGAAAAATGTTTTTGATAATAAAATAAACTAATCGCTGATAACTTACTTCCAGTGTCCAATTCAAATGTTACCTCAGTGCCGTTCACCCGCGGCGGAACCATGTATGGCCTGTCGTTTATGCCGCGCACACTTAAATTATTAATCTCCATTTCCAAATCCTCATCACTATTGGTGGAAAAATTATGCACTTGTCGTTGTGTTGCAAAAGACGACTGAACAAAGCCCCGTTTGATATTATTACACATCACTGTAAGATGTCCTTTAACACCGCAAATATCGCACGTATAATTTTTAAAACGACACATATCGGCCCGGTGATCCCTACCGCACCGCCAACAAGCACGCGGCTGGCGTGACGTCGATGGCTCAGACGCACGCATGTCGCGCTGCGATGTTCGCCCGGCGGGCGGCCGAATCGAGCGCGTCGTCGCGGCCACCCGGTGTAGCGAGTCGCGCGCCTCGCCCGTCACCGCCGCGGGCGCAACCGCGCCGCCGGCGCCGCTGGCCTGTGCGTGCCGTTCCGCCACCTCCAGTGCCAAAGCCAGCTCCACCGCTCTTTTGTAGGTGATTTTCGGTTCCGCAAAAAGACGAGACCTCATCTCGTCACTGATCAACCCAGACACGAACTGATCGCGTAAATTTTCCTCCAAACTTGTAGTGAAATTATATGTACTAGCAAGATGTTTAAGTACTTGTAAATATTCACTCAATGATTCGCCCATATTCTGACGCCTTTGACGAAAAACATGGCGTTCCGCTATCTCGGAGCGTTTAGGTTCAAGATGATCGCCGACTATATTAACAAGTTCAATAAACTTTTTACTTTCCGGATTGCATGGTGCACATAAATCACACATCAAATCATACGTGGGCCCACCGACCAATGTAACTAAAGTGGCCACTTGCAAATCGGATTTAATTTCATTTAATGCCATGAATTGTTCGACACGTCTTATGTAAGCCGACCATTTTTTACTTGTTAAATCAAATTGTTCGATTTTACCGATCGGCATTTTATATATATTTTTGATTTGCACTTCACTCGCAAGACACACACATATATAAGTCTTTTAATTGATTTTCCTCGTCGCCAGTTGTATATTTAGGAAATATAATAAGGATTGATCATTTAAACACCGAGTACGAATGAATCATTGTGTAGAGAGTGTAGCGCTTGCCAGCAACAACGAGATGCACCACCGCACTCTCAGTTGCACCCGTGGGCTTTTCCGACGCGCCCGTGGCAGCGAATTAATGTTGACTTCGGCGAATTTCAAGGAAAACATTATTTGATAACAGTCGACGCTTAAACCAAGTGGATAGAAGTACAAAAAATGTCCAGCACAAATGCGAGTTCAACAATTATTAAATTACGAGAAATCTTCGCGCGTTTCGGATTACCATCTCAAATTATTAGCGACGGTGGCCCTCCTTTTAGCTCTATCGAATTTGCTAATTACATTAAAAGAAACTTGATCAATCACACAATCATAAGTCCATATAGGCCAGCTGGTAATTGGGCTGCTGAAAACGCAGTTAAATTAGTTAAAAGGGTAATGAAAAAGGCTGTTCATGAAGGTGTCGACATTGACACGGCATTAGCTCGGTTTTTGTTTCAGCACAGAAATTGCGAGCATGCTACTACAGGTGTAGCACCTGCAGTAGCCATGCTCGGTAGACGGTTAAGGGGTAGATTAGATATATTGAAACCATCTTTCGAAGTCGAAAGAGCTGTAGAATTAGCGGAAGAACGTGCGGGACGAGCACGTCCCGGTGCCGAGAGACACGTACAGTTAGGTGAAGAGGTCTTAGCGCGCGACT
This sequence comes from Dendrolimus houi, assembly GCA_039645545.1. Taxonomy (NCBI): domain Eukaryota; kingdom Metazoa; phylum Arthropoda; class Insecta; order Lepidoptera; family Lasiocampidae; genus Dendrolimus; species Dendrolimus houi. The sequence continues at coordinate 13,199,816 of CM077141.1, read as the reverse complement.
ACCGCGCGCGGACTGAGAAATGGGCTCCTGCTACAGTGCTAGCTAGAGAAGCTCCGCTAACTTACAAAGTACGTGTTTCCGATGGACAAGAATGGAAACGTAACATTGACCAATTGCTACCACTCAAAAGATCATCCGGTTTTAGGCATTCATTGGCTAGTAATATCGAAAATTCCGAAAATGAGATTGATATAGCAATTAACAATGGCGATGAGCATACTGACGTCACGCCCACTGCTTCTGTAGAAAACGGTCAAACCAATAAAAATCCCATCGGGAGTCCTAACAATGACACACAGGACATAAATCCAAAGCCAATACCTATTCCAATTGATAACACTGAAGGTAAGTCTAAACGTCCCGGTAGATTTAAGGGCAAATATAAATTTTAAAATTGCCATTCCTATTGTATACTATACAAACTCAATGTCATATCAGTCAGTTGTATCAGTTTACTTATTAACTTAAGCAATCTTGATATACAAATTACAGTTTATTTTATTATTATAAAAAAAAACTAGATACTATTCTGTTTGTCACAAAAATTAACTGTTATAATTTATTTTGTTGTAACCAATAATGTAGCGATTTTTTTTTCATTTTGTATTAGTAGTTGTTAATTTTTAATTGTTATTTTGTATTTAGCTGTGTTCTTAAAAGGGGGAGGTGTAGTGTATGTACAGTACATCAATGTATTATTTATGCAGGTAGTTTTAAAATAAAATCAGTTGTGTCGCGTACTCGGTGTTTAAATGATCAATCCTTATTATATTTCCTAAATATACAACTATATATATGACCTTCAAAAAGTGTTATCCAGTGGAACTTGTTTTGAATAAAAACTTGAATTTGAATTTGAATATGCTTACTTATATTTTACTGATTAAATTCGGCCAAGATTTGTTATGCCTCAGTCTGATATTAACTTACTGCTACTTAAAATTAGACAAGATGAATCTCAACAGCTCTGCAACTAGTTCAACACAGCAGAGTTGGATTCGCGTCTAACAAATCAATTGGTGTAATTCTATAACAAAAATTAAACAACTCATTTTCAACCCTTAGGATTCTTCTCGAAGAAACTAAGACATTGCTAACGCAAATACATCCCTTATGGCCGAGAGCTATTGGCCATACATGAGGCAATCAAACACTTCACACATGATAGAAGCAAGACCATTCGCTATTTTAAGAACCTACTTTTAATGTATGATGTACGATAAGGTGTTTTCACTCATTCAATCAATATATCGATTACTTGCCGAGTTTCGCGACACAAAAATACCCATACACGATTTGTATTATATGTATAAAGATAGTAACTATGTATTTTGTGTATGATAAAAATATTGTTACGAGTTAGCGGGACTCGAATTAAAATGCCGTTAGAATTATTATAGAGTTTATTAGAACTATACAAACACGTATAACACCGGCACAAATATAACCGAACACAACAAATCTAAACGTAATGCAGAAGGCCGTAATTCAATAAAACGCGCAAAGTCTGTCAATAGATTAGATTCCCGAATGTACACACGTCACGCTTTGATCATGGTTCTCGCTCAACTCAACTCCTCTCTCCATCAGGCCATCGTTTTATACCGCACAAATGCAAATGTGCCCGCCCGCCAACGTCAACACAACTTCCTAGAATTAGCTTATAATCCGCAACACCTGGCTAAAGGTGCAGCCTGCAAGCGGCCGAAGACGAGTACAATAGAACAAAAGGCCGTTCTCAACAATAATTAGAAACGTATGCCAATAAATAAGTAAACAAAAGAAGAAGATCATAAAATGATTATAATTAGTTCAAATGGCCGACACCTAATAAAATGTGCTTTTACAGATTTGAAGTGTATTTTTTTTGTCGGAGCATAAGTTGTAACAATATCATCTTGGAATGTAAAGAAAAATCAAATCTCCTCTTACCTGCAGCTCGACGTAAGGTAAACCGACATGTAACTTCAGATTGCTGGAAGTCGAGTTTTCAGTAGCACCCCAACCGGCTGCGTAAAGTGTAAAGTTCTCCGCCGGCGGTGGGTTGAGGGTGATGTCGTACGTTGGTAAACAGATGGGACGGATGAAGTCTAAAATTTTATTTTACATTAATATTTACAGTTGTATTAGCTATACTAAACAAGATTAAGGTTGAACTGATTTTTTAAAATTTTAAACATATATTTCTGGCTCCCATGTCGTGACTGACCTTAACACAAGAAATGCAAGTGTAGTGTAGTAGTGTACTTTTATATTATAGTCAAGATACATCGCTGTACTAAAATCTACACGGCGTAAGAAAAATTTAACGCGTACAAAGCGTACATACTTTAGTATTGTTGCGAGCCGATACTAATTCTTTGCAGGTGCATTTGAATTTGAGTGATCTATTGTACGCACTAATCTCTTTGTTCAAGCCGCCGTAAGACATCATAAAGCCTTCTTTCCTCTGTTTGCATTCAATGCAAGTTCATAGCAGCCATAAAGCTTAGAAATAAATAATTCAAAGGAATGTTGGCCTTGTTACTAAGACGTCATCCGAGTGTTAAACCTCGGTTCCGATTGGAGCGTTCACTCCGCCCAGGGTCCGCTTTCCTACTTTTTCTACTCCACTTGGCGCAGGTCTTTAGCATCTGCCGTTTTGGGGCCATCGGTACGCGTGTCATCTTTCACAACGTCAAGCTAGCATTTCTTGGGCCTGCCCCTTCGACCGGTACCTGGTGGAGGCAGCATAGCTAGACATTTGTTCCCCACATAATTAGCTGGTCTCCCTAAAACGTGGCCGTACCAGCGTAAACGACTCTTGCAGTTTGTCTGCTATGTCATGGACATGAACACTGCCGCGGATGCGGGAGTTCCTGACGCGGTCATTTCGCGTGACTCTACACATCCATCGCAACATATTCATCTCCGTGACACGCAGTTCTTGCTTGTGTCGCTCAAGTACAGTTCACGCTTCACTGCTATACAAAAGGAAGTCTTTAGTGAATCGTCGTGGTCGGTTAATTGTAGTACACTGCTAGACGTAGGCCTCCGCAAGTTTGCGCCACATATCTCGGTCCTTCGCCTTCCTCGTCCATCCGTGAATACTTTAATAATATTGTCATAAGTTTGATATTTTATGACCGCGACCACCTATTGAAATGAACGAGCACTTAGTTTCGATTTATCTGTAAATGTATCTGAGGAAGAATATTGAATAATAAAAATGTATACCGTTAAATGGTGCCATTGATGCCAGCCTTATAAGTGCGATGTCGTTCTTCTTACTCAACGCTGTGTACTCTGGATGGGGGATGAGCCGTTCTATATTGATCCTTACGTCACCATAAGTACAATCCCGACCGCCAGCTTCGACCTCCATACAGTCTTTGCCTTCGTTTTTTGTATCGTATTCACCAAGCCTGACAACGCTCCTAAGAAGTAATTAAAACATCATCATCAGTATTATTTTAGTTGAATTTCAACAATAATTAATAAGCTATTTGACTTGTAAGAATTAGACATACAGATGGGAGCTGTAAAGTTTTATAAGATGAACTGTCACGGATGATTTGGAAGTCTATGTTACGTCACGTACGTGGAATAATTTACTGCTACATAATTAGTAAAGTTAAAACTCAGTACTCCATGTACGTGCTAAAATCTGTCAATACAGAAAACAGACAAAACCTTCGGATATGCATCCACGAACATGTTCAGAATATACATGGGTTACAAATATTATTACGTAGCAGTTAAGATTTCTGTATATATTGTTACATGCCGTCAAAGATAAGCGCACAGCTGTCTGTCATAAGCGCAGCTTATTGTCTTACCGGATTTAGGATTTCTTTTGTGTTTTGAATTTGTAATTAAGAAAAACATGCTATTGTTTTTCTACTTGTTTTATAACCATCATTAGCGTCGAACTAATCCTTATTCTTATTGTTTTCGACTTCGTTAGCCGTTCGCAGGTGTACAAGTTACTATTTCTTGGAAATTCAATGCGCGCGGCCAATTTTTTTGTACTGTGTAGTTGATATAAGACAATGCCCGAATGGAGGGATGGGCAGTCAAGCGATGACTACGAAACGAGTAAGACGTTTAGTAGTACTCTCGATTAGCGATATAGACGACGGACTTTGCGCGTGTCAAATTGTATTGAATCGTGCTGTGTGAACTGGTTGCATCCAGTTTTATTTGTATTTGTTTTATACGTGTTTGTACAGTTCTAATAAATTCTATAGTAGTTCCAACGGCATTTTTTTAATTCGAGTCCTGTAGCTCGTAACAATATATATACAACTAGAGTTTAGTAGTTTTAGTAAACTCAATCTTTAGTGCATACCTTTTTTAAAGAGCAGGCGGTACAAGTTTCATTATATTAATTTTTTATGTATTTGCCCCCGGAAGATTCCCTTCATTTTATATCGCAAACTATCCCATTCCCCGTCTATCTGTAAACTACATAAATGACAAAATTGACAACATGGACGAAATGGACGATTTGGACGAAGTGGACGAAATAGACAAAAGTGACAAAATCCTCGTTTCCGAGATAACCTTTACATAAAACTATCCCATTATCCGGAATGAAAAGTATCCTTTGGCCACTCTCGGTTTTAAATTTATATATGTACCGAATTTCAGCCAAATCGGTCCAATAGTCTTTCCATAAAAGCATAACAAACAGAGAGTCAAATATATTTTTACCCCGAAACTATCCCATTTCGAGATAAAAAGTATTCTATGTTCATCCTCGGCATCGAATATATATACTGAGTTTCAGCCAAATCGGTCCCGTAGTTTTTCCGTGAAAACGAGAGAGACAGACAGTGTTACTTTCGCATTCATAATATTAATTAATAGGGATTAAGCAATAATTACATCTAGAGATTTTGATTTTACTCCCATCTGAAGCGGTCGAGCCTAGCAATAAAAAAATAAATAAACATCTTGTTAACCTAGCCAAAAATCTCCTTTCCAGCAGACTTCGACGGAATAAGTAGTAAGAGGTACTGTTTTCACAATTTATGTCATCAAACAGATTCAAAACTGAGTCTAGAAGGAAACAAGGATCATTATATACTTCTTGATCTTAATGAAGATCTTTAACTGCTTTCCAAGACTGCTCTATGGCGGTTTTTAAGAAATGTAGATGTCCTAAGAAGCACATAACTTTCTTTGCACTAATTTAATGATATCTAGCTTACTGTAACTGCGCATAGCTCCAGCTTTTGTTGACATATAAAGCCACAGTTTTCTGACTTGAACAAAGCGTTGAATTATATTAATAACAGGACTACTGTGTGTGTAAGTGCATGCATGGACAGAAGTTTATTTGTTGTGTTCCGACTTACATAAAAGCCATATACCGTATATGTTTCTGTATCGAATACAGAAACAACAAATAACTATTTATGATATTGATGGCGGCTGATTTCACCACTGAATTCAATACATGTCGATATAAGCCATAATTTTCCATTAGCTTTTTCGGTAAATCCTAATTTGAAGCTACACCGCCCATTTGTTTTAATTTACTTTAGGAATGAAAGTTGTTTGTGATCGAATATGGTGCTAAAATACTTACGGCCTTCCTATATTGTTAACAGCGTATTGTCCTATGCAATGAGAAGCTGTAAGACAATATCTTCCACTGATCAAGACGCAGCCACACAGGAGTCTATTGCCAGGCGTGATCCGGTCGTACTCGATGATGCCCAGCCATGGATACATGTCTATAGTGGTGACGTTTCCACCTGAAATAATAAACATCATCAAATCAGATTTGGCGAACAAACATTTTAGTTGTAATGTACAGATGTAACATGTAGTGTTTTAAATTGATTTCTGAGCTCGTTCCAGCACCAGAAATAAATAAATTAAAACAGTTCACTATGCAATAGGACGTTGTTCAAAAATATCGGACATTCAAATCGTAGAAGAGTATCTCAAGCACAACTTGATGGATGAAGCTGAATTATACCGCAAAATTTGTTTCTCACTCTATGTCCTTGGTTTATCTCTGTCTGTCGAGATATCGCCAGTGTACTAGCTTGATTTTTGCGTATTTAAACTCAAATGCTCCACTGCATTCTGGAGATGTAAGCACACCGATTTCGATATTTTAGTGTTCTGTGGCCATTTTGACAAAAGCGGGAAACCTTATAAAATAGTCATATTCATCCATCTGTCTGTTTGTCCGTTTATGTATGTCAGCAATTTGAGAAGCGGCATACATAGAGTAGGAAATAGAAATTTGTAACTTGCATGTATGAAACGTTCAAACAATGTCCTTCAATGGAATTTCAAAGTGGAGTATACTAGTAGTTGAGGATACGCTTACCAATGATTTTATTCCCAATTCTGCTATCGTAACCACAGCAATCAGTGGTTGGATCAGGTGGGAAGGCGGTTTGCTTGGCACTGCATATTGTATTGAGGGTGTTGCTTGGCGACGGTTTGTTTGGACTGGTGACGGACGATGTTGAAGCTGGACCGCAACACACACTGTACGCGTCGGAGCCTTTACATCTGTAATCAAACGTCAATATTATCTTCTGTGAGTATTATTTTGTTGCGCGTATTCTTTAGAAATGCGTATATTTGTCGATTTATTTGTCATATTTCATTTGTGCGTGTAACTTATTTAATTTAATTATTACACAAGTCTAATTATTTGCAAGAACGAATAACATTTCCACCTTATTTAATACATCCAGCCATTGCCACTGCAGCTGTCCCTGCTAAAAACATTTCTCAAAATACTTTTGTGACAGTATCGCTGGCAGTAGATGTTTACATATTGCTGCTATATTTACTACGCTCTCGATCTTGAGCAATTATAGACGTCGTAACAGTTGCAGTTACGGCTCTTTTCCTACGATTTGAATACTTATCTGGGGCCCAATTCTGCTATTACTATCTTATGAAAATCACCGGACATTATCGTCTTAAGCGTAGGTTTGACTGATTTTGGTATTCTATCAATAGCAATGGCGTACCACGGGTATGCCACTCTTTGTTTATAAATATTTATAAGCGAAAACTCGCGATATAAATGTTTAAAATTGTTCCTAGCTTTTCAATGTTCATTTCGGCTAACGCCATTTTTGCTAATGGTAATACCAATTTTTTCCTACTATTTTCTGCCGCGACGATATCGAGAAAATATTGTGGATATAGCAGAATAAAAAATTTCACAGTATTGCAATGGGATCGTACTATGAATATCTTCACAACGCCAAGAAATTGAAATTGATAGCAGAATTGGGCCCTTGTATCATACAAGTAAATAGTTTAAAAAAACAACCATTTTTATTTTTAAAGTAATATTGACAGATAGATGCAGTTGATACAAGTTTGATCATATAATCACAATTTACAATGAAACAGAACATATACAACCGGTCTAGTAAACTTAAGAGCATCCTAACCTTGACATTCTTAACAGGACAACATAACAAGTTTTCCTCAATAATACTGTGTATCCAGTTGCCAAGTATCTGATTGCCTATGCATATATGCCAATTGTTCGTTTCGTTATTATGTGTTTTGAACAAAATGAATGGACAGAATTATATCCTATAGTTTATAGGCTACTAGTAAACTGGTCGCCGCAATTTTTCTTTAAAACATAAATTAAAAGCACTAACAAGTTAGTTTTGATTTATTGAATGCTCTAGTTTAAAAATATGTTTAAAATATTAAAACTTTAAAAAGCGACAGATGCATACCCTATGGCGCTATCTAATCGTGAAGGGTTGTTTGTGTATTTATGTGTGTGTGTGCATGTATGTGTATGTCTACAATATTATAAAATTCTAAACATGACGTGTCTCTACATTAAAGTTATTAAAAAAAATCAACTGGGATAAACTATGGAGAACACTATGCAAATTTTTTAGCTTTCTTATTCGGGATTCACGTAAAAACTACTGGGCCGATTTCGATGCGATACCCCGCGGCTGAGCCGGGGGTTAATCTCTAGTGCGTATCTCTTGTTTAAAGAGTAGGCGGTACAGGTTACATTATATTAAATTTTTATGTATTTACCGCCGGAAGATCTACTTTATTTTAGAAAGAAAATAATGTTTATTTAGAGTTATTTAAAACAGAAATTATACATAAGCAATTTAACAAAAGCCAAAGGTTAACTAACCCAGCAAATGCTGGTTGATAACAACCAACGCTCGTTTTCCATTAGTGCCAGACAGTAACGTCTTTATATCGCAAATCATTTTATATCGCAAACTATACCATCCCCCGTCTATCTATAAATTACATAAATGACTATATAGACAACTTGGACCAAGTGGACAAAATCACAAAACCTATCCTAGTTTCCGGGATAACCTTTACATAAATCTATCCCATTATCCGGGGTGAAAAGTATCCTGGGCATTAAAATTACATATGTACCGAGGTTCAGCTAAATCGGTCTAATAATATTTCCATAAACGGATAACAAACGGAGAGACAAATATATTTTGATCCCGGAAACTATTCCATCTTTTGGGATAAAAAGTATCCTATGTTCATCCTCGGCATCGAATATATATATACTGAGTTTCAGCCAAATCGGTCCAGTAGTTTTTCCGTGAAAACGGAACACACAGACAGAGTTAATTTCGCATTTATAATATTAATAGGGATATTACTTGGAGTTTTGCACGTATAATCGGTTCTCCTGGCTCACTGGTGGACGCAGACGATTGGCGAGGTGCTCGCAGGAGTAAATGCTCATGCATTTCCCAGCTTGTCCCTCGGGTGTCGTGCACTGCGCTGGACAGCATACCTGAAACACATGCCGTCGGTGTTGATTGAGGCAAATGACGGAAGTGATCTTCCTTATTACTTATCAGACAGGCTTTGTTTAAGGTGTATTTCTCTGACCAGGAATATTAATACGGATGTGAGTCTTTAGGTGATAACTTCTTATGGGAGGGTAAACCGCTTCGTTATGTAACGCGTAACCGCGCACGTATGTTTGGCTTCCCTTTCTCTCACGCATACGGCAGCGGTAGGCAGGCTCCTCCTCTCTTACTCTAACCCACAGCGCTAGCCGTATTTCGGTAATTAGATTAAATAATGATACTAATAATGTACATATACAAAATTCTAATGTAGTACATATTCAAGAATTGTAACTAGAAATAAAATATATTTTATAATCAATAAAAGATTTTATTAATAAATAACCTTTCCTTACATTATCATATAAATATACATAAAATTTAAGTAATAACCTAAGCTTTTCTCAAGTTAAACAATTTCAATATTAAATAGTTCAACTTAGATTACTTTTAAGTTATCATTTCTGTCAGGCGTCCCGAGACGCACACGTTTTGTTTTTATATAGTTGGAGTACAGCAGACCTAATGGAAAGCTGTTCTCGCCGCCTATGGACGTTTGCAAAACCAGAGATGTCGCCAACGCGGTGCCAGCCTCGAAGAAATTTTAAGACACTCTTTTTAAAAAACCTCATATTGTAGCGCTGTGGGAAAACCACGGCTGAGAGCTCATTCCAAACCCCCACGGTGCGCAAGAGAAATGTTTTCGAGAACCGTTGCGTACAAGAGCGAAGCGAAGTGTGAGTTTGTTTTTGGTGCTGTCACGCCTCAACTACATAACAGATGGTCATGAATTTTGCATACACGTTGTCAGGTGTATAGAAATGGACTTAGGCTCTTAGATAGGACTTAGACCTGTTAGCGAGAATAATGTTCTGTTTCCATAATGCTGATGTAGTGACAAGAGTTGAAAAAGGAATTTTAAAGTGGTTTGGGCATGTACAGACAATGAATGAAAGCAGAATCACGAAACAAGTATATGACAGCAATGTGACTGGTAGAGTCGGTGCCGGTAGACCGAGACGTACTCACCATGATCCAATTGAAGATATTTTGAAGAAAGGTAAGATAAAAAGTACTTTAAATAAGCGTGTATGTATGAAAAGATTAATGAAAGTTGATGAAGCGAAAAGTGTCTGTCAGAATCGTAGCAGGTGGAGATCCATCGTCTCTACCTACCCCAATGGGAAACAGGCGTGACAATATGTATGTATGTATATTCTGTTCCCGAGGGATAGATGAATATACCCAAAAGATGACGTTTCGATCGCGTTTCATTGGCGCCATCGTAGCAGTCCTCTAATAAATGGTTATTGAAACTTACCATAACCGTATCGCCTTGGAAACTGCATTTCGAGTTCTGAAGCAGCTGGAGTTCTTGCGGCGTTCTGTTTGGATTCTGGACTAACTTTAACAGAGGTTCGCAGTCGTAAATCGAGATACATTGGCCCTTGCCGCCTGACGGGGTGTTGCAGGTTTCTGTAACAAAGATTTCGGTACGACTGTTTTCAGTGCCGACTTTATGCCTCGGTCCGTGAGGTCCGGGCAACATTTTCGGGACGCCAAAATGTTAAACATAATTCAAAGTAAAAAATAAATGTATTTTCAAAAATGTTGATATAAAATTTCTAATGACATATTTTATGGTTTAGTAGTGAATTGTAATTTACGGAATATCTCCGATTTTGAAATTACATCAGATCACCTTGTTAATTAAATTTAAACTAGATTTTCGTTTCTCATATACTGAAAATACGCTTGGAGGTGCCTGATCACAGGGATGAAAACAGTACTTATCGTCACCGGGATGAGATTTTCCTTTCTGTGAAAAAAATAAAAAATACTATGCGAACCATAGATAGTGCATGCGACTCATGTCCCAACTTTTTTACAGCCTCTGTTAAATCGCGAAATAAATTGTAATAAAACTAAAAATTATGTGTTTGTGTCCAGTTCACACGCAGTAGGAGTGAAACTTCAGAGAATATACTCATAGATAATTCTTCTCTAATTTTTATTAATATAAATATAATTCCTTTAGCCTTCATCCCTTAACATATTATAATTAAAAAAATTAATCTAAATTACACTTTCAATCACTAGCATAAAGTTCAAAATTCAATGCACTGCTACGCACAATTTCTGTTGATCTACGTATAAAAGAATATCTGCCTTAAGAATATACACACAGAGCTAAAATTCATTTGAAATCTTTAAGTTTTATTTAAATAGAAAATGAATACTAACGGGTAAAGAGAAATTTGTTTTATTTCGAATTAAATAAGGTTGAATTTTATGTGTTTATCTCTTTTTAGTGTCACTTTTTCGTTTCGTCGATTTTCAAATCACGATTCTAAAGAAGTGTCACTTCAAAAATCAACAATTTGGAACATGATTTTACACTTATAAAATAGTTTTCAGTCGAACTATTAGAGCGTAACGAGGGCGCCCGTGCGTCAAACCATCTCATGCCTAAATAAGTCACTTTGACCTCTCGTATAACTATTAAAGTTTTCAGTTGCTTTCGAAAATCTTCCAAGGTAATAATTTGAAAAAATATGTTTTTTTAAATAATACATTCATAAATATACTTAAAAAGTATCGTAAGCGTTGAACCGGGATTTAAAATATGTCTATGTCATAACGAACATTACTGAACAGAGGCAGTTTCATTTGCATCTGTTCAGTAATGTTCACGTGATGTTCTGATAAACAAACAGACTAATTTTCTAAAGTTTTTTTTATTGCAGGAGTTCAGCAGACAGGCAGACGGCGCACTTGATGGAAAGCGGTTACCATCGCCTATGGACATTTGCAACACCAAAAGTGCTACAAATGCGCTGCTGCTCTCTGAAGGGAGACTGAAACCTGGTCACTAATGCCGGAACACAACTCAAGGTTGTTATGGCGACAGATTTTAGACCAGGGGTGGTAGCCATCCAGTCGGGCAAAAGCCCTACCGCCTGGCTGTGGGTTGTTTTGTCGCTTTCAACGAGAGGCCGCCCGGCCGCATTGTATCCTTTCTCCGTTCCTGCATGGATAAAGTTGTATATATTCGGAATGTTTTGGTTCGAATTAGCCGACATTATGTTTTCCCCTATTTAAAGTCATTGTACTACAAACTTTAACCAATCTATACAGATAAATAAAAATGAATTGAAAAAAATTCTGGGCAGGAGATTACGAAAATGCAATTTTTCGATTTTTTGTCTGTCCGTCTGTCTGGATGTTCCGGCTAATCTCTGAAACGGCTGGACCGATTTTGACGGGACTTGCACTGCCAGATAGCTGATGTTATAAGGAGTAACTTAGGCTACTGTGAAAATGAGGGTTCCGCGAAAACAAATTCCACGCGGACGAAGTTCCATACGGGCGCATCTAGTACTATAATAAATCCTTACTAATCCCGGGAGACGTTACGGAAATTTAAAAATCCTGCAACCCGATTTCAGTGCCACCTACCGGGTCTAGTTGTGAATCTAAACCATTCCCGAATCCACTTGTACACAGGCAAAAATTTTCATCAGTCGGTCCAGGGACTTAGGGGTAGTAGTGCAACGACATACAGACGAACAGAAAAAAATATAAAGATAGATTGCTACGGATTGGTTACAAGGTTTACTCATTGACTGTGTTATTTTTAATAATGGCATAATTACATCACAGCTGATAACAGATGTCATGGCAATCGAGTGGAAATGTAATATTTTTTTATTTAATATCGAACTTTGTATAATGGCCGGTTCCTATATCTTACTATTCATTCACTTGCCTTGCCATCGGTTGAATGTTGACATTACTTGTATGGAGTTAATGTCAATTTTTTATCGATAGTAAGGCAAATGAACGGTCGGTAAGATATAAGAGCCGGGCATTTGTTGTCTAATAGTCGGTTTCTATATCTTTACTATTCATTCACTTGTCCTACAATCGTTCGGTTGAATTTTATTCCTTCCTTCCTAATTCCTTGTACGGAGCTTATGTCAGATTTTAACTCATAGTAAGGCAAATGACGGTTGGTAAAATATAGGAAACGGCCCTAAATCATTAAAATAGCATTAACTGTTCCGTTAATTCTATTAACGGAACGCTAATCTGTTGAATGTAACGCCAAACGTGAACACATGAAAATTTGTGTGAACAAAGAAAGTGACATTACAAAGTTATACACACAGACACATCCTTTTGTAAATATATTCGTAGTACAAAGAAGTGCAATGTACACACACACGTGCGCGCACGCACACACACAAAAACACAAAGGGGGGTTGACCTGTCTGAGCTTCGACGCGATAATTGGCAGGAATCAGCGCAGGACAGGGAGAAGTGTCATGTTCTCCGTTTTGGAGGCGAAGACTCACTTTGACTCTTCGCCACTCTGACTACTATATGTAAAGTAACCTAAAATAAACACGAAGAAAACAAATTGATAAAAACGAAGATAAGAATTGGCCCAGTCCCTTCGATTCAAATCCACGCTCCCATAGGGAATTTGATTTTGAACCAGATTCCAGAGCAAAAATTGGTTTGCAAAAATTGCATGTATGATGTACACCAAAGTCATCCTCTAATCTAAACTTAAAACAATCTTATAAAACGCACTATGATGCGATAATAGTTATTTAAGTAGTCCCTTTAAGGAATAGATTCTTGAATTTTAATTAAATTTGTCACACCGTGAGATCATAATTAAAATTTAAAACAATAGCTATGTATTATACCTTGAATTTCCTTTAATTATATTTAACGGTTTTCCTTAAACAATCATCTTGCAAACATTATATTTATTAGTCATCAATAACCGCTTAACGACAATGAAATACTTCTTCCTTTTAAATATACTTCATTGACTGCGTTTCATATATCGTCGGCGTTGGTGCAGGACCTTGTAACTACACCTTTTGGTGACATTATTTTTTGGCACGACGTTCTTTATCTCACGTTACTCGACCGACGGGAGGTAGATAAAAGAAAGTGTAACCGACACGAAAAATGCTGACCGCGGTATATTATTGTACAATTTGGAAATTTAATGCTATAGAAACTAAGATCTAAAGTAAAATAATATCCCTGATGGTCTTCCATTGGCTTTTTCGTCAAATTGTGATTATATATCACAATCGACCGACTATATATCACAATTGATTCGTCAATCGATCGAACACAAAATATCGGTTTGAACCAGTTGAGCTAATGGTGCCTCGTATGATGAGTGAGAGGTCCGATGACCCATTTACTCCTCGCTGTATTCTATTTACCATAGTCCATTCCTCCTGTTTGATTCCACTGTTTCGTGCCCTTTATCCTATCTGTTGTATCCCATCTATCTTGTCTATCCTATCCTAAAGACTAGGAACGCCTCTGATGTTTCAGACGTCTATAGGCGACCGTAAACACCTTTCATAGCGAATGATATTAGTCCCACTGCTGGGCTCGGCACTCCCAAATTTTTTTATCAGTGAACTTGTAATTAATTTCTATAGCTTTTTGAGCAAATATATGTAACATCACCTTTATTTCATTTAAATTTACCGTGCGTTAATTTTGTCGTGCATTCAGTAATGTGTATTATGTATGCAATTTGTAAGATGTCAGTGTCGGTGCTGTCAATGATTAAGAGACCATTGTCAATTCAATTAGTCTTATGCGTATTCGGCCATCCAAATGAGCGCTGCTTTATAGCACGAATCGGTCACTGAACTAGTTCACCTTAATAGTATCTACTATTCGGTCATTAGAACTTTTCGATCTTGTCAGCAATCGAATCCCTAGTAGTTCATCGTTTATGAACTACGCAAGGCTGTCAGATTTCGGACTGGCGCGCTGAGCGCTGACCGAGTGAACTAATAGAAACGTGAATCGTTTTTTTATACCTTTTCCAAGCATTTATTTTACTTTTGACAGCTCGATGACAGATCAATTAGTGATGTCCTAATTCGTTACCAACTCGATTTGTTGTAAAAATCTACTTCAATGATAAATAAGTTTTGATCAATTATTGGTAACGTGTTAACGGTTTTAAGCGCGGTAATTTATTTGATTTTTATTATTCCGCCGTTTCGGCCAATTTTCAGTAGCTGTGATCACGGAAGACAAAGATGTCAAGTGTCAATAAGTATTGTTAAACTTTTATTTAGTCTTCCGTGATCACGGCTACTGAAAATTGGCCGAAACGTCGGAATAGTAAAAATCAAATAAATTACCGCGCTTAAATCCGTTAAAACGTAGTTTTATTATGTATATTATAGAATTTGACGTCTAACTTTGTTACGAATAAAAGATTTATGATTTTTGTATACTAGTCGCGAAAACTGAAGAAAATATTTAATTTGTACTTTTGACACTTTACAAGTCTCAATTAATTTATGACTAATTGTTATTGTTGCGGTCATTAATGACGTAAATTCTAAAGAATTTCTTTATAAGACCGCATATAACGTCACATGGGTTAAATAACCTTAATACGACTGTATGTTATAACGTGCAGGTGCCATTCTGGGAAATCTCGTCGCTGTTCTTTACAGCGTTACAATGTGGGTGTTTCTATTCAGATGTGCTGACGAATGGAACCGGCTTGGAGAGTTGGTTGTGTTTCGGTTGCGATAGAAGCATCATCAACCGAATCCGTAGTGGATAATCTTATTATGACTGAAGCGTGTTTATCCATTTAGACTTGTTTTATCAATAAGTAACCGTTATCTCAGCAATCTCAAATGTGGTTTGACCTCCAAAATGAGAGCACGCCACCCTTTTCTGTCTTGTCTTTGTTGTGTCACTGGCCATTTGTAAGCGTTGTGATTTTTGAATAAAGAACGCGATCCTTCAATCCGCGTTTGATTGAACTTTTCGTCCGTGGGAAGTGATTCGCCCTGCTGTCATGACATGCGACTCACGTTCCAACTTATTTTACAGCCACTGTTAAATTGCTGCATAAATTGTAATAAAAAAATATCAACAATTATGTACTTAACATTATTTTATGCTTATAAATTACTTTTCACTATATTATTATTTAATTGACATAAATTTGAGCTAAATATTTACTATCATCAATCATCATCAAAAAAATACTGGCTGGTAGAATGCCACAAAAAAGTAATTACTTGACGTTTCATCAGATTTAGATATGGATTTAAAATGAACAAGTTGCAGGTAGGCTAAATAAAACTTTAACAATACTCGTTGACACTTGAGTCTTCCGTGATCACGGCCACTGAAAAGAGGCCGAAACGTCGGAATAACAACAAAAATCAATTATATTACTGTGCTTAAAACCGTTAAAGCGTAGTTATATTATGTTTACAAGTTGCGAAACCTTAAGAAAATATTAACTAGTTGTTTGTTTCAATAATCAGTTTTTGAAGTAGATGACAACTTCTTTAGAATCGTTGTAATTTGAAAATCGATGAAACGAAAGTGACACTAAAAAGAGATAAACACATGAAATTCAACCTTATTTAATTCGAAATAAAACACACTTCTCTTTACCCGTTAGTATTTATTTTCAATTTAAATAAAACTTGAAAGATTTCAAATGAATTTTAACTCTATCTGTATATACTAAGGCATATATTCTTTTATACATAGATCAAAGGAAATTGTGCCTAACAGTGTATTGAATTTTAAACTTTGCGGTATTGATTTAAAGTGTAATTTAGATTGAATTTTTTGAATTATAATACGTTTACGGATGTAGGCTAAAGAAATTATATTTATATTAATAAAAGTTAGAGAAGAATTATCTGTGAGTATATTCTCTAAAGTTTCACTTCTATTGCGTGTGAAGTACACCCACATACACACATTTTTTTTATTTACTTTCCTCATATTCGAAATGAAAAGCAGAGTGTTAACCTTGGCTGAAAGGCCTATTTAGACACTCGAATTGTTAGCGCCCTCTTTACGCTCGTGCGCCAAACCATCTCGTGCTTAAATGTGTCACTTTCACCTCTCGTGTAATAATCTACTATTAAGTCGGGCATTATCAATCACACCTCTGCTAAGCTTAAATGCGTATTAAATCAGATATCTAATTTGCGTGGCCGAGAATACCTACGTACGTAGAAACCGGTTACTTTGTGTAAATGTCCATGAGAATAAATACATAGTTATTATGGGGTTTTTTCAAAAACTGCGGGATTCTAAACCAGTTTTAGCTGTACATCGATTGTTATAGTTCTCTTGCATATACTCGTTATTAAGTTCGTTAGCTGTTGCTCGCGGCTTCGCTGGCGTAATTTAAAAATTTAGCACCTATGCGATGAATTTCTGAAAACGCCGATACACGTGTACTGTGAACATTTATTTCTAACGAGAAGCAGGTATAAAAAATTTGTTCTTTTTTTTTAAATTTACGAACTTTCATCCCCCTTTTCACCTCCTTATAGATTGAGTTTTTTTATCTTTTCATAGTGTGCACCTACAGTATAGAAATGACCCGCGTGCAAATTGTCACATTCCTAGCGTCACTAGTTTGGGCTGTGCGTTGATATGTCAATCGGTCAGTCAGTCAGTGAGAGCAAGCCATTATATATGTAGTAGCGGGCTATAGTAGTCTCTATGAACACCACGTGTGTGCTCTATGAACTTATGCAACTAATAAAAAAATCGAAATGTGTACTGAACACATAGTAGAAGTGAAACTTCAACGGACAAGCGGGAAAACGAATGTTAACAAAATTTTAACTTGAAGTTTTACGGGTGTCAAATTGGACAAGTACATTAACAATCTGCCCGTAATACTTCAAGTAAAAATTTTGTGGCGATTCGTTTTGCCACTTGTCCGTTGAAGTTTCACTTCTACTATGTGTTCAGCACACATTTCGATTTTTCGCAGGTTTACTGCAAATTATAATTTGGTTAGGTTAGGTACATTTTAATGAATGCATTTTTCATTTAAACATATTTTATTTTGTCAAACAAAAAAACTGAATTCGATCCGGAACCAAAAAACGCATCCATAGTCTACTCTAAACATATGCCGCCTCTCACCTCCACGCGGCCGTAACGCTTTTTCGTGACAAAATCCTAAGATCCCCCGTCTATATAGAAGTTTCACTTAAAAAATGTAGCTTATGTCAAATTATAACTGACTAGTTGACCCGTGCCCACTTCGCAAGGCATCAGAAAAAAATTAAAAAATACTTATTATTCATCACAGTCAAATATACCCTATGTCACTCAGGAATAATTTAGCTTTCCACTGGTGAAAGAATTTTGCAAAATCGGTTTAGTAGATTCAGAGATTACCCCCCATAACGTCACAAACTCACAAACCTTACCTCATTTTTTGTTGAGTTTAATTACCTACTAAGCGAATTCAAAATATTTCCCCTCCTGTACTGCCCGTACCCCAGTGACGCCTACATCGCATTAGCCTATCTAGCCGAATCGGGTACGCGGCGACCACGCAATTTTTTTCTAATACTTACATTTTTAAACTCGTGATATTTTTCGAATGGAATGTCCGAATTGAGTATAATTCAAAAAGATATATAAAAGTATTGAAGCAGTGTTGAATATGAAGTAATTTATTTTGACAAAAATGAATACCGAGATACAAGTAAAGAGCCTTTTCTAGCGGCGGCATTTTAATTATTTTTTTAAAATAAACGAACACTTATTGTGGCATAACTATAATAGTTAGACATATGATGTCGCGACACTTTTTGTAAATAATGATGTGTTCTGCAAAGTCGTAGTACATTATTTTATTCTATCATCAACAGTTTTCGCAGCGCACGCGATTATAGATATTTTTTTACACCTTGGGTTACACTATTGGAGTTTTAGTAAGGATCCCTAATTCTGGGATCCTTACTAAAACTCCATCCAACCGGGGATAGTGTAGCTTGCCAACAGCGAAAGAATTTTTTATATCGGTTCAGTAGTTTCGGAGATTACCCCCTACAACGTCACAAACTCACTAACTTTACCTCTTTATAATATTAGTGTAGATAGGCGTTCGCGAAGGCTTAATAGATTACATGAATAAAATTATAATAAAAATAAATAAGGCCGGGCGGCCTGTCGTAAGACAAATACGACAAAAAACCCACAGCCAGGTGGTAGGGTATTTGCCCGACTGGATGGCTACCACCCCTGGTCTAGAGTATGCCGCCATAACCACTTTGAGTTATGTTCCGGCACTGATGGCCAGGTTCGTTTCCCCTTCGAGGCCGGCATTACATTGGCAGCACCTTGCTAATGTTCACATGCGATGGTAACCACTTTTCAGTTCGGCTGTTAGCCTGTCTGCTGTGGTTTAGCAAAAAAAATACAGATGGTGTTAACAGATCACAATGTACCCTCTCCATTTTTAACGTGCAACGTCATACCACAAAATCATCGTCAAACAACGAGGTCAATATCACATAGAGTTTCGGTATGAAATTGTGTTTAAGGAAAAAATCCTCAAATAATTTTATTGTGTACAAAAAAACTAGTCACAAAACAGCCTTGTGATACAAGTTTTATGATAATAAAATTATGTTTTTTTAGATTTTCATTATTCCGACGTTTTTTGGCCACTTTTCAGTAGCCGTGATCACGAGAGACAAAGCTGTCAAGTGTCATGCGTATTGTTAAAGTTTTATTTAGCCTACCGCCAACTTGTTCGTTTTAATTATTTAGTTTTAATTTTGTTTATGTTTATTATTTTCTCTATGGGAACCTAATCTAATTTACCACCGCTTGGCAACATGTTGTGACTTGAAGAAGCGGCGCAAGAAACTCTACAGCAACATGTCTAGCTCTAATCTATACTAATTTTATAAAGAGGAAAGATTTATATTTTTGTATGTTTGTAACGAATAAACTCAAAAACTACTGGACCGATTTCAAAAACTCTTTCACCGTTAGAATGCTACATTCGGCCAGATTAATATAGGCTATATTTAATACTAGAAAAATTAGGGCTCGCTACTAAAACTTCATCAACGCAACCCAAGATGTAAAAAACTTATTGTTTGAGTGGGTCCCGGGTAGGTTTAGATTCACTAGACCTGTTAGGTGACGCTGGAATCGGGTTTTAGATTTTAAGTTTTTCAGGGCAGGACATCGTCTCCCGGAACCGCTAGTAATAATATTAGCTGATGCCCGCGACTTCGTCCGCGTGGTGCGGTTTTTTGACTATCCCACGGGAATTCTTTAATTTTTCGGGATCAAAAGTATCCTATATGTTGACCAGGGATATAAGCTACCACCGTACAAAATTTCATTTAAATCGGTCCTGTCGTTTCGGAGATTAGCCGGTACAAACAGACAGACAAACAGAGAAATAAAAAATTTGAAAAAAATCTGGATTAGTTCTATTTCACTTCTTAAGTACCTCTGACTCGGTTTTTAAATTTTTTTGCATTGTATAGAAATACGACCTCTACAGTTTTATTATATGTACAGATGAAAATGGGTTGGAGGTAACATAAAAAGAAATTATCAATCGAGCTGGTTTGTGTTACGGTGCACGCAGATAGAGGTCACAGTGTCTCTCTGGCAGTTGGTTTTTGCTGAGTTTCAGTCCAATCATCAAAATTATTAAATTTTGATGATTGGACCTCAAACAGGTGGCACGTGCTAACCATCTTCTCTATTGAAATGAGTTTTTTTTTATCTACGATTTGATTTGACCTATAAAAACTATAAAAGAATCAAAAGTACTCCATATTCCAAAAAACTAATGATCGGATATATATTCGGTTTAAAATGTATTTTAGATACTTTCGTTGTTTGTTATTTAATGCTGAACAATGGTTTTTAAGTCATAGTAACCCTATCTCTTTTCCATACTTCGGTACACGTTCTCGATACATACATATTTCCTTCTCTTTTTGTATACTGGTTTGTATGTATATCTATGTCTTTTCCGCCCAATTATGACTTATTTCACGTAGATGCCACCATTGTGTCGTCGGATTCGTTTGCGGTATTAAATAGACAGACATGCAATAAATAATACGATTATTGGCAAGTGCAGTGAGTTGTTGAAACAAACTAGATGGCGGCATTGAAGTCGCCTAGGACGAATATCGTCTTCGGCGCTAGTTTGCTGACGGCTGCCCTGATGGAGTCCAAGACGAGCTCGTACTCCGCCAGAGGGCGGCTCCGCGAGAGGTACACGCCTATAATGACGTAACATCTGATTTCCGCCACCGCGTAGCACTTTCCTCTTTCGAGACTGGTGAGCGGTGTGCCAGACCCGGCTCTGGCGACCACGGCTACCAAATCGTCGAGATCCCCCACCCAGTTCCTGGCTGGAGGTACGTAATAAGGTTCGTTTATTACGGCCAAGTTTGCTTGCCACTCCGCCATCGCCTGTAGGCACAAGTCCTGGGCGTCCGGGGAGTGGTTAACGTTCGCTTGGAATAGCGTTAAGGATGTACTGGGCATTTAGGTGTCCATTGGTACCCCCTTGTTCACCCTCGGGTGGACGAATTTACCCTTGACGTATGGGGGCTGGCAGTGCCTCGCCAACGTCGGGTGGGTAGCGCGTTTGCCCCCCGCCGCGCAGACTGCGCAGTGGAGGTCGCGGGCTGTGCAGTCCGGCTGCTTGTGTCCGCTCTTACCGCAACGGAGACATAAGCCGGTCCGGTCAGGGCACGAGTCCGGGCAAGTCTGGGTGCCGTGGCCGACGTTGAAACATCTGTAACAACGTATCGGTCGGGCTTCCAAAGCCTCCACCTTCGCCGAGGTAAAGCCCACCCTACCCATTTTAGATTACGCTGACGCCTGCTATCTCGAGTTAACCGTAGAACAGCTAAATAAACTTGAGCGACTTCAGAATTTTTGCATTAGGTTCATATTTGGCTTGCGAAAATATGACCATGTCTCTGAATTTCGTGAAAAACTCAAGTGGCTCCCTATTCGCTTTCGCCGGAATACTCACATTCTCACACTACTTTATAACATATTATTTATTCCCAGTAGTCCTCTTTACCTTAAGGAACGTTTTGAATTCCTTCGCCTTTTTACTTCCCACAATTTGCGCACTCATACGTATCGTAAACTCACTACACCTGCACACACTTCATCCTTTTATGATAACTCTTTTACAGTGCAGGCTGTCAAACTTTGGAATGCGCTGCCTCTTACTGTCAGAGAGGCCAAAACATCGCCTACATTTAAGAACACATTCAGAAAACACTGCTTTTCCTTAAATAAATATGCCTAATTCTTATACTATGATTTATTGTATGTATTTAATTTATAAAGTGATTTAAGTATGTGTATTTAATTTATAAAATATGTAGTTTAAGTATGTTTAATTATGATAGACCTCATAATCTGCACCACCTACAGCGCCAGATTAGGTTATTATACTATTCCTTAAGTTAGGTTGCCTTGAAGAGATTGCTTTAAGCGATAAGGCCGCCTATTGTTTCTACCATGACAATATTGTAATTGTGTATTTTTGAAATTGTATATTTGGTGAGCAATAAAGTGTTATCTATCTATCTATGGTCGAATTTCGACCACTAGTTATTATTATTATTATTCAACAAACATTTATACAACAACTGACAGCAACAAAATTATACTATATCCGGGGTATGTTTTTAACTTCGGATGTGCGCACACACAGTCGTCATGCTTTTTTTTCTGAGTTGAAACAAAAACATTAAGTATGCAAGATACATAAAAGTCAATGCTATCAAAATGTTATCTATATTCATCCGGTGTTATTCCTCTGATTCCAAGCGTAGGCTTTATACAAGTATGTAGATTTTTGTTTGCAACATGAAATAATCTAGTATATAAAATTCTCGTGTCGCGGTGTTTGTTACCAAACTCCTCTGAAACAGCTGAACCGATTTGTATGAAATTTTGTGTGCATATCGGGTAGGTCTGAAAATCGGCCAACATCTATTTTTCATACCCCTAAATGATAAGGGTGACCCTTACCTAAATATAACCCACCCCTAAATATTTTTTTAAATTTTATTTTTACAAAATTTCTTATTTATATTTTATTATGATTTAGCATTGAAAAATACATAATTCAAATTTTCACCCTTCTACAATCAACCCCTATTGAAGTGAAACTTCTATATAGACGAGGGGTCTTTGGATTTTTCTGTCACGAAAAAGCGATAGGGCCGCGTGGAGGAGCGCCATAAATTTAGACTAGACGTGGTGGGAAGCGGCATAATTTTAGAGTAGACTATGGATGCGTTTTTTGGTTCCGGATCGAATTCAGTTTTTTTATTTGTTAAATAAAATATGTTTAAATAAAAATGCATTCATTAAAATCTAACCTATAACCAAATCATAATTTGCATAAGTATATATATGTATATACATATGTAGTTTTCCTACTTCTCCGTTGAAGTTTCACTTCTACTATCTGTCCCAGCATACATTTCGATTTTTCGCAGGTTTACTGCAAATGAGTTACTACAATGAGGTCGGCCGTTCACCATAAAGCTGTGTTGGAATTTACTCCAACACGCCGCTGATTTTCAGTGCCAACGCCGTCTCATTGATTCATTTTTAACCCAGCATGGATACTTAACTTAAATAATAACATACTCAAATGATACTTAATGATATACATACGTATTCAAATAATACTTAACGATATATGACACAACGCCTTTTGATACGCGAGGATCATTAACTGCCAAAAAAAAAGTTTCTCATCTCGAGCCGCCGACAAAGTTTTCCTACTTCTAATGAGTAAAGCCGCCAATTAGCCCGCCGACAAAACGTTGCCGACATAGGTCTCCCGGTCGGTGGCTTCGGTGTGTACGGCGAACGCGAACGCACCTAACCTTCGTTTGCGTTGCCATGATGATACATATACATTCTTAATTTAAGACAAGGTTTTGGAAAGATAAAATAAAGGTGTTTTGACATGACTGTGTTTATTAGTGCTTGTCAGACAAAACAAAAGTTATTAAGCATGAAAGTGTTTCCAAAACGATTGGATTCTTTGTAGTCATCGAGCTTTTACGTCATTTTTGTGTAGGGAGGTCAATAATAACCAAGCGGCAGACGGCGCGCGGCGCGGTGGCATGTTTGACGGCCTTGTTACCTTAAACTCCTTAAAGCCTTGAAAGTAATAATGATTTATCGCTTGTGACGCGATTTAAGCGGTTATCTTTTAACCCAATTTTTGATTCTTTTCCAAATTAAAAGTGTTCCATTACTGATGCTGGTTCAAAAGAGAAAATATCCAAGGGTTATATTCATTTGGGCTTTTTTAATACTGTTTACTTTCACTATTTATTACTAGATATTTTGACTTTCGCAATATTAAGATGTTCATAACAATAAAAATGTTCAGAATAACGATCCGCTTCACGCGTTTGTGAGTGTTTTTGGACTAATTTGTATTAATAATAAAATAATAACAGCCCACATAAACCTCCCACTGCAGGGCTCCGTCCTCCCAATTAGGGAACGGAGTGTATAACCGCCACGCTTGTCCAAGGCGGCTTGGCGGGTTTGACAAGTCACAAGTGACAAGGCCATCTCGTTGTGTAGGTTTCATCACGATGTTTCCCCTCACCGTCGTTAGCACGTGGTAATTGTAACGAATAATTGTCACTAATGTACTAACTTTCAAAGCTTAGATCTAAAAATGCCGGCAGCTAATATTACATTGGAAAGCATAGAACGGATCTCCTTTTCACCTAGGTATTCATAGATTCCTGAAAATCAGGCGACTTGTTTCTGAAAACCAACCCTTCTTTTAATACGTAATTTTGATATAGTCCGTGGTTTAAGCAGCGATAATACCTTGCAAACCGGTGTACATGTATAAAGAGTACTAGCTGACCCGGCATACTTCGTACCGCCTCAGAATCAATAAATAAAAAACGTTGATTTTTGAACGACGGGACGAACATCAAACGTTTGACATTCAAAACCAAAAAAAATACTTTACTTTTAAATTTAATTTGATTTCTGAACGACTTTTAAATTTAATTGATTTCTAAACGACGGGACGAACATCAAATGTTTGAGAAGTAGGAAAAGTTTCTAATGGAAAGCGTAATCTTTGTTTTTACTATATTCCAAGCATTTTTTCATATTCACTCACCTTTTAAACCTTCCCTGGACTTCCACAAATAATTCAAAACCAAAATTAGCCAAAGCAGTCCAGCCGTTATCGAGTTTTAGCGAGACTAACGATCAGCAATTGATTTTTATATATAAGATGAGAAGTATTAATCTTAATTTTTAACTTATATGTATGACCTTCAAAAAATGTTCTCCCCGGGAACTAGTTTGAATACATACGTTTTAATTTATTTACGAATCCCTGGAACGTCCGAATTTAGTTATGGAACCCTAAAAACATTTCAATTTTATATATGACTAGCGCTTCCGGCAGACCTTCTCCTGTCCTGAAAAAATAAAAATCTAGAACCCGATTCCAACACCATCTACCGGGTCTAATTGTGAATCTATCCATCGCCGGACCCACTGAAACACTAATTCTTTTAAAGCTGAGGTTACATTATTGACGTTTTAGTTGGGATCCCTATTTTTTCTAGTAATAAATATAGCCTATATTAATTAGGGGTAATGTAGCATTCTAATGGTGAAAGAATTTTTGAAATCGGTTCTGTAGTTTTTGTGTTTATTCGTTATATACATTAAAAATTCAAAAATACGAATCTTTCCTCTTTTTAATTGTATATATAAACTGTAGTTTGCAGACTGTATTTTAAGATATAATGAATTAAAAGAAACTGCCATACATCGTGGCAATGCAGCCAGCCTTCTGGGCACGCTTCCCTCTGGCAGCGATTTGTTACATACTTTATATTAATTTATTTATAATTTAGTTTATTTTTAAGTATTTAGTTTAATATTTTCCTTCTTTCTTCTTTTCTTAGTAGTTCCTTTTAATTTATTATTTATCACTTAGTTATATTATAATATTATTTAACAAGATATTATTATTCAAAGAAAATATGATATTAATGCTTGCTATATTTTCTTACATCGTTTTTGACATAATATAAAAGAAAATCAAACAAAAAGAAGAACTTAAGAGTCGAATATTTAAAAAAAATATGTCCAATGAGGTTTGGGTAATAATTGTAAAATGCAAGGAGAGATTTGCGTAAGAAAGTACCAATTATACCAAATATTAACTATTTGGACAGGGTTTCCCCTTTAATGTTCAGCCTTTGATGTGAATATTCACACAGCACAGTAAGCAATGAAAATGCTACCCTACAGAACAATAACATTGCATCATTGCTAAAAATAGCAATTACATCATAGTGTTGCCAGGATCATAAAAACAATTATAATAATTAGTTACTGATGCACTAAATTATCTACATGATAATTTAGTGGGCTTATAAAATTAACTAACCGCTAGAAAATAGTAATTTAATTATAAATCGAATCATCTCATAAATCGACTAAAAATATTATCTATGAATCGTCATAGATAATATTTTTAGTCGATATTAATATGACATAGACAATCGTGTCTATGTCATATTAATATACACTATGGTTCTCATGACTACTGTGGTGGACGTCTTGTAACATAATATTAGTATAGATGGAGTAACAAAATTATTAAAAAATACTTACGTCCATTGATATCACAGATATAGCCCGCAAATAGAGCTGCTAAGAAGTATATTGGAAACATTTTTATTATTTTATTATCACAGTATTATTATATTACATTTAACAAACACGTGTGCGTCCCTCTTCAGCCGGACGGACACTGCACAAATTTGCGAATGTGTCAAATATATTGCTTTTGTAACTGATCAGTTTGCTTTCTGACGCATCCCATTTCAACTTTATCTTGTAGGCGTTAAAGTTTAAAATTGTATATAATTAAATCACTTTCCGCGAAATAACGCACTGCTACGAATTGTATTGACTATTCTGAATTTTATTCCGTTGCAATATGGTTTATTAATGTTGATTATTGCAATGTATGTTATGGTCACTAAACGGTGGAGCTTACTAACATCTTTGTCTTCATAGCAATAATGTTGGTTTTGGTTATATTTTAAACGCAAAAGATAAAATAATGACTTCATGAACTTGTTGGGAATACATAAAGCGCAAAGAGATAAACCGGTTGAAGAGGTTATTTGTGTTATTATTTGCGTTATCATGTTATGTTTGAATTCGTGTGACAGTCGCGAATATTATTATTTAATTGTTTTAGCCGCGTGGAATTCAGTTTCGTGATATTTAAAAAGGTGGGGCTTCATGTGCGTTAGTGTTAAAGATGTAGGCGGTTCCGCGCAGATATGGCGATGGGTTTAAGGCGTTACTTGACATCGACATTGTTAATGACGTTAAATATTGATAGATAACGTATATAAATACATTAATGTGGTTATGCGTTAACGACGTTATTTTTTAACCGACTTCAAAAAGGAGGAGGTTCTCAATTGGCATGTATGTCGTTTTTTTAAGTGAACTTCTATAGAATCGTTGTGATTTGAAACTCGATGAAACGAAGAAGCGACACTAAAAATAAATCTAATGGACTAAGCCTCCGAGAATATGATATGCTAGAGTTTACCCCGCAACTGCGCCGCATTTTAAAATATTTTCTAATGTGCCAGACAAATCTGACGGGCCAAACATCCTCCCAGACTCGTTAAGAATTCCGCTGTGCGAGGAAGCGCGATAGGAAAATATTTAAAAATATTATACTTAATAATATATATAAAATTCAGCCTTCCTAAATTGAAATAAGCTCCCACATTTTTTTTAAAAGTGTCTGTCAAAGGTTATGTTTCGCAGGAAGTGTCTGGCAACTGTGTATACCTTTGTTTATAATAATATCATATATGACATATATAAAAACTAGCCTTGCTACTTTGACGTGAGTTAGCATGCTTTTTTCCACCTTTGATGCGTGGTACCTGAAAAACGGCCCCGTTTTCAGCTTAGCGAGTCCTTATCCATTCCTTTCTAAGTTTATGTTAAACTAGCAATCCCAAAAATTTCATCTTTCCTAAAATCACGTAAGTTTGGGGTGGCTGGGATCTCACTCTATTAGGCTAAACGAATTATGTTTATATTAATAAAAGTTAGAGAAGAATTATCTATGAGTATATTCTCTGAAGTTTCACTTCTGTTGCGTGTAAACTGCACACACGCACACACACGGATATTTATATTTAAAACTACGTTTTAACGGTTTTAACATAGTATATTATTTCATTTTTGTTTTACTTAAATTAGGTTAGACTCCCATATAGTAGATATATAGTATATAAAAGTAATGGTAGTAATAACAGCCCATAAATGTCCCACTGATGGACTCTGGCTTCCCTCTTGGGGGAACGGACAGTATACCCCCCACGCTTGTCCAAGGCGGCTTGGCAGGTTTGACACATCGGTTATCTCGATGTGCAGGTTGCATCATGATGTTTTCCTTCACCGTTATTAGCACGTGGTAATTGTAACAATATGCACATTAAATCAGAAAACTGCCTAAGTGGTGCATGCGTTCCGGTCAGGATCGAACCCGCGCCCCTTCTAGTTTGAGACGCGTACGCTGGCCATTACGCTACCACGACTTCGACTATTATATAGTATATAATAACCATAAACAAAGATTAAATTAATTTGATTTAAAATGAAAATGTTGGGGGCATGCTAAATGATAATTTTACTCATTGACACTTGACATCTTTGTCTTCCGTAATCACGGCTACTGAAAAGTGGCCGAAACCTCGAAATAAACATAAGAAACCAAATCAAAGGCCGCATTTAAAACCGTTAAACAAAGTTCTAATTATGTGTACTAATCACAAAAACTTAAGAAAATACTAACACCTTGACCACCACATTAAACTTACGTCTGGTAGTTCGCATGCGGACCCAAGCCTCCCTGCCTATCAGGTTGGGGAGGTTCGGGAATACGAAAATTTTCAGAAGTAGATTTAGCTGTCTTCCTGTCTTCATAATACTGTGGACTTCATTGGTAAAATCGTAACTCCGTCACTAAGTGACTTTAAGGTTCCATACTTGGTTGAGGCCAGAAACGCATCGTCTTTGGCAAGCCCGGGACAAAATCACCCCACAGAGCCCAAATCGCAGAAGCTGCGGGACGGTCCGCTCGGCAGATTGGTACAGGAAAATCTTCCATCACCAAGTGCCAACGTTGCTGTGCGTGTCCGTCATATAGCAGTCAGTTTATGGATCCTAGCCCTGCTCTCATTGAATTTAAGCACACTTTTGCATAATAATACATTCAGGATTGCTGCCTCAATTCGATTGGGGGCAGTACATGTGGTCCCTCAACATTGTCAGTGATAGGCATAAGGTGGGGTTTATCGTGTGTCAGAAGCGCTGGCAGAGTACCGCGTCATGCTGCATTGAATGACTATCATCCGCCGGGGTACCAGCCATTCTAGAACCGTATTGACTGTGCCGCGACGATGACAAGAGACCTGACGGGATGTCTTTAAACCCCTGGAAAATGGGACGACCTTTAGTGTGGGACGCCACGTCCGTTTTTTTTTATAGGTGGAGTACAGCAGACAAGCAGACGGCCCACCTGATGGAAAGCGGTTACCGTCGCTTATGACCGTTTGCAACATCAGGGATGTCACCAACGCGCTGTCGGCCTCTAAGAAATTTTATGACACCCTTTTTAAAGAACCCCATAGTGTAGCGGTGTAGGAAAACCACGGCTGGGAACTCATTCGAAATCCCCACAGTGCGCAAGAGAAACGTTCTAGAGAACCGTTGCGTACAAGAGCGAAGCGGCTCTAGGAAGCGGGGATGAACGCCCAGCCAATGGCGTGCGGTGCGGTGGTAAAAGGAAGACGAAGGCACCAATTTGAACAGTTCCACGGAACACTCCCCATTGTACAGTCGGTAGAATACGCAGATAGACGCGAAGTCTCTTCTAAGTAAAACCAAATGTATTTAAACCGTCTGTGAGTATGGGATCATCAACAGTTTGAACGGCTCGGCGTTGAATACTGTCCAGAGGATTTAGCTAATAGGCGGGTGCCCCGGCCCATAAGTGTGAGCAGTACTCCATGTGTGACCTCACCTGGGCTTTGTAAAGCACGAGGCGAGTGAAATACTGCTTGGACCGGCTTAGCACTCCCAGCTTCTTGGAGGCAAGTATTTCCTTGCCTTCAAGGTGGCCCTTGAACTGTTGTACATCATTTGCAATGTCGACACCAAGGATCCCAACACTCTTAGAGGTGGTAAGGGATGTTCCTTGGAATTGAAGCGCTTGTAAGAATGGGGTTTTTCGGTGCGTTCATATTTTGCTGAGTCCCATTTTCTAGACACGGCTGTGTTAGCTGGTGCAGCTACTCCACGACAAGACGATCTAAAACGCCGCAAATATGCATCTATTTGCAATGGGTACATATTTATGGCATTCGATGTCGAGACTCTAGGGCCCCGAAGCCTATTGTAGTAGCCTATCCTATAGGTTTCATCGAGATCTATCTGTTACAGTTATTTAGTAGCATAGTTATTATTGTCATGTTTCTGTTTAAAGTTGATAATTCGTTTTGTTATGTACCCTCTTATTTCTAAACGATACAATCGGCCATTTCCTTAATTGAATAATAATGTTATATTTTTATTTATTCGGTGATTAGCGCCCGTTTTGTATAGAGTAAGTAGTTCTCTATAATTTAACATAATTTTATGTAATAATATTTACCTCTAATATGTGGTAATTGTGTACAGATTATTATTCAAAATCTCTCAATTGTATATAAACAGTATTCACTACATTTTATTTTCATGTTGGCAGACGCGATAGTTTTATATTGTGTTCGGTTTATTTTATTATTTGTAAAACTTTAAGTATACTATTTTATATAATGGTCTAAGAGCCCGTGAACGGCTACCTGTATGTATTTGACCAGACCTGAGTTTTTGTACATTGAGGCTCCTATACCTACCATGCATGAGGTGGGGACTCACTAAGCTCTATGTGGTGGACGCGACGAGCGCTTAGACAGGTATCGAGTTTTGACGAATTTTAAATCCATTTGACCACGTCTGCCGTTTTAAAATTTGAAAATATACGATTATTATTATCGGATAATAAGAATGGCAGACCATTATCGCGCATTTACTTTGTGGCAGATATTTTGTAAAAAAAAAAAAAAAAAAAAAATTACCAGATCTGCCATAGATATATTTTATTTATTATAGTCTCAAAAACTTATATAGTTCACGGCAGAAGTCTACATTGCGTACACGCATCAATAAATAATAAAATCTTAGCTACTACCCGGTCAGATGTGTATGTTTTCCGTTCGCTGTTTTACATCAATATAATTTACTTGCGATTTAATTTATCAACTGTATTTACAGAAATTAATATTTTTTTAGAAGCACAACCAAATTTCTTTTTTCTTCCTGTATCTTTATTATTATGAAATAATAAAATTATAATGCATCTTATTTAAGATATATTCTCGGTATACTATAACGGTTTCAAGCAGGTGTTCCGTTTGCTGAAACAGCCTGTATATTATATTATATTATATGTAATTTTTTTATTAGGAAAATTGTTTAAATTTAGTGAAAAAAAAAGACTTGAATATTTTTAATTTAAACTTATATTAATTATAATACAATTAGATACTCAAAACAAACTGAAGATAATTTTATTAAACTAACTTTTTATTTTTGATGT
Source organism: Dendrolimus houi (assembly GCA_039645545.1). Lineage (NCBI taxonomy): Eukaryota > Metazoa > Arthropoda > Insecta > Lepidoptera > Lasiocampidae > Dendrolimus > Dendrolimus houi. The sequence continues at coordinate 13,168,352 of CM077141.1, read as the reverse complement.
TCACAAGTTATTTTGTATGGTGCTATTAATCCATTCTCTGTAATAGAAAACTTTGGTGTAAAGTCCGGGAATACCAGCTTCTGCACAACCTAGTCCAGCGCTGACTACTCCCAGCACTTCGTACATGAGGCCTTTCTTATACATCAGCGGTCCACCAGAGTCGCCTTGGCAGGCGTCCTTGCCGGCAATGCCTCCAGCGCATGTAATGCCGTCGTTTCTATTTCTATAGCGTAACTGTGGGTATACTTGTTGACATGCCTGGATAAGTAGGAAAGAAATAATTCGTATCGCTTTTAGACGCTTTAAACCAAAAAGCTTCGCAGCAGTTTTTTGGATGTACCCGTAAGTACAAGATGCGACTTAATTGAGAGGTGTAAGAAAGACGAAGAATATATGGTACTAGCTGTGCCCGCGACGTCGTCCGCTTGGAATTTGTTTTGAAAACCCCCCGATTTTGAAACATTCTTCATTGGTGCTCCGCTCCTATTGGTCTTAGCGTGATGATATATAGCCTATAGTCTTCCTCGATAAATGGGCTATCTAACGCTGAAAGAATTTTTGAAATCATACCAGTAGTTCTTGAGATTAGCGCGTTCAATCAAACAAACAAACTCTTCAGCTTTATATATTAGTATAAGATACTGGTTGAGCCGTCGTGCCCACTTCAATGGGCGCTACTCGAGGAAAGCCAACGTATAATTGTCCATGGGAAAAATACTTCTCCTCGTGCCCACTTTACTGGGCGTTACTCGAGAGAAGGCAACATATAATTACCAATGCTCCCTTCTCAACTTCCTACATTTTAACTTTTTTGACTTCTCAAATAATGAATATTTTTAAACTACGCGAGCGAATCGTCTACATAGCCCTCAAAATTTTATTGAAGTGAAACTTCTTTAAAATCGTCTTTCTTTAGAAGTATCACTTTCAATTTTTCACTGTTTTAGTGTAAAAAATATTATTATCGCTTTTATTTTGGTCTAAAGTGGACCTATCTTTAGTCATCGGTCTTATCGACTCTCTAACCTGTGCTGCACAATGTAAAACTCGTAGCTCATTCTCTCGCAGGCGTAGTCCTATAGATTTGTGTGTTTATCTCCTTTTAGTGTCGCTTTTTCGTTTCATCGATTTTTAAATCACAATGATTCTAAAGAAATTTCACTTCAATAATAGACTAAGGTTCGCAATGCGATGTAAAACCAGTTACAGGTGAACACAGCTTGCAATACAATTTCTTCACTGCTGTTATTTAATGAAACACTAATAAAGAAAATAACAAAAAGTAATGTAACTAAAAATTAAATATTAAAAATCTGTTCGTCTGTCTATCTAATCAAATTAATATCTTTTTGGGCTAAATGAATCGTTTCGTAAAATGATTTTTTGGAGTCAAAATAAAAATCCGTAACATCACAGCTGCTATCAAGAATTCTACACATTCTAGAAATAGGGGAGTTAGCACCTTGTTGTTCTTAATGGGGAAAAGAAAGGTGTTAAAGGTTGTCGCGTGTCTCTTAGGCGAAATTGGCATAGCAACTGAGGGGAATCTATTTTACTATAAGGGTGGCACTTAACATGGCTATTTGTCTTCGCCTAGTGGGTGTTTGTTGTATTTGGCAAAATGGCACACTGCAGCCAAATAACAAACATTTGGCAGCAAGGGCTGATGTATCTGATTTCTTTATTTTAGTCTTGTTTTTTATGTTTGCTAGTAGGCAAACTGGCAAACGGACCTCCTGGTGATAGGAGGCTATCGTCGCCCATGGACATCTGCAACACTAAGGGAGCCGATGCGTTGCCTACCTCGTTGAGATTTAAAGTATCTGTTCACGCCCTTTTTGAAGAGCCCCATATTGTAGCGCTCTGGGAAAACCGCGGGAGAGAGTTCATTTCATAACTTGGACACATATGGCATGAAGGAGCATTCGCCACGTATCGTGGAGGGCTTCCAAGTGTCTAGGAAGTGTGGATGAACTCCCAATCGCCGGCGAGTGGTGCAATGATAGAATGGCGGCGTAGGCACCAAATCAAACAGCTCATCAGAGCACTCCCCGTTGTACAGACGGTAGAATACGCTTAGAGCGCCAACGTCTCTTCTATGGCTGAGAGACTCTAAACCGTCTGTAATTTCGCGATCGTCGACAATCCGGGTCGCTCGGCGCTGCAAGGAGTCAAGTGGGAGCAGCTGGTACTGGGGTGCACCAACCCAAAGATGGGAGCAGTACTCCACATGGGGACTTATACTTATAGTTTCTACAGGCCAGTATTAAAGATTCCTTCTTCTTTTTTAAATCTTTGACATTGCAGGCAATCCCCAAATTGTCTTTGATATTATTCCATGCGTCATTGACACACTGTCTATTTTTATGAGATTCCTTCTGGGGGTCCCATGTACATGAATTAATTTGGTACAATTCCAAGAATCTTTGCACTGTTTCATTGTCCTAATTCATAGTTGTTCCAGTTCCAGTTCCAGCTTACAAGACAGACACAAAACACTGCACATCCGTACAGGTCGACGGCGCGTTTGCTTCAGAATATGGCCATTGTGTGGACAGCTTATTTGTGTATTTGACCCTTTTGACGTGCGTCGAGAAACTGACAAGGGCACAGTAACGCGCATTTGATATTGGCCTTATTTGTCAATTAGGCATATAAGGCCAATATTTTGTCAAATATACTGTCCACAAGTGGTAATCCTTTGCCAAATATGCCAAATACGCAAATACAAATAGCCATGTGAAGTTCCACCATAAAACAACTCGTAAGCAAACGTGGCATCGGAAATATTTCTACGTGTCTCAAGGTAATCGATTTTAAAATAAATTAAGTATCTTTCTTGTATGATGTTTCCTTTTTGACTGTGTGTGCGTGTCATGTCACGACCACATGTGGTCTTCAGATAATACGATAGAACTCTAAGACCCTTTTTACTAAACAATTTATATATCACTGAAAGATCTCAGATTTTTAGTACGTTTATTATTTTGCCTTGATCTTTCTATTAAGATCCAATTTATTTTAGCTGTATGTTACAATAAAAAAGTGAAGTAACTAAATTCTGTCGCTTACAGTGTTTTCCCATAACAGGCTCGATATAAAGAAACGCACACAGGCGACTACTAGTCTCAGTCCTCAGACTCATCTTACCTGCGGATCGACATAAGGTAAATCAATATGCATCTTCACATTACTGAAACTCCCGTTCTCAGTAATACCCCAACCGGCTGTGTATAGAGTGAATTGCTCCGGCGGCGGTGGGTTAAGGGTGATATCGGACTCGGACGGCGGTAAGCAGATGGGACGGATGAAAGCTAAAAAAGTGAAAACGACGAACTATTAGGCTCGATACACACTCTGATGCCTTTTACGTTTTAATGTTGCTCCGGTCTCGTCCGATCAAATCTCGCTGCTTACACTGCTAGTCTCGCATCAGAGGCCAATCTCACTTCGGTCTCCGTCCGATCAAATTATATTAGGGTTTTTTTTAATATAGCTGGAGTGGAGCAGACAGGCTGCCGACCCACCTGATGGATAGCGGCTACCGTCGCCTATAGACGTTTGCAAACAGCCGAGATGTTACCAACGCGCTGGTGGCCTCGAAGAAATTTTACGACACCTTTTTGAAAAACTCCATATCGTAGCGCTGTGGGAAAACCTGAGCTGGAAGCTCATTCCAAATCCCCACGGTGCGCAAGAGAAAAGTTCTAGAGAATCGTTGCGTACGTGAGCGAAGCGGCTCGTGGAAGTAGGGATGAACGCCCAGCTGATTGTGACCGGTGCAGTGGTAGAAAGAAGACGAAGGCACCATTCTAAACAGTTCCTCGGAACACTCCCCGTTACACAGTCGGTAGAATACGCAGAGAGACGCGAAATCTCTCCTAAAGGCCAAGCGTATCTAGACCATCTTTGAGTATGGGATCATCAACAACACGAACGGCTCGACGTTGAATACAGTCCAGAGAATTAAGCTGGTAGGCTGATTCAGCCCAAAGGTATGAACAGTACTCCATATGCGGCTTCACTTGGGCTTTATAAAGCATAAGGCGTTGCCGCGGTATGAAGTACTGCTTGGACCGGTTTAGCACTTCCAGCTTCTCGGAGGAAAGTTTTGCCGTGCCTTCAATATGGCCTCGGAATTGCACACCATTCGCGATGGCGACACCGAGGATCCCAATACTCTTGGAGATGGTAAGGGGAGTTCCTTGGAACTGAAGCGCTTGCTCGAATGGTGTTTTTTTGTGTACACTACTAGTCTCACAATACGGTTCAATCTCGCTACGATCAAATTTCGCTCTGTCTACACCACTAGCCTGGAAATGCAACAAAAGCGTATTCACATTTTCGGTACAAGTCATGCCAGGTCCGATGTGACTTAATGACTACTTACTCCATTGTGCCCATTGTGCACATTTAGAATATTTTTAGGCTATGAGGTTCTGTAATGGTGTACAATAAAGTGTTATCTATATATCTATTCTGTTGTAGAGTTGGGTAGGACATGATTTTAAAATGAGTTTGTAAGAGTAACATGACATTTTATACTAAACCAGTACAATGTACCACTTCAAATGAGGCGAGGAGATTTGTATGGTTTGTACCGCGGCAGTACATTTGAAGCGATGAGGCCGGTGAGGCGGTGAGTGTCATTCCCTCATTTGTCCCGTACAAAACTTCTAATTCGGAAATGTACGTTAAGAATCGGACGTGATCGGCCTCGGTCACCTCATTTTACTAACAATCGTACATGTCATGTTGTCCCTCTTTGTCATTTGAATATCCGTAGAGGCGTTATTGCAGTATTTCAGCATAAGCCTCGTTCCGTCCTTCCTCTTACATTTGAGGCGCGAGTAGTACATTGAGTAGTAGCGCGATAGTTAGATTTTGTACCGTATCACTACAAATGGATTTTGTACGGGACAAATGTACCGGCTCGTACGTGTCCGACGCAACTCTACCCCGTTGGCTCAGTGACCCAAAGTGTGTCTTGGCCTCCGAAACGAGAACATCCAAAGGTCCGATCTCCGTTCAGTCAAATATTATTTTCGATGATCCGGTACCCGTGCGCTATCGGATGGGAACTCGAGCGATGCAACGCGTTGGTTTCGCTTTTAGTGTCGCAAAACGTCTGTGGCTGACGATAATTACTTTCTATTATGTGGGTCGTCTGCCAGTTTGCCGGCTTCGAATAAAAAATAATAAGACCATAAATACCTACGTACCGGTAAAAGGTGCCATTGATACCAATTTAATAAGTGCAATGTCATTAATTATTTTAGAATTGTATTGTGGATGAGGGATAATCTTCTCTATATCGATCCTTACGTGACCGTTAGTACAATCATTACCGCCACCGTCCGTCATCATACAGTCCTCATCTGGGTTGGCTGTATCGTATTCACCAAGCCTGACAACTTTCCTGTGAATTAAGTAAATTACCATAATTAAAACTATTACACCTCCTCGGAGAGAAACTTAGTATTTCTTTAAAAACGACAAGGAGTATACATAGATATAATAGTAATAATAAGCGGTCTGTGTCACGCCACATTTACATTATATTTGTCAAGGGGCCTCTACGTGTTGGCCTTCCCATGGCCCCACGCAAGCCCTCCAAAAGTCCGGACCATTTTTATAGTCCATGATCTACAAATACATACATAATAATAATAATAAGGGGCTTGGGTCTCCCACTATTAGGAACCGGACCGGAAGACCCGCCATGCTTGTCCAAAGCGACTTGGCAGGTTTGAGACATCCGTTATCTAGATGTGCAGGTTTCATCACAATGTTTTCCTTCACCGTTGTTAGCATGTGGCAATTGTAACAATATCAACATTAGGTCAGAAAACTGCCCAAGTGGTGCATGCGTTCTGGCCAGGATCTGAACTCGCGCCCTTTGAGTTTGGGACGCGTGCTCTAGCCATTACGCTACCACGAGGAATATACTACGTAGTTATTATCGAACAAGTATCCCGGCATAAAATGTTTGATATGAAATATATTCTTAATAACAATAATTAAATTAAACACAAGCGGTGTTATTCATATTGGGTTAGAGTAAGTCTCGGTATGAATACGACCGTAGTGAAATAAAAATTATAATTTAATAAATAGAATTTAATGATCTGTAATATAATATTAATTTTACTATTTTTGAATTTGTATGCCTAATAGGTAAATAACATGTGAAACTTTGTATATGTTCAAACATCTATAACGTGTACCATGTCTTTATGGAAATAAATAAATTTATTGTTTGGTTGAATGATAAAAATGTTATTAAAAAAAAATTATAACATTAATCCAAACCGAATTAAAAGTAAAAAGCAAAAGATTTTTTTTCCTACATCTTGAAATCGGTGCGAAGTAAAACATGACGATTACTCATAACTTAAGATGTGGTAGAAAACATTAATTTTTTGCTTTTTAGTTTTTAACGATTTGTATCCCACTAATGGCAGCTTACCCACTCGTGTGGACATAGGTCATAATTTTTAAACTTTTTTCTCTATTACATACTCAAAGTGTAAACGTAGACATGTGTAAATGAAATGTCTTCCTTGTTTTAGTTTGATTTGATTATGTTGTCTGATGATTGTAACCGTACAATACTTACGGTGTTCCTTTGCTGGTAATTGTAGAACCTGTGACGCAATGAGCGGCTGTTAGAAAAAATCTTCCACTGATCAAGGTGCCGCCACACAGGAGTGTGCTGCCTGGCTTGATTCTTTCATACTCGATAATGCCCAGCCATGGATACATCCGTATAGTGGTGGCGCTACCACCTGAAATATTTAAATATCAGCAAATCAGATTTGACGAACTAACAATTTTCTCAATAATAAAGGTTACGATAGCAAACTTGTTTGTAATACTTTTGAACTTGTTAACTTGCGTTATATATTATTTTAATTATATTATTATTTAGTTTTGTATTTAAATAAAAACTTTATTTTAGCGGAGCTATAGTTATTTAGCTATAGCTCCATAGAAACTATATAAAGTTTCCAGTTTATTGTAGTATTACAACTTAAGTTCCGACGAAAACAAAATCCACCTGCATATCTATAAAAACACATTTTATTACCCGTCGGCATTTGAACTAATTGTAATCTTTTATGATTGTCTTCTTTCGTTCACTTATTTACTAGTTATTGGAGAACAGCCTATTGTACTCGTTTTGGCCGCTTGCAGGCATAATTAGTCAGGTGTGCGGATTACGATTCTAGGAAATTCGGTCCACGCTGCCGGGCGGACATATTGCATTTGTGCAGTATAAAGCAATGGCCCGATGGAGGGAGCAGTCAGTCGAGCGAGCACCACGAGCGAAGCGAGATGTCTGTACCACAACCGGGAATCGAATAAGTAACGGACTTTGTGCGTTTTATTGAATTATGTTTGGATTTGTTGTGTTCGGTTATATTTGTACCTGTGTTATACGTGTTTTTTATAGTTCTAATAAACTCTATAATAATATCAACGGCATTTTTATTAGAGTCCTGCAACTCGTAACAATACCTTATGTAGTTAGGTCTTACCAAGGTCTAACGGCATCCGTGACTTGGGGGTGTACCATGATAATAAGCTAGCGTTCGACGTCCACATCGGTAATATCGTTAAGAAAGCCTCCAGTCTCAGACCTTGGGTTTTTTTATGCGAATTTCGAACTGCTTTAGCGAGATCAAAACATTAAAATTTTTATACTGCACTTACGTCAGAAATCACTCGGAGTACGCGTCTCACATATGGAACCCTCGACACCAAAAATACATTGACCGTATAGAACGTATACAAAAGCGTTTCTTTCGTTATTTATGTAAGAAGTTTCATCTTTTACCACTGAAGGATCGACGGGATATAGCTCTGACTGTATATTTCTATTAAAATTTATTTGGTCTGATATAGATTGTCCAGATCTATTAAGTAAAATCAACTTTAACGTTCCGCTCAAGTCTTTACGTAACAATATGCCATTACATATATATACTTTTATTTCTATTAAGTATGCAAAGTGCACTTCTAGTTCGAGCAAGCAACTATTTAAATAATATAAGTATGCAGCATAATGCTATGCCATTTAGGATCAGTATTTTGGGAGCCAAGCAGTGTTTCAGCGCCATCAGTTTTTTCATGACTAGTTTTATAATGTATTGTAGTTATGTCTGCGTTTTTTTTTATTTTATTGCAGGAGTTCAGCAGACAGGCAGACGGCCCACTTGATGGAAAGTGGTTACCGTCGCCCATGGACACTTGCAACACCGAAGGTGCTACAAATGCGCTGCTGCTTTCTTAAAGGAGACTGGAACCCGGTCACCGATGCTGGAACACAACACAAGGTTGTTATGGCGGCATACTCTAGACCAGGGTGGTCGCCATCCAGTCGAGCAAATACCCTACCACCTGGCAAAGCGTGTTGCATAATCAACATTTTATTCGCGAAAACCTGTAATTGACTTCCTGTATCAATTTCAAACGTTTATTCATATGTATTAGCTGTAGGTATTCCATCACTAAATAAAAAAGAAAAAAAAACGTGTGCGTCTCGGAATGCCCGACAGGAGTGATAGCTTGAACTAATCTAAGTTGAACTATTTAATATTCTGTCCGAAATACGGCTAGCGCCAGACAGACTGGTTTCCCTTTCTCTCACGCATACGGTAGCGGTAGGCAGGCTCCTCCTCTCTCACTCTAACCCACAGCGCTAGCCGTATTTCGGACAGATTAATTAAATAGTTCAACTTAGATTAGCTTAAGTTATCACTTCTGTTGGACGTCCCGAGACGCACAGGTTTTTTTTTGTTGCATGTGTACAGACAGACAGACGGCCAAGCGGTGGAGAGCGGTTACCGTTGCCTATGGACATTTGTAACACCAAAGGTGCCACCAATGCGCTGCCGCTCCCTAAGGGGGGACTGGAACCTAGCCGTTAATGTCAGAACACAACTCAAAGTTGTTATGGCGGCACACTCTAGACCAGGGGTGGTAGCAATCTAAGCGAGCAAAATACCTTACCACCTGTGGATTGTTATGTCGCCTCTTACGACAGGAATTTGTATTCTTTCTCCGTTCCTGCACGGATAAGATATGCAAGTAAAATAGAGCAATTACTTACTCTAGTTGAGAATAAGAATGAGAAAAAACCTTACCTATGATTCGAGTTCCGACTATGCTCTCGTAACCACAGCAGTGACTGCTAGGGTCAGGTGGGAAGGCAGATTGTTGAGCACTGCATCGCTCGTTCATATCAATGAATGTTTTTTTATACGGAGTGCTGATGATTGGCGGTGGAGTTGGTGGTGGAGGTGGAACGCAACAAACACTGTACGGCGTAGAACCGTTGCATCTGTAATCAAACGTATGGCGGTAAAAAGAATACGGTAACTTCAGCTCATGAATGTTCTACTGATGAGCTCGGGCCGCTTTATTTCGACAGACCATGCAGTATACCGGCCACACTTGTCCAAGGCGGATTAGTTGGATAAAACATCGTGATTCTAGGTATAATAACATCATTACCAAAGTATAACATGCATAAATATATTTCTATATAAAATAAAATTTATATTTATTTCTTAGGTCAAGTTTAGGATAACGCTACAAGTTACGTTTTAATGGTCCGTCAGCAATAAATTAGTACGTTCGACTATGCTGTATAGACTTAGTTCCTTTTCCTACCATTGTGGCGAATTGAGCAATAGTGTTTTATATTCTCGTTTTCTTGAAAGGAGACAAACTTTAATTTCTTTTGTTTGTCTTCGTTAGGTAGTATAATATATAATACATGCCAAGGTAAATATACCGAGCCGGTTACCTTCAACCTTGAAGTTCTTCATAGATGTCATTGTTGAGAATTAATTTACATGCCTTTAATCACGCGAAGCTGGCTAATAGGCGGTCGGCATACGTAATGGACAGTGGTTACTGGCTCCTGTAGACGTTTGCACCGCCAGGGGTGAAACGCACTCGTTGGATGAGATAACGGATCAGACAGAAGAAATTGGATAATCGTACGAAACACGATAAGCTGAAGGCTAACCGTTTCAGGCCGATATTCCGTGAGAGCGTGGTATCACACCGATCAAGCCGGCTCTAAGAACTGTAATCAAGGTAACGAGTCCAGCACAATCTACGACGTCATTTCATGACAGCTTCACCACTCATATTTTTGGTATTTTCTGAATTTTCTTGTGCTCGCTGTCCTCATTACCATGATGTTATGACAGTATATAATAATCTATAATCGACTTCAGAAAAAGGAGGAGGCTCTCAATACGTCGTGTAACTATTTATTTTATGCATGTTCTGCCATTAACTTTTTTGTTCCTGAGCTGATTTTGATGATTCTTTTTGCGTTGGATTCAGGACTTAGATACTTTCTTTCTAAAGCTTCAAAATAATTTCATAGATTTGATAGCATGTACGTAACTTAAAAGTGATTTTTTTTTACAAAAATAAAAGCGCCTTCAAAAGGAAATGAAAAGCAAAAATAGTTTCTATATACATCTTGAAGTCGGTGCGAATTTAATTAATATATAAAAAAGAACAAAAAAATTGCAAAATATAGTATATTTTGATGTTTTACTTCGCACAAACTTCAACATGTAGAAACTATTTATTTTTTGTTTTCAGTGAACTCTTGAAGACATTTTGTTATTTGCTAAAAATAAATGTATGCAATAACGTAAAAATAATTATAATAAGACATATTACCTGGTATTCCTCACGTATATTATGTTCGCTTGGCTGACCGGTGGACGAAGCAGGTTAGCAAGATGGGGACAGGAGTAAATGTCCATGCATTTTCCAGCGTTGCCTTCGGGAGTCGTGCACTCAGGACAGCATACCTAGAACACATTCGATCGATGCTTGTGGTACAGTTTTACACAACCCCCCAATGTACCTGCGCAGTAGACCAATTTTAGTAACGCGCGACAGTGTACGCGTGAAACGATCTTCGCTCACGACGTATACAAATTCAAGTTCTCGTAGTTCTAGTTCTCATTTCGCGGAATTTCACCTTTGAGAGCTCCTTCACTCTAACTCGCATGCGACGCAGCTATTGTTCAGAAGCGGCAGACTTTTATATTAAAAAGAGTCGCGCGACACGTGGTTGTCACAGCGGACGGCAGTGCGGTAACCGCGTGCGATCAGTCGGCTTTAGTGTATTTATTATCTATGGTCGGCTTCGAGCCAATGTTGCAAGCGCACGTACCAGGCCACTCAGAAAGTATTGCGAGAAAAAGTTTCTATGTATGAGAGGTTGGCCAGTTATAATCTATTTTGAAAATATTGTTACGAGCTACAGGACTCGAATTAAAAATGCCGTTGGAACTACTATAGAATTTATTAGAACTGTACAAACACGTATAAAACAAATACAAATAAAACTGGATGCAACCAGTTCACACTTCACGATTCAATGCAATTCGACGCGCGCAAAGTCCGTCGTCTATATCGCTAATCAAGAGTGCTACAAACGTCTTACTCGTCTCTTAGTCGTCGCTTGACTACCCCACCCCTCCATTCGGGCATTGTCTTATACTAACTATACAGTACAAAAAAAATCGGCCGTGCGCACTGAGTTTCCGAGAAATAGTAATTTGCACACCTGGTTATCTATTCCTGCGAACGGCCAACAAAGTCGAAAACAATAAGAATAGGCTATTGTCTAATTGCAAATTTAAATACGAAGTAATAAAAAGAACTCCGAATGCGGGAGGAGCAATAAACGAGATGCGCAGCATTTCTCTGTCGGTATGTGACAATAAGTATGCAGATGGCCCAACTTGTAACAATATGATTATACACGACACCGATAATACAATAATAATCTGAAATATTATAATCAGAGTTTATTACATTAGAATTATTACAATTACGATATTAAATACTGCACACTAATATTAGGACAATTCCAACAATTGCATCCACGCTTGTCAGGTGTCGAGCAGCAATTTGCCCTCCAAGAATACTGCGATTATCAAGTAGTAATTATCGACCACAATATATTATGTGCTCCTCGTCCAAGACTGTCAATGTCGACTGTCCGTTGGTGACTTGGTTGTAGACTGTTGGTAGTAAACCGGTCGGTTGAAGACTGTCCCCTCCCTGCCTGAACACCGCGTATTTAAGATCCTCGTAGTGCGCCGTAGTGTCAATATCCGGTAATGCTTTGGCGCCACTTCAGTTTCGCTTTCTTCATAAAACCAACTTCCGCTATCCGTATTAACTTCCAACATCCGGTTACTTCATTTCAGATATTCGTCGCTTGATAATAAATGCCTCTACGTTGACATCCGGTTATACGACTTCCGATTACTACATTAAAGTATACTCTATCCGGCTATTGATCACTTCCGTCATATGGTTACATATATATTCTTAGTATGTTTCGGGAAACGTTTGCGACCTCAATTATTGAACAGCGCCATCTATTGGCTTGTAAGTATTCCACTACAACACTCCGAATGAAATAGTTGCCTAAAACGTTAGAAGTGATTAAAACCGATTCTAAGCCTTGATAAAATGTATGGGCTCTGACGTGCTCAGATTGGCGTACGTTGCTAACATTTTATTTATTTTATTTTACAATTTTTGGATGACTATCAGCTATTCACATTATAATAATAACACATTAGTGATAGTGAGCTATTAACAAGTCACCACAGATAGAACATGTGCCGAATGTAGTTCTAGCTTAAATCTTACCATACTCGTGCCCGTGCTTTCATCGCATTTCGAGTTCTCAAGCAGCTGGGATTGTTGCGGCGTTCTCCTTGTATTCTGGACTAGCGTCAGAAGACTTGCGCAGTCGTAAAGTGGAATACATTCGCACTTTTCGCCTGATATAGTGTTGCTCATCGATTCTGGAAATACATGCTATTCAGCTACTAAAAGTCATTGCCATCCTAAATCTATATAATATTTTAAAGAGGTAGGTGAGTTTGTTTGTAAGAAGTAATCTCTTGAACTACTGAACTGATTTTGAAAATTCTTTCACCAATATAAGTCTACATTATTCGTGAGTGACATTAGTTATATTTGATTTGTGTGCGTGCGTTTGTGCATGAAGCCCAACGAAGGGCGCACGGGTCAGTTAGTAATATATTCACACCTTAACTACGCAACAGATAACATGATAAAGACATCAACACATTGTCACAACAATTAAACAATAAATTACAAGACCACACAAAGTCACAACACACACAACCAACAATAAAACTTATACACATACTCACACCAACGCCCACTTCACAAACAAACCAAGACACACAAAGAGCCTAAAAATTAAGAACCCAGACACAGAAAGGAAAACACAACACACATGGCACTAGTTAAGATAATATATATAGGTATAGACATAAGGCACACACTGCACATGCACTTCCTCACAACACCAGCATGTAACAGATACACACTACATTAGTATAAGTTTAGTATAAAAATTAGAATAAATTAATATAATAAGTTATTCTTAAGGTACACCACAACACACATATGATTGATTAAATACCACACACAAAAACAAAAATAACAAATAAGCTTGTATAAATTCTAAAGTTTTCCTGAATTAAATTGTAAAAAAGGGTACAGAACTAGAGTCCGTAGAGTTGTTTAAAAAAAAAAGTATATGATAAAAGCTTGTCGCGATATCTATGTGATATAGAAAAGTCTATTTTCTACGGACAAATCTCGCGACAAGTTTTTCTAGTACACTAGCGGTGTCGGCAGACATTATCCTGTCGTGAAAAAATAAAAATCCAGAACCACCCGCCACTCACTCAAACACACAAAATTTCATCAAAATCGTAGAACCCGATTCCAGCACCAAGTATTTTGTTTAGATTGATGGGTTGGGAAAGCTTGTTTTTAAAGTTTTCATTTAATTCATTAGTTTATTTTTTAGTTTTCGCTGGAAATATGTTAATTTTTTGCTGCAGTACTAAAAATAGCTTTTTCATACGACCAGTCATGCTATACGGGTCCGAATGTTGGGCCACTAAAGCGATAAACCACAAACGTCTCCACTCAGCTAAGAATGGATAAGGTGAGAAATGAGTACATAAGGGGATCTTTGAAAGTTGCACCCGTGACTGAAAAATTGAGAGGAAGAAGATTAAGTTGGTATGGGCATATAATGAGGAGGGATGAAAGTAGCGTGACAAAAGAATGTTGAACTACAAGATGGATGGAAGGGTACAAATGTAAAGGTAGACCAAAAAAAAAGATGGATGGATTGTGTGATGGCTGATATGATGATATGTGGTGTGACAGAAGATGTATGTCAGAATAGAGGAGTGTGGAAAGAAAAGACATATTGTGCCGACCCCAATTAATTGGATATGGTGAAAGAAAAGAGAGTTGTCAGCACTGAACAAGCATGCAAAATTAAAGTCGAAGTTTTAAGGAACTGCTTTGAAATTCAGCTTTTAATATTTGATCTAAGTAAATTAAAAAGTATTGCAAGTTATATAAAAGCTTGTAGAAATCATGTTACATGCGTATAAATTATATTTCCGTTTTTACCATTCCGCAATGGAACCATATATTTATAATAAATTAGGATATGCCCGCGACTTCGTCCACGCTTGACTTAAAATTCCCGCGGAATTCCGGGACACAAAGTACCGCAACTATGATTTTAGTGATAACTGTGTCGGAATAAGCTAATTTTTATGCACCCGAACCTACAACAACCCCAACCCTACAAACCGCCCCGGGAAAATTTCCGCGGGATTCGCGGGATAAAAATATCACACATTTTATTACATAATTTTTTTATCGATCGCTAAAAAATCATATATAGAATTGGATTTATTTTTAATCTGGCCATTTTAAATCATTCCCAGATAAAAAACCTGCAGGATTCCCAGGGTAAGAAGGGGCAGAGTTTAAGTCTCAGGAATTTACTGTCGATCAGCCAAAACCGCATCGAAATCGGCCTAGTAGTTCTTACGTGAATCCCGAACAAACAGACAAGAAATTTAAAAAACCATCGTATCGGTTTCGCCATAATTTACAGGTATATAGTCTGTTCCGTTTGTTTTTTTTTTAATAGCTTCAATGTACAGACATGGCATATTAAGAATTTTTTAATATTTTATAGATAATATACTGACACAACTAGCGTAAAATACTTACGTCCATTGACCACACACACATAAGTCGCAATTACAACCGTCAAATAATATAACGAAAACATGTTTTTTTAAATTAAAACTTAACCCACATTAAATAAACACGTGTTATTACTATTAACTCTACACTACGAATATACGAATATGCGAATATGAATTTTGAGTAACCAGCTTACTTACTCATTCAGCGACTTTATCATGCAGGGGTTAAGTCATTAATAATATTAGATAAAAACCGAACAATAATGAACGGTTTAGGCTAGCGACACACCTGCCGAGGCACGGTGCCGACACTTCGGCGACTGAATTATCGGTCTTAGTATTCGGTTGGTATTGCACACTAAACGCACATAGACGATGCCGGGGGACAAAAGAAGTGCTTCGGCAATGGAAGAGGCCTGTGCGTGAGGCCCACGCCTGCCAGGGCACGCGGAGCCGAGAATCCCATTTACCCATAGCTCTGGTATAAGGCGCAGGATGGAACACCCAGGGGTTTTAGTGTGTATCCCTAACTGGGGAGTGGGAATAGCATGGCACCAGTTCTGACTGGGCATGCTAGTGCCACCCCCGATCTGGCGAATCCCACACACAGGTCGCGAATTATCCCCCCAGGCTTCTGTGCCTGTCGCGGCTTAGTCCTCAGACGGATTTTTTTAACCAGGGGTTAAAAAAAAGCACACTAAACGCGCGCAATAGTTGGTATTACGCGGCGTGTAGTATAGCGAGTTACGTGATGTAAATTAAGGCTATCCGGTAGCAGAATTAGGATTTCAATTGATTTCAAAACCGTTCATCGGACGGATGTGTAAGAGGTTTCGTTAGAATCGTTATTTGTGTGGATTTGCTAATCAAAGTGTCTCAGTAGACAGAGATGTAACGTGTGCTTGCATTTGAAGCCTTTCTAAATAATAATAATTATAGTGTTGTTACTCGTCGAAGATTCTGTTCGCGGTACATTATCCGATATTTATGTGACGCATCATAAAATTGCTATTATTGCTCACTTCAAAATAGATCCTGCGTTTGAACCATCGGCAGCTACTGTATAGTCCCAAAAAACCGTTTGGTATGCGTTATCAGTAAAACTGATTTTTTTTTTAACTCGAACATACCTTACTTTTGATGGTGTTTCTCTTTGACGCACGATGAATGATTATTTTCTTCCAGGACTTAGAGATTGTCCTTCCTTTAGCGCACACACAGCACGATTATACCACGCCTCTGCTGAAGGCAGTTTGGTTCTCCTACATAATTTTTTTCTACACACATTAATAAGCCATTTTAGAGACATTTCCTATCCACCGAATTGGCCAGATCTCCCCCCATTGGACTTTTTCTATAGGGGTATCTGTAGAGCCAAGTTTATTTATTAAATTAAGAAATATTTTACTAGAAAATTAAACTATACTATAAATAAAGCTATACTTACAAAATAACAAATCTATAAATAAAAAATTGACTCCAAATCGCTGTCGGCGGGGAGCGTGCCCAAAATGCTGGCCGCATTTCCGCGTTGGATGGCAACGCTAATTCGTTGCCCTAGGTGTAAGCCAGCCTTTTGGTCACGCGAGACCTCAATTAGACGCGTTGAGAGATCTCGGTAGAGGTGATGAGCTCCAGGCCCCCACGGCCCCAGGGTCTCGACCCCGAAAGCCACAAATACGTACCCATTACCAATGGACACATATTTGCGACATTTCAGAGCCTCTCTGGTGTGCAGCAGCAGCCCCGGCTGTCACGGCTGTGTCTGGAAGATGGGACGCCGCCAAAGTATCGACACAAGTTGCGTCCCATACTAGGGGCGTCCCATCTTCCATGGCACCAACGACATCCCATCTGGTCTCTTACCATCGTCGCGGCACAGCCCATTTGGTTCAAGAACAGCTGGTGCCCCGGCGGTGACAAGAGACCGACGGATAATGTCATTAAGTGTAGCATGCCGTGACATTCTGCCAGCGCTCCTTGCGCATGACAAGCCATGGTGGCCGAACTTATCAACTCCATCTCCGCACCGACAGCGATGAGGCACTACAACACTTGCCCCCAGACGAATGCAAGCAGCAATCCTGAATGTGGTGTCATCCAAGAGAGTGCCTAAATTCGCCGAGGGCAGAGCTTGGAGCCACAAACCTGACTCCCATTTAGAGACAGCTAAAAGACGGGCTCGGTCAGTTTCGCCAATACAAGAAGACAAAAGGTTCTCATGTATTAGCTTGCTGAGCGGCCCGTCCCATAGCTTCTGCGACTTCGGTTCCACGGGTAAATTTTGCGATGGGCAAGCCAAGGACCAAGCATTTCTGGCCTCGGTCAAGTATGGGACCTCAAAGCCACTAAGTGACGGATTTAATATTTGTCCTATGAGGTCCACAGTACTATAAACTGAGGACAGGAAGGCAGGTAATGCTATGTCGGAAATTTTGCGTACACCCAAGCCTCCTAAGCGTATTGGTAAGGATGCTTGGGTCCACGATCGATCTTCCAAAGGTATGTTTATAATGGAGGTTAAAGTTTGTCGAATAATGTTGTCTAGATTGTATAAAATATTTGGATGTCTCCAAAGTGGAGAGCACCGCAAAATGTATGTGAAATTTGGAGTAAACAAGCAATACCGAATAATAAAATAGGCACTATGTGCGCTTATTTCTTTTAAATTTTTATTTTTGACTGGAAGTTTTGGATTTTATCGTCAACGAAATAAGGAAAAGATTCATCGAAGATAGGGGACCCAAGGAGGCTTAGATTGTCTTTTTTTACTAATCTTAAATTTGGAGCCAGAACTTGAAAATCGGAAATAGTGTTGTTGTCTTTTTCGTTAGCATTTGGTATAAAAAGTTCACATTTGGAATAATTCAATGACAGACCTATTTTGCCAAACTCACTTATTAAATATTTCAAGTCATTTTTAGTGTATCTATGTCACCTCCTAAGGTCCCATCATCAAGATACCATACGTTAAATTTTGAATTTAGTTTCTGTATGATTGGGTGAATAGCAAGCGAAAAGATGGCTGGCCCAAGAGGGTCACCCTGTTGGCAACCAGTTGCCGAATGTATAAGGTTGTCTTGGTAAACCAGAAAAGAATTTTCACTATAGCATTGCCTAATGTAATTGTAAATTTTGGAAATCGGTTTTAATTTCGGCCAACAGAGTGCACCTATTGACCGAATTAAATGCATTTTTCACATCCACCTTAAGGATGGCTTCACAAGCATTACTGGTGACGAATGTTCTCAGCGCGTGTACCGCCGCTTCGCAGCCACCCTTGGTTCCAAAACCTAATTGGTTTGGAGGAAAGTAGCTGGAGCTTAGGTCTTTTATGGCTCGACAGCATACTTTGGCTGCGAGTCGCCGGTACGTGGTGCCAACTGCTATGGGACGAATACCGCCATCTTTTTTTTTTAAAGCGCATAGGTTGGCACCGTATATTATGGGTAGTATATCCATATTTACACTACCCGAAAGCATTAAATTAATTAAATCTGTTATGTCTCTCAGAAGTGTCACGCTTGAGGTGCCAGTGGCCCCACTTAACAAATCTTTCAAATGTTGTGGAGCGAGGCCATCTAGCCCTCCAGCCGAGCCACTTCTGAAGGACATAACCGCCTTGAGTATTTCCTCTGGAGTAGCGTGGGTACTGCTATTATTGGCATCATCGTCATCCAGTAATTGCGCGTTTCCTGAAGGTGGGTGCTTATCCCGTAAAGCACGCAGAGTAGTCTCGTCATTAGGAGCTACATCGTCGTTTGAGAACAGAATCCGTGCTGCTCCCTTTATATCACCGTCTGACAATTTTGATTCTATAAAATTTTTCAAATGAGTTTTACAACATGGGTATTTTTTCGTTTGGTTAATCTGTTTATCTAATCTGTGTCCAATAGTTTGTATAATTTTACAATTTTTCCTAATTTTTGATGTAACCGTACCTTGATCATCTTTATTTATATTGAGTATTTGATAAGGGAGCAGTAACAAATCCTCCCAGGTACGTAAGGTATTTTCTGCCAAAACTTTTTTTATATGTTTGGAGAATATTTCACATACACTAGATCTTACTGCTCGAGGGATCCTTTTAAAATTGGTGCCGAATATTTTAATTTTGAAATTCTTTGCCAAAATGGAATTTGGGTGCTATCCGACAATGAGTCAAAAACAGGTTGAGGTTAGGCAAAGAGCCTGAGTGTCCATCTCGGTCCTTATGAGCTTTGCCGATATGAATCCTCAGCCCTCTTTGACCTTTAAAGTACCGTACCTGGGAGCATTCATGACACTGAACTAAGTTCTCAAACGACGAATCAGGTTGTAGCTGTTGCATTCAAAACTGAACCTAAAACTTATATAAAGGAACTAAAGTAAAAACTTAAAAATATTTCTAAAATAATAAATCTAACTATATCAACTTCACAAAATAGAAAAGATGTTCGTAATATTATCGAAGGCACAAGCACTGTTTTATTTTCTTTTCCGCTAAATGTAATTGGTGATTGTTTGTCACTGTACCATATTGAATTTATCTTGCTAGGTCTCACGGTAGAAAGAAATGTCTTCTTTTCCTTAATTTGCATTGCCATATAATACATAATTAGAATACCTCTCTATTGTCATATTATTCATTTTCCTATCATAGGAAACTGCGTCGGTTGCGTAGTATTTTTTTTTAATCCTCTTTATCCACGGTTTGAAGAGGTATTGTATACTGGGATAGTCCAGGTGGAAGCGATGAAAAAGAAAAGTATGGAAGAGAACTGTAGATTTATATCATATTATCTGATGATGTCCTTAATATTTGTACTATATAATTTAAAATCATTTGAACGAATAAATTTAATATTGAATATTTTAATTTTGATTTTCGCTAGACAGCCTTTCGTGTTGACGTTGTCAATCAATTCAGAAATTATTTCCAAACTGAAAGAAAATATTGTTTGGGAAAAATTACATTAATATCGCTTTTTAAGCACGATGCACGGAGTACGGTCTACAGATTCCAGGGGGTAATGATAGAGACAACATATAGAATCCTTTTGGAAAAATAAAATCCGCATGTTTTTTTTAGGGAATTAGCCTTAAAAAATTAAGACACTTGGTATATTTTTTTTAATTGACATTTAAAATCCTAATTTTGCACACCGTACACTGTAGTGCATTTTGAAACTTTTTACCAAACATTTTATTATATAAATCTACCTTTCCTTTAAAGTATTAATTTTATTAGCGTTAGCAATATAAAGAGGTGAAATTATGTACTTTTGATCCATAAGTGTCGTAGCATGTGCATAAAATGGTTTAAATACGTTCGCCGAACTTTCGGTCGCGTAACGCTCAACGCGTCGCATGATGTGCTGATTGCTATTCAAAATACATTGAATGCGTTCTCACGAAAACAGACGAAAGGTTCGGCACTACGCCGAACGTGCATTTTCGGCTGGTGTGTCGTTAGCCTTAGAGACTGTATTGAATTTTACTTCATTCTTAGAGTGTATTGGGTTTATCTTCATTTCCTTAAAATGATATTAATAAGTTTAGTTTAATACTAGTACTATTAATGAATTTTAGTCGCGATGCCATGACGATGTTGTTGGTAACGATTTGTACCGGCGGTGCTACGAAACGCGATCGCGGGACCATTTAGATATATTCATCTATCCCATGGGAAGGACGTCATTAGATAGATAACACTTTATTGTTCAAAAAATTAGAAAAAAATGTGTGTATGCACTTCACACGCAGTAGAAGTGAAACTTCAGAGAATATACAGGCGAACATAATTATACCTAAAACGCTTAGTAGACAAGAGTGAGGAGGCTTTTTTGCCCAGGGGAATACATTTCATACCATACTGAGCCCCTCTCGGCTGTGGGGCTGGGACCGGACCGCGGCGATAAGCGCCGCGCAGTGTGTGCGAACACTCTGGGCGGAACCAACTACTCCGCTAAACCTAAACCTGCG
Organism: Dendrolimus houi; assembly: GCA_039645545.1. Lineage (NCBI taxonomy): Eukaryota > Metazoa > Arthropoda > Insecta > Lepidoptera > Lasiocampidae > Dendrolimus > Dendrolimus houi. The sequence continues at coordinate 13,147,263 of CM077141.1, read as the reverse complement.
TCCTGTATCCGGCGCTTGTGTGGAAGAACATGAGATGACGAGCGAAGCTATACCCATTGTTCAACCGCGCAACAAGCTTAGGTCACCCCGGGATGCAGAATGACCCACTTCACCAACAGAGGTTGGATCCCCATGATGCGCGGACCCCTGCGATGTAATCATGGGAGGAGATTTTACGCATACTTGTGTCCTCCGGAGGCCAATATGTCACGGCCTCCGGGGCGCGCATTACTCTCTCAAAGAGTGAGGAGGCTACGAAGCACCGTACAAAAAGGAAACCAAGTAGAATGAAACACTATATAATATATTCTATCTCATTCTCTCGTAGATTTAGTCCTATAGGTTTATGTGTTGATCTCTAGTGTCGCTTTTTCGTTTCACCGAGTTTCAAATCACAACGATTTTAAAGAAGTTTCACTTCAAAAAGGCAAGAATTCTAACAGTATCATTTTAGAAATTTGCTGATTTGTAGTGTAATATAAAATACTAGCGGGCCCGGCAGACGTTGTCCTGCCTCGAAAAAAATTTAAAACCCAATTATTTAAATTAAATATAATATGCCTATGTTACTCAGGGATTATATAGCATTTTAAGATTCATCTGTATGTTGACGAAGTGAGTCTGGTTTGCTTCTCGGGGCACTCTCAAGCGCATCAGTCGCTAGGACCAGCGCGGGCGTAACTACGTTCTAAGTCTCACGCTCTTCCCCTGCCATAAGCGCGGGGCACATGGGAGGAGGATGCGTGGTTTTAGTGGAGTTTTTTTGCAGGTTTCTCCACCATTGGTCAGGGCAGAGTTCTCATTTTTTTATCTATTTATTTGTACTTTATCAAAAATTTATATTTTGCTATAACTTTTAATATATTACTGCAGGTAAATAAATATTGCATGGTTAGGTTGGGTAAGTGGATGAATGGACGGGTAGTGAAAATGTGGTTGGATATGTGAGTGGATTGTGGATGGGTATTGATTGGATATAGGAATGAATGGGTAAAGTTAAGGGATATGGTAGGGGGTTGATAGGAAACTGTACTTTATTTATTACAGAGATTTTTTTTTTTACATTGTATTTATTTCCTATTACATAGTTTTTTAGTGGAGTATTGTCTATGGATTACCTCTCCACATAGAGGGAGGTACCTTGCCGAGTCTCTACACATGCCGGCGATTGACTCTGGTGGTTGCGCTATCTTCAGTGGCTCTCATCGCTTTAGTCTAATCCCTAGTAAAGGACCTGGTAGTGTGCGAAATGCATTTACGCCGCCTCAAAAAGAAAATATCCTAAGAGTATTGAAAGAAATTTGAAATTGGTCCAGTCGTTTTTGAATTTATTCGTTACAAACACAAAAATACAAATCTTTCCTCTTTATAATATTAGTCTAGATTTCATTTTAAATGATGTCAACAGGAAAAGCTATTCAAAACCTTGTCATTTTATTAACAAAGCTTAGCATGCCTAATGGATAAATTGAAAAAGATATAATCAATCTTCTTCTTATATATAAAAATCAATTGCTATTCGTTAGTCTCGCTAAAACTCAAGAACGACTGGACAGATTTGGCTAATTTTGGTTTTGAATTATTTGTGGAAGTCCAGGAAGGTTAAAAGGTGAGTAAATATAAAAAATGTGATTGGAATATAGTAAAAACAACAATATCGCTTAACCTTACAAACTATTCCTACCTGTCAAACATTTAATGTTCGTCCCGTCGTTTAGAAATCAAGTAAATTTAAAAGTCTTTCAGAAATCAAATGAAATATAAAGTTTTTTTTTTTTTTGGTTCTGAATGTCAAACGTTTGATGTTCGTCCCGTCGTTCAGAAATCGATAATAAAAATTAGAACCGTACACTACAAACTTTATTTTGTAAGCTCCTAACCTTTGTAACATAACAATTTTCAAGCAAGATCATGTGTAATTAAAAATAATATTAAAACTAATTCATATCGAGCATTTTTTTTTGATTACGAATTCTTTTTGTTCGGGTTAATTTTTGACCACATTTTTTACTTGAGTTTAAACATTCTGCAATTATCAGTTTTTTTTGTGGTACGTTGTTTGCCGGATCAGCTAGTAATTAATATTAAAATAACTTAATAGTTAAAGAAAACTTCAAAGAAAAACACGCTTATTTTAGTTGTGTTTTTTGAAATTGTTTAAATATTTATTAATTTTAGAACGAAATCAAAAGTTGTAGTAATCAAGAAACTCGAATTTTCACAAAGAAGGATAATATTTACTGTCGTCCTATGAATTGTATATTTTTAACCGGTAAAATTTGTTATTTTATGATTATGTGCATAATTCGAACAAAGTTTTCCTTTTAAAGTTAGCAAACAATTGTCCAACAATCAATTTGAAAACCCACGTATTTTTAATGATAACCCTGCGACCGGGTCGACATATTGGCAATATGTATGATTCATTTTGTAAACAACAGCTAGCGCGTAAATGGTGGTATTCAATTGACGTTTCTAGAGACCTAAGGCCGTGGGCTCTCTTGTCGGCCTGTCGTACGCGGCAGATTTGATATGCCCGCCCCTAGGCGGAAATAACCGAAGGATGCTTGGATACTGTCTCGTTTATACACTACACGAATTATCGTGGTGCTGTTACACCTGCGATAAATGTTAAAGATTTATGTTGTGAACGAATACGTCTTATTTAAGGCATTCAAAAGAAAGCCGTTAACGAATAGCCGCATTGGTGTTTAAACATACCTTATCAGTCAATATTTAACGTAATTAATAATGCCGCATTCCCAAAAAATGCTTTAAACCCACATCTGCTTGAAACGGCGTATATCTGTAACATTAATACCGTCACGAAATAAATAGATATCAGTCCAAATAAACCTACATCCATTTAACTTTTTTTACATGAACTATTTTTTTATTATTGTTAAATATTGTGAGTTTGTGACGTTGTAGGGGGCAATCTCCGAAACCTGAACTATGAACCGATTTAAAAAATTCTTTCACTGTTGCCATGCTACACTATCCCCAGTGGATATAGGCTGTATAATATTTCCAAAAAATTAGGGATCCTTACTAAAACTCCAATAGTGTAACCCAAGGTGTAAAAAAAATAACTAAAATGGCGTGCGCTGCGAAAACTATTGATTGTATTTATTGAATCATTATTACTGACATTATTCACATAATTTTGTTTGCGAAAATATAATTCTAACACGGATGTGTCAGCACGCTTGGATTTCAATCTTGATGTAATAATTTACAAACTGTATTATATAAATGAATTAATCATTGTTATCTGTTGTGTTGTCCAAATAAATAAATAAATTAAAAAATTGGGGTTTTTAACATTTTCTGATATGCGCAGAAACCCATTGCCAGAAGCACACAAAGCGTGACCTTGTTTATCTCTGTTTGGCTAACATGCCCGGAGCGCCACTATCTGTCTAAATGACGATAAAGGCTTACCTCGATCACACATTTTTTAAAGATTAATAGGTTCGCGTTGGACCACGGTCAGGACTATTTTTTTTTTAAATTCGCCTCCTCTTTCATGATTCCGGGCAGAGGGTGTTATTTTCTTTTTATACTTTTTTATCCTTCACTTACTTTTGAGCTACCTGTTGCTATAGGGCAGGCCAAATCCTCGCAATGCTTTAAATCAGATTCAGAAGCATTACTTTTCTATTGTGTACTAGCTGTACCCGGCAAACGTTGCCCTGCCTTAAAGAATAAAAATCTAGAAACCGATTGCAGCGCCATCTACCGGGACCAAATGTTAATCTAAACTTTTCTCGAATCCAATTGAACAAAAATAAAATTTTATTAAAATCGGTCCCATCGCTTAAGAGGAGTTTAGCGGCGCCACTTACCGGGTCCAATCGTGAATCTAAACCATCCTGGGTCCCACTTAAATCAAACACACAAGAAATGATTGACCTAAATCCTGCAACCCAATTGCAGCGCCATCTATCTACCTGCTTCAAATTTGAATCTAAACCATCCCGGGACCCACTTAAACACACACAAAAATAATTGACCTAAATCTTGGAACTCGATTGCAGCGCCATCTACCTGGTTCAAATTTGAATCTAAACCATCCCGGGAGCTACTTGAACACACATAGAAATAATTCACCTAATCCCTGGTACCTCATTGCAGTTAACCCAGTACGTGGCGCCGCTAAACTCCTCCTAAACGGTGGGACCGATTTTAATGAAATTTTATTTTTGTTCAAAAGTTGAGATTATTAACATTTGGTCCCCGTAGATGGCGCTGCAATCGGTTTCTAGATTTTTATTTTTTAAGGCAGGACAACTTCTGCAGAGTACAGCTACTGTTTGACAGCTAGTTTTTATGTGAGAAGAAAAGTGTTGTTCTTACTATTGCCCACGCAATTTTTTTTATTAATACTTTTGGGTGTGCCTTAAGGAACACACCAAAAAAATTAGCCGAATTGGTCGAGACGTTCTCGAGTCAATTATTTTACATGTATTTTATCAATAAAATAACTCATACCGAAGCATCTGTTTTAAACGATATTCAGTTTTCTTACATCCTCTTTGACGATATTTGGAGCACGCATTCTGTCAATTCTCTGTCAAAAGTCATAAGGTTACATTGAAAACGTTTATATTGTCCAAAGCGCTAAGGTTAGATTATAAATAATTTTATATGGTGGTTAAGTATTCTTAAATTTTCTAATTGTCCGCGCAATTTTCTTAATTTTTTCTTTCATAAGAACCTTCTCCTGACAATTACAAACACACCAAAAAAAGAATTAGCGAAATCGGTCCTGCCGTTCACGCGTGATGCCGTGACCAAGGGAAATAGGGATTCATTTTTATATGTATATATAGTAATTCCTGATCTATACTAATATTATAAAGAGGAAAGATCTCGTTTGTAATGAATAAACTCAAAAACTACTGGACCGATTACAAAAACTCTTTCACCATTCGAATGCTACATTATCCCCGGTTAATATAGGCTATATAAAAATTAGCGATCCCTACTAAAACTTCAATAATGTAACCCATCAATCTAAACAAAATATTCGGCGCTGGAATGCGGTTCTACGATTTTGATGAAATTTTATGTGTGTCTGAGTGGGTCCCGGAATGGTTTAGATTCACAATTAAACCCGGTAGGTGGCGCTGGAATTGGCTTTAGAGCAGGGCAACGTCTGTCGAGACCCCAGTCTATTATATAATTATACTAGAGCTTTCCTCGCGGCTAAGCCCCGTGAAAATTTCTGGTTAGTATCTCTATGTTACTTACATAAAAATAAAATTAAGTATATACATCTATATATGTATATATATAAACTTTTTATATGTGTTAGATTTAATGCTTTATTATTTCTTGTTAAATTTAAAAAAAAAACTAAGTCTATATATAGTAAAACTACGTTTTAACGGTTTTAAGCGCGGTAATTTATTTGATTTTTGCTACTTCGACGTTTCGGCCACTTTTTAGTGGCCGTGATCACCGAGGAGAAACGTCAAAATAACAAAAATCAAATAAAATACCGCGCTTAAAACCGTTAAAACGTAGTTTTATTATGTATACAAGTCGCGAAAACTTAAGAAAATATTAAGTCTATATAGCCTAATTACAGCTGCCCAGCAAAATAGAGAAGAGTCGAAACCACTGATTTGAAGTGATACAATGAATGAATCGTTTCCTACGACAACGTGTTGTAATCTGCTGTCCATGTATGTCTTTTTTTATTTTCTATTTTCTGTGTTGCATAATAATTATAGATAATTTAAGAATTTCATTTGAGTCAAGTTGCCTAGAAGAGATCGCTTTTAGCGATAAGGCCGCCTTTTGTTTTACCAAGTAAATATTGTCTTGTGCATTTTTTGTAATTTTTGATTTGGTGAACAATAAAGTGTTGTCTATGTCTACGCGTTTGTTAGCGAATTGAAAAAACGCGATTGCAGCGCCATCTGTTTAGCTAGTCTGTCTATTTCATCGAAAGGACTTCACTTATCGGAATACAATGTATCCTAAGTGTTAACTCGGGCTATAAGCTAGCACTATGTCGGGTTTCATGTAAGCCGTTCAGTAGTTTTCGTACGGTTGGTCGCTTATTGTTTTTTTTTTTGGTTTCTTAGTGTGAAGTCAGTTTTGTTTATAAAAAAATTAATACTAAAAAATCCGTTGCCCGGCTGGAAATAGTAAAATTTGATTTAAATATCACCAAAATAACTAATCCAGCGATGTAACTGGCCAGACGGCCTGTCGTAAGAGGCGACAAAACAACGCATAGCCAGGTAGTATGGTATTTCCCCGTCTGGATGGCTAGCGCCCCTGGTCTAGAGTACGCCGCTATAACAACCTTGTGTTGTGTTCCGGCATCAGTGACCAGGTTCCAGTCTCCTTTAAGAGAGCAGCAGCGCATTTGTAGCACGTTTAGTGTTACGAACAAAATCATGTTCAATAATAACCAAGAATGGTCCTTCTAGCAAGACTCGGCGCCGGGTCATAAAGCTCGGTCCACGCAGTCTTGGTTGGAAACGAACATTTCGAACTTCATCAGAGCTGAAGACTGTCCGTCGTCTAGTCCCGATCTTAATCCGCTGGATTATGATTTATGATCAGTTTTAGAGAGCACGGCTTGCTCTAAACGCCATGATAATTTGGAGTCCCTAAAACAATCCATACAATAGGCAGTGAAGAATTTTCCCATGGAAAGAGTGCGTGCTTCTATTGATAACTGGCCTCAACGTTTAAAGGACTGTATTGCAGCCAATGGAGACCACTTCGAATAAGCTTTTTATATTTTAAATTGTTTTATATTTATGTATTAAACTAACACACTGTAAAACTTATAAATGTTATTTGCAATAGAAAAAGATTTTTTCTTTGTTACAATATTTATGGCAAGACTAGGTAGTTATGCCACAATAAGCGTTCTTTTATTTAAAAAAATAATTTGGTTTCGGGCAGTAATTTCTCATGAGAGGTCAATTTAATAAAATTAGTTTAAATAAAAAGTAAATTAATAAAAAAAATAATTAAAATGCCGCCACTATAAAGGCTCTTTATTTGTATCTTGGTACTCATCCTTATCAAAATAAATTACTTCATATTCATGACTGCTTCAATACCTTTATATAACTTTTTGAATTATTCAATTCGGACATTCCATTCGAAAGATATCACGAGTTTAAAAATGTAAGCACTAAAAAAGGTGCGTGGTCGCCGCGCACCCTAATCGGCTAGATAGGCTTATGGGATGTAGGCTTCACTGGGGTACGGGCAGTACAGAAGGGGAAATATTTTGAATTCGCTTAGTAGGTAACTAAACTCAACAAAAAATAAAGAGATAAAGTTTGTGAGTTTGTGATGTTGTAGAGGTTAATCTCTGGATCTACTAAACCGATTTTGAAAATTCTTTCACCAGTGGAAAGCTACATTATTCCTGACTGACATAGGGTATATTTGATTGTGATTAATAATAAGTATTTTTTATTTTTTTCTGATGCCCAACGAAGTGGGCACGGGTCAGCTAGTATATTATAACGATATAATATACGAAATGTGACGTCACGAAATTTAGAATCCATCCCACCCCTTGTCACACACACATTCTTTCACTTCTACTATCTATGAACTGCACACAAACACAATTTTTTTACTTCAATGTATAACATTAGACATTCCTTAATTTGATTGATATTTTAAGTATCATTAAATCGTGTAATTAGTTGCAAAAATCATGTGTCCAATGTTCAATAATGATTTTCTAAGGAAAAACAATGTATAGCTTTGAGATATTGTTACTGAGCCTACACATATAGGTCTCGCAATTGACAGCCGACTCTGCTGGGGCGTGCATGTAGATCATGTTCATAACTAATTGAGATCAGTATTGAGTAGGATGACCATATTAAAATACGAATTGCCCTATAAAACATTACGCTTACTTTACCTAGCTCTAGCAGATTCGGTTGTTAATTACGGTCAAGTAGTTATGGTCGAACATACAAAACATATTTAATGGATATGTACAAACTTCAATTACGTTTATTAAAAATCATAGTACCCAAGAATATTAAATCTAAACATAAAAATAATTATAAAGAATTATTCAAACTAGTGTTCGAAATTCGACCATAATTATTAATTTAAATTATAAGTTTGAACATTATTAAGGTTCTGTTCTCAAAGACTGTCCTTGTATGATCACAGATTTCTCCAAGGCTACACTTTAATTATACGTTAATTAGACTTTAACAATAAACAAAAGAGTGTGTCTGTCAAATACATGGTAGTGTAATGTACTTTTTATGCATAATTTTAAAAAAATATTAGCATTCGTCGCTTCTTCTCTGTATAATCTATAAGTGTGCGAAAATTCATACCCCTCCGTCCGCGCAATTTTCGTAAAAGGGCTACAAAGTTTTTGCTTCACGTATTAATATACAGATACTGTAACTTTATGAGTATACTTGACAAGGTTAAATTTTTAATACTAACTGAATGTAACAAACCAGAACTATTAGTTAAAAAGACTAGACCTAACAACATGAGACCGAGTTCTGGCGCATGTAAATATATTGTTACAACTTAAGTTCCGACAAAAACAAAATCCACCTGCATATCTGTAAAAACACATTTTATTACCTGTCGGCATTTGAACTAATTGAAATTATTTTATGATCATCTTCTTTTGTTTACTTATTTATTGGCATACGTTTCTAGAGAACAGCCCATTGTTTATTGTATTCGTTTATTGCCGCTTGCAGGCATCATTAGGGTAGTTCGTAATATCAAGACCCAAAAAATTGCTCCGCATTTTTAATGTTTTAAAAAGAAATACAGTATTAATACTAATTAATTTCTTTAATTTTAGTTTTTTACTATTGTATATATATTTTTAAGTTAGGTTTATTTATAGGATATATGTAAATTGGTTTTATATATACTTATTTATAATTTAGTTTAGTTTTAATATATAGTTACCTTCTATAATGAATACAGTATTATATTAGCTGAAATAACTTTTCAATGAAAAATAATCAATACAGTGAATAACGTTGATTTAAGAGTTATTTAGTGTCAAAAATTATTATAAATTAAATTTTAACCACTTCTTATATAATGCCTACGCAAAGGTTTGGTTGCTGTCGTAAATTTTTATCGCCAGTAGATTGCGTTAAGTGTGTCAAATGTGGATTATCGTATCACAGATTGTGCGTTACACTTGCAGCTAAGGGAAAAATAGCTTCAACCTGGCGTTGCCCAGCTTGTGAAAAGCAAGAACGCAATGATACTTCATTACATGATAGATCGATAAGCATACAAAATATAGAAAAGCAGGAGGACGGTAGCTCGTCTTACAACAGCTCAGAACTTCACACTACTAAGCAAGGGTGCGACGATACTAAGGCTTTTACCATTAGGAATGTCATGGAAGAGCTACGGGCGATCTGAATCGACTATTTCGATTTCCGTAAAGAAATATCAGATTTGAAATTTATGGTGCAGTCATACAATACACGAATGGACGGACTGGAAGCTCGAATGGAAGCCTTGGAGCAACGTATCATTGAAATGGAGGAACCCGTCGATTACGATAGGGTGATAAAACAGCTAAAGGAAGATTTCAATGAGCAGGAACAAGACACTTTTCAAAAGGATCTAGAAATCAGGAATATTCCTGAAAAGGAGTCTGAAAACCTTAAGCAACTAGTGACACTGGTAGCTGCAATGTTGGGTGTACATATAGTGGAACAAGATATCGTTAATGTAGAGCGAAGAGGAAGAGGTTATATAAATCCGTCAATTTCTGATGAAATGATGAAACCACAGCGACCACGAGCCATCGTAGTTCGCCTAGCGAGGCGCGATATAAGGGATGCAGTACTACATAATGCGCGTCTCCAGCGTACGACTAATACGAGTGACCTGGGATATCTGGAAAGTCATATCACTTCTACGTTAATGAAAGGTTAATACGAACAAACAACCAATGTGTAACGTACAGATAGGAAATGAAAGACTAGAGTAAGTTAAAGAGTTTGTTTACCTAGGGTGCATGTTTACCAGAGACGGAAAGCATGAAAGTGATATCGAAAGGAGAGTAATGGCAGGTTATAGGGTGAATGGAGCGCTGAACTCTTTTATGAACAACCGGAAAGTGTCTGTAAAGGCATGTCTGGCTGTCCATCAAGGGGTATTAGTACCAACGCTAATGTACGGCAATGAAAGTTGGGTAAGGCAGAAGAAGCATGAAAGTAGGATAAATGCAGTTGAAATGAGAGCTTTGAGAAGTATATGTAAGGTTAATGTAAGTGATATGATAAGAAACAGTGTGATAAGGGAGCGTTGTGGATTGAAAGAAGATGTAGTGACAAGAGTTGAAAAAGGAATTTTAAGGTGGTTTGCGCATGTAGAGACAATGAATGAAAGCAGAATCACAAAACAAGTATATGACAGCAACGTGATTGGTAGAGTCGGTGCCGGTAGACCAAGACGTACTCACCATGATCAGATTGAAGATATTTTGAAGAAAGGTCAGATAAAAAGTAGTTTAAATAAGCGTGTATGTATGAAAAGATTCATGAAAGTTGATGAAGAGAAAAGTGTTTGTCAGGATCGTAGCAGGTGGAGATCCATCGTCTCTGCCTACCTCAATGGGAAACAGGCGTGACAATATGTATTATATATTTATATATAAAATTCTTAAATATTTATACTTTATAACATTGGTTATGATATATTTTAGTTACAACATTCAATTACTATAAAAGTGTATGTAATTTTTACATAAATATATTTATTATAGATATATTCAGTTTTTTATAATAATTATTTATTTACATAAAAAAATATTTGTTATAATGTTTTAATATTTCTATTTAAGATTTCTAGTTAGTTGTTTTTGCTATGTACTTTATAATACAATAGTATAGATATCTTATTTTTTAATCTAAAGGTAGGAGGTATATGGAGAATATCAGATATTTCACATTTATTAAGAGATTTATATTTATGTTATGTTTATTATTATATTAGTATATATTTGATGCACTTTAAACTTAATTCATTGTCTGTGTAAGAGGAATATTTATTTATTATTTATTCTTATTCATTTCTGTAAGAAGCTAAATGAAAGCTATTGTTTCGGTCATTCATTCATAAGTTAATAAAGGCTGGAACTAAAAATCAGCGCTGCGTTATCTCTTGTCGCAGCATAACGCTGAGGTCTGGCCTAGTTCCCGTAAATATAGTATGCCTTAAATGTACAATGTATAGTTATTTAATTATATTTCCTTTTCTGTGTGTATATACATTTGCGGCATTAAACATTTTCTGTCTTTCTTTCATTAGCCAGGTGTGCGGATTACGATTTCTAGGAAATTACGTCGACGCTTGCCGGGCAGGCATATTTGCATTTGTGCAGTATAAAACGATGGCCCGATGGAGAGAGGAAGCAGTCGAGCGATAACAACGATCTAAGCGTGACGTGTATACAATCGGAGATCTAGTACTGACGGACTTTGCGCATTTTATTGAATTACGACACTCTGCATTATGTTTGGGTTTGTTGTGTTCGGTTATATTTGTACCTGTGTTATACGTGTTTGTATATTTCTATTAAGCTCTATAATATTTCCAACGGCATTTTAATTCGAGTCTCGCAACACGTAACAATATTATACCCAAACATAATAATGTGTCTGGGATAAGGCGCGAGGAATATATGACACCAATCATTGTAAATGATCTCGGACCTGCAATCAAAGTACAAAATTAACCATAAATCGATTAAATATAATCTGAAAAGATTCTATATTGATTCCCAAAGCGGACCATCAGGCTCACATGTGCAGACCTGGGACTAAAACAGAACCATATATACTAGAATGATGATAACAATTACTCGCCTCTGCTCATATTTTTGATATAACAATATTGTGTACAAGACTCCCTGTGGCACGAATAAATCCATGAGGTTTCTGTGCCACAGTTAAATGTGTTTTTAACGTATATAATTGTAAGTATATTGGGCAAGAAATAAAAAAAGAAGATAAACAAGGTCATGAGTCAAAACCGGCTGGTCGAGTCGGGCGTAGTTAAAGACTTGTTGAATCATCATATGTAGCTATTTGTTTGATATTATTACATTAGCACGCGTGTGCATGACACCGCTACCGCGAAGCCGCAGCGCTTTCGTTGTGGACGGAAGTGTCAGCGGTATGGCGGCAGTATCGAAGGGTGAACAATGTTCGCATATACATAGAAATTCACAGAATAGTGTTGTGCAGTCCCAAAGAAGCGCTTAAATTGAAGAAAGACGCGTGTAACAATAAAACCACCACTTTTCAATTACAAATGATATACTTTCAAGAAAAATATTTAAAAAAATAGAAAAATTTTAAGTCTTAAAACAAAGTAATTTTGATCAACGTAGTTTAAACACCATGCGTAGGTATAACTATATAATATAATTTTACATTTAGAAGTCCTATATCTTTTGTCGGTTCCTATATCTTACCGACCGTTCATTTGCTTTACTATCGGTTAAAATTTGACGTAAGCTTTGACATTAGATGTATTGACATCTAATGTCAAAATTCAAACGATAGGAGGGCAAGCGAATGAATAGTAATATATAGGCATCGACCCTTAGTCATTAATAAACTTGAGTCGTTAGTACAAAATCAAGGAGGCTGTGATTTTTGTAAGACAATCTATCTCAGATACGTTGACCGTAAACTAATAGTAAAATTAAACATGGGTAAATAAGCAAAATTCCATGTAGTAGGAGAGCTGGTGAACAATTTTGGGTAGTTTCTTGAGGCAGTGTGAAAAATTATAGTCCTTGAAAGACCCCTAAATAAGAAAATCGAGGTCCGGCTTAAGAGTAGCGCGGCCCCCTACCAACCTCTGTATTTTTTTAAATGGGATTTTTTTTTATAAAAGTATGTTTTTAGGCATTTTAAATTTTTGTATCTTTAAGTTTGATATTTAAGGAAAAGAAAAACAAAAAGATTTTTTTATTTAAAATAATTTGCAGTTTAAAAAAGTTTAAGGGTTGGTAAAGGGCCGCTACCCTCAATCCAGAACTCGATTTTCTTATTTGGGGGTCTTTCAAGGACTATTATAAAAAATTTCACACTACCTTTAGAACCTATCCAAAATTGTTCACCAGCTCTTGCACTAATGCTTCTACTAGCGCTTTTAGTTAACTCAAAATTGTACTGTGGCCCAACAAAATGGTACGCGCCTTGTGAGTAGTACAGCGCGCGCCTTTATGTTTGCTTGCTGTTAGTGCTGGCAACTTAGTAGTACAGCGCAGTGGCGCAAACCGACAAGATTTCATCTAATAATGTTTCGAGTTAAGCTGCGCTAATGTAAGTTATACGCAAATATATTTGAGACAAGTGAATTGACACATCGGTGCAGATAACTAAAGTTACTGCAATCATGTCTAGATACCATAGTACTAGTGATCTATTCAAGTAAAATTTTCATCAATATTACAAGTACTGAGCTATGGTGCTATTAATCCAGTCACTGTACGCGAAAACTTTGGTATAAATTGCAGGAACATTAGTTTGTCCACATTGCCCTCCGAAACTGACCACTCCGTGCAATTCGTATTTGTTGGCCCTGTTATACATCAACGGTCCACCAGAATCACCTTTGCAACTGTCCTTGCCTGATTCCCCGCCAGCGCACAATTGACGGTTCCATAATTTAATTGATGAACCTAACCGCGTGTATGTTTCTTGACATGTCTGAAAAAAAAAGAAAAATAATGATTTCTCCGATTTTCTCCTTAGTCTCACAAGCTTCGCAGCAATTTCTTGCGTGCCCGTGCCACGTAGGATTGAAAGCGAATATGTACTAGTTGTCCCTATTGTTTCCATGAATTCAAAACTTCTTCCGTCTTATCTATCACAAACCCGACAAGTTGCCGACAAGTTTGAACGAGAATTGGCTAAGGTTAATAAGTCTAATAGACTAAAGATCAAAAGACAAGTGTATCTTATAATAAATACAGCTATCCTAACCTATGGTCATTTCTATCGCTTACTGTCTTTCTATATATTAACGATGTATTGCAAACCAATAACATTTTTTGTTATGCGGATTACACACAGTATGGGCTATGATTTTTACCTTGACTCTGAGTTCGGGGTTAAGGAAAGCAGAATTCGACTCTTGTTTGTCTGACATGGAAACCAATAATTCATTTTAACCCCAAAAACAAGAATGAGCGTTCACTATTAAGAAAACCCAATTTTTATTAGCACGCTAGTTTCAGGACACCATTTTAAAGATTTCAGAGAGCATTTGGTGTCGCATTTATTAAGGAATGTAGTTTCAGGGTCATTTCAAGAAAAGCGAATATTATTTCGAAAAAGATTAACACCGGGACATAGCATTCTGCTCCTATCTCTGTTTTGGTGCACCTCTCTATCAGCTGCGTTTGGGCATAGGGAATGGCTCTAGGCAATAACGGAATTGCAACTGAATTTCTCAAAGCAGGCAAAATACCTATGCTGAAGGCAAGGGGTCTATAATTCCTTCATGCTCCACGATGTGGCGTCGAAGACGTGTAGTAAAATTATGGTTGTCTTGTTTTTCAAAATAGGCGATAAGGCTCTTTTGAAGAACTATATACCAATCTCACTCTTAAGCCACATCTATCAGTTGTTTTCGAGGGTTGTCACGAAATATTTTGCCAGAAGATTTGACGAATTCAAAGCATTGAAGCAGGCTGGGTTTCGGAACGCCTACAAGTCCGTCAACCATATCAACGAATACCGTTCCGCGGATTATACAAAACACCGAGAGTATTATTGACGATCCCACTTTCACAGGTAAATTAGAACTCCTGACCCTTAGAAGAGATGTAGACTGTTTGTTCTACCGTTTGTATCATGGAAGTGTTCTGAAGAACTGTTTGAGCTAATGCGTACGTCGACATTCTACCATTCATTGGCGACTGGGAATTAATCTGCGCTTTTCAACACTCGGCTACCGTAGCTCGCTCGTTTATACTATACGTCTGCATGTTGTGAAATGAGCTCTCCCCGGGTTTTCCTAGAGCGCTATAATACTGCTCCCTTTAAAAAGTTTCTGCGTAAATAGATTCTTAACGTCCCAACGAGGTAGGAAACGTATCGGCTCTCTTGGTGTTGCAAAGGTCCATGGATGCGGTAATCATTTATCATTGCAGCCTTTAATGGTTAGTTTTTTAATTCATTGCTTATGTAGCACGTGATTCAGAAAAAGAATTGTTGCCTATTTTGTTTTGATTATGTTAAGTTCCTTTTTCTAGAATAATCTCGAATCGTAAGTTATTTGTTAAATGAAATAATTATATAATTAAAGTATAAGTTCCACTGTACAAGATTTTTTATTAAACCACTACAACCGTTTACTTATAAACGTGAAAAAAACTCAACTTACTGGCAGTTCGACATGAGGTAAATCAACGTGCAGCTTCATAGTGCTGGATCTGCTAATTTCGGTAGCACCCCAACCAGCTGCGTACATCTTGAAGTTCTCCGGCAGGTTGCGCGTGATGTCGTTCGTTGGTAAACAGATAGGACGGATGAAAACTGAAATGTATAAGATTGTGTTTCAAATTAGGATACTCTATTCTATCCTAATTTGAATTAACTTTATTGTACAATAACATTTATGAAACATTAAAAAAATATAGCTTAGAATTAAGTACAAATGGTGGCCCAATCGCTGGCAGCGATCTCTCCCAGACAATCTTAGGATGAAGAGAGAAAATGGCACAAAACCTAGGGCAGGGTTTAGCTGCACAATATTCTAACAAAAAAAAAAATTTAAAAGTACATATTAATATTATAATATACATACATAAATATATAAAGCACAGTAATATATATATATATATATATATATATATACACACACACATCTATTACATAATAAAACATAAACATACATACATATATTATACTTTATGATAGTAATCCTTAACAAGTCTATTTTTTTGTTTGCTTATAGGCAAACTGGCAGACGGTTCCACTTGATGGCAAGTGGCTACCGTCGCCCATGGACATCTGCAACACCAAGGAAGCCGATGCGTTGCCTACCTCGTTGAGACTGTAAATATCTGTTTACGCCCTTTTTGAAGAGCCCCATATTGTAGCGCTCTGGAAAAACCGCGAGAGGGAGCTCATTCCACAGCTTGCTCACGTATGGCATAAAGGAGCAAGCGCCAAGTACAGAAGGTAATGTAATCAGTATCCTCCTCCTATTGAAGGAGGATACTGATTACATTACAAATTACCTGATTCACAAACGGTAGTAGGCCATAGATACCACGATGCGGGTTTTGTCCAAATATTTGTAACCAATGTATTGCAGAGGGCACAAGTTAACACATGTACAATCTACATAGCTTTTACCAATATTATACATGCTTATTAGCCACACATTTCATGTCAATCTTTTTAATATTGTTACGAGCTACAGGACTCGAATTAAAAATGCCGTTTGAACTACTATAGAATTGATTAGAACTGTACAAACACGTATAAAACAAATGCAAGTAAAACTGGATGCAACCAGTTCACACTGCACGATTCAATACAATTCGAACGCGCAAAGTCCGTCGTCTTTTCGCTAATGGAGAGTACTGGAGAACGTCTTACTCGTTTCGTAGTCGTCGCTTGACTGCTTCGCCCCTCCATTCGGGCATCGTCTTATACTAACTACACAGTACAAAGAAATTGGAGGTGCACACTGAGTTTTTAAGAAATATTAATTTGCACACCTGCGAACGTCCACAAAGTCGAAAACAATAACAATAAGGATTAGTTCGACGCTAATGATGGTTATAAAACAAGTAGAAAGACAATAGCATGTTTTTCTTAATTGCAAATTCAAATCACTAAAAAATTCCCTAATTCGGGAGGACAATAAGCTGCGCTTACAATAGGCAGCTGTGTGGCTTATCTTTGACGGCATGTAACACTATCTTGCTAATTCTTTAAACCAGTTTATTATACGCAGTTCACCAGTACAGTGCTTTATTTAATTGTGTTTTAGTGCTTAACAACAAACAGTGCAAACCTAGGTCATCTAGTACACTATGAAACTCCATAGCTCTAGCACATTCGCAGCGGATATAGAGTTTGATCATTGGGACAGACTGGTTACTGTGCATTTGCGCATTGAAATTACCGCATTAAAGTTCGAGCTAAACTAAAAAAATACCTTGATATTCTTGATATCTTAGTACTCTAAATGGATGTACGCTGTATTGTTCGGAGCTTTGAATAATAATAAATAAATTGGGTAAAGATTCAGTAGAGTCAGAAACGTACCCTGCTTTCGTTATTTCTCTACGGGGCCTTAAAAAGCATTTTAACCTAAATGATACATGACTCAAAAACTACTTAATAAATATTATCTAATCCAATATTCTCCCTAGTAGTGGTAGTAGTAGGCAGAGAGGAGAAAATAGTTTTCACACCTCTGGGAGCTAATATCTCGCTATCTATTGCCCTAATTAAAAGTCAACAAGGAACCTTATTGTTTTTTTTTAAGATCTGCCTTACGATACCCAACACGGCCATGTGTAATTTAAAAAAATACTTGCTTATGTAACGGTAACCCTTAATCTTCATTTTTGAAGTTTTTTTCCATAAATGAAGTATCTTAGTGATGCAACAAATTTTTTTATTGCAGTATTTCAGCAGACAGGCAGACGGCCCACTTGATGGAAAGCGGTTACCATCGCCTATGGACATTTGTAACACCAAAGCTACCAATGTACTACCGCTCTCTAAAGAGAGACTGGAGCCTGGTCACTAATGCCGGAACACAACTCAAGGTTGTTATGGCGATATACTTTAGACCAGGGGTGGTAGCCATCCAGTCGGGCAAATGCCCTATCACCTGGCAAATTACAATCTAGTCTAGGAAATAAGACTAATGAGTAATTTAAATCTGAACTAAAATAACTAGATATAACATAAACTAAGAATGTGTCCAATAACACGTTTCCTATTGTCTTTATTAAGGAGAAAACACTTTGTTCATGTGTTCTTTGTTTCATTTTTGAAGTGAAACTTCTTTAGAATCGTTGTGATTTGAAACTCGATGAAACGAAAAAGAGTGACACTAAAAAGAGATAAACACACAAATCTATAGGACAGCCTGCGAGAGAATGAGATAAAATACATTATATTTAATTATTTAAACACTATGATCATACAGATAGAGTTGGAAATGTTTTGAAGTTTTCGTTAATACTTCAAATTTCATGTTTTAAAACTTATAGATATTATAACGATATAAGATATTACTTAAATATATTCCACTGCGAGTGAACTGCACACATACACATTTTTTTCACTATTGATTATGATTATTGATGATATTTATCACTATTTGAAATTACAACGATTCTTCAGCCGCAACGGTATCGAGTTTTTTGTTAATTTTTGGTATCGCAATGGAATCTTACTTTGAAAATCTTCGCAACACCAAGATATTGAAATAACACAATTGAAAGAAAGAAAGAATGAAAACTTTATTTGAAGAAATAGCGGCGTAATTAATTGGGCCTCTAGACGAACACACATGACGATGCTTATGTACAACAATAATAATAAGTAGTGATGGCACATTTCACTGATCACCTGTTAAATAACTGTGATAAATAATCACTTTTCACTCCAGTTACAAGAATAGTAATCGGCCGTTAAATTTCACCAGAGCGTTATTTCACGTGAGAGAAACCGTTAAAGCGCTTTGTAGTACAAAATAGCTAAAGTAGATAATTAAAAAGATAAACGAGCGAACTCATTTGAGTAAAATTGAACTTTATTCATCCATTTGCTTGAGTTATTCATAACACCGTGAAGTAACGTCGAGAGTGCAACGTATTATTTCATTTCAGTTTCATTAATCACTTGCAATTCTAGGCTTCACTGTGACACGTCGCGGCACTATTATTTAATCGTAATTTCTAAAATATCGGGTATTGATTTTTCACCGGTGAAATAGCAGCGGTAAAGTGAAATAACTTCATGGCAGTGATCGATATATTAAAGTAGCTGTTATTTCCATGATTAATAATAAAGTACTTACAGGTATATGGTGCCAAATCTTGCAATCTGAGTAGCCCGATGTCATCCCTCAAAGCCATACGAGTGTAACCTGGATGTGGGATGATTTTGTCTATGTTGATCCTAACGACGCCATCAGTACACTCAAAATTGCCGTTTGAACCCCTCGTGCAGTCCGGGCCTTCATTGGAAGTATCGAATTCACCAAACCTGACAACGTTCCTGTAAAGTAAATAACATATATCATCATTGACATTATTTCAACAATAATCGATCATCTATTTGGCTTATAAGAATATGTCATAACTTAACACCCTTACAAAGAAAACAAAAATCACGCTTAAAAAGACTCGAACTAAAAAAGGTATATAAATAAAATTGAATCGTAGAAATGTATGTACGCGCATAACTTGAGAACGACTTTACCGATTTTGATGATTTTTTTGTGCGTTTTAGTGCGTCCCCGGATGGTTTAGATTCACAATTGGAACCAGTAGGTGGCGCTAGGATCAGGTCCTAGATTTTATTTTTTAGGGCAGGCCAACGTCTGCCGGGTCCTCTAGTAGAAAATAATTAGAAGTATAAAGGGTCTACAGTGTTATTGTGAAATGCGTGGAGGGCATCAAATATTTGTTATCAACATATTGTGATAAAACGCACTCCATGCTTTTCCCAAGAACAAACTATTCACTTTTAAAAATTATTTTCTTACTAGCTGTGCCCGCGACTTCGTCCACGTGGCTTTTTTTTCGCGGAACCCTAAAAAAAGTAAAAAACGATCAGTCTAAGTTACTCCTTATAACATCAACTATGTGCCGGTGAAAGTCCCCTTAAAATCGGTCCAGCTGTTTCTGAGATTTTGCCGGAACATCTAGACAGACACAAAAATTTTAAAAACTGAATTTTTGTTATGGGTACCGTATGTAATTTTATATGCATTTAAAAAAGCTGTTATTTTGACATTACATAGAGACACTGCAATTTTATGTATCTGTATAGATTTTTTAGTTCAAATTTTGTTTTAGTTTTTTTAAATATAAATTTTATTTTCTAGTTTTTTAGTCCCGAAACTAACTAAAATCCAATCACCCAACCACTCGCGAAGATCGAAGGAGTATGAAATTCTAATGCCATCCGGATTATTCTGGTCAAGAACAAAGTTACAAAATTATTTATTGTATTGGTCCTTCTTACGTGTGCAAAATTAAAAATTAACCAGACGCCTGGAAGTTGGTGAAAATGACCTTGAAAGTCTCCGTTGTATGTAACGGAACCTGTATGCATACATAGTACAGTCGTGGTATGAAAATGATCACCAGTTTTCAAATTGATTAATTCTTAGATCAAAGTTTTTCTATCTTGTCTAAGAAGATTAATAATAAAGATAGATGGCTAAACATATCTAAAACCTTTTCATTGATTATAATGTTTATTTTAAGTGTAGTGATTATATCCTCTTTGTTTATTTGTGTTAAACTCAGCGTCTGTAATTGTCAAAATGCAATTGTTTTTTTCACCTTTCTATATTTTCTAAACGTAACATGTATTAAAATGTTGGCATTGTTTCTTGTACTCGTAAAAGCAAAAGTCGACTTTAAGGTGACGAACATTTTCATTCCGTGACTGAATATTTTTTTTTTTTCATGCGGGTGAAATGCATTTCGCACATACCGGTTCCTTTGCTAGGGATTAGACCGTTGTCGATTATGGAGACTTTCCACTGAGGCAATTCAAACACTAATGGACAAATGCCTGTGGGCTAATACCCCACTAAAACCACCCTCCTCCCATGTGCCCCGCGCTTATGGTAGGAAAGGCGTGAGACTTAGAACGTAGTTACGCCCACGCCCAGTGCCCCAGGAATCAGAGCAAACTCACTTCGTCAACAGGGGTGTAGACTCCTCTGTTCCGTAGATGAAATACCGCTACCCCTGCAGCGGTATTTCAGGGAGGGAGATCATGCGCATACCTGCGCCTCCAGGCCCCCGACTGACGTCGGCGCCCGCGAGACGCATGCGTATTTCCATCTCTCTCCCTATCTCGTTCCGCTGCCTCCTTTTGAGACATGACAGTCTCGCAGAAATTGAACGCGCCCACCCAATGATCATCGCTGTGTAGCATGACTTGCACCAAACTGCCCAACGAATCGATCGGACCTAATATTGTCTCGAGTTCAAACCTCTGGGGTGCCCATGCTGCGCGCTCGATTAGCGTATGAAACTCCGTGTCTTGTGCGCCACACTGGCGGCATTGGGATGAAGGCAAGCTGCCCGCAATCTGACACAGATACTTATCGAAGCAAACCGTGCCCGGTAAGTATCTGTGTCATTCTGAAGGTCAGGGTCCCGCGTTTCCGCGAGAGCCATCGCAACAGCTGCGGTCGAACCGCTTCCACCGTATCAATGGCAGCGATAGGGTTTTCCAACTCTACTGACCAAGATTGGATCATGGCCGCGGTTTTCCGCGTCCTGATCGCCTGCAGCTCGGCCTGGCCATAAACCAGGCCACGGCCGAGGGCATCCTGCCGGGAGCGCCGAACTTTGGCAACCACGTCCGCCTGGAGAGGCCAGGGCGGATCGCCCGCCAAGAGTGTCGACGCCGTCCACAACACTGTACGATATCCTCGGATGGTTCTCACCGCCAGGACCCGTTGTGCGCGGTACAACAGAGTCCTATTGTGGCGGTGAAGTGCAACGGACCATACGAGTGCACCATACAGGGCCATACTCCTAAAGATGCCCATGTAGAGTTTCCTAGTCGTCATCCCCGGTCCCCCCACGTTGGGAAGGAGCCGAGAGAGGGCGCCTGCGGACCCCACGAGTTTGGGAACTAGCTGCTCAAAGTGCGCTTTAAACAGCCATTTCCCATCGAGAAGAGCCCCAGATATTTCATGTGAGGACCTATCCGAATATCCACCCCTTGGACTGTAACGGACTTGACCGCAGGGGGATTACGAAACGCCTATGGAACATGATGACCTCCGTTTTCGCGGGGAGACCTTCAAGCCCAGCCTACCTATTCTCCGGACCACGACCGCCAACCTGGCGTTGGCGAGGTCCACGGATTCCGCGAATGACGCAGCGCGTGCCGTGAGTAGGGTGTCATCCGCGAAGCAGATTAGCCCTATCCCGGGCAGGACCGGAACCCGAAGGATCCAGTCGTAACCGACGTTCCAAAGAACCGGCCCGAGGACCGATCCCTGTGGGACGCCGCACTCGACGCGTCGCCGACCTAGCGCGTGATTCTCAGACTCGCCGCCCTCCCAAAGGATGTACCTGTCCTGGAGGTACATGCCCAACAGCCTCGTGAGGTACGGGGGAACTCCGTGTGCACGGAGACCCTCCCTAATAGTCTCGTGAGGGAGGCTGTTAAAAGCGTTCGCTATGTGTTCGTTGCGTGCCGCACGGTACGGACGCCAAGGATCCCGGTCGAGTGTCTCGAGGAGCTCCCCCCGAGCACGGGCTTTCGCTCGCAGGATTACGATCGAAAGGGCCTTTCTGGCCTCTCTGAACTCTCCCACGAGTCCATTCTCCTCAACATAGTCTGGAGGACGATGCGTCCTGCTGCGTTTAAGCCTATGGCTGATTCTGCAGACTGCCTTCCGCAGTTCAGCCAGCTCCTCAGTCTACCAGTGGACCGATGTACGCGGCGGCGGTCGTTTGGCTCGAGGCATAGCAGCGTCGCAAATCCTTCAGGGATTTGCGCATGTGCTCAGCCTGCGCCTCCAAATTCCCCAGGTCGGCTGGATAGGTCCAGCATTCGATGATTGCCCTCTCCTCGGCTTGCTCCGCGTCGAGCTTGGTAAGAGCCCAGTGCGGGAGTCGAGTGGGGCCATGAACAGGGTTAGCGCTAGGCGAGGGGGAGAGTTCAAATCTGATATACAGATGATCAGACAGAGTCTCCACCTCCTCCAGCACCCTCCATCCTACCACTCTGCGGGCGGCCGCATGTGTGGCGAATGACAGGTCGATGACCGATCCACCCCGCGCACGCACGCAGGTCTGGACTGATCCCTGGTTCAAGATGGACAGGTTGGATTGAAGCGCCCAGTTTTCAACCGCCTGTCTCCTAACATCGGTAAAAGCGTTCCCCCAGGATTGGTGCTTGGCATTGAAGTCGCCTAGGACAAAGATCGTCTTCGGCGCTAGTCTGCCGACGGCTGAAACACCTATTTGTTGATTAATATAATAGTGAATCCGGTGCCAAGTAAATAGTGAACATTTTTTTAAATCTATGTATATCATTAGTGGCAGGTGATTTCTATTTCTCTGGACCGAAGGTCACAATTTTTATTCGTCTTTTCAGATAATTCTTAAATTGTAGATCCTTAGTTACATTGTTTTAATTTAATCTGCATTAAGTTAGAGTAAAAGATGATTATGTTCCAATATGATGCCAAAAAACTACACTTACGGTGTGCCAACTTCTGTAATAGCTGAACCTGTGATGCAATGAGCAGCTGTTAAGAGATATCTTGAACTGATCAAGGAGCCGGCACATAGGACTTTATTGCTTGCGGGGCGCAGGCTGTATTCGATGATGCCCAGCCATGGATACATGTCTATAGTCACCACAGTTCCACCTGAAATACTATCTATAATTAGATTTCTTGTCTGTTTGTTCGGGATTCAAGTAAAAACTACTGGGCTGATTTCGATCCGGTTTTTGTTGAACAACAGCAAATTCTTAGACTTAAAATCTGCGCTTGTTTTTATTCCGGGAATTTTTCTGGGAATGATTTCAAATGGCCAAATTAAAAAAATCGATTTCCAAAGTGATTTTTTTACTGATCGAGCTATGTAATAAAAAAATGTGATTTTATGGCAGTAAGAATAAAGTGTCGGTACAAGATCAAACAGTCCCTCAGAACGTGGGGAGTATGTTTGTGCAAGCGGTAAAATACCTAAATAGATACAAAGTCTATCCGTAGGCTAAACGGTTTTAACCATCTGTGAATATGAGATCAACAACTGTGTGAACGGTGCGACGCTGGATAGAGTTCAAGGGGTTGATTTGGTACGGCGGTACTTGCACTCTAGAGTACTAGTCGTTGTCACGAGTTGAAGTATTGCTCGAACCGGCTAGCCACACCAGGCATCCCAAATTGACACCTTGACAGATGAAATAGAACCTTGAGTTGTGTTACGGCATTAGTGACTAGGTTCCGGTCTCCCTTATGAGAGCAGCAGCGCATTTGTAGCACCTTTGGTGTTGCAAATGTTCATAGTCGATGGTAACCGCTTTCCATCAAGTGGGCCTGTCTACCTGTCTGCTGAACTCCTGCAATAAAAATAATATAGAAGCGTGAAGTAAAACTGCGCTATTGCCGTATGTCTTTGCTTTAGCTCTGTCTGTTGGGATATCCTAAGTATGGTTGCTTTCTGTTCTGATTTTCAGAGAAGCAAGCACACCAATTTTTATTTTAACTCAGAAACTGACAGAATGGAGTATTCGAAATGCCGCTTCAAAGTCGTGTAGTGTGTAAAAATGTTATAAGTCAAAGTGAAAAACTTTATTTTTTATTGTAGACTAGCGGCCTCGGCAGACGTTGTGCTGCCCTGAAATCTAGAACCCGATTTCAACGCCAAGTATTTTGTTGAGATTGATGGGTTACATTATTGAAGTTTTAGTGGGGATCTCTAATTTTTATATAGCCTATATTAATCAGGGATAATATAGCATTCGAGTGGTGAAATAATTCTTGAAATCGGTCCAGTAGTTGTCGAGTTTATTCGTTGCAAACATACAAAAATACAAATCTCTTTACTCTTTATAATATTAGTATACATAGGTGTTTGTTGTATCATTAGTCGTGTTTAAAAACGGAATGTTATTAATGCAGTCGATAGCGTGAAAGATTTTCGATTTCTTTGCCTTTTGGACTAGGCAATACAAAATTTTGAAAAACGTCATGACATAAAGAATATTTTAAACGAACATTGGTTTAAACAACATGCTTTGAATAGTTTTAGGATGAGGAATATTTTTATTTATTGGTTTTTTACAGTTCTGTAGCCATATGTCTCATACAATGCTTGAGGCTTGTTTGCGGATTGTAACGCACTTGACCGATTTTAATGATATTGCCACAGGTACTCGCGTTTTAAATTTAGATCTTTCGTTTACTGACAACCCTATTGTTAAGAATAAGCTTACCAAAGATATTGTTGCTGACTCCGCTGTCTCGACCGCAGCATTTGCTGCTAGGATCAGGTGGAAAGGTGTATTGCTGGGTGCGGCATGTGTTGCTGGGGTTATTGTCGAAGTTGTTTCGTTGCATCGTTTCCGGTAGCTTAGTGGTCGTTGGTGGAGTAGTGATTGATGGTGAAGTTGGGCCACAACACGCATTGAACTCATGGGAACCTTGACATCTATAATCAAAAATATGGTGATCTGACGAATACCATAATATCAACTCATAAGTCTTAATGTCGATGCGGTGTACCAGCTACACTTGACCAAAGCGGATAAGTGGGTTGCATTTAACGGTAACCATACTGAGTAGGTTTTTTTTGTCTCAATGACTGCCGGAGCCAATGACTCGAAGGAGGGACTGGAATCTGGAATCACTAATGACAGAACATAACTCAAGGTACTTGTGGCAGCATACTCTAGACCCGGGGGTGGTATCCATATAGACGGGGAAACGTCCTACCATCCACTGCGGGTTGTATTGTCGCCTGTCACGACTCCTATACGGTAAAAGGATGGTATTCCTGTTTATAACAAAAGCTCACTGTAGTAGCGCCGATCACCGTCGGCAGGCTTTTTACTCTCATTACCTTTTTGCCGAGTAAATATCTTGTTTATGGATTGCCACTAAGGGATCGCGGTGTAACATTCCCTGGTGTTCCTTCCACGTATAGAATATATCCATGCCTACCTACCTATAGTGATCTTTTTCCCTAAGGTGAAATATAAATTTGAATTTTTCTCCTTTTTGTTCTATTCGTTAATTTGTTATTCCTAGCGGAATTATTCTCATCCTCTGAATCTAAGATTATTCTTCTGTTTATATTCATGGGCTTTATGTTTGTGTGAATTTATTTATAATTAAATAAAATAAATATTTATTTCCGAGGGATGTCGTATAGCCGACATCCCTCTGTTAGGACATAACCGTGAGGTAGTGTGGGGCTCACCGGTTAATTTTCGAATTACCCACTAAAATACTTCTGTGTTCTCCTTGTTACCAGGAGTCAGGGCCAAGCAATATCAATGCTGCGGCCCAGGCTGGCGTGGGCCTAATCTTGTTCGTGGGCGGGCCTCTTCTTGGGCCAGGGATAAACGGTCCCCCCACATATATGGTGACCTATACCGGTTTGGTTATACTTCGGAGTTACTTCCCGACATGTATTCGTAATAATTAACTCTAGATACACATGCAGGACACGTGTCCGTAGAACTCATCCCACCATCCCTACCATACGACCCAGCCAGCTGACTAACGTAGGATAGACAATATAGCCCAAAAGATATCTCTGCGTTCAGGTTTTTGGTGGTGTCGCTGCAAATTACTGACAAATACGTGATCGTTATTGCAAGGAGAACGAAATTACGCTGCCACATGCTAGTAATGGATAAGTATAAAGATATTACATGGACTTCTGCAGGTATACTCGGTTCTCTTGGCTGAGTGGTGTAGTCAGATGTTTAAGAAGGTGAGGGCAGGAGTAAACGTTTATGCATCTTCCGGAGTCGCCGTCGGGTGTCGTGCAATTCCCTGGACAGCATACCTGATACATATTCGCTCCGTATTAATTAATGGAAATCAAAAGATTGAAGTGATCTTCCCTACAAGTTATTATATAGTTAGTGGTAATTATTTTTTCATTGCAAATCTGGTAAACAGCCAGGTTTCAAATCACAACTATTCTAAAGAAGTTTCAAATAAAAAAGCTTTTTTCTATTTAATTTAAGTGCATTTTACATTGTACATTTATTTATGCTAGTGTAATGTATCTCATTTGGGTTATTGTAGTTCTAAATAAATCTTCTTCCTTTCTTTCTTTCTTGTTTCATATTAAGACAAATGGACATGAAAAACGGACGAACATAACGAAAACATGAGGGTTCAGTATTTGACAAAATGATTACGACACCAAAAAACAATATGACGCAAATAAATTGTTTAAACAACATTCATTATACATATTTTGAAGTGAAAATTCTTAAAATCGTTGTGATTTGAGACTCGATGAAACGAAAAAGCGATACTAAAAAGAGATAATAATATACATATAGGACTATGCCTGTTAGAGAATAAGATACGAGCTTAACATTGTGCAGCACAGATTAGAGAGTCAGTAAGACCGATGATTAAACATACGTCCAATTTGGACCGAAATAAAACTGATAATACTATTTTTAAGACTAATACAGTGAAAATTTTTAAGTGATACTTAAGAAGTTTATTTTAAATTATAATTTGTATATTATATTATATTAATATTAATAAAAGTTACGAGAAGAATTATTTGTGAATATATTCTCTGAAGTTTCACTTCCACTGCGTGAGAACTGCACACACACAATTTTTTTATGTAATAGGTTGGGGTAAAAGTCTTTTCGCATATAGTATATATGAACTTGTAATAAGATCTCTTTGGATATACCATTTGTATCTGGCTGGTTTTGGTATCATTAAAAAGTTTCAATTTTAAAGAAGACAATTCCAAATTCAAATTAGGAAAATGTGTGATTTTCATATGTTTTTCTTATTGTTAAAATGAGTGAATCTAATGAAAAAATTCGATACATTTTATAATTTTACTACAAAAAAGGTAAAAAAGCAACACAAGCCGTAAAAAAAAAATTGTGATGTTTATGGACCTAATGCAGTATCTGTGAGAGTAGCGCAAGTTTGGTTTCAGCGTTTTCAATCCGGAAATTTTGATATCAAAGATGCACGTCACTCTGCTCGTCCTGTTACGGACAAAATTGATGCCATTTTTGAAAAAGTGGAGCAAGATCGGTATATTAGAAGTTACGATGTAGCTGGAGAACTGGGAATTGACCACAAAACGGTTTTGTCGCATTTGAAAAAAGCTGGGTACACAAAAAAGCTCGATATTTGGGTGCCTCATGAGCTCACTGAAAGAAACCTAATGAACCGTGTACTCATTTGTGATCCTTTATTACGACGTAATAACATATAATAATAATATAACAATAATAACGAAACCGAACCATTTTTGAAGAAGCTGATAACTGGTGATGGAAATTGGATCACGTACGACAAGAACGTGGAAAAAAGATCGTGGTCAAAGGCCGGTCAGGCTTCACAGACTGTGGCGAAACCCGGATTAGCTCGCAACAAGTTGTTGCTGTCTGTATGGTGGGATTGGAAGGGCATTATTCATTATGAGCTGTTACCGCCAGGCAGGACCATCGATTCTGAACTGTACTGCGAACAACTGATGAGATTAAAGCAAAAAGTTGAGAGAAAGCGGCCGGAATTAATCAACAGAAGGGGTGTGGTTTTTCACCATGATAACACTAGACCTTACACATTTTTAGCCACTCAGCAAAAATTACGAGAGTTTGGCTGGGAGGTGTTAATGCATCCGCCGTATAGTCCTGACCTTGCACCTTCAGATTTTCACCTGTTTCGGTCTCTGCAGAATTCCTTATGCAGTGTCAGGTTAACATCACGAGAGGACTGCCAAAACCACTTGTTGCTGTTTTTTGACCAGAAGCCCCAAAAAATTTTTATAGCAATGGGATCACGTCCCTACCTACAAGATGGCAAATAGTTATCCAACAAAATGGCACCTACATACTTGAGTCAAATGTAAATAAACTTTATAAAAAAACCTTTTGAATTTTTATATAAAATGCGAAGAAACTTTTTCCCCAACCTAATATTTGCATGTAAAACCAGAATGACTAAGATGCTAAAAACAGTACACTTTAGCTACAAATACTAACTATGAGGTAGTTTCCGGAAACTTGCAAGTATACTAAAATAGTAATACGTAGTAGTGCATTCTATTTTGCCATGTGTGTATTCATACATGTGTATTTTTTATTGGAACTGGAAAACTCCTTTGTTTGAGTCAATTATAGAGACCAAACAGGCTATTTAAAAACGTAGTAAATCTTACCAAAATCTTAAGCCCAACTTCTTCACCACATTTCGAGTTCTGAAGCAGCTGGAGTTCTTGCGCTGTTCTATTTGGATTCTGGACTAGTTTTAATAGAACTTCGCATTCGTAAATGGAGAGGCACAAGCCCTTTCCGCCTGTAGGAGTGTTGCACGCCGATTCTGTACCAAAGATATAGGTGGAGTGTCCATTAGTTACGCGAGTTGTTTAAGGGGGGGTGTGGATGGAGGGTCTCGGCGAATATCATGTAATTTTTTCCGCATAGAAAACATTTTTTTTTTTTGACAGGCTGACGGCCCAACTTTGGTGGAAAGTGCTTACCGTCGTCTATAAACATTTGCAACACTAGATATTAACAATGTGCTGCCGTACTCGTAGATGCGACTGGAACCTGGCTACTAATTCCGGAACACAACTCAAGGTTATGGTGGCATGCTCTAGACCAGGGGTGGTAGCCATCTGTGGGTTGTTTTGGCGCCTCTTACGACAGGCCGCCTGTCCGCAGGAATTAGTATTCTTTCACCGTTCCTGCGCGAATTGTGAAATTGCAAGGAGATGTTAAATCACATGGATATGTTGGTTCCAATAGTCGCCCTTGAGACCGTGCACGAGTCTCCATGGACTGAACTGTTTACCATTTAAGTATTTTATTATTCAATTATCTGATTGTGATTCTAGTCTGCGTTCTAAGCAATATTAAATACTAGTTATGTACTTATAGATAGATAGATAACACTTTATTGTACACCATTACAGAAAACCTTATAGCCTAAAAATGTTCTAAATGTGCACAATGGGCGGTCTTACCGCTAAGAAGCGATCTCTTCCAGACAACCCGTGGCAGGAATAAAGCAGATTATATTGGTCAAAGGTGGTATACATAACTATTAGAGGATAAGCAGTTACTTACATATATTTTATTCATTTATAAACATATAAGTATGAAAAATATTATATGCATTATGTATACTTATCATCACTATTCATAGACTGCACCACAGTCAGTTTTAAAAATCTATGAATCCCTGCCAAGGGTTGCCTGGAAGAGATTGCTTTTTAGCGATAAAGCCGCCCGTTGTACTATCTTTTGTATTTTTCTACTTCTGTTTGTCTATGCTTTGGTGTACAATAAAGATTTACCTTACCTTACTAGTCTTAAAAGAAAAGTATTAACCAAATTGATTTTTTTTTTGTGTAAATCCAATGCATTTAGACTAGAAACATACATTTTGAGAAATCTCACTTAAGATGGGGGCCGGCGGAGGGGTTAAGCCAAATCTCACGATAACTCACCAAGGTTTTTTCGGAATATCGCCAAAAACGCCTCACGTAACTAACGGACGCTCGCTAGTCGCTTAAAGGTTCATTACCAAAGTTTTATAATCTATACATATAATATAAATATAATAAAACTGTAGAGGTCGAATCAGCTAGTATGTAATCTAAGGTTTTCCCGTGGCTTCCCCACACGGGAATTTCTAGTGAATACATGTTGTATATTTAGAGATCTAGCAACATAAATAATAATTATTACCATATTTTGCAAGTTTTTATTATTAACTAGCTGTGGCCGCAACTTTGTCCGCGTGGAATATATTTTTTGTCGCGGAACCCTAAATAAGTAGCCCAACTTACTCCTTATAACATCAGCTATCTGTCATTGAAAGTCCCGTCGAAATTGGTCCAGCCGTTTCAGAAATTAGTCGGATCATCCAAACAGATAGACAAACATTCTAAAAATTGCATTTTTACGATCTTGGTCCGAATTATCCCCCCTAATTTTATTTCACATTTTTATTTTGACATTACAAACAGACACTTCATTTTATTTATCTGTGTAGATTATTATATTTTACTTCTTTGGCACTGACTTCAAAATGTTCTAGAAAATATTTATTTTTTGCCTTATGGTTACTGTTGACAACACAAGTATTGAATTAAAAACATTTTGTGTAGTTTTTTGTTCTCTGTTTGTTCTTTTCGTAGTTTTTAAAATACATGCACGTCCTTTCCTTTTTATCAGTTTTTCATTTATTAAGTTCAAGAAATCAACACAATAACCGATTAACCCACATCCCACTGCCTCCTGGAAGGTTATTCGTACTGTTTTCAACAGTTACTCTTGAAATCGTTTGCTTTTTTGCTAGTTTTTTTTGCTTTTAAGTTATGTACGAGTTTATGTTGTATTGGACAACATATAGGAGATTTGGATGTGCAATTGTACATGACACAGCCTCCCCAGTATGATGATAAAACGAGCCAAGTGTGTAAACTCAATAAGTCTATATATAATATATGGACTGAAGCAAGCAACCCGAACTTGGTGTTTAAAAATGGATACATTCTTGCTTAAAATAGTATTTATAAATTCATTGATGGACCCTTGAGTTTATTATTAGAGAAAAGACAAATATTAAATCATATATATGTTGATGATATATTAATATTTTATAAATGTGATGTACTTGCAAAAAACATTAAATGTAAATTGGAGAGAAATTTTAAAATTAAAGAAATGGAAAAGCAGAATGCTATATAGGTTAAGAATAGTGTTCTCAACTTCGGCCCTAACAAAGAAAAATGCCAGTCCTAATCTGTAAAAGCACATTTTATATTTTTATATTATTTGTTGACATTTGAACTAATTGTAATCCTTTTATGATCGTCTTCTTTTGTTCACTTAATTATTGGCATACGTTTCTAGTTATTGTGGAGAACAGCCTATTGTTCTATTGTACTCGTCTACGGCCGCTTGCAGGCTGCATCATTACCCAGGTGTTGCGGATTATAAGTACAAGCTAATTCTAGGAAATTATGTCGACGTTGCCGGACGGGCACATTTGCATTTGTGCAGTATAAAACGACGGCCTGATAGAGAGAAGAGTCATTTGAGCGACAACTACAATCAAGGCGTGACATGTGTACATTCGAGAATCTAATAGTGACGGACTTTGCGCGTTTTATTGAATTACGACCTTCTGCATTACGTTTGGATTTGTTATGTTCAGTTATATTTGGACCTGTGTTATACGTGTTTGTATAGTTCTAATAAAGTCTATAATTATTCTAACGGCATTTTAATTCGAGTCCCACAAAAGTAACAATAACAGACTATTCTGAAGGAATTGCAATTGATCAATGCAAATACATAGATAGCATTCTACAGAAATTCAACATGAGTATAACAAGAGATTCATAAAGAATTCTGAAGAAATGAAGTGCGATGAAACCCTACCTGGGAAGCCATTGGATGTCTACTATATAATAGGTTGGGGAAAAAGTCTTTTCGCATATAGTATGTATGAACTTGTAATAAGATCTCTTTGGCTATACCATTTGTATCTGGCTGGTTTTGGTATCATTAAAAAGTTTTGATTTTAAAGAAGACAATTCCAAATTCAAATTAGGAAAATGTGTGGTTTTCATTTGTTTTTCTTATTGTTAAAATGATTGAATCTAATGAAGAAATTCGATACATTTTAAAATTTTACTACAAAAAAGGTAAAAATGCAACACAAGACGCGAAAAAAATTTGTGATGTTTATGGACCTAATGCAGTATCTGTGAGAGTAGCGCAAATTTGGTTTAAGCGTTTTCAATCCGGAAATTTTAATATCAAAGATGCACGTCGCTCTGGTCGCCCTATTACGGATAAAATTGATTCCATTTTTGAAAAAGTGGAGCAAGATCGGCATATTAGTAGTTACGATGTAGCTGGAGAACTGGGAATTAACCACAAAACAGTTTTAGCGCATTTGAAAAAAGCTGGGTACACAAAAAAAGCTCGATATTTGAGTGCCTCATGAGCTCACTGAAAGAAACCTAATGAACCGTGTACTCATTTGTGATTCTTTATTACGACGTAATGAAACCGAACCATTTTTAAGGAAGCTGATAACTGGTGATAAAAAGTGGATCACGTACGACAAGAACGTGCAAAAAAGATCGTGGTTAAAGGCCGGTCAGGCTTCACAGACTGTGGTGAAACCCGGGTTAACTCGCAACAAAGTAATGCTGTGTGTATGGTGGGATTGGAAGGGCATTATTCATTATGAGTCGTTACCGCCAAGCAGGACCATCGATTCTGAACTGTACTGCGAACAACTGATGAGATTAAAGCAAAAAGTTGAGAGAAAGCGGTCGGAATTAATCAACAGAAGGGGTGTGGTTTTTCACCATGATAACGCTAGACCTCACACATCTTTAGCCACTCAGCAAAAATTACGAGAGTTTGGCTGGGAGGTGTTAATGCATCCGGCGAATATTCCTGACCTTGCACCTTCAGATTTTCATCTGTTTCGGTCTCTGCAGAATTCATTATGCAGTGTCAGGTTAACATCACGAGAGGACTGCCAAAACCACTTGTCGCAGTTTTTTAATCAGAAGCCCCCAACATTTTTATAGCAATGGGATCACGTCCCTACCCACAAGATGGCAAAAAGTTATCCAACAAAATGGCACCTACATACTTTAGTCAAATGTAAATAAACTTTATAAAAGAACCTTTTGAATTTTTATATAAAATGCGAAGAAACTTTTTCCCCAACCTAATATAATGGCCAGGCAATATTATAGCCTCCAGTGAAAAATGTTAGTTTTTGATGTTTTAAGAACTCCCTCCAAAGAACAGTACAAAAAAAAATTAAGAGATCGCACCAAATTTTTTAAGATTTCAGTAATCGCCAGAAAGCGATTTTTTTTATTCAATTTTTTTCTCGTTACGGTATAATTATATAGAACAAAATATAATACGTTTCTGAAAGTTTCAGTTCAAAATTTAAATTTTAAAATGTCGCTCATAATTATTTTTGTAATGTACTAGTAAATTTTAGAAAATTATATTTTCTGTATTGGTGTTTGATTTTTAATTCATCTCGTGGTGTTTTTTCATCGATTATCTGACTAAATAAAAGAAAATGGAATATTAAAAGGTCAGGGTAGGTATATATATATATATATATATATATATATATATATATATATATATATATATATATATATATATATATATATATATGTCTTATAAATATGTTTGTATGTATTTAATTTATAAAACGTGTAGTTTAAGTATGTTTGTTTAAGATCTGCCTAATAATCTGCACCACCTACATCGCCAGACTAGGTTAAATTATCCCTTATGTTAGGTTGCCTAAAAGAGATTGCTTTAAGCTATAAGGCCTATTGTTTCTACCATGACAATATTGTAATTATGCATATTTTTAAATTGTATATTTGGTGGGCAATGAAGTATTATGTATTTAATTTTATGAACTACATACACTATATGCCGAGATACCCGGTTGACCCTGAGATAGACTTTGGCAGCTGAGCGCTGCGCACTCTTAGCGTTCTATCTCAAAAAAGGTTAATGTACAGAAAATTGTTTGAAACCAAACTTGTAGAGAATTTTATGCTCTACAACTTTTATAATATATGCGAATATCTTTTAATGCATAGGAAGTGAGATATTTTCTAAAAACCGTTTTTAGTGACTTTTGACCTTGAATATCTTATGCAATTTTTGAGACGACTTTTAGAATACCAAAATAGCTTATTTGCTTTTATTGTTAGATGAAACCTTAATTTGATTAGGCGATTAATAAAGATCAATATGAATAACATGGATTTATTTAATCCAGATGAACTCCATAATAAATTTAATTTCCCATTTCGTATTAGAACCCTAGAATCGTGTGAAATTGACAACTATAATAATTTAATTATGGGCATTTTCGTATAAAAGGTGTATAGGTTACAAAATGTAAAATTTATGTTTGAAAGTAGCAGAATAATTCTATCATTATTAAAAAGTATATTTGTATTTACATACTTTCCAAAAATTCATAATTTTGGAAAATAGTGATTTAGATTTGCAATTTATTACCTTTTCAATTAAATTTTAAAATTTTAAATTACGATCATTCTAATACCCATCATTACTAATATTATAAATGCGGAAGCTTGAATAAATGTTTGTTATTCAATCACGCCAGAAAGGCTGGACGGATTTGGATGAAATTTGACACAGGGCTAGAGATAGATTATAGTTTGGAACAGCACATAGGCTTGCTTTTATTCCAGAAAAATGTACGATTCCCGTGGGATAACATTTACGCGAGCGAAGCCGCGGGCAAAAGCTGGTGTAAAATAAAGTTGATAAAAAACTAGAAACACAACTATATATATATATATATATATATATATATATATATATATATATATATATATATATATATATATATATATATATATATATATAGTTGTGTTTATATATATATGTGTCAGACACTAGAATATCATAAAAAAGGAGATTTTCAAATAGTCATAGAGCAAGTCAAAATCCTTGTGCAGTTATTTAAAAAAAAAACTTGAACTCGAAAACACCGAAAAAATAAAAAAACACAATACTTACGTCCATTGACTACAGAGACATAGATTGCAACTAACACCGACAGGTAATATACGGAAAACATTTTAATTTCTGTTTAGCACTCAGATGCGTGTTTGCTGTCCGATGGACAGTGAGCGAATTTACGAATATATATCAACAACTGACCAGCTTCTCTTGTGAGTCAGTCCATGTCGACCTTATCTCGCAGAGGTCAAAGTTCAAAATCGAATATTCGTATCTGATATAAAAAGACCCGACTTTAAGAGAAACTAAAAGGCACAAATAAATATTTTCTACATCTTGAAGTCGGTGCCAAGTAAAACATAAAAATGACTATATTTTGCAAATTTGCTTGTAACCGACTTCAGAAAATATTTGTTTGCTTTTTAGTTACTCTTAATGTCGGTGTCTTTTTTTGTTAGATATTGTTTTGTAATATATATAGTTTTGTGTTTGTTTTATTATTTTCTACTTTTTAGTTATGCAAATACTTAAATAACTTTAGAACATAAAAATATATGAAAAAGGTTGTTCTTACTATGATGATGATATATGATATTCAATCCTCTCGATTCCCCTGGGATTCATACATCAGATCCTGACTTGGTGACAACGGGACCACCTCAGGAGCGTACTCTTTCGAATTAAAAAACATTGAAAATCGATCCACAATTGACAGAGAAACAGCATAACAACAAACATACAAAAAATAAATAAACAGTCCAATTGGGAATCTCCTCCTTTTTGAGGTCCATTAAAAATGGTCACGGCGTTGAAAGGTTCTGTAGAGGTAACAAAAATCTGCTATATTCGTTGCTTGGTTACGCAATCATATTTTATCAAAAATACCCATATCAAAACCTACTTAACAGATTTTGTTGAGACCAGTTTTCCTTGTAATAGTCGAAGACAGGTCGGTTTCGCTATGGACAGGCGACAAAAGAGGATATACTTTTATAACCTATGTACATACATATATAATAATATTATTGAAAATAATCTAATTTCGCGTTCTAATAAGAAAGTAGAAAAATGACGAATTAAACTAACATGTTAAGAATATGAGGCATTGGATGAAGCTTGCGGTTAGTGATGAGTAGTACACATGTGAAGCAGTACATTTGTCCCGTACAAAATAGATTTGTTCTTATACGGCTCAAAATTTAAATTTGTACCACTACAAAAATTTGGTCACACTACTACTTACGCATCAAATATAAAAGGAAGGACGGAACGAGGACAACAGTACAATAACGCCTCTACGGATATTCACATGACAAAGAAGGACAACATGACATGTACGATTGCTAGTAAAATGAGGTGACCATGCTATTGCCACTCCCCAGTTAGGGATACCCACTAAAACCCCTGGTTGTTCCGTCCTGCGCCTTATGCCAGGGCTACGGATATACGGGATTCCCAGCTCCGCATGCCCTGGCAGGCAGGGGCCTCACACACAGGCCTCATCCACTTCCGGGGGACTTTCTCTTATCTTTGGCGGGAGCGGAGCAAGGAGGTCCGCTCACGCTCCCGCTCCACCTCTGCCTTTGAAAACATAACGTGCTCGCAGAAGGAGGAGACGTCGTCCCATCCGGGTTTGCTCCCGACCATGGTGCGTACCACAGCCGGGAGCGAAGTGTCAATTCCGGCATGGGGGATGAACTCCAGGTGCTGCTCCGTCCAAACTGGATACAGCGCCGTGTCCTCGTCGCCCGTATCACAATGGTGGCACCCTGACGTGGGCTCACGGCCGAGGCAACATGGGTACCTCCCGAAGTAGTCGTGCCCCGAGAGTACCTGTGTCAGCCTGAACGTCAGGGTGCCGTGACGTTGTCCAAGACACTCGTGCAGGACGGACCTCACCGCATCAATGGTGGCGGGGCCCGCGCTGGGGCATCTTAGGCGTTCTTTCCAGACCCCCGTGGCAACCTGGCGAAGCTCCGACCGGCACACCTCGATCTCACGACGCTAATCTGGTGCCCCTGGCCAGGGCCTCTTTGCGCCACGTATAAAGTGACGCTAGGACCCTGGCTTCCAGGTCCCATGGGGGGGATCCGGCGAGTAGCGAGGCCATTTCAAAGGACACCGTACTGTATCCTCTTATTGCCCTGATAACCAGTATGCTTTGCGCTTGACGCAACAGCGTCGCATTTTTGGCCGTCAGGCGATCTGACCATACTGGGGCCCCGTAGAGGGCCATCGAACGTACGATGCCTTCGAAGAGTTTCCGGCACATGGCATTAGGCCCCCCGACGTTGGGGAATAACCGTGAAAGCGCACCCGCTGCCCCCTTGAATTCGGGGAGCAGCTGCCGAAAATGTGCCGAAAAATCCCATCGGCTATCGAGGACCAATCCCAGGTATATTTCATGGTCTCCCTGATACTGTCTGGAGATGGACTATTACGAGGACCGTGAAACATCACGGCCTCGGTCAGCCCAATGGTTTACCTAGCGCAATAGTAATGAGGAGGTACAGGATTCGAATCCTCAGACTGTGTTACTTTTTTTTTTCAAAATTTTTAGACAGGTAAACTTTATCAAAATGATATTATTGTATTATGAAACAAAAATGAATCCATATTATCTCCCTATTAATATAAATGCGAAAGTAACTCTTGTCTGTTTGTATGTTCCGTTATCACGGAAAAACTCCTGAACCGATTTGGCTGAAACTCAGTAATGTCGATAATGAATATAGAATACTTTTATCCCGAAAAATGGGATAGTTTCCGAGATAAAAATATTGTTGTCTCTTCGTTTGTTATGCTTGTTGATCATTTTGGTCATTTTGGTAATTTGATCATTTTAGTCAATTTAGTCAATTTGGTCATTTTGGTCAGTTTAGTCATTTGGGTCCATTTGGTCATTGTGGTCAATTTGATAATTTGGTCATTTTCATCATTTTGGTCAATTTGTAAATTTGGTTATATTGGTAATTTCGGATGTTTTGGTAAATTTGAATAATTCTGGTCAATTTAATTATTTACAAATTAAAATTTAAATGACAATGAAAAACTTAACTTAATAAAATAATTAATTACTTCCAAATTAGCTGAGTAACCAAATAAAAGAACTGTAATGATTACATTTCTTATAATATTATATGTTACTGTTATTTATTTTAGCGATGTACGATTAACAGTAATAACATGACACAAGATTGAAGAACACGTTTAGAGGTTACTTTGCAAATATTTTCTATCGAAAAAATTTATCGGAAATGCGTTTTGACTATAATTGATACCTCAAAAATATGATCAAGATATCAATCTTGATCATATTTTATATATTTATATATTATATATATTTTTTTCACCGATATAAAGTGTAAATTACTGTATAATGGCTGAGAAATCAATCAAAAAACGCTTTTTGTCTGATATCACGCTGTTAATACGTGACATTGCGCTCTAATCTGTATATACATGGTAAGAATACTTACCATGTATATACAGATATGAGAATGCAGTGTTATTTTTTTAAA
Source organism: Dendrolimus houi (assembly GCA_039645545.1). NCBI lineage: Eukaryota > Metazoa > Arthropoda > Insecta > Lepidoptera > Lasiocampidae > Dendrolimus > Dendrolimus houi. The sequence continues at coordinate 13,108,217 of CM077141.1, read as the reverse complement.
GAATAAATCAAGTGATGATAAATAATAATAGATATCCCTATTATAATATTATAAATGCGAAACTAACTCTGTCTGTCTGTATGTTGCTCTTTCACGGAAAAAATGCTGGACCGATTTGGCTGAAACTCAGTATATATATTTTCGATGCCGAGGATGAACTTTTTATCCCGAAAACTTGAATATTTTCCGGGATAAAAATATATTTGTGTCTCTGTTTGTTATGCTTTTACGGAAAAACTATTGGACCGATTTGCCTGAAATTCGGTATATATGTAATTTTAATACCGGGGGTGGACAAGGGAAACTTTTCATTTCGGATAATACGATAGATTTTGGGATAGGTTTATGTAAAGCTTATCCCAGAAACTATGATAACTTTTGTTGTTATTTGAGATTTGCCCTTTTTGTCATTTTGGTAATTTTGGTAGTTTTGTTAGTTTTCGTAGTTTTGGTAGATTTGGTAGATTTGGTATTTATGGTAGTTTTGGTCGTTTATGTAGTTTTTAGATAGATAGACGGGGGATAGACAAACTAAAACTAGAACGAGTGGAGACAGAGTATGAAAGTTATAGTTTTAATACTTTTCATCCCGGGAGATGGGATAGTTTGAGATATAAAATGAAGTAAATGTTTCGGGGGCAAATAGCACCAACATAATTTTTTTATACAATGTCTGTGTTAACGCCTGCTCTTTAAACAAGAGGTATGCACTAGAGTTATACTCTAGTAATATATACACCTATACATATACATAGTTACACACACACACACACACACTCACGCGCGCGTGTATATGTGTGTGTCTGTTTTTGTGTGTGTGTGCGTGCGTGCGTGCGTGTGTGTGTGTGTATGTGTAACTTAGATAACTAGGCAATATCATCCAAACTAAATATGTATGCAAAATTTCATCTCAATTGGTTGAGGATAACTGCTTTAAAACTCAATTGCAAGATTTGACCCCAACATACATATGTACATATATAGATAGATACATATTATATATACATACAAATATGGCAAGTTCAACAAAAGATTGTAAAAGGAATGTTATTTTATTTTTATTGCTGAAGAACAACACACAGGATGACGGCCCAACTGTGATGGAAAGTGGTTACCGTCGCCTATCGACATCAGCAATACCAGAGGTGCTGCCGGCCTTGAAGGAGAAACTGGTACCCGGCCAGTGATGCCGGAACACAACTCAAAGTTGTTATATCGGCATACTCTAGACCCACGGGTGATACCTATTCAGGTGGACAAATGCCCTATCACCTGGCTGTGGGCTGTTTTCTCGCATTTTACGACAGGCAGCCCGGCCGCAGGAAATTGTATTCTTACTCCGTTCCTGCACGGATTTGTTCAAGTGGATTCGAGAATGGTTTAGATTACGAATTGATCGCGGTCGATGGTGCTGCAATCGGGTTCCAGGAGGTTGACGAATTTTTTTTGTATGTTTTTGAGTGGGTTTCGCGATGGTTTAAATTCACAATTGAATGAGCTAAGTGGCGCTGCAATCGGGTTCTAGATTTTTAGTTTTAAAGAGCAGGTCAAAGTCTGCCGGGTACAACTAGTTATATATAAATATTCTTTAAAGATAAAATATCGGTCATAAGTTTATCTTATTAACACGTATTTCCCGTTAAGCAGTTTATATTTTTTTACGAAACTATTTATTCAGTAATTACAGGACTTAAAAAAAAGAGTAAATGTTTAAAAGTGGTAGAGGAGCTATGTTGGAATCATTATCTTGATTCCTGCACTCAGAGCCTTTAGCTAAGCATAGCTAGGTAGTAGGGCTATGCCCGCCTGGATGGTTACTACCCTTGGTCTGGAGTATGCCGCCATAACTGCCTTGTGTGGTGTTCCGGCATTAGGCCGGCCAGGCCCCCATCTCCGAAGTGCTACAGTGTCTGCGAAATCTGGAACTCGTTGTGTGCCTAAGTCTACTGCATTTCCGCGGGCGTGATGAGGTGGAGTGGGGGTCAGGGAGACCTGATGAAGCGGTTAACCGCTGGCCGCCCGCCAGGTAGTAGGGGACCTGACTCCGGACTAACCAATCCCATGGAGGCTGACCCACTAACTGGCGCATAATCTTGGCGAACACTGTCGTGCCGGTTGGTGACCAGATGTGGCCAGGCAGTGTTCTCCGGGGAGGATTGGGGGCCCTTCCGTGCCCCACATCAGCTTATCATATAACCTGCGCATTTGGGGGACAATGGCATACATCACAATTTTTTCTCCTCTACTTCGCAGACACATTAGCACTTCCTTAGACTTCCCTTTTTTATAATTTAATTAATCTTCATGAGCCGAACTATAAGAAATAAGGTTACCACAGTGGGTTATGGCTCCACGATTAAAGTGGACTTTTGCAACATAAGAGGCATTCACGCCAATCTCAATGCCGTCCATCACCACCTCGAGACGGCAAAGCCGGCCTTGTTATTTTTGACGGAGACACAGATTTCTTCTCCCGTCGACACATCATACTTACACTACCCCGGCTACAATCTGGAACACTTGTTTTTGTCAGAAGCCGAGGTCTGTGTATACGTCCGAGAAAATATCTGCTGTCGCCGTCTCCCCGCCTTGAAGATAGGGACCTTTCCATCTTGTGGGTACGCGTAGATTTTGGTGGTTCCATCCGGATCCACGCATGCTTATACCGGTCCCATGGCAGGGAATGCGCAAGGACTGAAATAGCTCGCTTTTTTGAACACGTTCATGAGGTGACCGACATAGTTTTTAGGCAGTATACTTCAGCAGAGGTAGTCATACTCCGGGACTTTAATGCTCATCACGCTGAGTGTTGGGTTTCTCGAGAACTGATCTGCCACGGACTACTGCCTACGATTTTGCTCTCGCCCATGGATTCACTTAGGTGATCACGGGGTTTACCCGAATACCGGATAGAGTGGATCATGCCTAGCTAGCATAGCCTTCTTTGCTGGATCTTCTGGTGACCACATACCCCGAGAATTCCCAGATTTCGATCAGTGCACCTCTGGGAACCTGTGATCATTGTCTGGTATCTTCGGTGGTGCCTCTTCCTATTCCCGATCGGACTCGTCCCGCTGGTCGACGGAAGGTGTGGGGATAAAGGTTAGCAGATTGGGATGGACTGCGTAAATTCTATGCATCCTACCCATGGAGGCAGTTATGTTTCTCATCGGAAGATCCTTTTGTATGTGCAGACTCGATCGCCGATGTAGTACTGCAGGGAATGGAATCTTTCATTCCAAACTCAATGGTACCCATCGGTGGTACGAGCAAACCATGTTTCGATAAGTCTAGCGCTGAGGCCGTAAAGCTAAAGCAACAGGCTTATCGAGCCTGGACTGCAGCGCGGGCTCGTCGGGATCCAAGTTCCTCTTTCCTAAAAAAGAGACACACTGCCGCTTCCAGGTCCCCAAAAAGCAGCTCGCGAGAGCAAAATTCGATCAGATCGGCAGAATTGGTGAGCGCCTCTCTAGCTACCCTTCTGGGACTAGAGCTTTTTGGGACCTCGCCAAAGCTGTCGATGGTAACTTTTGTCAGGCATCTCTTCCAGCTCTGCGCACAGTGGACGACCGTCTAGCACACGCCGCCAAAGATAAGGCCGATCTTCTGGGTGAAATCTTTGCGGCCAATTCGACTCTTGTCGACGGGGGAGAAACTCCACCTATAATTCCTGAGTATGAGTCTAGAATGCCGGAGGTGCGCTTTACTCAAAAAGCAGTCCGATATGCTCTCCGCTCCCTTGAGGTCAAGAAGTCTTCTGGCCCTGATGGCATTCCTGCCATTGTGCTGCAGACGTGTTCAGCTGAGCTGTCCCCATTACTTGCCCGACTTTTCACTCTCTCTTACCACAAGGGTTGTGTCCCGGCTTCGTGGAAGATTACCCATGTGCACCCTGTCCCCAAAAAAGGGGACCGAACAGACCCGTTGAATTATAGACCTATAGCAATAACCTCTTTGCTCTCAAAGGTGATGGAACGTATTATCCACGCGCAGCTTTTGGGTTACCTCGAAGATTCTCAGCTGCTAAATGATCGGCAATACGGCTTCCGCCACGGTCGCTCAACTGGGGATCTCTTGGTTTACCTAACCCACCGTTGTGCTGAAGCCATTGAGAGCAAAGGGGAAGCACTGGCAGTTAGCCTAGACATTGCTAAGGCCTTTGACCGGGTCTGGCACAGGGCTCTTCTATCGAAGCTGCCATCGTATGAGATACCCAAGGGGCTTTGCACCTGGCTATCCAGCTTTCTTGATGGGCGCAGCATTCAAGTCGTTGTCGACGCTTGCTGGGAGTGCTAAACAGGTCCAAGGAGTACTTCAAACCGTGGCAACGCCTTGTGCTTTATAAAGCTCAAGTGAGGCCGCATATGCATAACCCCCTGGACTATTTTCAACGTCGAGCCGTTCACGTTGTTGATGATCCCATACTCACAAACGGTCTAGATACGCTTGGCCTTAGGAGAGACTTCGCTTCTCTCTGCGTATTCTACTGATATTCTACTGACTGTATAACGGGGAGTGTTCTGAAGAACTGTTTAGAATGGTGCCTTCGTCCTCTTTCTACCATCGCACCGCTCGCCATCGGTTGGGATTTCACCCCCACTTCCTTGAGCCGCTTCACTCATGTACGCAACGGTTCTGTAGAACGTTTCTCTTGCGTACCGTGGGGATTTGGAATGAGCTCCCAACCGAGGTTTTCCCACAGCGCTAAGATATGGAGTTTTTTAAAAAGGGTGTCATAAAATTTCTTCGCGGCCGGCAGCGCGTTGGTGACATCTCTGGTGTTGCAAACGTCTATAGGCGACGGTAACCGCTTTCCATCAGGTGGGCCGTCAGCCTGTCTGCTGTACTCCAGTTATGAAAAAAATATCAAAATCGGTCCCACCGCTTAGGAGGTGCTTAGCGACGCCACCTACTGTGTCCAATCGTGAATCTAAACCATCTCGGGACCCATTTGAACACATATAAAAATAATTTCACCTTAATCCTGGAACCCGATTGCAGCACCACCTACCTGGTTTAAATTTGTATGGAAACCATACCGGGAAACACTTGAACACATAAAAAATTTCATCAAAATCGATCCTACTGTTTAGGAGGAGTTCATGACAGACACACGAACGGACTACTTAACGGACTTCTACAAATATTTCAAAACCAAAATTAGGCAAATCAGTTCAGCTGTTCTCAAGTTTTTGTAAGACTAACAAACGTTAATTCATTTTTATATATAAAGATTTTTTTCTTCTCCTTCTTTAGCCAATCTCAGTCCACTGCTGGACGTAGGCCTCCCCAAGTACGCGCCACAAATCCCGGTCTCCCGTATTTTTTTCTAACAAATACAAAACCGACTTCACTCTAAAAACAAAAAAATAACTATTTAACCGACTTCTTTCTACAACATCTCGGAGTCGATGCCAAGTAAAACATAAAAGAACAACAACAAATTTACAAAATATAGTAATTTTTATGTTTTGTTTATTTAAATGTTGTAGAAAGAAGTCGGTTAAATATTTATTTTTTGGTTTTTACTGTGAAGTCCGTATTGTTTTTCTTAAAAATATAATTTTTTTTTTAGTTGCTCAAATACTTGAATAGATTTAGAAATAATATATTAGCACCTATAGAAATTGTACAACTGGCACGCGTATACAAAATTGACAGAGAAATCGCGTAACATGCATATAAATAATTAAGCGCCTGTAGAAAATGTAATACCCACACGCGTATCAAGCTTTTTCAAGAATTTAGGCGCACGGCGTTCTTTAATAAGGGTTATATTCTATATCCCTGTGATCAGATCCTGACTTGGTAACCGTGACTACCTCGAGAGTATACACTTACGAGTAAAGCAAACAATATGAAAATCGGCTTAAAATTGACGGAGATATTGTGTTACGAAGAAGTTAGTTAACAATTTTCGTGAGTTTCTCTAATTCCTTGGAATCCATTCACCAGATCCTGACATGGTGACAATGGGATCAATTCGGGAGTAAGTATATATATATAACCTTTCGATAAAAATAAAAATTTTGAAAATCGGTCCACAATTGACGGAAAAATCGACTAACGTACATAAAAAAAAACAGAATTGAAAACCTCTTTTTGAAGTCGGTCAAAAAGAAAGGAAGCAGCCGCGCGATAACGGGAAAGCGGACAGTTTAATCAAATGAGATACTTTTTATAAATTTACAAAACGTCAGCCTCGTAGGTTTTGTACGAGCGTACCTTTTTATGACGTCATAAGTAGGTACAAGTAAGAGGAGTCAAATAACGCAGTAAATAATAACACCGGCAAATAAAAAAACTGTGGGCGCGATGCGATGTCTGGGAGAAGGCAAAGGGACGTGGAAGAAGAAGCAAGGGGAATTTACCTCGCCACCAGTCCACCGCCACACTGCACTCGTCCTCCGGGCTTCACAGATTTCACTAGGATTTGATTTAGGCGAATTAAACTTCCAACTATATATATTGCGGTGACAGCACTGACACGATGCGAGTGTTTTCTCTTGTTTGCGTATTCTTCATTTAAAGTTTGTTATTTTTTTTGATGGCGAGGATGGGGAGGGAGAATTTTCAAGGACGTGTTCCTCGGCGCAACCAAAAACTAATGCGGTGTCTTTGGGACACCTGCTTGGAACGAAGTTTCGAAGACTAATAATAAATAAAGTAATAAAGGCAATTAAAAGACCTTTTATTTTCAAAACAGCGTATATTACTAGTGTAGGCAATGAAATAAAATCTAAAATAATATTCATATATTTTAGATTTTATTTCATTGCGTTAAAATTCGAAATTGTATAATAATTAGTGGTCAGCATGTTTTGTTTTTAATGCACTTTTTTCGTTTAGCCCCATCCGCAGTAACGTGCGATAAGGAACTTCGTTCCGAAAGTGGTCTGTACATTTGACCAGACCGTAGACATACACAGAGGTAGGTGGTACCTACATGTATTTCGACGCGCTAAATCCGAATTTAAGGTCCGTTTGGCTTGTAAACCCTCAATAATTCAAATATTCCCACTGAAATGCATGATGATAATAAATCTGCAAACACCAGTCCCGCAATAGCTAATCTTTTCGCAAATCAGTTTTCTTCGACATATAGCAATTACGAGAAAACATTTCATTCGTCCTACCCCAACTTAACGCCAAACAGCAAATTCATGTCTACACTACATTTTACTGAATCAGAAGTTTTCAAGAAGATCAAACATTTAGACATTTTCAAAGGCGCTGGTCCCGATTGTATTCCTGCTGTTTTTATGAAACGATGTGGATATTACCTAGCTTTACCATTATGTATGATTTTTAATCGCTCACTGCGCGACGGGTGTTTCCCGGAGGAATGGAAGAGGACGCGCATCATTCCGCTTCATAAAAATAATTATGCATTGCATTGCAATATTGTCCTGCTTTTCTAAATTGTTTGAATCTCTTGTCTGTCCTATTTTAACCAGACACGTTGAACCTATGCTGTCACCACATCAGCATGGTTTTCGTTCCGGATGTTCAACACAAACTAATTTGATTGACTATACAACCTATCTTACTAGAGAGCTCGATCAAGGTTACGAGGTCGATGCTATTTATACTGATTTTTCCAGCGCCTTTGACAAAGTAAGACACATCATCTTACTACAGAAATTAGGATATTTCGGTGTACATGGGTCACTACTGCACTGGTTCCAATCATATTTAGCTAAAAGACTACAAACTGTGGTTGTTAATGGTAGCGAATCGCAGTCGTATATTGCTTCATCAGGTGTACCGCAGGGTTCTCACCTTGGCCCTGTGCTATTTTTAATCTTTATGAATGACATCGTTACTAAAATCATTCACTCTAAGGTCTGTTTGCTGATGATATGAAGATATTTAAAACTATACATTGTGCTGTTGATTCCTTACATATGCAAGAAGATTTAGGAAGAGTCGAGAGATGGTGTATAGACAATGACATGAAACTTAACCTTTCTAAATGCTACCACATCAAATTTACCAAAAAGAAAGTATCGGCAAATTTTGTTTATATGCTCGACAACTGTAACGTACAAACAACTGACTCGATAAAGGATTTAGGTATTTTGTTAGACAGCTCTCTTAAATTTAATCTGCACGTTGACTCTGTTGTGCAGAGAGCAGCAAGGGTGTTGGGTTTTTTGATGAGAAATACAAAAGACTTCAAACAACCACTCACTAAAATTATATTATACAACACTATAGTTCGTTGCCATTTAGAATATTGCTCATGTGTCTGGAATCCATTCTATAGTGTTCATTCTCAAAGAGTGGAAAAAATTCAAAGATCCTTTACCAAACACTTGCGTACATCTCGTCTGGAATATCACACCGTTGTCCCTACTTTATGCGGTTGTCGTATTTTAGAATGCAGACGCTTAGCAATCGCTGAATGATGTTCGATGTTTGTTTTTTGCATAAACTCCTCAACAATAGCATAATGTGTATAAATCTTATCCAAGACATAAAAATAAGTGTGCCTCGTCTGATTCCACGACATGTTATTACGAAAATCTTCTACATTCTCCCGGTTAAAACCAACCTAGGCCTCTTCAGCCCTATCACAAGAATGTGCATACAACCGTCTAAATTCAAAATTGGATGATCTCGATATTTTTCACACAACTTATAATTGGTTTAAAAATAAGGTGTTGTCATCAGCTATGACTATAAAATAATTGATAGGCCGTTCATGTTTCCAATTGTACTTAGTTATATATTTATTTTTAATTTTAATTTAATTCTTTCCGTATTTTCTTCACTTTATCGCAATAATTTTGACAACATTGTTTATTCATTTACGTTTAACTTTATTTGTACTTGACATATGTAAATTGTTGACATTAATTAATTGAATTACTAGAAATTGACATTTGAATTGTAAATGCTGTGCACTCCTTTGATGGGTCCACACATCAGAACTTTTATAACAAACGATTTGTAATATAACATAATAATGTGTGTGCTGATGGTGTGCCTTAAATAAAATAAATAAATAAAATTTCGAGTAATTTGCGGAAAACTGCAGTTATAGAGATGAAAAAGATGCATGGAGCTGGATTGAGTACGTTTTTCCTGTAGTTCAATGTTCTGAATCGGAATCCGAAGTTTCAAAGTATATAAGAAACATATCGATCCTTTACTGCCATTTTATCGTAAGCGACATTTGTACCTAAGTATATTTTTGTTGCAAAAGGTATTTTTAAACTATAATATATTGTTACATGCCGTCAAAGATAAGCGCACAGCTGCCTCTTGTAAGCGCAGTCTATTGTCTTCCTCCCGGATTAAGGAATTCTTTGTGTTTTGAATTTGCAATTAAGAAAAACATACCATTGTTTTTCTACTTGTTTTATAAATATTGTTACTAAATTAATATTGTTACCTGTTAACGTCAATTCTTCTAGAGGGATGGTGAATAAATCATACGATCTGTTACAAGTTGATTAGGTCATTTATTCTAGAATTTGATGTTCTTTACCAGGTAAGCTGAGTTACCTTTCTGGACACAGAAATATCCTCCTTGGAAGCATTAACTTAGACTTAGGTACAGATACTTAAAATACTAAAAAGATTAACTATATTACCTCGGTATAGCAATTGAAGTAGTCACATTACTACTTGATCAGTAATAAAGAATAGTCAGGGTATAGTGGGTTGAAAAGGCTAGGCGAATAAACAAGAAGGGTGGTCACTGGTTAAATAACGTCTTGCCTAAGGGTAGGGAAGCTACTCTGGTAAGCTGATGAAGATTAAGGGGGTTCTAAATCAAAGAGGACTATTATTACTACAACTCCCTGTTGGTTCTGATCCTTTCCTTGCTCCCAGGCGTCGAGGGTGATGGAGGCGTTTATTCCACTTCAATAGGAACGTTGCTCATCTTACTTGGTCTACTTCATCGGTCTCCAACTCTCGGATATAGGCAAAGCCTATCCGTCCAAAATGAGAGGTAAAAGCCAAATAATAAAAAAAACCCACTGAAAGATCTGGAAAAAGGAATAGGTTATAATCTCATTAACGCCTGGCTATCAACGAATAAATTACTATAAGGTTAAAGGGGGGAACGTTCTACTGGCAATCGAGAAGTTATTAAAATGGGACACATCCATGGCTGAACGCAGACCCCCAAGATGGAAAGGAGAGGGTGTTAAACCAATAGCTTTCCTTTAAAAATACGACACCTGATAATTAGAGGTCACGCTGACGTAAGTCAACCACGTGCCACCGGCAGGTTAAAAAAGTGGCTGTACAAAATATACACTAAAAAGGGTATTTAAATTATATACCTGTTATGTGGGTTTATCAATCCGAAATAAGGCCGTAGATAATTAAAAGCGAAGAGTATGCCTTTTCGACTTAAAGCGTTGGTGGGTACGGTGGAAAATTGTATGCCGACCACACTTCATGATTTCTGTAATATATAGAAGACGGATCAAAATATGAAAGGGTGATTACCCACGATTGGATTTTTTATAATTAAAAAAATACTTACAGGATTACAATGTGCTGCTACATTACAAAAAAAAACACGGCTTTCAAGCCTTTCTAACTGCGACCTTTCGCCTGACCAATTGGAGTGTGTCCAGAGCGGGCCGTATCGCGAGGAATCACGAGCGTTTCCGAACATAACCGAGCGTTGCCGAACACGGACAACGTTACGGGGTTTTCAAATAGTGTTTAATACCAACCGCGCTCAATTTAATCACTTCGAAATTATTTATGTTACTACCATTAGGCAAAGGACAATTGACTTCGTATTCACGACGTCACACCATCATTAGCGTCGAACTAATCTAAATTGTTATTGTTTTTGACTTTGTGGCCGTTCGCAGGTGTGCAAATTACTATTTCCCAGAAACTCGGTGTGCGCGGCCAATTTCTTTGTACTGTGTAGTTAGTATAAGACAATGCCTGAATGGAGGGACGGGGCTGTCAAGCGACGACTACGAGACGAGTAAGACGTTTGTAGTACTCTCGATTAGCGATATAGACGACGGACTTTATGCGTGTCGAATTGCATTGAATCGTGCAGTGTGAACCTGGTTGCATCCAGTTTTATTTGTATTTGTTTTATACGTGTTTGTACAGTTCTAATAAATTCTATAGTAGTTCCAACGGCATTTTTAATTCGAGTCCTGCAGCTCGTAACAGTATTTTGTTTTAAGAATTTTAGTTTTAGTTAGATTAGACCCTACTGAATCAAAAACTGAAAATCTTAAACCAAATTTATAGTTCAAAATAACTTTTGCAACAAAAAATATACTTAGGTCCAAATGTCGTTTACGATAAAATGGCGATAAAGGTCCCGATATAGATATACCTAATCGTGTACAATAGATTTTTTTTCTTTTTCATCACTGCATTTTTTTGCACTGTTTTCGTTTTTCGCAATTTATCCACATTCGTATTCAGAGTGTCGAAATATATGTAAGTATTTAGACTGTAAAATACGAAGTTTTAACTATTAACGAAAAACGTCAAAAAAATTCCAACTCTAGAATATGTATGATCATAGTGTTTAAATTATTAAGAAATAAAAAATAAATGAAAATAAAACTAATTACGAATCTGCTGTTTTAATTTAATAATTTCTTGATGTAAAATTGCAAATGTGTGATGTCACACTAGTGAGAGAGGAGTCTCACGAAAGTGACCAGCTGCGACAAGGACAGGGGAGGGGTCAAAAAGTATGAGATTGTGGATGACCTTTTCGTCGTAGCAACGTAGTTATATAAGAATAACATAGGTAGATAGATGTATCGATGAATCTCCATCTTTTTAAAGTATATTTATTAATAATAAAAAAGTTAATGGTACAATCGAATCTATTGTTTCAGGTGCCACCAAGGAAATCGGCACAGCGTTGACCAGGGTCTGCCTGCGTCACCGCGCCATAGAAACGAGAATGAAGACCTTTATTGGGTAAATATGTTTACAACTATCTCTAGACCGCGGTCTCAGACCAAAAAATAAGATAGACGCAGTTCTGAATTCTGAACTCTCACAGGGAAGCCGTCTAAAAGAAGCCGATCGCATCGCAGTGCGTTAGGAGCGCGCAGACAGGCTAAATGTTACCTGTCTATCTATACTATAATAAATCTGTGAATGGTTTGAGTTTGTACATTGCGTTTAAAAATGTAATAAAAACCAGGGGATAATTCGGACCACGAGATTTCGAAAATGCAGTTTTTAGATTTTTAGTCTGTCTGTCTATCTGTCTGTTAGAGCATCACGTGAAAACTACTGAACTGTGCTGTACAGTGCTGACCGTACACTACTACAAGCGCAAAACTTCTGGAAGCTGATTTATCTGTACGAAATCTATATCTATACTTCTATACTAATATTATAAAGAGGTAAAGTTTGTGACGTTGTAAGGGGTATTCTCAGAAACTACTGAACCGATTTAAAAATTATTTCACTGTTGGCAAGATACACTGACGATATTGTCGTCTTCGCAGAGACGTTGGAGTAACTTGCCGACATGCTGAACAGCCTGAATGAATCCTCCCGACGGGTCGGTCTCGGCATGAATTTGGACAAGACGAAAGTCATGTTCAACGAACATGTCATGCCGAGGCCGGTAAACGTCGATGGTTCCCCTCTTGAGGTTGTGCAGGAATATGTCTACCTTGAACAAAAGATCCAGGTAGGCAGACACGGCTTCGAGAGGGAAGCCAATAGGAGGATCCAGTTAGGCTGGGCAGCATTCGGTAAGTTTCGACAGGATCTTCTCGTCGACCATTTCGCAATGCTTGAAGACGAAAGTCTTCGAGCAGTGCGTCCTACCCATCATAACATACGGTGCCGAGACGTGGACACTGACCGTGGGACTGGTCCACAAATTCAAAGTCGCTCAACGGGCTATGGAGCGAGCTATGTTAGGTTTTTCTCTTGTGGATAAAATCAGAAATGAGGACATCCGTAAGAGAACGAAGGTAACCGACATAGCTCGCAAAATTAGCAAGTTGAAGTGGCAGTGGGCCGGTCACGTCTGTCGCAGGACCGAGGGCCGATGGAGCAAACGAATCCTGGAGTGGAGACCACGTCTCGGCAAACATAGTGTAGGACGCCCGCCAGCCCGGTGGACTGACGATCTGCGTAAGATCGCCAGCAGGGGCTGGATGAGTAAGACGGGAGACCGGGATATGTGGCACGTACTTGATGAGGCCTACGTCCAGCAGTGGACTGAGATTGGCTGAAGAAGAAGAAGCTACACTATCCACGGTTGACATAGGCTGTATTATATTTTTTTTTAAATAGGGATCCTTACTAAAACTTCAATAGTGTAACCCAAAGTGTTAAAGATAACCTAAAATCGCGTGCGCTATGAAAACTGTTGATAATAGAATAAAATAATGTACTACGACATTGCAGAACACATCATTATTTACAAAAAGTGTCGCGAAAAGCATATGTCTAACTATTATAGCTATGCCACAATAAGTGTTCTTTTATTTTAAAAGTTTAATTGTATTGCCGCCGCTAGAAAAGGCTTTTTATTTGTATCTTGGTATTCATCATATATATATATATATATATATATATATATATATATATATATATATATATATATATATATATATATATATCAAAATAAATTACTTCATATTCAAGACTGCTTCAATACCTTTATATAACTCTTTGAATTATTCAATTCGGACATTCCATTCGAAAGATATTCTTATATACTATATTATATTCTTATACTATATTATATACTATATTCTTTTAAAGAAAGGTGGCAACCCTACATACATCTTTTGTTTCGTCTACTTTCATAAACTTCTTCATACATACACGTTTATTATAGCTACATGTTATCTGGCCATTCATTAAGACATCTACGATTTAATTGTATTAAGTACGCCGCCGTCTACCACCACCACCAACTCTACCAGGGTACCCTGTTGCCATACTTGTTTTGTCAGTCGCCTATCTATTTTCTCTACATGTCCAAACCACCTTAACATTCCACGTCTCAACTCTTGTTATTACATATTCTAAGACAGGGATTCTCAAACTGTTTTTTTTATATTGCTGGAGTACAGCAGACAGGCTGACGGCCCAACTGTGATGGAAAATGGTTACTGTCGCCTATAAACATTTGCAACATTAAAGGTGCTAACAATGTGGTGCTGGACTCGTAGATGGGGCTGGAACCTGACCACTAATGCCGGAACACAACTCAAGGTTGTTATGGCGTTATGCTCTACACCAGGGGTGGTTGCCGTCCAGACGGGCAAATGCCCTACCGCCTGGCAGAGGCAGCGAGAGACTTTTTTACAAAATAAACTGATACCTCTGCGGCCTGGCGGCCTCTGTGGTTGAGCGGGCTAAGCCGTTGCCGGCCTACCTCACTGCAACGCAGAGGCTCCGGGTTCGATTCCTGGTATAGTAAATTTCGGAAACGTATTTTCTCTGTTATTTACTATGGTCTGGCTATCTGGGATCGGTCCCCAGAGTAGTACGTTGTATATTACCCATAACACAAGCGTAACTTGCTTAATTTGGGGATATACAGTATATGTTTGTCTGCCGATTATTATATTATTATTACCTCAGACCCCCTTAGCCAGATTACTTTAAAAGTCCTATCTCTAGTTTTTTTTTGTATTGATGCAAAATACTTACCAATTTAAAAACTTTGCGTTTAGTTAAGTGAGTAAACGTGACATCATTTTCTCATCAAAATTACGTAGGAAATCAAAATGACTTAATTAGTACGCTCGAATTCGTTATTTTGCACAAAACTGTCCACGCTTATCAACTTGTTGAGTTTTTTAAAAGTACACCAATGATACTTCCTACTAAAATATTAGTCATTCTTATAACAAGTTGGTATAAGTAATACCACTTATACAATATCTTGAAAGTTTTTAGACCTCGTCGATCCCCAAAATCAGTTTTCGTTGACGTCGACCTCTGGGAACCGTTTTCGACCTCTTTGGAAATCCCTGTTCTAAGACATTTAACGAAAAAAGAACGAGTGTGGTGATGTATCTAATAAGGAAAATCAATGTATATATAGATTCCTTACATGCGTATTTATCAAGTCTGACGTCGTATCGTTAACGAGTCAAATTGCATAATTATGAATATTTAAGCATTAATTAAAATTATTTATATCTAGACATTTTAATACTACGACGATATCAGTGTACTCTAATGCCAGCTCTTTTATAGGCTAGTAACGCGTTTGCTTCGCCCTTGGTATTGCAAACGTCTATACACTACGGTAACCATTTTCCATCACAGTTGGTCCGTCAGCGTGTCTGCCGTAGTCCAGCAATAAAAAAATGTTGAATCGTAATCGGACTGCACAAAATAATCGTTTTGAAGTGAAATGTCTTTAGAATCATTGTGATTTGAAACTCGATGTAACGAAAAAGAGACATTAAAAAGAGATAAACACCTAAATCTATAGGACTAAGCTTGCGGGAGAATGAGATACGAGTTTTACATTGTGCGGTGCAGATTAGAGAGTCAATAAAATCGATGATTAAACATAGGTCCACTGTGGACCGAAATAAAGCTGATAATAATATTTTTTAGACTAAAACAGTGAAGAATTAGAAGTGATACTTAAGAATTATATTTTGAATTATAATATGTTGACGTACCTAGGTTAAAGTAATTATATTTATATGAATAAAGGTTAAAGAAGAATTATCTGTGACTATATTCTCTGAAGTTTTACCTCTACTGCGTGTGAACTGCACACATACACACATTTTTTTTTCATTCTTATTCGTCCTGTCATCATCCTAGCGTTAAATCTCGGTTGCGTTCGGAGCGGCTGCCTCAAAGCCCGGGGTCCGCTTTCCTACTTTTTCTTCTCCACTTCGCGCGGTCTTCGATATCCCTAATTGTGAGATCATTAGTACGCAAGCTATAATGGAACACTTACAAGACATTTCTCATACGTATAAGAAATATACTCGTATACAAATTTCCAATAACAATACCTAGACCCATGCCTGCGAGGCGAAGTCACAGAGTACCTACATTAATGTAATAGGAGACAATAGCCTCCGCGAATGGCTACCGTCCCGGGTCTAAAGTATGTCACCATAATAACCTTGAGTTATGTTTCGGCATTAGTGACCAAGTTCCAGTCTCCCTTAAAAGAGCATCAGCGCATTTGTAGCACCTTTGGTGTTGCAAATGTCCATAGACGATGGTAACCGCTTTCCATCAAGTGGGTCGTCTGCCTGTCTGCTGAACTCCTCCAATAAAAAATATTTAAAAAAATGAGCCATACCAGTACAAATGTATTGGCTCATACGTATCCTACTCAACACTAAGCATTCCCTCTCACTCCTCTTACATTGCGGGTCGTTCCTGAAATGTCATACTTTACTACTTCAAGCCAGTATTTCTTGAGCGTACCCCTTCGACCGCGATCTGGCAGAGGTGGCATGGCTAGACATTTGTTCCCCACGTATCTGGCCAGTTTTCATAAAACGTGGCTTATATATTGTGGCCATGAATGAACAAATTTATTTATTTTTATTCTTTCGGATTTCCAGCACACTGATGGAGCACCTCATCTCGCCGCTGTCGGAGCGGGCCGAAGAGTGGCGTCGTGGCAATTGGTGCGGCAACACTTCGGGTGCCTTGAGCCGCGAACACGCGAGGGAGTGCAAGCGAGCGAGACACGAGCTCAGACGGAGGCTGGCCGACGCTCACCGACATGCCAGGAAAGCGAGGAGGACGCCCACAGACGCGAAGCGACGGGCCGATGTCTGTATGCAGGTGGGTTATAAGTGAATTATAATCCGCGCGCAGAAGGTTTGCCGATGAGTACTACTACTATTTACTATTATTGTATTGTATTACTTAGTATTATTGCAAGAACTATTTATGTAACCTTTTTTGTCAACCCTACTGACCATGGACGCGTGACATCATGAGGCTATCGGCAAACCTTCTGCGCACGGGTAGTAGTTAAGAGTATTACTACTATTCGCTCTAGGCTCAAGCGGAAGATCAGCGTTGATTCAAAAGACCAACAATTATGCTGAGCTTGATCCAATTTTTAAGAATCAGTTAAACAAACAGCTACTTCTCTAATATAATCAGGCGTTAAATCCATATCTACATCTGATGTTAAAAAAAAATGTGGCATTCTAACAGCCAGTATTTTTTGTCACTGATCATAGGAAATATTTAGCTAAAATTGATGTAAATCTTATATAATATATAAAAATGAATCGTAGAAATGTATGTACGAGCATAACTTGAGAACGGCTTTACCGATTTTGATGGTATTTATTTTGTGTATTTGAATAGGTCCCCGGATGGTTTAGATTCACAACTGGAATCGGTAGGTGGCGCTGAGATCGGGTTCTAGAATCCTCCTAATCACCTGGAGCGATTTTGGTGATTTTGTTTTTGTGACATGTAGCAAATTCTTTTAGGAATTCAGAAAATATGGCGGTACGAAGTTCGCCGGGTCAGCTAGTTAAATAATAATTTAGTGAAAAGTAATTTATATGTATAAAATTGTTGATATTTTTTTATTACAATTTATGCCGTAATTTACCAGTGACTGTAAAAGAAGTTGGGACATGAGTCGCATGTATTATATCTATGGTTCGCATAGTTTTTTTTTTGTAACCAGGGAGAAACGTTTCCCAGGCACGAAAAGTGCTGTTTTCATCCCTGTGATTAGGCAACTGCAAGCGTACTTTCAGAATATGAGAAATTAAAAATTATTACTACCCCCTTTATAAATATACTCAAGTTTTTATTTTAACCAGATCTTTATTTAGCCTTCTTAATTAACTCGGGTTATTCGTACTTTCGTTGATATTAA
The DNA here is from genome assembly GCA_039645545.1 of Dendrolimus houi. NCBI lineage: Eukaryota > Metazoa > Arthropoda > Insecta > Lepidoptera > Lasiocampidae > Dendrolimus > Dendrolimus houi. The sequence continues at coordinate 13,090,381 of CM077141.1, read as the reverse complement.
TTCACACTCGATAACACTGTATGCATCTAAATGATAATAATAAAAGCCTTTATTGCTGATTACATGTTTTTTACAAATTACATGTTTTTTTTTGCGAGCATTGATCAGGTGCTCCCCGCGACCACTTTCAGGTTGTCTATCTATCTTCTTGGCTGTCTGCTTCTACTTCTTTTCCCTTCTCGTGGATACCATTCTGTTACTGCGGTTGTACATTTTGGAGTCATATTCCTCATCATCCTCAGTTTTCGTTATTACTAAATTAATTTTATAGAAGTGAAACTTCTTTAGAATCGGTGTGATTTGAGAGAGAGAGAGAGAGAGAGAGAAAGAGAGATATCATTTTATTGCACACCAAAATAGACAATTACAAAAACAGACCATATTTACAATATTTTATAGGCAATACAATAGGCGGCCTTATCACTCAAAGAGATCTCTTCTAGGCAACCTAAATGTAAGAAAGTTGAATCAGGCGATGTAGGTGATGCAGGAAAAAGGCAATAGATACATAAATACTCAAAGTAATTTAACAAATAAATATACTATATAATAAATATATGATTTGCTACCCGCTGAAACGAAAAAGCGACACTAAAATAAATCGATAAACACAAATCTATACGGCTAAGCTTGCGAGAGAATGAGATAGAATACATTATATTTAATCATTTAAACAGTATGCTCATACAGATAGAGTTGAAAATGTTTTGAAGTCTTTCCTTAATACTTCAAATTTCGTGTTTTAAAGCTTAAATATATATTATGACGATATAATATATATTAAATGTGACTTCACGAAATTTAAAATCCCCCCCACTCCTTGTACCACGTTATTTCACTTCACACACATTTTTTAAATTTCAATGTAGTTACTTATCGGTTGCAATTTACTAACAAATACGTCGTCATCATGGATACGCGAACAAAGTTTCGCTGGCACTTGCTGGTATTGTATTAGTTTGGGGAATAGTCTCTTCGCATTTTATATAAAAATTCAAAAGGTTTTTTTATAAAGTTTATTTACATTTGACTAAAGTATGTAGGTGCCATTTTGATGGATAACTTTTTGCCATCTTGTAGGTAGGGACGTGATCCCATCGCTATAAAAATTTTGGGGCTTCTGATCAAAAAATTGAGACAAATGGTTTTGGCAGTCCTCTCATGATGTTAACCTGACACTGCCTAAGGAATTCTGCAGAGATAAATTCTACGGCGGATGCATTAACACCTCCCAGTCAAACTCTCGTAATTTTTGTTGTGTGGCTAAATATGTGTGAGGTCTAGCGTTATCATGGTGAAAAACCACACCCCTTCTGATGATTAATTCCGGCCGCTTTCTCTCAACTTTTTGCTTTAATCTCATCAATTGTTCGCAGTCCAGTTCAGAATCGATGGTCCTGCTTGGCGGTAACAGCTCATAATGAATAATGCCCTTCCAATCCCACCATACACACAGCAACACCTTGTTGCGAGTTAACCCGGATTTCGCCACAGTCTGTGAAGCCTGACCGGCCTTTGACCACGATCTTTTTCGCACGTTCTTGTTGTACGTGATCCACTTTTCATCACCATTATCAGCTTCTTCAAAAATGGTTCGGTTTCATTATGTCGTAATAAAGAATCACAAATGAGTACACGGTTCATTAGGTTTCTTTCAGTAAGCTCATAAGGCACCCAAATATCGAGCTTTTTTGTGTACCCAGCTTTATTCAAATGCGCCAAAACCGTTTTGTGGTCAATTCCCAGTTTTCCAGCTACATCGTAACTACTAATATGTCTTGCTCATTTTTTCCTAAAATGGCATCAATTTTGTCCGTAACAGGGTGACCATTGCGACGTGCATCTATGATATCAAAATTTCCGGTTGGAAATGTTTAAACCAAATTTGCGCTACTCTCACAAATACTGCATTAGGTCCATAAACATCACAAATTTATTTCGCGTCTTGTGTTGCATTTTTACCTTTTTTGTAGTAAAATTTTAAAATGCACCGAATTACTTTATTAAATTCACTCATTTTAACAATAAGAAAAACAAATGAAAATCACACTTTTTCCTAATTTGAAATTGGAATTGTCTTCTTTAAAATTAAAACTTTTTAATGATACCTAAACCAGCCAGATACAAATGGTATAGCCAAAGAGATCTTATTACAAGTTCATACATACTATATGCGAAAAGACTTTTTCCCCAACCTATTAAATAAAAACTGGTAATTTCTTTTGTGTTTCCAGGACATCCAAGAGCGCAAACAACAATTGGAGGAAATGGAAGAGAAGGCGGTGAAGGCTGCGCTCATCGAGGAGCGAAGCCGGTTCTGCCACTTTGTCTCGCTGCTCAACCCAGTTGTGGTAAATATCTTCAATAGAATATCTACAATATTGTAAAATTCTAAAATTGTCGTGTCTATACATTGAAGCTATTTAAAAAAATCGAAATGTGTTTTTTAAGGCACGTTTTCAAATTGGACAAGTACGCTAACAACCTGCCCGTAAAACTTCAAGTTAAAATTTAGTTGCGATTCGTTTTGCCATTTGTCCGTTGAAGTTTCACTTCTACTATGTGTCCCAGCACACATTTCGATTTTTCGCAGGTTTACTGCAAATTATGATTTGGTTAGGTTAGGTACATTTTAATGAATGCATTTTTTATTTAAACATATTTTATTTTATCAAACAAAAAAACTGAATTCGATCCGGAACCAAAAAACGCATCCATGGTATACTCTATAATTATTGCCGCCTTTCACCACGTCTAGTTTAAATTTATGCCGCTCCTCCACGCGGTCGTAACGCTTTTTTCATGACAGAAAAATCCTAAGACGGGGGTCTATATAGAAGTTTCACTTAAAAAAAACTGTATAAAGTTATAAATAATGGAGAACACAATACAATTTTTTTTTAGATTTCTTGTCTGTTTGTACGGGATTCAGATAAAAACTACTGGGCCGATTTCGATGAGGTGTTTGCTGATCGACAGTAATTTCTTAGACTTAAAATCTGCTCTACTTTTGATTCCGGGAATCCAGGGGGAATTTTCCTGGGAGCGGTTTGTAGTTGTTCGAGTGTATAAATATTAGCTTATTCCGACACAGTTTTCACTAAAACGATAGATAACATTTTTTGAATGCTGCGGCTCTTTGTGTCCGGGGAATCCCGCGGGAATTTCGTTATAATGATGGGGTTGTTACAGTTCAGGAAAATGTACAAACTACTAGCATGCCGTCTCTTTCGCACAACACACCATAAGGTTTAATAAACGTTAACATTTGACTGTACCTGTGCAATCTCACGGAACAACTACACTCGAAGCGCATGTAAGTTTTGCGCGTATTGTATTTGAATTCACATTGCGCCTTTCCCTCGCCGCTTTTCTTACTACCAGGGAAATGGGCACAATGTGACCTAGCGAAGACAGGCACACGTAGTATATTGATGCGAGCCGATAACTAATCCTTTGCAGGTGCTTTATTACCCCTTTGTATTTGAGTGATTTATTGTTCGCGCTAATCTCATTGTTTACACCGCAGCAAGACGTCATAAAATCTTATTCCTTTGTAAACTATTTCATGCAAATTATTAGTAGCCATTGAGCCGAAAAGTAAATAATTCCAAGGAATGGTAGGTATGTTACTAGCAGGCCATGTTTAATTTAATAAATGATTTACTTGTTTTTCGACGCATTGAAGCGTTATCTAGTCTACTTTCGGAGAGAGTATCTTATAACGACGTACTTTGCGGATTTTCTTATTTATTACGTGTGTGTACTTCTAATAAACTTTGTGATAATTCCAACGACATTTTGAATTTACATCCCACAAATTCATAACAATATAATATTTTATGTTGTCGTTTCCAGGAGTCAGAGGTGGCGATGTTAGCGGAAGTCGGTCACCTGCAAGAGGGAAGTGAGCAGCTGGTACGCCAGACCACGGAACCGAGGACTTTGCCTGCAGCCAGTTTGCAGGTAAACTACTTGTTTCAGAAGATGCTTATATTATCATAGTCTCATAGAACAATTATTAAGTTATGACATGATTTTAGACGTGGTAGATGCACGCTGGAATCATTATCTTGACTATAACTCTTGGGGCGGCTCGATTGGTGTGCTGACATCCAAACACATAACATTGTATACAAGAACGGAGGAAGAATACAATTTCCTGCGTTGGGGCGGCCTGTCGTAAGAGGCGACAAAACAACCCACAGCCAGGTGGTAGGGTATTTGCCCGTGCAGTTGTGTTCCGACATTAATAGCCAGGTTCCAGTCTTCCTTTAGACAGCGGCAGCCATTGATAGCACCTTTGGTGTAACCGCGTTCCATCAGGTGCAATAGAGAAAAAGACAAATGTTATTTCTTTATTCTTTCACTCCCTTGTGCCCTTGCTCCTGTATGGTCCCTCTCTTCTAGCCTATTTATCCCATCCCCCCTATCCCATTCTAAAGGCTGGTAACGCCTTCGTCTGTGGTGTTGCAAAGGTCTATAGGCGACGGTAACCACTTCCCATTAGCTTTGCACAGCTATCCAATAAAAAAAAATTGTGGGTATGTGTGTGCAGTTCACACGTAGTAGAAGTGAAACTTCAGATAATATGCTTACAGATAATTCTTCTCTAACTCTTATTAATAATAGGTTGGGAAAAAAGTCTTTTCGCATATAGTATGTATGAACTTGTAATAAGATCTCTTTGGCTATACCATTAGTATCTGGCTGGTTTTGGTATCATTAAAAAGTTTTAATTTTAAAGAAGACAATTCCAAATTCAAATTAGGAAAATGTGTGATTTCATTTGTTTTTTCTTATTGTTAAAATGAGTGAATCTAATGAAGAAAATAAAATTTTACTACAAAATAGGGAAAAATGCAACACAAGCCGCGAAAAAAAATTGTGATGTTTATGGACCTAATGCAGTATCTGTGAGAGTAGCGCAAATTAGGTTTAAGCGTTTTCAATCTGGAAATTTTGATATCAAAGATGCACGTCGCTCTGGTCGCCCTGTTACGGACAAAATGGATGCCTTTTTGAAAAAGTGGAGCTAGATCGGCTTATTAGTAGTTACGATGTAGCTAGCGAACTAGGAATTGACCACAAAACGGTTTTGGCGTATTTGAAGAAAGCTGGGTACACAAAAAAGCTCGATATTTGGGTGCCTCATGAGCTCACTGAAAGAAACCTAATGAACCGTGTACTCATTTGTGATTCTTTATAACGACGTAATGAAACCGAACCATTTTTGAAGAAGCTGATAACTGGTAATGAAAAGTGGATCACGTAAGACAAGAACGTGCGAAGAAGATCGTGGTCCAAGGCCGATCAGGCTTCACAGACTGTGGCGAAGCCCGGATTAACTCGCAACAAGGTGATGCTGTCTGTGTGGTGGGATTGGAAGGGCATTATTTTTTATGAGCTGTTACCGCCAGGCAGGATCATCGATTCTGAACTATACTGTGAACAACTGATGAGATTAAAGCAAAAAGTTGAGAGAAAGCGGCCGGAATTAATCAATAGAAGGGGTGTGGTTTTTCACCACTATAACGCTTCACCTCACACATCTTTAGCCACTCAGCAAAAATTACGAGAGTTTGGCTGAGAGGTGTCAATGCATCCGCCGTATAGTCCTGACCTTGCACCTTCAGATTTTCACCTGTTTCTGTCTCTGCAGAATTCCTTATGCAGTGTCAGGTTAACATCACAAGAGGACTACCAAAACTACTTGTCGCAGTTTTTTGATCAGAAGCCCCAAAATTTTTATAGCAATGGGATCACGTCCCTACCTACAAGATGGCAAAAAGTTATCCAACAAAATGGCACCTGCATACTTTAGTCAAATGAGAATAAACTTTATAAAAAAACCTTTTGAATTTTTTATAAAATGCGAAGAAACTTTTTCGCCAACCTAATATAAATATAATTCCTTTAACGTACATCCGCCGACAAATTATAATTCAAAATAAGCTTCTTAAGTATCACTTTCAATTTTTCACTGTTTTAGTCTGAAAAATATTATTATCAGTTTTATTTCGGTCCAAATTGGACCTATGTTTAGTCATCGCTCTTATTGACTCTCTAATCTGTGCTGCACATTGTAAAACTCTTATCTCTTTCTCTCGAAGGCTTAGTCCTATGGTTTTATATGTTTATCTCTTTTTAGTGTCCCATTTTATTTTATCGAGTTTCAAATAACAAGAAAGAAAGAAAGAAAAACTTTATTCGAAGAAATAGCGATGTAATTACATTCGTTATACAACACAGAGCATATTTTGAGAATTTGTACGCCGCATTTTCAGCAAACAAGGTTTACACTCAGCATATTGCTGTGCCGGAATTATATCCGACACAACGCTGATTTGCAGCGCAAACTTTCCTCATTAACAATAACAATGATTCTAAAGAAGTTTCACTTCAAAAGATAACACGCTCCAAAAAGTTGGCACCTTCAGTCCGTCTTTGTTTTTATATAAGTATAATACCTCAACTAAAACTTTCAATCGAAGTTAAATTATTTAAAATTTATTTTTGAAGTCAAAATTGTTTAGAATCGTTGTGATTTGAAAATCGATGAAACTAAAAATTTACACTAAAAAGAGATGAAATAAAACACATTACTCTTTACCCGTTACTTATTAATTTTCACTTTGAATAAAACTTAAAGATTTCAAATGAATTTTATCTCTATCTGTACGAACTTAAGTCAAATTCTATTTTATACTGTTGCGAGCTACAGGACTTGAATTAAAAATGCTGTTGGAACTACTATAGAATTTATTAGAACTGTACAAACAAGTATAAAACAAATACAAATAAAACTGGATGCAACCAGTTCACACTGCACGATTCAGTGCAATTCGACACGCGCAAAGTCCGTCGTCTATATCGCTAATCGAAAGTACTACAAACGTCTTACTCGTCTCGTAGTCGTCGCTTGACTGCCGCACCCCCCCATTCGGGCATTGTCTTATACTCATATACAGTACAAAAAAATCGGCCGCGCGCACTGAGTTTCCGAGAAATAGTAATATGCACACCTGGTTATCTATTCCTGCGAACGGCCAAATAAAGTCGAAAACAATAACAATAGGCTATTGTCTAATTGCAAATACGAAGTAATAAAAGAACTCCGAATGCGGGAGGGTTAATAAACAATATGCGCAGCATTTCTTTGTCGGTATGTGACAATAGGCATGCAGGTGGCCCAAATGGTAACAATACGTAAGTCAACAGATACGTGCGTAACAGTGCATTGAATTTTGATCTTTATGCTAGTGATTTAAAGTGCTATTTAGATTGAATTATTACGAATAAGGGTCAAAATAACTAAGAATAAAGACATCTATAATGGAATTCAAATGCGAAAATGTGTGTGTGTGCAGTTCTCACTTGTCTACTAAGCGTTGTAGATATACTTATGTTCGCCTGTATTTTCTCGGAAGTTTCACTTCTACTGCGTGTGAACTGCACACACACACACTTTTTAAACTTAAATCAGTCATAAATTGATTGTATCTATTTCTGGTTACAGGTAATATGTGATGTAAAGTGCAACAGCGGTTGGTGGTGTGACTCCGGGGTTGGTGGTGGTTCTCCCCCACCTTCCCTTCTGGGCAGCAGGAAGTCCAGTCTCACGTCCATCTCGTCGCTCAATAGTCAAAACAGCAACTCTGATCACCATCACGGTATGAATGTCAATATTTATCACACTTTCCAGTTGTTAGTTGTCCAGTTGGTAATAATTTGTCAATTACAAGACTTATTTGCAAGTCAACTAACTACTTAACTAATGCAAATGTAAATCAGACTTGACTTAATGTAAATGCGAATCAGGCTTAACTAAGGCAAATATAAACTAGACTAAACTAATTCAAATGTATGTAGCTTAAACAATGCAATTGCAAAAAATGGCTGAAAATGCGGAGCACAATTTCTCAAAACATGCAATTTTTTTAATCACATGCAAACATTATAAGTACGTCGCTATTTCTTAACAAAAAAATTTATTTGTTTTCTTTAAAAAATCAAGCTTAAATATTGCAAATATAAATCAGAATATAATGAAACTTCGTTTCAACGGTTTTAAGTGCGGTAATTTATTTGATTTTTATTATTCCGACGTTTCGGCCACTTTTCAATAGCCGTGATCAAAGAAGACATAGATGTCAGGTGTCAATGAGTTTTGTTAAAGTTTTATTTAGCCTACCGCCAACTTGTTCATTTTAATTATTTAGTTTTCATTTTGTTTATGGTTATTATTTACTCTATGGGAGTCTAATCTAATTTATCAGATATTATAATGTAAATCAGGCTTAAATAATGACAATGTAAATCAGGCTTAAATAATGTAAATGTAAATCAAGCTTAAATAATGCAAATGTGAATCAGGCTTAAATAATGCAAATGTATATCAGGGTTTACAACTAATTGTTTCATTTATATACGGTAGGCGTGTGTGGTTCGTCGGTGAGCTGCTCGACGCCCTTGTCGTCGGCGTCGTCGGGCGCCACGCCGCTGCCGGCGCACGAGCACACCGCGGACACCAGTCAGGTAAGCGGGTATACTACAAAGCTAATTTCAAATAAAAAAAAAAATAGTATTGCGTACTCGTTCTTTATACATATTATGTACCTTTTTAGAGATATTTCTTTAGAGAATGTGAAGTTTGGTTATGACTTAATAATTATTCCTTTGGTTGTCAATCACCTAAAAAAAAATAGAATTTTTTCATTCTACACAACCTCACTTATTTTTTTACTAATCACCGTTTTCCATCCGGTGGGCCGTCTGCCTGTCTGTTGAACTCATGCAATAAACAAAGCTTGAATTTTATATTTTTTAGTGTTTTTCTTATTTTCGCTTATGTTGTTTTTCTATTTTCCTCCGTGACTGTGTAGCCGGCGTTCCGCCTCGCGTCCGTCTGCAGCGCTGATTCCGGGTTCAGATCCCAGGACGCCTTGCAAAGGATGTCACTCTACCACGATCATGTAATTTTTCCTATTTTTTTTGTTTTCATTTTTTCCTTTAGTTCATATTTATAACACCCAAAACATATATTTAAATTGCTATGTGAAATTCAAAATCTAAAGGTCTGATGAATGATTTTTTAGGTTGTTTGTGTGTACATACTTTAATGTAATTTTTTTATGTACCGGACCTATCTTCCTTACCTCCATAATGAATTTTGCGTGAGCTCGAAGCGAAGCAAGACCAGAATCCACTTATCTATATCTATATTAATGTAACAAAGAGGAAAGATTTGTACTTCTGTATGTTTGTAACGAATAAACTGAAAAACAGCTGGACCGATTTCAAAAAAATAATTATCATTCGAATGCTATGTTATAAAAATTATAGACTATATTTATTACTAAAAAAAAAGGAGAGAGCAACCGCCCGACACATTTGTTCGTTTCATTGTTGTTTTTATTACTACGTGTTTCTTACACGTAATGAAAACTACAGGTAATTGATAGAATTTCACCTGTATTCCAGGGTTCCGACAACCAGAGCGTGAGCAGCGAGTCTGGCTTGAAGAGCACCAACGAAGACCACAACGAGGTCAACGACAAGGGCATCTCTAATGCTGGTAATGATTTAAGGCTTATTGCAAATATTGTAATGTTATGAGTATCTTAGACAAGGTTAAATTTTTAACATTAACTGAATGTAACAAACCAGAACTATTAGTTAGAAAGACTAGGACAAGGCGCGAGGAATATATGTGACCAATCATTGTCAATGATCTCGGACCTGCAATTAATGTACAAAATAACCATAAATCGATCAAATATAATCTGAAAGGATTTTATATTGATTCCTAAAGTGGATTATCACATGTGCAGACTATGGGCTAAAACAGAACCATATACTAGAATGATGATAACTCCGCGTTTATTGCCATACTAGCTTCTGCCCGCGACTTCGTCCGCGTGGAATAGTAAAAAAAGTAAGGTAAAAAAAACCCCCCGATTCTGAAACATTCTTCATTGGTGCTCCGCTCCTATTGGTGTTAGCATGATGATATATAGCCTATAGACTTCCTCGATAAATGGGCTATCTAAGACTGAAAGGATTTTTCAAATCGGACCAGTAGTTCCTGAGATTAGCGCGTTCAATCAAACAAATAAGAAACAGCAAGTGATTTTTATATATTTAGATTACTTAAAGCGCAGACTTAGCATCTTCGTCAAACCCTTTCAGGTTTTAAGATGTAGATATATAAAAATTTATTCAAACAAAAAATTATGTATGTTTTTGTTTGAATAAATAAATTTAAAAAACGAATCTAAGTTGAACTATTTAATATTGAAATTGTTTAACTTAGGTTACTACTTAAATTTTATGTATATAGCGCGTGGGTTAGAGTGAGAGAGGAGCAGCCTGCCTACCGCTGCCGTATGCGTGAGAGACAGACAGACTGGCGCCGTAACGCGTTGCGTAACGAAGCGGTTTACCCTCCCATAAGAAGTTACCACTTTAAAAAAAGTTATTTATTCTCTGCTCAGTATTAGAAGTGAGTATTAAATATTATGCCATTGTGGTTGCAGGCTCTGCGACTTGGCCCGACTTGAAGGACACGGCGCAGTTCGAGAGAGCCGCGTGCGCCATTATGGCGAACCGGCCCCACACTATATCCGCAGGTTAGTTGTTTATCGTTGGCGCACAGCAGACAGTCTCACGGTCTCATGGAAAGTGGCTACCGTCGTGGTTCTGTCGCATCACTCCTATGCTATCCCCTCTGTTGCGGACAGAATCACCCCCTGACCTCTCCCCCGGAACTCCCATACGCGCCACTTACCGCGAATAGAAGAATAGAATAATTTATTTATTCAGTAAATTTGTAATAAGGGAACGTTGTGGATTGAAAGAAGATGTAATGACAAGAGTTGAAAAATCGAAATGTGTGCTGGGACAGATAGTAGAAGTGAAACTTCAACGGACAAGTGGCAAAACGAATCGCAACAAAATTTTAACTTCAAGTTAAAATTTTGTTAACATTCGTTTTTCCGCAGGTTTACTGCAAATTATGATTTGGTTAGATTAGGTACATTTTAATGAATGCATGTTTTATTTAAACATATTTTATTTTATCAAACAAAAAAACTGATTTCGATCCGGAACCAAAGAACGCATCCATAGTCTACTCGAAAATTATGCCGCTTCTCTACACGGCCGTAACGCTTTTTCGTGACAGAAAAATCCTAAGTCGCCCGTCTGTGTAGAAGTTTCACTTCAAAGGGAATATTAAGGTGGTTTGGGCATGTGGAGAGGATGGATGAAAATAGAATCACAAAACAAGTGTATGACAGTATTGTGAATGGCAGAGTTGGTACCGGTAGACCACGACGTACACTCCACGATCAAATAACAGAAGTGTTAAAACGAGGTCAGGTAAAAATCACATCAAATAAACGTGCATGTATGAAAAGCTTAATGAACGTAGATGAAGCGAAAGTTGTTTGTCAGGATCGTCGCAAGTGGAGGTCCATAGTCTCTGCCTACCCCCATGGGAAACAGGCGTGATATTATGTATGTATGTATTTATTCAATAGAAACATGTCAAAGTAACAGAATATAAAAAACAATAAAGTTTGCACTAAAACTAATGTCTGACAGTTTCAATACCTAAAACTAGGTAAAAACCTGTACTGTATGAGGTGCTCTTCCAATGCTCATTTTTTTAACATTAATCAAAACATTATGTTAACCTTGCATGCATGTGTATGCGCGTATCTGTACGTGTGGGTGTGTGCTTATCTTATATATAAAAATCAATTGCTGTCCGCTAGTCTCGCTAAAAGTCGAGAACGGCTGGAATGATTTGGCTAATTTTGGTTTTGAATTATTCGTGAAAGTCCAGGGAAGGTGTAAAAGGTGAGTAAATATGAAAAAAATGATTCATTTTGAGGAGATTCTCAGTTGTATATGTAGCTTGCTCGATTAGCAGCTAAGCGTCTGCTTAAAAGTAGTACCTTAGTGAGTGCTGTGCGAGCCTCTGGCATAGTTATTCGGTCAAGTATACAAACAGTTTCCGAATCAAGTTACACACACAAGAGAAGAAAAGGAAGACCAGGAATAATAAGAAGCATTCGGAAGACTCTACAGCTATTTAGACTCTCAGCGTGACTTTCATGGATCTTGTGTATACCAGTGTGTTTGGTTAGTGCAACTAGTATTGATCGGTCAAATCGATACAATTAATGCTATCTATCAGTGTTCAGAGGAACATCCGGATTCTAGTGCTAACTTGTGTCGATTGACTTGAACGTGTCGTTTAGTACAGTAGTGCTGTTGTAAGCACCTATAATAAATACAGTCCATATTTAAGGGGTGTTTCATTGAGTACGCCACCTTCACCGTACACCTCTATGTCCCATTCTAAGCGCTGGCAACGCGTTGTATTCGCCCCTGGCGTTGCAAACGTCTACACGCGACGGTAACCACTTTCCATCAGGTGGGCAGCCTGCCTATTAGCCGGCTTCGCAGTAAAAAATGAAAAACTATATTTTGATAGATTTTAATAAGTGCTATGAAAATATTCGTAAACCTGCGTAAAGATGATATTAGAGTTTTTTGGAGTTCACTTCTTAAGAATCGGTTTTCGTAGAAGGATCCAGGCTTGGAAATTTTGTGAGCAGTGAAATGAGTGTTAAACCAAAAGCGTTTTTTTTTTATTATAACAATTTCGAACTTTAATGCAATGAAATAAAGGAGCTCCCTCATCGCGAGCATTCAGCTATAATGTAACGTTACAAATCCGAGCACTACAGTACGCGACCTGTAATGATACAATATGTGATATTTTGATACAAGTTGTAACACAACTACCGCCTCGTCTGACATTGTGGAATGAACTAAATGCTCAAAATCGAATCATTAACACATTAAGATCTAAAATAATGTCCATTAGTGCATATAGAAAGACAATCGTACTTAAGGAGTAAAGTCCAGTCGTGCGTCGGAGCTGACATACGAATTTTTTTGTGTAATCCATTTGTGCGTTTCAGGATACGAGCGTTCGCATCCGCGACCCGCTCTGAGCGTGCACACCTTCTCGAGTGGCGACATCGACCAACGGGACGCTCTTATATACGCCAGGCCGCCATTGCCCATGGTAATGTATTTGTTGTAAATAAAAACCTTCTACCCACTTTACCCGATTTTTTAAATTCAAATTTATTTATTTGCTTAAAACACGGTACATATATATGAGGTGATATAAGAAGAGTTACATGTTTTTCCAAACTTTCTTTAAGATTACTAAAAAAATACATATACTAATTACAAAAATAACATAGGAAAATACATTTATGTTATTGTACAAAAATTGTTTGTTGTGCATTTTTTTTATGAGTAAGGGCTATATGTTATTAGGATGCCATGGCAGTGACGTCAGCAGCGCCGCCAATCAAAACTTGTCAAATTGTATTAAAACGTACATAACCGTACCTCACTTGGCGACGGTGTTTGGCGTCGCCGCCAGCCCGAACGGCCCGCTGTGTTTGTTTTGGCGGCAATGCCACACTGGCGGCCCTTCCAATAAAATACATGCGTATGAATCATTGCTGTCTTATTCGGTCGCCTGCTGCGATGCCAATCGCGCGTCGCATCTAATAAATTTTATTATTTTATTAAAATTTAAAATGGCGTTCGATACTGATTTTTTTTCTTTTAATTTGACTGCGACGGTAAAGGATAACGAGCGTGATCTCTTCAACGTCCATTTTGGTGACGTGAACAAGTGATACTAATCTCGTCTGGCATCCGCTTTGGCGGCTAGTTTTGGCATTTCACGGACGCCAAGGGTAGCCACGCGAGCAATGCTGGCGTCGCTGCCATTGCATCCAATGAGATATGGAACTTAGAGAAAATGTTAATTTGTGTATGACTCATCCGAAACGAAACAAGAAACTTAACTACTTCTCCGTTTCACGCGCGTTCGCGTGCACTGTCTTACTTGATACGAATGAATGAGTTCAATGAAAACTTAAATGGAAAATGAATGTATTTATTACAAAATTGAATCTAACACATTAGTTATAGAATGTCATGGAGTTTACCACCGCTTCCAAAGCAATTTTACTTACTGGTGAAGGAGAAGACGTGACGCAACAAACTCCCCACCAACATATCTTTACTTCGTCATTATTATACGTTCGTGGTCTTATTATATGTATTTTAATTAATACAACGTTCAACAAAGAAATCAGTGTGAATAATACATAATATATTACACCGCGTAATTCGTATTCGATGCGTTCGTCTAGAAAATCTTTCGTCGTGTAATAAGCCTTCTTTCACAAACGTTGCTTTTTTACTAATGTTTAAAAATTGTTTACTAGTATATAGTTGTTATTATGGGTGTTATATTTGTAGAAGGTTCACTGAAACATCACTGTCACACTGTCAAGAGTGATATGTGTTGTCAATGTCACTCTGGCGGAGCGTCGTGACTAAGGAAGCGAGGTGGTCGCAAGAAGGAAGATATAGAACCTCTTGCAGGGAATGGTCGCCATCGCACCAAGTATTCGACGAGATCCATTGCCTTAATCAAAGTGAATTATAACGTAATCAGTGTTAATATCGAGAGAAATGATTGTTATTTAAGCAATAGAAACATTATTTTGGTAAAGATGTTAATTTCATAGCATTCATTCATCATTCATAGCATGTACTCACATACATCATGCTATGCCAGGATGAATTCTGATGAGCTTATATATTTATTTTTGTTTTTGGTTTAATTTTAAACAGCGCTGCTCGTCCCTGGAAAGGCCGACCGTTCCCGCGAAAGGCAACGTTCCCAACGCGAACTCCACTTCGCAACATCACGAGTTCAAACACAACAAACCGTCTTCGTTGCCGCACCATCTCACCAAAGGTATTTATTTATTGAGACACAAAATAAGTTTTTCCAACAGATTTGCTCAAAAAATGCACTCACGCAGCCTGTATACATTGTTCGAAAGTTCGAAATTACGCACAGCTGAACGTGCGGTAAAATAGGTACTTAGATAAAAAAAAGAATTCCTCCGAGAAGTATTCACATTACGAGAATAAATAGCTGAATAATCGAGCCTCCTTGGAAGTGCTTTTGATCAATACATTTGTATCACTTTAAGACTGTAGAGAAACTGAGATGAAAGATGTAGTTCTAATTTTCACCACGCGCACGTGGCGCCATTTGTAAATGCACACCATTATCATATTAGAAACTTCAAAGATTCTTGTATTGTACTGTTTTCTCGAAAATGTGTTGAAACACGTTGTATAACACACGTGCGGTTGTTGGTTTTTACAAACTCGTGAATATGGTAACGTACATTGGTCTACTCGTTTGTAAAAACCATCTTGCCGCACTAGTATCATAAATTATTTTTATTATTATTTATTTTCTTTGTGCGTCGGCAGAGATGCCGAGTGCGGTGTACGTAAATATGTCCGAGCTGGCCACCCTGGCCGCGTCGAGGGCCCAGCAGCAAAATCCCGATCAGCATCATCAAGAGAAGGTAATTTTTGATGTTTTTTAAGACAGCCATTTTTTGAACTTTGCAATCGTATTTGAAAACCTAGCAACTGACATTGTTTTTAAATGAATCTTTCGCATTTTTTGAAGTTCTTTTTTAGAATCGTTGTGATTTGAAACTCGATGAAACGAAAAAGTGACCCCAAAAAGTGATAAAGACATAAATCTATAGGACTTAGCCTGCGAGAGAATGAGATTGAATACATTATATTTAATCATTTAAACACTGCTCATAGAGATAAGAGTCGCAAATGTTTTGATCTTTTTCATTAATACAATTCCAATTTTAAAGCTTTAAAGCTTAAATATATTACAACGATATAATATATGAAATGTAACGTCACGAAATTTAGAATCCTCTCACCCCTTGCCAGACTTTGTTTCATTTCTACTGCGTGTGAACTGTACACACACATTTTTTTTTTTTTTCGAACCTGGCATACTGGCTTAGGGCCCAGCTTCCGGAAAGTGGTTAATTTATCGTCTTGATAGGCATTTGCCGATTTTATGTGTCAAAACATCGGAAAACTGTATCGAAATATGCCATCGCTCCCAGTGAGGTTAATCAGGGCGAGCGAAGCAAGCCCCTAGCACTATCCCACAATCTATGCATTTTTGTGGTATACTTTACTAAGAAACTATCGCACTTTCAGATTTGGTGACATATTAATGTCAATTTATTTCTAGATTATCTATATACAAATATTATTTTATACAAACTAATAGGTTGGGGAAAAAGTCTTTTCGCATATAGTATGTATGAACTTGTAATAAGATATCTTTGGCTATGCCATTTGTATGTGGCTGGTTTTGGTATCATTAAAAAGTTTTAATTTTAAAGAATGCAATTCCAAATTCAAATTAGGAAAATGTGTGATTTTCATTTGTTTTTCTTATTGTTAAAATGAGTGAATCTAATGAAGAAATTCGATACATTTTAAAATTTTACTACAAAAAAGGTAAAAATGCAACACAAGCCGCGAAAAAATTTGTGATATTTATGGACCTAATGCAGTATCTGTGGGAGTAGCGCAAATTTGGTTTAAGCGTTTTCAATCCGGAAATTTTGATATCAAAGAGGCACGTCGCTCTGGTCGACCTGTTACGGACAAAATTGATGCCATTTATGAAAAAGTGGAGCAAGATCGGCATATTAGTAGTTACGATGTAGCTGGAGAACTGGGAATTGACCACAAAACGGTTTTGGCGCATTTGAAAAAAGCTGGATACACAAAAAAGCTCGATATTTGGGTGCCTCATGAGCTCACTGAAAGAAACCTAATAAACCGTGTACTCATTTGTGATTCTTTATTACGACGTAATGAAACGGAACCATTTTTGAAGCAGCTTGATAACTGGTGATGAAAAGTGGATTACGTACGAAAAGAACGTGCGAAAAAGATCGTGGTCAAAGGCCGGTCAGGCTTCACAGACAGTGGCGAAACCCGGGTTAACTCGCAACAAGGTGATGCTGTGTGTATGGTGGGATTGGAGGGGCATTATTCATTATGAGCTGTTACCGCCAGACAGGAGATTAAAGCAAACAGTTGAGAGAAAGCGGCCAGAATTAATCAATAGAAGGGGTGTGGTTTTTCACCATGATAACGCTAGACCTCACACATCTTTAGCCACTTAGCAAAAATTACGAGAGTTTGGCTGGGAGGTGTTAATGCATCCGCCGTATTGTCCTGACCTTGCACCTTCAGATTTTCACCTGTTTCGGTATCTGCAGAATTCCTTAGGCAGTGTCAGGTTAACATCACGAGAGGACTGTTAAAACCACTTGTCGCAGTTTTTTGATCAGAAGCCCCAAAATTTTTATAGCAATGGGATCAAGTCCCTACCCACAAGATGGCAAAAAGATATCCAACAAAATGGCACCTACATACTTTAGTCAAATGTAAATAAACTTTATAAAAAAACCTTTCGAATATTTTATATAAAATGCGAAGAAACTTTTTCCCCAACCTAATATAAAACCAATTATCATTATAATAATACGGGAAGCAAAAGCTTTGTACTCCTTTTTACGAAAATTGCGCGGACGGAGGAGTATTAAATTTGGCACACTTATAGTTTATATAGAGGAGTGCAGAATGCCATTTTTTTTTAAATTATGCTTAACAAATACATTAAACCAATAAAAAACATTACACACACTACCATGTATTTGACACACACACGCATATATACTCTTTTGTTTATTGTTGATGTCAAATTAACAGTGTAGCCTTGGCGAAATCTATGATTATAGAAGTATAGTCTTTGACAACAGAACCTTAATAATGTTCAAACTTATAATTTAAATTAATTATGGTCGAATTTCGACCACTAGGCGACCACTAGTAAAACCAATTAGACATGTGTAATATCATCTGGACTGTTACTATTAAGGGCATCTCTTTGATAACTAAAGAACTAACATCGATGTTAACAAAATAATGTAGGAAACAAGAAGAAATCCTCTATGAAAAAAATTGTTTAGATAAAGTAAAAAATGTAAATGATAACAATTTGTCGTATTATTTATAGAAGCCCATATAAATAATCCATACATTAAAAGATTATTTTTAAAACTATCTTAAAATTTATTATTAGGTAGAAAACTTCGCGAGCCCTCCTAAAGCACTGCACTTTGCTAGTAAATAGTTCTAAAATGACACATTGTTGAAGTTTATAACATTATTTTGTGTTGTGTTCTAAAATTTAATAGAATGTACACTCGTGGTATGAAAATATCCGCCAGTTTTCAAATTGATTCATTTAACGTTCCGCGAGCACATGTTATTTTTTCAAACTAAATCACAGAACAGACTGGTGTTCCACAGAAAATTATGTTTATTTATTTGACAATAAAGTTTAAAATTACTTAGATCAAAGTTGTTTGATTTCTATCTTGCTTAAGAAGAATATTTGGACATGTAAAACCTTTTTATTGGTTTTAATATTTATGTTAAACGTAGTGATTATATGCTCTTTGATTCTTATTGTTAATCTCTGCGTCTGTTATTGTCAACATTGCAATTTTCTTTTTTCACTTTTCTATATTTTATAAACGTAGCATTTATTAAAATGTTGGCAGTATTGTTTCTTGTACTCCTGCAAGCAAAAGTTGACTTTAAGGTGACAAACATGTTCATTCCGCGACGGTACTTGTTAGATTTTAAAATTGAACAACTGAGCCGGTTCTATACAAAAAAAAACACCAAACAATGTTGAAATTACTGTTTATTAAGAACTCGTTGATACCTTATTATGTGCCTTTTACTAAATGATACTATTTCAATATTTGAACATTCACATGTTTGTTGATTTGTCCAAATAATACAATTGCCTATTGTTTCGTGTTATTCGTGTTGATCTGAAAATTAAACATATTTTATTATATTAATACAATTTGATTTTAAAGCAATCTTAATCGCGTACAGAATACACAGTCTCTATAAATGACTTTCGTATAAAAAATACACAAATACAGATGTAGCATACATGTATACACATTTTTACTCCTGTTTACCATTGGGGTAGGCTAAATAATAACTGTAACATTACTTATTGCCACTTGACGTATTTTTTACCGTGATCACGGCTACTGAAAAGTGGCCGAAACGTCGGAATAATCTATACTAATATTATAAAGAGCAAAGATTTGATTGTTTGTTTGTTTGCATTGAATAGGCTCCGAAACTACTGAACCGATTTGAAAAATTCTTTCACTGTTGGCAAGCTACACTATCTTCGGGTGCATAGACTATATTATATTTTCAAAAAAATTAGGGATCCTTACTAAAACTCCAATAACTCAAGGTGTAAAAAAATTACCTAAAATTGCGTGTGCTGCAAAAACTATTGATGATAGAATAAAATAATGTACTACGACTTTGCAGAACACATCATTATTTACAAAAAGTGTCGCGACAGCATATGTGTAACTATTATAGTTATACATACCACAATAAGTGTTATTTTATTTTAAAAATGTAATTGAAATGCCGCCGCTAGAAAAGGCTCTTTATTTGTATCTTGGTATTCATCCTTATCAAAATAAATTACTTCATTATCAAGACTGCTTCAACACATTTATATAACTTTTTGAATTATTCAATTCAGACATTCCATTCGAAAGATATCACGAGTTTAAAAATGTAAGTATTTGAAAAAAGTAGCGTAGTTGCCGCTCACCCTGCTCGACTAGCTAGGCAGCACCTTATGCGATGTAGGCGTCACTGGGGTACGGGCCGTACGGGAGGGGAAATATTTTGAATTCGCTTAGTAGGTAATTAAACTAAACAATAAAGTTTTGTTTTAGATACCCGTGCGAAGCCGGGGCGGACCGCTAGTATTCAAATAAAATGTCGCGCTTAAAACGGTTAAAACGGTAGATCTAATTATATCAACGTACAGTTTGTCCCAGTGGAACTTGGCGGCCAGTGTCTCGGACAGTTGTCCTTCCTTCAGTTGTTTCTTTACCGCCCTTTCGACGGCTCGCAACGTGGCGAACATGTTTTGCACGTTCGACGGCTGCCGGTTACGAGAAGTCACCTAAAGTTGTTAAAATTAGTTCCTGTAACTTGCCACTGGCGCCTCAGGTGCCATGTTATTCGAGAGTTTTTAGCGGGAACTGAAAGGGGAGGCTGTGCTGTGCAGTTTTATTTTGTAAAAATGTGTAAGCTTTCTTTTCATTTCTCGTATTCTGAAAGTACGTACGTACGTAAAATAAGTACTTTATATATAAAAATCAATTGCTGTTCGTTAGTCTCGCTAAAACTCGACAACGGCTGGACTGATTTGGCTAATTTTGGTTTTGAATTATATGTGGAAGTCCAGGGAAGGTTTAAAGGGTGAGTAAATATGAAAAAAAATGCTTGGAATATAGTAAAAACAACAATTTCGCTTTCCCTTAGAAGCTATTCCTACCTGTCAAACATTTGATGTTCGTCCCGTCGTTTAGAAATCAATTAAATTTAAAAGTCGTTCAGAAATCAAATTAAATTTAAAAGTGAAGTTTTTTTTTTGGTTTTGAATGTCAAACGTTTGATGTTCGTCCCGTCGTTCAGAAATCAACGTTTTTTATTTATTGATTCTGAGGCAGTAAGAAATTTGCCGGGTCAGCTATTAAAAAATATATCCAAAATTTTGTAACATCATTTTATACTTATAAATTACTTTTCACTAAAATATTTTTATTATTTTTAATACTACTAATAATTACAAATTAATTTAAATAAATTTGGGCTTTTTATGTTAGTGTTATTTGCCCCGTAAGATTCAATTCACTCTAATCGCAAACTACCCCATCTCTCGGGATGAAAAGTATATATGTCCATTTTCGGTATTAAAAGAACATTTAAACAAAATTACAGCAAATCCGATCCAGTAGTCCTAGTAGTTTTTACGTGAAAGCTTAACAGACGGACAGATCGAGTTACTATCGCATTTTTTATAGATGATAAATAGTTGTATATATAAACTTGAGAAATGGCGCAGCCGCGGGGTTGATAGTAGTACATTGTATAAACGATGCATCTAGGGAGCAGAGGAGTCTTCACCCCGGTTGACGAAGTGAGTTTGCCTCTCCCGGGGCATTCTCAAGCACTTGTGCGCTAGGATCGGTGTGGGCGTAACTACGTTCTGTATATCTCGCCTTTCCTACCATAAGCGCGGGGCACATGGGAGGAGGGTGGTTTTAGTGGAGTATTGATTAGTCGAGTCTCCACACAAGCCGGTTGATCATTGTTTGGATTGCCTCAGTGGAAAGCCTCCATGATCAACAACGGTCTAATCCCTAGCAAAGAACCCGGTATGTGCGAAATGCATTTACGCCGCCTGAAAAAAAAAGAAATTGTATAAACGATGGAGAACACGATGTAATTTCTTGTCTCTTTCTCTGTTTTTCGGGATTCACGTAAAAGCTACTAGGCCGATTTCGATGTGGTTTTCGCTGATCGACCGCAAATTCTTCGACTTAAAATCTGCGCTACTTTTTATCCCGAAAAACCAGCGGGAATTTTCTGGGAATTAAAACGTCTATATTAAAAAAAACGATTTTCAAAGCGATTTTTTCACTGATCGATAGCAAATTTTATGTAATAAAATGTGTGGTATTTTTTATCCCGGTTAATTTCTCGGGAGCGGTAATTACTTTTTCAGGTGCATAAAAATTAGCTTATTCCGACACAGTTTTTACTAAAACGATAGCTTACATTCTTTTTTAAATATTGCGGTACTTTGTATCTGGGGAATCCCTCGGAAATTTCATGTGAAGCGTGGACGAATTCGCGAGCATATCCTAATCTATATATATAATTGATATCCACGTATATAGTGACTTACGATATCTCAGTAACTATAATACCTATAAACTTGAAATTTGGCATGGACCTTCCTTTCGCCAAGTAGAGGTCAGCTAAGAACGGATTTTACGGCACGCGATGCGGGCGGGTATCAGCTAGTAGATTATATAAACGTTGGACAACGGGACACTATTTTTTTTTTAGATTTCTTGTCTCTGTGTTTGGGATTCTTACACAGGCTTTAATCAGCTAGAAGATCTGTCTTTTGGTTTCCAAATCCTGCTACTTCTAATACTAGCTAAACTTAATTTGAAATCACTCACCATAATTTCAACAGCCTCAAACAGTTTTATTAGTTCCTTTTTCTCGCTATCCGCGAGGGTCCGGTCTTGCCAGTCGAAGATACCGCTTTCCTTCAGCTTGGCCTTTATCTTCTCCATGGTAATGGGAGTGTCTGAATCATTGATCTCGCCAGATTTGTATGCAGCTTTCGCGTCCCGAGAATAATCCATTGGACTTGTTTGAAAAAAAAATGCTAGGTTAATTTTTTATGGTTTGGTAATAAAGACTTTTCAGCCAAATCTTTTTGCCATAATTAGTTTTATTTCTATTTAAATTATTTTTGAAATGAAACTTTTTAGAATCGTGATTTGAAACTCGATGAAACGAAAAAACCAATCCTAAAACGAGATAAACTTATAAATCTATAGGACTAAGCATGAGAGAGAATGAGATACGAATTTTACACTGTGTTGTAGCATAGGTTAGAGAGTCATTAAGACCGATGATTAAACATAGGACTAAATAAAACTGACAATAATATTTTTTAGACTAAAACATTGAAAATGATACTTGTTTATTTTGAATTATAATATGTTGATGAATTCAGTCTAAAGGAATTATATTTATATATTAATAAAAGTTTGAGAAGAATTATCTTTGAGTATATTCTCTGAAATTTCACTTCTACTGCGTGTGAACTGCACACACACACACAATTTTTTTAAATAATGTAAACGCTATAGAGACAGTTGAAAAGCCTCGCGTCCCCACGGCCCCAGAGTCTCAACCCCGAAAGCCACAAATATGAGCTCATTACCAATGGATACATATTTGCGATGTTTTAGGGTTTCCTATATATATATAGCAGTGCCCCCGGCAGTGTCTGAGAAATAGGAACCCGCCAATGTATTGACGCACGTTGCATTGCAAACTAAGGGGCGTCCTATCTTATTTTAAATTTATGCAAAATCTTAGTACTCAGTACCTTGGAAGATGGGACGCCCCTTAGTATGGGATGCAACGTGTGTCGATACGTTAGCGGCTTCCCATCTACCAGACACTGCCGTCACTGCCGGAGGAGCTGCCACACTTCAAGAAACGCTGAAACGTCGCAAATATACATCCATCGGTGACGGGTACATAAGTGTGGCTTTCGGGTGTAGTGGATGCACATACCACGTTTGGTTGTAGATAGTTTTATATTATATTTGTTTAAAATATACCACGATCCTGGTTACCACACGCTCGGGCTTCCAACTCAATTATTTGCTTATACATTTCTTAGATTTCATTTCATTTCTATTAGAAACTTTCGCAATAAATAAAACTTGTATTTTAATCTAATTCTCATAAACAAAAGTAGGTTTAGTAGGTCAAGTTCAAGGTCAATCTTTTGGCATTTGGCTTATGACGTTTGACAAGTGCTACCTTATGAAAAACATAGCAACAACATTCTTTTGATCTATGCTATGTTTACTATTCATGTTTAATCATAGTTTCTAATCATAAAATAAATTATATATAATTATCTACTTCAATTTTCTTATTTATTTAATTAAATTTAATTTATCAATTACATAATGATCTACTTTTGTTATTGTTAATCAATGTCTATATGCGTATGTTAGCCAGGACGTAAAGATACGACTAACCAATGAGAGATGTGTATAAAACTCGCTCTCATTGGTGGGAATTCAAAAATGTAAAAAAGACACGGTTTTGAATTCAGTTAAGAGGAGACCATTTTGTACGACAAAAAGATACTTACTAAAATGTAAATAAAAAGTCAGTTTAAGATCGAAGTTATATTTAATCAAGAGCCTTACATTACAACTATAACATCAAGCACACTCTTCACGGGGTTGAGACTTGTGACGCTTATCAACTTTATCGAGACCTTTGAAGGCTGGCCTATATTTAGGGCAACGGATTAGCGTTGCCATAGAACGTGGGAATGCGGCCAGCATTTTGGGAATGCTCCCCACCGACAGCGATCTGGACTACATCTTTTACTTGTAAATATGTTTATATTAGTATTTAATTTCTAAGTTTTTTTTTGTAGTGTAATTTATTTGTAATTTAGTTTATTATTAACTATTTAGTTTTAATTCACTAGCCAATTTTTTTTTAAATTCGTCACTTCACGTTTGTCTTTATTTGAAACTTGTCGAAACTCTACCTCAATAACATTCTACATAAGTCAGTAACAATATCTTGTAATTGTAACAATACATTGCTAAGAAATAAACAACAGGCGTTATATAAAACTTAATATTGAGTAATCTTTATTCGTAAATATCGTCTGGACATTTTGATGACGACTTTTTGAAGTGAAACTTCTTTAGAATCGTTGTGATTTGAAACTCGATGAAACGAAGGAGCGATACTAAAAAAAGATAAACACATAAAATTCAACCTTATTTAATTCGAAATAAAACATTTCTCTTTACCCGTTAATATTAATTTTCTATTTAAATAAAACTTAAAAGAATTCAAATTAATTTTACCTCTATTGCTATATATACTTAAGTCAGATATTCTTTTATACGTAGATCAAAGGAAATTGTGCGTAACAGTGCATTGAATTTTGAACTTTATGCTAGTCAAAATACTTAGAATAAACACGTCTATAATAGAATAGAAATGCGAAAATTCATATGCTCTAAAGTTTCATTTCTACTGCGTGCGAATTGCACAGACACACAATTTTTTTAAAAGTGAAACTATTAGAATTGTTCTGCTTTGAAAATCGATGAAACGGTAAAGTGACCTTTTGAGTTTCGGATGCGTGCATTAGCCATTGCGCTACCACGACTTCATTATGACATTTTTATATATGAGAAGTATGTAATACTAATATTATAAAGAGGTAAGTTTGTGACGTTGTAGGTGGTAATATCCGAAACTACTGAACCGATTTAAAAAATTATTTCACTGTTGGCAAGCTACACTATCCCCAGTTGACATAGGCTATGTTATATTTTCAAAAAAAGTAGGGATCCTTACTAAAAATCCGATAGTGTAACCCAAGGTGTAAAAAAATCACCTAAAATCGCGTGAGCTGCGAAAATTATTGATGATAGAATAAAATAATATACTATGACTTTGCAGAATACATTATTATTTATAAAAAGTGTGGCGACAGCATATGTCTAACTATTATAGTTATATGCCACAATAAGTGTTCTTTTATTTTAAAAATTAATTAAAATGCCGCCGCTAGAAAAGCTCTTTATTTGTATCTAGGTATTCATCCTTATTAAAATAAATTACTTTATATTCAAGACTGCTTCAATACCTTTATATAACTTTTTGAATAATTCAATCCGGACATTCCATTCGAAAGATATCGCGAGTTTAAACATGTAAGCATTAGAACGAAGTTGCGTGGTCGCCGCGCACCCTAATCGGCTAGATACGCTTATGCGATGTAGGCGTCACTGGGGTACGGGCAGTACGGGAGGGGAAATATTTTGAATTCGCTGAGTAGGTAATTAAACTCAACAAAAAACAAAGAGGTACAGTTTGTGAGTTTGTGACGTTTTAGGGGGTAATCTCTGGATCTACTAAACCGATTTTAAAAATTCTTTCACCAGTGGAAAGCTACATTATTCCTGAGTGACAAGGTATATTTGATTGTGATTAATACTAAGTATTTTTTAATTTTTTTCTGATGCCCAGCGAAGTGGGCACGGGTCAGTTAGTTGTCATATAAATTGGTAAAAAAATATTTGGATGTTAAACTTGAAAAATAAAACTATAATCTGGTAATTAAGTGGCCAGATAGTAATTAAGAAAAACAGTTGTAGAATAGAAATGATTTAGACAATTAATTATCTAGTTGACGACCTAGGCCTAGAAAAAGAAAGGGAGTGAAATTAAAAATGAATCACCGCATTTTACGTCCAAAAAATGTCAGATTGAATTTGGACCCCAGTACTAGCAGGGATTAATCATAGACAGAGAGTATGGAAGTTATAAAAAAAAATCTATGACACTCACCACAGTGATGCAAAGTCGATGGCCACGCTGATACTGTGAAAATGACGAAATTAAATATAATACTATTAACCGCAACATCTGATTGTCTATAATTGTTTCACAGAATAGGAAACGTTGTAATCAATTGTTGTTTAAAATATAACTAAAATGATTTTATATTTTACCTTAAAAGGACAAAATCGTGTTCTGTTTTAGGGTCATTAATGTGGGTAAAATTTCCAAAAGTACAAGTGGTTCTACGTAGAGTAGTCATAACTTTTAAGGTGACCAACTATACTCATTTACTAAGTTTTGTACTCTTTTTTTCGCAAACCGTACTCTTTTCAAATCCTCTCTGTACTCTGGCAGTACTCGTTTGTATATTAATTAAATATTTAAAATTATTTTGACAGTGATTTAAATTTCGCACGCACATATGGCTGCCGTTTCCGGCACAATTGAGAGGCCGTATTAAGTACCTGGAGAGATAGATAGATACTACAGATCTCTTTTTCTAACAACGTCAAAATTACATTTGTGAAAAGAGATGGATATATTTATTTCTTCAATATTTGTGTACGTAATCCCCAGGCTGATGTACGGCATGCTTGACAATCTTGACGCATGCGTAGTATGTACGTCAAAGTTTTATGGGAATTCCCTTTCTGTTTAATTAATTTGAGGTTAGAGAAAACCAACAATTTCGTACTTTTTGTTCAAGTTAACAAGATTTGAGGTGTACAAAATAAAATAAAGTTTTATTTTATTTGTCTAGTGAAGGTGAAGTTGCATGTAAGTATTAATATTATAGTTTCATTTTCATTTTACTTAAATAATATCAGATTATAATATTTATTTAAAATCAAAATAAAAAATATATTACTAATATAATTTTTAGATTATTAATTCAAATATGAGCGATATCGATAAAAAAAGAAGGAAAAATCGTTTAAACGAAAATTTTAAAAAAAGAGTTTCTTTTCATTGTAGTTAAAAATCGAAATTATGACTCCTTGCTTAAATGCACAATCTGCAATAGGGAATTTTCAATTGCAATTCATGGACGTAGTGCAATAATGGCACATATTGAAACTAAAGTATATAAAACGTGAACAAAATATAGTTGGTCACCTTATAACTTAAAATATGTTATCTGTAAGATTCCGTTTCGAATTAAATATATTCATTTTCATATTCAGTAGTTGAGAGTGTTTCCGAACAATGTTTACGATGTGTGAGTAAGAAAGGTAGATGATGAATGAAAGAGAAGATTTGAAAAGATAAAGAATAGACGGTGATGGAAAAAAGGACAAGGGACGACAGAATGGGAGCGTGAGTTGAGAGCTGGTGCTAGACGAAGGACGTAGTATAAGATTACTAGGATATGCTCGCGATTTCAGCCACGCTTGACTTAAAATTCCAGCGGGATTCCCGGGATAAAAAGTATGACACATTTTATTACATGACATTTCTTATCGATCAGTGAAAAAACCGCATTGGAATTCGAAAATTTTCAATCTGTTCATTTCAAATCATTCCCAGAAAAAATCCCGCGGGATTCCAGGGATAAAAAGTAACGTAGATTTTAAGAAATCATTGTCGATCAGCGAGAGCCGCATCGAAATCGGCCTATAGTTAGTTCGCGTTAAAAATGCAATGAGTCATCAGTGCACCTGCAGGGTAAAGGTGTATTCACAGTGGTGTTAACATTCAAACAAATTACATTTTTAAAGATTAAGTTTAATGAATTTAAGAAATACACTTAAAAGTTAAAAATCAAAATTAAGTCAATAATATTTTAATCACTATCACTTATATCCTCGTTAGTATTTATAATAAAATAATTTTCTGCAGCGAGTTCCATGACGTCATCTACATCCCACATGGTATTTTCTTCTTGTAAGACGTGGTCCCAGCATTTCTTCCATCAATCAGCGTCTACTAGCCGAATTGCGTCATAAAATATTTTTTTCACGTCAGTCATCTTAAAAGTTGTATTGTTGGCAGCAATATATTTTTTTATTTGGGCCCACACCAACTCAATGGGGTTCACTTTGCAGTGGTAACGGAGGTAAACGGAGAATTTCAATTTTTTAAATATAAATCAGTTAACACAATTACAGGACACAACCGTCGCGTTCGAAGTTATGCCTTCAACTGGCCTTGTAATTTGTAAACATTTGATTGGTTAGGGGGCGGGGCTAGGCCGGCGAACAATGATGACTCACTTCATTCTTAACGCGAACGAACTATAGTAGTTTTTACGTGAATCCCGAACAGAGACTAAAAAAATTACATCGTGTTCTCCGTCGTTTATATAGTCTATTCCAGTTGGTTATTTTCATAGCTTCAAAGTACAGACACGGCATCTATAGAAGTTTATAATATTATAGATAGACTAGAGTTAGTAGTTAGTGCGTACTTCTTGTTTAAAGAAAAGACGTTAATACAGGTTTCATTGTGTTCAATTTTTATGTTAGTGCTATTTGCCCCCGGAAGATCCACTTCATTTTATATCGCAAACTACCCCATCTCCTGGCATGAAAAGTATTTATATCCATTTTCGGTATTAAAACTACATTTAAACAAAATTGAAGCAGAAAAATCCAGTACTCCTAGTAGTTTTCCGTGAATACTTAACGGATAGACAGATCGAGTTACTATCGAATTTTTTTATAGATGATAAATTTTTATATCTATAAACTTGAGAAATGACAAGCTTTCATCTCTTATTTCAACCCGTTGTAGTTTTATTTACCTATCCCCGTCTATCTATCTGTAAACTACATAAATGTCTAAAATTGACCAAAATGACCAAAAGAGCAAATACTTAAACCACCCAACCATAGAAGCTGATGTCATAACTATCTTACTTAATTGTTCCCTGAACTCAAGTTACGCCTAGAGACTTGTTTTTAGTAAATAATAAACTCTAGTTTGACGTAATTGTTAAATTACAACCGGGATTAACCCAAAAAATAAGTTATTCATAGAAACTGTCTCCTAAGTAAACAACAACAGATATTCAACGACGTACGAATCTTTATTTATGGAAAACCTACAGCTAGATACATTTGATTAGATAACTACAATTAACAAAAGAAAGCCAATGACAGGTTTTCGCGAATAAGCTATTGATTAAAAGTAACATGCAGACGTAAAAAAGGCACCGAGATGCTTAGTCACTGTTGACAAATTTAAGGCTTAGACACCGCTTGGCTCCTGAAATACTGATTGCAAATGGGTCGATGTCATCATATTTACTTACATTATTTAAATAATTACTTGCTCGCACTAGAAATGAGTTTTGTCTGTAATTAGTAAAACTTAAAGGTACATTTATGGGTTGATTAAATCGTATAGACTTCGCTGGAATATTAAAGTGGACCTTACTTAGAAGATCTGGAAAGTCAATATCGGAGGAAATAATTTTTAGAAGAAGTAAAAAGTCAGCAATATCTCGCCGGTCTTTAAGTGGCAAGAGGGGAAACTTTTTGCAAAGATCAAAATATGAATCACTAGAGTACTGGATCTTTTTCCTATAGCATAAATGTCAAACAAAACGCTTTTGCACACTTTCAATGCGGTCTATATATTTATTGGTGCTGTTTTGTATGACAGTAAGCGTGGCTCGTACCCGAATGAGACAAATAACAGCTGCGTGTCACGGAGATGAATATGATAGATAGATAACACTTTATTGCTCACCAAAATAGCAAATACAAAACCAAAATGTATAATTACAATACTTCTTGGCAAAACAACAGGCGGCCTTATCGCTAAAAGCGATCTTTTCCAGGCAACCTCGCTTAAAAGAAATTCTTAACAATCTGGCGATGTAGGTACATAATAAATAATGTACATGAATAGTAGGTACATAATAAATATGAATACATACATAAATCCAGACACATTTATCGAATACCAAAATATACGTATATCCTACTTCCTACAAATAATATAAACATGAAAGTTTGTAAGAATATATGTATGAATGGATGTTTGTTACATTTCATGAAAAACTACTGAATGGATTTTGATGAAACTTTACAATACTATAGCTTATACACCAGAATAACACATAGGCTATAATTTATACAGATATAATGTGAATTATCCAAAATATAACGATTTTCCATCACTACGCGGGTGAGACCGCGGGGCGCAGCTAGTACGACATAATGTAAATAAATATATTTATTAACATTATATTATGACAAGTATTTTATATTAACATACTCGTATATAACATTACAATCGATAAATAAGTAAATGTTTAATATATTAGACATATTCATTTAAAGACAGATAGTACATTCTAAGTGAGTTCCGAAATGTAGGTTGTAGGAATATGTTGCGGTGGATGTGTGGAGTGACGCGGAAGGATCGCGTCAGGAACTCCAGCATCCGCGGCAGCCTTCATCTCCGTGACATACGGATAATCTGCAAGAACGTCGCTTACGCGGGTGGGTACGGCTACGTTTTACTAAAACCGTGCCGCCTCCACCAGCTCCGGGTCGAAGAGTAGACCTAAGAAATACTTGCTTAACATCCTAAAGGATGACATGCGCAATGATCTCACCATCAAACAATAGCCACCCTCAGTATGTAGCTACACTGCTACACTAAGATATACGTGTTACTTTTTTTTCAAAATCAGCGGATTCGATTTCTGACTAGGGCAATTGATTTTTAAAAAATCTAATGTAACCACTTTAGTTTTCATCAAAATAAGCCCCGAGACTACTACTTTTGAGTGTTTTTTTTCTATTTCGTATGGGCTAGGATTCGAACTTGGGGACCCACTTGAAAAGTACACCTATATTATTGTTGTCTTTGTCATACTTCCTGCTTTTTAGTGTGATATGAAAACGAAGATTAGAAAAACTTAAAGCCAGTAGTCGGCATAAAATTATTCGAAACAATTTTAACATCGACGAAGGCATCAAAACCATTTATAATTAAAAATAACTTACATATTTATCACTAAAAAGCCCACAGACATCTTTTAAATATTTTGAATTTTAAATGTCAATAATAGCTGAATAATTATTGTTTTCTTTTTAATTAATCAAAGATAAATTGTACAAAGATCACTTATGTATTTATTCAAACACAATATACTACTAATCAAGAAATACATTGACAATAATTACGCAGATAAATAACACCGGCCCACATGAAAAAAATGGCCTGTACTTTTGGACAGACCTAGCTATTCTGGGGTCGGTTTGGTCACCCTCAACATTTTGAGGATGTATGTAGGGACCAAACTCACCCTAGATTCGGATTCAGCGAACATACACCCTCGAAAGTTTGAGGGTGTATGGACGAAACTCACCCCAGATTCGCATTCAGCGCATCGAAATACATAAGAATAGATGGGTCTGCTCAAAAGTACAGACCACTCTTCTTATGGGCCGGTGTAATTAAGTAAAACAATGTAATTTTTAATTAAATTATTACTATTTTGAATTATTAAACTTGCTATTGTATGACTTCACTGAATCACTGTTTACTATAGCATAGTAGGCCGTGACTACGATCTCGCTTCCGTATCGTTATTGCGTTGCGTTTTATTGCCTTCGTTCCGTTAAGAAAATCAGCAAATCATAAGTTGATTGAGCGGTTTTGATCCGTGCGTAATTTGTGTGCTTTTTTTTATTGCGTAGCTGGCAAACAGGCAGACAACCCAGCTCATTGAAAGTAGTTACCGTCGCCTATAGACATTTGCAACACCAGGGGCGAAGCCAACGTGTTGCCAGCCATTGAAATGAAATAAAAAGGATATGATGGTGGATAACATAGAGGGATCAGATAGGAAGAATTGGTTAAGGGGAGTGGGAAGTGTGCCATCGGAATTCTCAGTCATCACACGAAACAAGATTAGCACAAGGCTAATTGTGTCATGCCGATATTTTGTGAGACGCTGTATCACACCGATCGAGCTGGTACAAAATGCTGTAATCAAGATAACGATTCCAGCATGACTCTACCACGTATAAAGTCACAAGATTTTCACTGTGACATTTAAGTCCTACTTTGGGCTTGTCCATAAAAAAATCATTATAATGTGTAAATGTGAATGTGATTTTATTTGTGTATATGTTTGACCAAATTTAGACTAAGGCGGGTCACTTCAATGAAACAAAAAACGATGCTAGATCGATTCAAAATTTATTAATATTTACTTACATACTTATATTACCAAAACGTAAACCATACCGCGATCTATTGTTTGGCTAGCGCCATCTATCGAGGTACAAAATAACTTTTGCTCCATACTTAACCACTTTCAATATTATTGTACTAACTCGCGTTAATATTCTACTATGGACAAAATATGAACTAAATGCTTACCATAACTTAATATTTTGTTCATAATTAAGTCCTAAACATAGATCTGTCTTCAACTCAGATTAACATTTAAGTGTTAAATTTTATAAAACACTACAATAGAGTATGGTTAACTTTAAATACATTATACAAAATCAAATCACTGGTTCAACAAAAATTCAAACAAAAATAAAAATAAAAAACACAAAATATTGATACTAAACAGAAATAATTCATGTGTAATGAGCACAAGAAAGTAGACATTATGGTGGATCTTTTACAAAACATTGATAAATTCATACAAAAACACAAAATGATAGACACGATAATATCTATTGAAAAAAAAAAAAAAATATATATATATCAAACAGACAAAAAAATAATTACTGTTATTTGTAATTAACACAAAACAAGAAAATACTTAATTGCTAACAGGAAGAATACATAACTTTGACACCGGTCTTTTAATTTGTGACCCTTACATTTTAGAGTAACAACACGCGTAATTCCGTCCAATCCGGGATGTTTTTGAGTGATGATACCATATAGCCACCGAGCTGGTGGTAAATCATCCTCTGTCACCAGAACGACATCACCAATACCCGGTTCCGGAGTCTGATAAGCCCATTTATAACGATTCATAAACTGGGTTAAATATTCTTTTGACCATCGTCGCCAGAAATCTTGTAACATACGCTGTGTCAACTGCCATCGCTTTAAACTAGTGAGATTTGACTGTTCAAAGTTAAATTCCGGTACAAGCACAAGAGGTTCTCCGACCAAAAATGACCTGGAGTTAAAGCAGTTTGATCTTGAGAATTTTCACTAAATCTTGAAATAGGACGAGAATTTAAGCATGCCTCTATTTGAGACAACACGGTAGCCATCTCCTCATAAGTCAAAGTGTTGTTTCCAACAACCCTTTTTAGGTGGTGTTTTGTAGACTTTATACCAGCCTCCCAAAGTCCACCAAAATTTGGAGCATGAGGTGGTATAAAGTGCCAGTTAGTTCCATTATCTGATAGCCAACCCGCTATTTCTTTGGTGACGCTTGATTTTTCAGCAGCCAGCAGCTTCTTTAATTCTTTCGCAGCACCAACAAAATTTGTACCATTGTCGCTGTAAAGATCAGCACAATGACCACGTCGAGCTACGAACCTTTTAAATGCTGCCAAAAATCCATCAGACGTCAAGTCACTTACAGCCTCAAGGTGAATAGCTCTGGTCGCCATACATACAAAGAGGCAAATATATCCCTTGTAAGCATGAAGTCCTCTTCCCTTTGATGTGCGCATATTTATTGGGCCGGCGTAGTCCAGTCCACTCTGGTAGAAAGGACGGCTGGCAGTTACCCTTGCTTTGGGTAACTGACCCATGTCCCTGTTCCCTATTACGAGCTGCATGACGTACGCACGCAATACAGTTGCGTACATAAAATTTGGTGCGATTTTTTGCATTAAGTACCCAATATTTTGATCTTAAATAATTAAGCATTAGTTGGGGCCCTCCATGTAACGTCTTTTGATGTGTATCTGCTATTAACAAATCCGTAAAATGAGACTTGGATGGTATTATAATCGGATGTTTTCGATTTTCATCAATTGCGGCTCTCTCTAAGCGTCCGCCTACTCTGAGCAAACCATCATTATCGATGAATGGATTAAGTGAGGTAAGTACACTTTTCTTGTGAACCTTTCCTATCTTAATAAGATCTTCTATTTCTTGTCTAAATTGTTGCTTTTGACACTGTTTAATGCAAACTATCAATGCTTCATTCAGTTCTTTAGCTGTTAACCATGAAGGAAATTGTTCAGAGTTGCTACTTCGTTTCTTACAATACATAAAGCGCCTGCAATAGGCGATTACTCTGACCAGTTTTCTTAGCGTTGAGAATCTGGACCATACTGGTAATTCTGACTGTTTGTCAATTGTAACATAACTCACCTTGTGTGTCTTTGCTTCTAAATCTGTACTGCATGCTATCTTCTTTCCATAATCAATCTTTTTGTTTTTCAGCCATCTCGGCCCTTCCATCCACAGCTGGTTAGAAATTAATTCAGCTGGCTTTAATCCTCGTGAAGCATAATCTGCAGGGTTGTCTGCTGATTTAACATGAGCCCATTGGCTACTATCCATTACTGTTAAAATCTCTGAAACTCTATTCGCGACAAATGTCTTCCAATTAGATGGATGTTTACTGAGCCAAGCAAGTACTACTGTCGAATCCGTCCATGCATAAATCTTCTTCTTGTCAATGTTCAATACTTCCGCTACTTCACACAATAACTTCGACACTAAAACTGCTCCACACAGTTCAAGTCGCGGTATTGAAACTTGCTTTATTGGCGCAACCTTTGTTTTTGCTGTCACCAAGGGAGAATAAACGCCATTTTGTTGATCAACTACACGGATATAAACGACTGCTGCATAAGCCTGATTCGAGGCGTCACTAAATCCATGCAGTTCCAATGTGCCACCACAATAAGTTCTTAACCACCTAGGAATCCGATATTGAACAAGTTGTTCGAGTTCGCTCCGGTAAGTACACCATTCTGTTAACAATGTAGATGGTAACTCTTCATCCCAATTAATTTCACATAACCATAATTTTTGAATTAATATTTTGGCTTTTATGATTACAGGTGCCAACCAGCCTAATGGATCGAACAACATTGATATATGAGATATAACACTTCTCTTAGTTATAGGTATCTTCAATGGAGGCAGTTTGACTGTGTATATAAATTCATCATCTTCTCTGGACCAGGTAAGTCCCAATATTTTTATTACTGTATCTGTTTTCAATTCTAAATTTTCTTCTTCTTCTTTATCTTCTCTTATATATTTCATTAATTCTGAATTACTGCTTTTCCACTTTTGCAGATCAAAACCTCCCTTTGCTAATAATTGCTTCATTTGGTAAAATAATTCTTTTCCTTCAGATATGTTTTGGCAGCCGGTCATCAGATCGTCCATATAAAAATCTGACAAAGTAATTTCACGTGCAATAGGAAAGCGGTCTCCTTCATCATGTGCAATTTGGTGCAATGTTCTGATGG
Organism: Dendrolimus houi; assembly: GCA_039645545.1. Classification (NCBI taxonomy): domain Eukaryota; kingdom Metazoa; phylum Arthropoda; class Insecta; order Lepidoptera; family Lasiocampidae; genus Dendrolimus; species Dendrolimus houi. The sequence continues at coordinate 13,054,913 of CM077141.1, read as the reverse complement.
CTAAAAATGGAGCTGATGCCGTGCCGAATGTTAACCTCAATAGCCGTAGGTGTTGGATTTCGTCTTTGGGATCTTGCCTCCACAATATTCTTTGGTAATCAGCATCTTCCGTAGATATTAACACCTGCCGGTACATTTTGACAATATCTGAAATTATGCAAATAGGATGCAATCTCCACCTCATTATAATGTGCCGTAAATCTGCTTGTAGATTTGGACCTACCATTAGTTCACTATTCAACGACACACCATTTTTACCCAAAGTTGAGGCATCAAATACGACTCTAACTTTACTTGTTGTTTTATCTTCCTTATTACCGCATGGTGGGGAAGATATACGACATGATCTTTGTTAACTAACTCCGAGGAATAATTTCAATATGACCCAAGTCGATATATTCGTTAATTACGTCGACATATTGCTTTTTAATTCTAAATCTCTGGCTAACCTTTTCTCTAAGTTCAAAATCTACGTAATGCAATATCCTTTGTTTGGCCATTTACGCATTGTGGTGTAGCCGTTTTAAAAGGCAATCTAACAATATAACGACCTTCGGAATCTCGTTGTGTAGTTTGCTTAAAGAATGCTTCACATTCTTGTTCTTCTTCCGTGAAATGCCTTTTTGGCATCCACGTTTCTTCTAATTCCCAAAACTTCTTTATAAGATCATTATGATCAGCTTCTACTGTTAAATAGTTACAGCTCTCTACATGTTCTTCCCTTCCAGTGACTTCTCCCGACAGTATCCAACCTAATTCAGAATCCTGTGCTATTAAAGATCCCGGAGAACCTCTGCAAAATCCTTGTTTGAGGACTTTACTATACACCGAGGAACTTAAAAGAATATCAATTTTCCCAGGTGTCTTCCAAGTAGAATCTGCTAAATTATACTGCTTGAGTTCTCCCCATAACGGAAAGTTGATTTCATTACAAGGAAGAATTGATGTTAATTTCTTCTGTACATGAGCCTTAACCGACAAAACAAAATGAGGATTGTACATTGATTGCAATCTTAAGTAAACAATATATTTCGAGGTCAATGCACAACCTTTGTTATCTTCTCCTAGCCTTAGTGATGATTTATGACAGGTATGTTTTTTAAGTCCTAAAAGTTGCACAGCTGACTCCGTAATATAAGAAGCCTGCGAGCACTGGTCCAGCAAAGCACGCAAAGTAACCTGTGTGCCTGTACCGGATGTAACCTTCACTAAAGCCGTAGGTAACAAATCATGACTGCTAGAAGTTGCAGCACAGTTTGTTACGATTTTACTGGCATCGTCTTGTGTTGCTTTTGTATCAACTGATTGCTTATGTTCTACTTTAGAGTCAGTTGATATTGACGCGTCCTTAGAATGGAGTAAAGAATTATGCTTTCTTTTACATAACCGACATCTAGTCGGTAACCGACACGCATATACTGCGTGACCTGGCCCGAGACAATTAAAACATAATCCTTTGGTTTGGACAAAACTACGCCGTGAAGCGACGTCTTTATTACAAAATTTCTTACAATTACCAAGTTTATGTTCTGATTTGCAAAATATACATGACAAAGTAGCTACGTGTAATGTTTTAACAGGTATGTTTTTTGTGACAGTGGTTTTTGAAGGGTTATTATTTAAAAATTCTAATGAGCGAAACCTTTGTTCTAAAAATTTATTAAACTGGTCTATTGATGGTAAATCTTCTGAGTATTCACAAATTTTTGCTTCCCATAATTTACGGGACTCGGGATCTAACTTTAAACTTAAAATATATATAACAATGATATCCCAGGTTTCAATCTTTATTCCCAAATTTTTGAGTGCATTTAAACAATCGTTGCTTGTATCTAATAATTCCTTAAGAGATGCTGATGACTCAGCTGATATATTTTTCTGACTCATAAAACGCTTGAGTATACAAGATGCCATATATTTTTATTATTATAGCGATTGTTTAATTGTTCCCAAGAAATCTGGTAATTTGAGCTACAGATAGGTATATTCCTCAAAAGTTGATCAGCCTCTCCAGTTAAATGACTTTTTAAATATTGAAGTCTCTGTACATCATCTAAAGAATTGTTGTTATGGATAAGTGATAAAAATAAATCACGGAAGGTGATCCACTCCTGAGTATTGTCCTGAGAACATAGGTATACTAATTTTAGGTAACTTAATATTGCAAGACTTAGCTGAACCTTCTACACAATCTTGTGATACATTTCGAAAAACTTCTGTTTTACACAGTTTGGTGAGTGTCTCTTTTAATTCCGTTTTATAGTCTAAATATAACTCTTCAGTTACTTCATAAACTTCTGATGAACAATAATTAGACTTGTTATATTCTGCTTCCTTTATTTCGCTTAATATTTTTAAATGTGTATCCGAAAATGAAGTCCACTGTGATTCCAATCTCTCCAATCTTACTTCAACATATGACTTAGAAATTCGATCCTTGGGCGACTTTTTGAAATTAGTCTTGGCTTTCGATATTGCCATATTAATGTCCATTTGAATTTTATTGTAGGCTTCCATGTTGTGTAGATATCAATACAAAAATTTTACACAAATACAATGTTCACCAGTAACCTTTTGATAGATGTAAACACTTAAGCCAAAGCGCAATCTTGTGCATGTGCTCTCTCTGTAGGTACAAATTATTGCAAGAGAAACTTCACAAAATATTCTAAGTCGCTGTTAAAAATTTCAAAAATTTTCTAAGTCCTTAAAAATTTCTTCGAAATTTTTCTAAGTCGCTGACAAATTCTTCGAAATTTTTCTAAGTGTTTGGACTTTTAAAAGACTTGTAAAAAATCGGGCATGGATTCCCCGTCTCTTCACTTTTTTGTAAATTATTCCAAGTCCATGCAAACACTGTTAAATTTTCTAAGTCCATGCAAATTTACCAAGTTAAATTGTTCTAGAGAATAAAGTTCAATTTACTTACAGTTTTATGTCCATATATACTGATACACGTCACTCACACATATACACACGTACGACGTCACTGCTATTTGTTGTCCGTTTTCTCCGCTAGATGGCGCCACCTGCTCCACGGGCTGCTGGTACTAAAAGGGACGCCCCGAGCAGCGACCCACTGCCCATAGGTGCGATAGTGACACAAAAAAAATTGTTTCTCGGGAACCAGATTTACTGACATCCGGCTCGAAGGACCATGACCAAATTTAGACTAAGGCGGGTCACTTCAATGAAACAAAAAACGATGCTAGATCGATTCAAAATTTATTAATATTTACTTACATACTTATATTACCAAAACGTAAACCATACCGCGATCTATTGTTTGGCTAGCGCCATCTATCGAGGTACAAAATAACTTTTGCTCCATACTTAACCACTTTCAATATTATTGTACTAACTCGCGTTAATATGTTTGTTCCGAAATTTCGCTTGATCTGGTGCTAATTCTCACCATAAATGTTCCCCCGAATTTCCTTGAGATCGTTTTTTAATTGCGTAGTTAAGTGTGAATTACGCAATTAAAAAAATGATCTGGAGGGAACTTTCCGCCATGGTTTTCCCTTTGCGTTATGACATGGGGTTCTTTAAGAAGGGCGTTATAAAATTTCTTACAGGTCGGTAACATGTTAGCGACATCCTGGTCGTTGCAAATGTCCGTAAGCGTCTGTAACCACTTTCCATCAGTTAGGCTGTCTGCCTGTTTGCCTGTTTCGGGCAATAAGAGAAAGAGAGAGAGAGAGAGAAATATTGTCATATCAAAAAAGCGACGGATGGGTTGTGTAAAAGAATTTTTGTCTACTATGCAGCAGACATGTGCGCCGCGCCGGCGCGACGCCACCGTCTTTGTTCGGCGCGTCGCCGCCATTTGTCCGCTACGCGTACGGTAGACAGACGTTGTTTGATTTGTAAACAATATCGATATTATTTATAGGCAATTTAAGTAATTAAAATGGCTGAGCTTTCTAAAACCGTTACTTATAGAACAGATAAATGATAGTCTGAAAATAATAGAGCTATTGTCCGCGTCTTTGAATCATCTATCTGCCTATTTATTCTCGGTTTGCAGCTTAGACCTTTAGGACCACCCGAATCTAGATTGTGATTATTTTTCGAAGCTAACATAGATGGAGTAGATTTAAATACAGTAACTTACTGAAAACCTCTAGCTAGCCGCCGCTGCTGTTTTTCAAAGTGGCGCACATAGCAATGATGAAGTAGATACATATTTCTGTGTATGCCACCGGATCATAATCCTGTGAAAGCCATCAACTTTTGAGAGAAATAATTTAAAACTATAAAGTATCAATATATATCGGTCAGCTTATCTACCAAATTAGTAACGATATGTGCAGTTAGGTCGCATACAGCCATTGTTCGTGGTTATAAAAACACGATCACAATACATTCATCTTCACATGAAAATACGTTCATAAATCATAATATTGTGTTGTATGAATTAACAAATCTCTCCATTATGTAGCCGTATTCTTGTTTATGATTAATTATTATAATTATTATATAAATCTATTGTAATTAAAATCATCGTTGAGATTCGCTTTACCCGCTGTCGCGGCAGCACGTCCGAATTAAACCTTTTAGCTATAAAAGTGTGTTTTCACTTACAAAAGGACCTATAATCACGAACCACCATCCGAACAGGTCGCAGTAAAAATGTCGAAGTTTATTTTGTATTACACATTTTATTAATAATAATCGAATACAATAAAAGAAAACTTAACTTATTTGTATTGTATTCTACTTATAGTCCCTCAAGACTATAAGTAGAATACTGAGCCTAGATCACTGTCTTCTATGGGTAAGGTGTCCAGAAGGCTGGCTACGTTTCCTCGCTGGATCGCCATACTGATCCGTTGAATACTGATTTTGAATTTAAAGTACTTAATGATAAAAAATTATGGATATAGCACGTGGGTTACAGTGAGAGAGGAGGAGCCTGCCTACCGCTGCCGTATGCGTGAGAGACAGACAGACTGGCGCCGTAACGCGCTACGTAACGAAGCGGTTTACCCTCCCATAAGAAGTTATCACCTCAAAACCCGTAACACCATATAGCGAAGATAGAACTAATTATGAGAATAATACATCAAAATTTTCGTTGTCATTGTCCTTGTCACGACGATCTATTTGTTAGTGAATTGTAACGGTGGCGCCAATTAAAGCGCCATCTTTTCGGCTATATTCGTCTATCCCTTGGGAATAACTTTTTCCTGGATTAAAGGTACTTAAATACCCTATGCCCTATTCTATAACCATTATATTTGAAGGTTGTACAAAAGCATCCCTCCCCCAAAATGAGGGATACTTTAAGACAATAGATAACAATAAGAAAGCAAAAACGTAACCGATAGAACTAGTAAGATATTGTTACGAGTTGCAGAACTCGAATTAAAATGCCGTTGGAATTATTATAGAGTTTATTAGAAACATACAAACACGTATAACACAGGTACAAATATAACCGAACTCAATAAGTCCAAACGTAATGCAGAAGATCGTAATTCAAATACACGCGCAAAGTCCGTCACTAAATAGATTACCGAATGTACACAAGTCTTGCTGCGCTTGTGGTTATCGCTCGACTGCACCTTCCTCAATCGGGCCATTGCTTTATATTGCACAAATGCAAATATGTCTACCCGGCAAGCGTCCACGCAATTTCTTAGAAATCGTAACCCTCACACCTTGCTAATGATTGCCATAAAAGATTACAATACACAATGGGCTGTTTTCTAATCACAAATTTTAAACACAAAGTAAACAAAAGAAGTCCAAAGGCCGAAAAGGTAATAAAATGTATTTCTACAGTTTCTACAGGCTGCAGGTGTGAATTTGTCTTTGTCGGCACCTAGGTCGTAACAATATGTAGACCTAGCAGTTAAGGAAATGTAATAGAAAGGGTATTGTATTTCTTTTTTTCGAAAGGAATAAAAAAAAAACAATAATACAAAGCAATAAGCCCGGATAATCAAGTTAGTCCGGAGAGAGGAAGAAAAAAGAATGATTGATAAGCCCCATGATGTCATAATAATTATGTTATTTCTTGAACACCCTCAGGTGTGCTCAGAGAGCAGTGCCAGCGAGTCCTCATTGGAATCTTCAAGCGGATATGGAAGTCAAGGTGCCTTCGCCGCTGAAGATCATTCCCATCAGCACCAGGTCCAACATGCCGATGGTGAGATTGACGACCCTGTGTCTATGGTTTTGAAGTTAAAATTTGTGGTTGCGATCGTGTTTAGACTTTCGGTCTTATTCATAGAGAGTTAGGATAAGTTTAAACGCTTCTTTAATAACCATAAAGACGTTAACGCTCTATGAATAAGACCGTTTATCCCTGCTTACATATTTGTGGAATGAATTTTTTCTCGTATATTTTTTGTTTATTTATTTTTAAAGTATTTTTTTATTGATTATATAATGGTATAAAAATACAAAGCGTCACTTTTGCGTCACACATATACAAGCCAGTATTACTGCTATGGATTGATAGAAGTATGTATACTTAGTACATACTTTTAGAATAATTTATAAAATTGGTTAAATGCGTGAGAGTTCACTTCATCTTGAGGGTTCTGTAGAGATAACAAACGCACTACTTTCGTCATTTGGATATTAAATTAAATTTAGAAATAAAATTGAAGTGTCTGCTTGTAATGTCAAAATAAAAATGTGAAAAAAATTAGGGGGGATAATTCGGACCAGGAGATGCCGAAAATGCAATTTTTAGAATTTTTGTTTGAATTTTGTCTGGATGTTCCGGCTAATCTTTGAAACGGCTGGACTGATTTTGATGGGACTTTCACTGGCAGATAGCTAATGTTATAAAGAGTAACTTAGGTTATTTTTAAAATTAGGGTTCCGCGAAAAAATACTCCACGCGTACGAAGTCGCGGGCACAGCTAGTATAAAATAAAAATGATATGTCACAGAGAAACACTTCGTACGTGTGTATGTACACAAATACGTTAGGAAAGAACAAACTGACGTACAAATAAACTCAGTTTCACGTTTATATAGACAGATACGATCGAAATATAGGCTTATACAAAGTGAAAACATAAACTCTATTAAACAGCAGTTAAGTTTAATGGATCATTATTTGACCCTGTGAGTCAAACAGGGAGTCTGTCGTCACCTTTTTCTTGTTGTTCGATTTTTGACACTTTTTGATATTCGATTTTCGAACGTTAATGTTTTTTTTTATGTGGGACTTATTTGATTTTCGAACCATAATGTTTTATTTTTTCTGTTGCGATTCGGTTTTCGAATATCAAATATTTTAATTTTTATGTTGCAATTCGATTTTAGAATTATAATGTCTTTATTTTTTAATTGCAATTCGGTTTTCGAATATTAATTATTTTAATTCGGATTTTTCGAATCGAATAATATCTTTATTTTTTATTTTAATTTTTTTATGAATATTAATATTTTTAATTCTTATTTGATTTTTTAGAATTATAATGTCTTTATTTTTTAATTGCGATTCTGTTTTCGAATATTAATATTTTTATTTTTATGTGGAACTTATTTGATTTTCGAACCATAATGTTTTATATTTGTGTTGCGATTCGATTTTCGAATAGTAATGTTTTTATTTTTATGTTGCGATTCGGTTTTCGAATATTAAATATTTTAATTTTTATGTTGCAATTCGATTTTAGAATTATAATGTCTTTATTTTTTAATTGCGATTCGGTTTTCGAATACTAAATATTTTAATTTTTATGTTGCAATTCAATTTTCGAATATTTTTTGTTCTAATTTTTATGTTGCAACTCGGTTTTTTAACTGTAATGTTTTTTTTTATTTTGATATTCGATTTTCGAACGTTAATATTTTTATTTTGCGATTCGTTTTTCAAATTGTTGTATTTTGTGTTTCGTTGTTGTAACAAGCTTTTGCATGCGATCTTGTTTGCGTACATAGCCGTCCAATCCGAGATAGTGACTTTGCGACGCGACAGCGACGCTTCAGTCGCTGCTGCGAGGGAGAGTTTCTCTATATCGTTGGGGAGTTTGGAGGAGGCCGTGAGGTCTTTGGACGAGGCGACGGATTCTCCTAACTTCGCTACTATAGGGAAAAAGCCCGCCGTGCCCAAAAGGCGGCCTGTTTCTATGACTGGTAAGGTTATGTAATTTCATTTTGCTAAACAAAGACCTATCTTTATATACATAATTGTTCTGTACGTGTTTATGTCACTGAACACCCTAAACTGCTGGACTAATTTTGATCGAATATTTGATGTGTGTTTGAATGGGTCCCTGGATGGTTTAGATTAAAAACTGAAACCGGTAGGTGGCGTTGTAAATAGTGTTGATTTTTTTATTTTTTTAGGACAGGACAGGACAACGTCTGCCGGGTGTCCGAATAATTTTTAGAATTCCCGAAACATGTTAGCTAAAATATAACGCTTATATTTCTGGTACGCCCGGCGGTTTACCTTTTCATATCGCAGGGTCATTTTTGTTACAATTAAATATTTTGAGGTATGAACGGGACAATCCTGAAAAAATAATAGTTTAAGAACTACGAAAATTAATTTATACGATATGCGTTTAATAGTTTTTGAGACTTTGTATTTTTGAGAGTTCATGAACTGCAGAACTACACACCTGCAATGCCGACGAAGTCGCGGCTAACGGCAAATTTAGAAATAAAACTTTTAATTTAAAAATATATTATTATTCATGCTCTACATGCATTAACTTTGTTAGTAGTCACTATCCAGTAATCGGCCATTTGATAATGATAACCGTATTAAATATAAATTTCAAACGGTATTGTACTAAATTATATGCATGTTAATATTATAAGTATATGTAAACTGGGTATGTGTTGAGTGTATTGCTATGCATGAAATTATTATTTTTTGCTTATTAAGTATGCACTTGAATGATGTATCTAGCCATTGTCAAATATTAAAGGATATTAAAGTTTTAAAATAATCTTCACATAACAAGCGTAACCGTCAGCCAAATTGTAAGTCTTTGACGGCTCATGCCGTTGGAGTTTCGAAAAACTTATGACGTCATAAGCCAAATTGTAGATCTGACGACTGACGCTCGTACAAAATCTATACAAGACCTTTTGTAAGATGATAACCGATCCACCGTATTGTGAGAGTTCTGATGGCCCATTTCCGTCTCCCCCTATCCTAGCTTCTCTGTCCTATACTCTAATCTGTTCCTTTATAACCTTCCCCTTGTTGAGGATAGACTCGATGGGCGAACGGCTCGCTCGGTGTTTCCTACAAAATAAAATAAATGAGCAAAAACTATAAATCAATAAATAATATAAACCTATAAAATAAAAACTCCTAAATTCATCTTTTATATACATATATAAAAGATGAATTTAGGAGGACCCGAATGGGTTAGTGATGAGTAGTACACGTGTGAGGCAGTATATTTGATACGGCTCAAAATTTAAATTTGTACTAGTTCAAAAATTTTGTCCCGCTACTACTCACGCGTCAAATGTAAGACGAAGGACGGAACGAGGACAACAGTACGATAACGCCTCTACGGATATTCACATGACAAAGAGGGACAACATGACATGTACGACTGCTAGTAAAATGAGGTGACCGAGGCCGTCATATCCGATTCTTAACGAACATTTCCGAACTAGAAGTTTTGTACGGGACCACCTCACCGGCCTCATCGCTTCAAATGTACTGCCGCGGTACAAACCACAGAAATCTCCTCGCCTAATTTGAAGTGGTACATTGTACTGGTTCAGTACAAAATGTCATGTTACTCTTACAAACTCAATTTAAAATCATGTCCTAACCAACTCTAGAATAGGTGGAGGAGCGAGGTGGAACGCTCTTCCGTCTCAAAGGAAGAACTTCCGCCGAGACTATTGTTATTACACCTTGCAGGCCTAAGCCCGACTGTTACTGTTGGAAATTTGTATATATTCTTTGCTCGTGTCGGGAATGATTCGCGACTTCAGTTATTGTGCAGCGCCATCTATTGGCCTGTAAGTGTTCCACTACAAAAATATATTTTGTTTTGTAGCGTCTGGGTGGTCGCGTCGTGGCTCTTCCAGTAGCGTGGGCAAGCCACCGCCTCCGGTCAGGAGGTCCTCGTCCATATCCCGGCCGCAGAGACAGCATTATGCGCAGGCGCAGGTGAGAATGCTTTTCAAGTAATCTACTGTCGAAGAAAAGGTAGAAATAGGCCCTTCTTTCTGCTTTTGTATTCTATTGTGGCCGTCCCACTAACATAGATGGAATGTTTATTACGAACAATTGAATGTAATATCTAAATTGAAAACAAATTAATAATTATTATACAAGTATTTACTGATTTCCAAAAAAAAATACAATAAAAAATAAATTGTAGTATTTTTTTAAATAAAAAAATACACGTAGACAGTATTCTTTTATAAAAAACTAATAAGGTGTCTTTGGGACATCAGGGGCCCAATTCTGCTATTTCAATATCTTACGTTGCGAAGATATTCAAAGTACAATCCCATTGCGATAGTGTTAAAAATTCGTACTCTACTAAATCTCCAATATTTTCTCGATATCGTCGCGGTGGAATAATAGTAGAAAAAAATGGCAATAATATAAGAAATGGCAGAAATAGAAATTAACTGTCTCGTCAGAATCGCCGGACACTACCGTCTCAATCGTAAATTTGCCTGATGTCGGTATTCTGTTAATTCCAATGGCATGCCCGTGGCAAGCCACTCTCTCTTTATAAATATTTATAAGCGAAAACTCGCGAAGTAAATGTTTAATATTTTCGTCGTTTTTCAATATTTCATTTTGATTAACGCCATTTCTGCATATGGTAATAACAAATTTAGTCTATTACTAGAGTTTACCCCGTTTAAAGAGCAGGCGTTAATACCAACATGACCAACATGACCAAAATAAACAAAATTATGAAAACGACAAATCACAAAAAACACAAAACCTATCCTATTTTCTGGCATAACCTTTACACAAATCTATCCCACTATCCGGGATGAAAAATAACCCTTGTCCACCATCGGTATTATTACATATATACTTACCAAATTTCAGGCAAAGTAGTCCAATAGTTTTTCCGTAAAAGAATTACAAAAAGAGGGATAAATATATTTTTATCCCGGAAACTATCCTATTTTTCGGGATAAAAGTATCCTATATTCATCCTCGCCATCAAACATGATATGAATATATATATATATATATACTGCGTTTCATTCAAATCGGTCTCGTAGTTTATCCGTGAAGACGGAACAGACAGATAGACAGAGTTACTTCCGCATTTATAATATTAATAGAGATAGGGATTATTCCGTCGCGACAATATCGATAAGATATTGTGGATCTAGTAGAATACGTAGTAATTCTTGACACTATCGCAATGGAATTGTACTTGAGATAGCAGAATTGGACGCCTGATTCCCGTCTTCCCATCGAGGCCGGTAGAACAGCAGTAAATGTCCATACGCATCGGTGCCCGCTTGGCATCAGGTGGGCCGTCTGCATGTTCTTTTTTTTCTCATCGATCCTGACAAACACGATATGTCAGGGTATTTGTTTGCTCTTTTTGTTATTTTTTATCTTTTTTATTTTCTTTATTCTTTTCATTTCGTTTTTTATTCTTATATTCTATGGTTACATTTTCTTATTTATTACTAATTATATTTACAATATTTTACTACTAATTTCTTCTACACTTTTCTACATTGTTATCGACCCTTCTTGTTACTACTTTTACACTACTATTTTTATTTTGCTGTTTGTATTTTCTAGTTACATTCTACTTTTCTATCTCTATTTTTATTTTTACTATGTATTTACATCTAGTATGGTTTCTGTTGTTATAGCTTTCTATATTACAGTTTTTTATATATATTCTTATAATATATATTTAACATGTATTTATTTATCCTTATTACGCTTTGTTACAATATTTACTATTTCAATACAATAATTTATGAAATCATCCAAGTGTCTTTTGCTCATCAATCAGTTCATGCATGTTTTCATACTTCACAGCTGTCCCTATTTTAACCTCGAGGTTGCTCCTCAATCGGGCGTGCGCTGGACAGTAAAATATCACAAATGCACGAAGGGTTCCTCTTCAACCCGAATCGGTTCAGGTATTCGGAGAGCCCTCCGTGCCCCGTAAACAGTTGCGCGTGCACCCCCGATATCCTTATCAATCTCCTCTGCCTGAATGCCCTCGCAACATCAGGAAAAAGAGCTTGGTCACGGACGTAGTTGACTCTTGACAATACCTCTGGTTCATTCGCCAACGGTTTCGAAACGGATCGTCTGCATGTTTGCCTGCTTTAGACAATTTGAAAAATGTGTCCACTTCAATTTTTTGTAAATATATAGGGTGCGCCTGCGAGCGGGGCTTGCGGCGATGCTGACTCCTTGCCACCACCGCCGGCGTTCCTGCTCCATCCAGAAAATGACAATATGCAAGGTAAAATATAAGTCCTGGGGGCCCAAAAGCGGTCGCTTTTGGAGCATCGCTTAGTGAATTGACACGTGTCTAGCTATACTGGTAGGCGTAAGACATGCCATAAAGCCCCATTTTAGTTTGATACTTGTCATATTCGTAATACGAAACTGCGCAAATGGCCGCTTTAGGCATCCAGTTTAAGGTAAAATTTATAAAACTTCATTTAATTTTCATAATTATACATTACTAGAGTTTTCCTTAGGAGTCGAACCCCAAGAAGTAGCTCTGTGTTACTTACATAAAAACATAATAACAAACAGACACAGAAAGCGGCTTGGTTTTATGCTATGTAAATTGGTTCTAAATTATAATATATTGGTTAAAAATGAACCATATCAGTAAGACAATAATAATTTTTTGTCCGGAATTGTTTGTTGTTTGTTTTAAAAATCTTAACTGTTTAATGAAATATGTCTTTTCAACTTGGCCGCTTAGCGTGTATCATAGATTGATTTATTTTTCAAAATCCCTTTACAGGTCAGACGTCGAACGTGGCCGAAACTGTGAAACAGCTGACAGAGCTGAAACACATGCCAGCATCACCGGGCCTCGTCAGACGGGGCGTACAAACGCTCCAGACCAACCAGTCCAGTCCGACGCAGCCCTTATCCACTTTCCAGCAGGCGAAGAGCAATTTCTCGTCGACGACCAGTCTGAATAGCGCCGGGAATCTGAACCCGATATACGGACAGACGGGTCATCGTATAATGGCGCACGAGCACTCGTTATACGCGAGGAAAAACAGCCTGAACAATTCTAATTCGGATTTATACAAAGATAGTGCAGGTATGGATACTCTCTTTTCTTTCATCTCCTCCCAATTATATGGAGTTGGCGGAATGTCTTTTCCTTCCACACTCCGCTATTCTGACATACGTCATCCTCTGTCACACCACAAATCATCATGTCATTCTTCATACAATCCATCCATCTTTAATATAACTTTATTGCTCAGCAAAATAAACAAATGCATAATTAGAGTACTTCTTGACAAAACAACAGGCCTTATCGCTAAAAGCGATCTCTTCCAGGCAACCTAGCTTAAAACAAATTCTCAACTTATCTGGCGATGTAGGTGAAGCAGAAAAAGATGGGACTGTTCAATTTAAATATACATACTTAAAATCAAATACTAATATATAAAGCTGTAGAGTTTGTTTGTTTGTTTGATTGATTGAATGCACTAATCTCAGAAACTATTGGTCTGATTTGAAAATTATTTCAGTGTTAGATAGCCGATTTATCGAGGAAGGCTATATATAGGCTATATATCATTGCGCTAAGACCAATAAGAGCGGAGCACCAATGAAGAATGTTTCAAAATCGGGGGTTTTGAAAACAAATTCCACGCGGATGACGTCGCGGGCACAGCTAGTAATTTATAAATTTAAAGTTGATTTTTTTTATTATTGTCAAGTACTATGAAGAAAACAAATAATCGAATACAATAAAAGAAAACTTAACTTATTTGTATTGTATTCTACCCATACGCGATTTCTCCGTTAATTGTGGACCGATTTTTTTTTATTTCTCCTGAGATTCTCCCATAGTCACCAAGTCAGGATCTGATGAGTGGATCTCAGGGAAATGGAGAGAAACCTTCGAAAGTTATGTTACTTATGCGACTTGTTCGTCAATTGTGAACCGATTTTCATTTTTTTTAATTCAAAAGAGTATACTCAGAGATGATCCCAATGTCATCAAGTCTGGATGTGATGAATGAATCCCAGGGAAATCGGGAACAACCTTCGAATATTATAGGCACGTACAACGTGTTTCATATGTATTTTAGTAAAGCTATTTTCGATATTACTTTTCATATTAAACGCTGTGTGATTTTATATCCCGGGAATGCCGTGAGTTTCTCCTCGCAAGCGGTTTTTTCGAATTAGCTGAACCCATTACGATTTTCACTAGAACGCTTATGTTAGTGAGTAAGCTTAAGTTATATTATTAATTCCTTGTTAGTATAGTTTCGGGTAAATCCTAAGGGTATTTCCCGAGGATCGATCATACGGCTAGAAATAGCATTAAAATTGTACGTATTATGAAAGCGTCCAGGTCAACGAAATCTATAATATTGTTACGAGTTTGCGGGACTCGAATTAAAATGCCGTTAGAATTTTTATAGAGTTTATTAAAACTATACAATCACGTATAACACAGGTACAAATATAACCGAACATAATAAATCCAAACAATGTTGAAGGTCGTGATTCAATAAAACGCGCAAAGTTCGTTACTATTAGATTCCCGAATGTACACACGTCACGCCCGTATCGTAGTTGTAGCTCAACTGACTCCTCTCTCTCAATGCCGTCATTTTATACTTCACAAATGCAAATGTGCCCGCCCGGCAATGTCGACACAATTTCCTAGAATTAGCTTCTAATCGTAATCCACAATACCTGGCTAATGATGCAGCCTGCAAGCGGCCGTAAACGAGTACAATAGAACAATAGGCTGTTCTCCACAATGACTAGAAACGTATGCCAATAATTAAGTGAACAAAAGAAGACGATCATAAAAGGATTACAATTATTTTAAATGCGGACGGGTAATAAAATGTGCTTTTACAGACTGTACGTGGAATTTGTCTTTGTCGAAGTCTAAGTTGTAACAATATATATTTTTATATTCTTCTTAACTTAGCTGTTTTCTGTCCTCATTGCACCTGTACCTTCCTTTTTTATTTTACTTCTTTTTGATTTAATTATACCTAGATATAAGTTGTCAAAAGTATCCTTTCAGTCAGGTTGCCTGGAAGAGATCGCTTTAAGCGATAAGGCCGCCTTTTGTTTTGCCGTTAAATTATTGTAATTATTCATTCTGTAATTGTTTATTTTGTTGAACAATAAAATGATTTCTATTCTATTCTATACTCCCATTACAGGTACGTACGGTGAGAATAAAGGCTCGCCCCATGGGTCTTCCCCCTCCACGCCGAGCTATGGAGAAAATAACTCCTTCTCTAGCTTTGGCCCGAGGGTCAGTAACGACTCTCACTACGGACAGACTGGTGAGTTTAATTCCTAGTACATAATAATATATACCAGTTTTACACAACAAATAATTCCTCCCGATGTGCCTGAGTAGTAGACCAAATTAAGTACCGCGCGACAGCGTACGAATCGGGTAAGCGGTACGAAAAAATAATTCATAGCAAGCAACACTGTCATTTCCGCTTACGAATAAAGTTCAATATAGATTATTTACATGTCGGAAACCGGTCTATTCTGGGCAAAGTAATATAAAAATATCAGCCCATAAATATCCCGCTACTGGGCTCGGGCCTCCCAATATAGGGGGGAACGGATAGTATACCCGCCACTCTTTTCCAAGGCGGCTTGGCAGGTTTGATACATCGGTTATCTCAATGTTCAGGTTTCATGACGATGTTTTCCTTCACCGCTGTTAGCACGTGGTAATTTTAACAGTATGCACATTAGGTCAGAAAACTGCCAAGTGGTGCGTGCGTTCCGGCCAGGAGCGGATCCGTGTCCTTTGAGCTTGGGACGCGTTCGTTAGCCATTACGCTATCACAACCTTTTAGCGAAGGCTCAGAGTAACTGCCGACCGAAATTATAAAGTTGTGTAAAAATATACCTATATAAATATATATAATTTTAACTTGGAGTTTTACGGGCAGGTTTTCAAATTGGACAAGTACATTAACTATCTGCCCGTAAAACTTCATGTTAAAATTCTGTTGCGATTCGTTTTGCCACTTGTCCGTTGAAGTTTCACTTCTACTATCTGTCCCAGCACACATTTCGATTTTTCGCAGGTTTACTGCAAATTATGATTTGGTTAGGTTAGGTACATTTTAATGAATGCATTTATTATTTAAACAAATTTTATTTTATCAAACAAAAAAACTGAATTCGATCTGGAACCAAAGAACGCATCCATAGTCTACTCGAAAATTATGCCGCTTCTCTACACGGCCGTAACGCTTTTTCGTGACAGAAAAATTCTAAGACCTAGTCTATATAGAAGTTTCACTTCAAAAGATATCTTAAAGTCACTCTCGTCCTTTTACAATCTGGGCCCAAGAATGTATGAAAGCGCATTCGTCTCGGTTTGCAATTGCACATCCGAGATATTAATGGTTATTCAATATCAGCCCAAAATGATCTTATTTTATTTTCATTGAACCTTTTACTTCAAAAATAAACAATTACGTGTCAAACTTAATAATTGTATAGATGTAGTAATTATGGTTTTTTGTAAGTCGATGAGTGTTTATTAATTTATAAATCTATTTATGTCCAATACTACACATCAATTACATTAATTATAACTTGTGAATTTTTGATGACTACAAAAATTGCAGCTTAGTAATCACGTCTTGAGTGATTCTAAGGGATTCACAGAAGCTCTGTCTGATTGTATGATACAATTGTTATTAATTTCAACAATTCTCATGCTTTTAGGTCTAACTTTGCTTTTATATCCATTTATCTATCTTTCTCTCTGTTTTTTGACCCTCTACCAGTTATTCGGGTTTGGCACAATATGTCCTTCCCTTCCATACTCTTCTATTGTTACGTACGTCCTCGGTCACATCACAAATCATCATGTCATCCTTCACACAGTCCATTTATGTCTTTTTTGATCTATCTTTACATTTGTGCCTGTCAATCTTCCAGTTTTATATTATTTTTGTCACGTGCCTTTCATCCCTCCTCATGCCCATACCAACCTTATCTTCTTCCGCTCAATTTTTCAGTCACGGGTGCAAACTTTCAAAGATTCCCTTATATACTCATGTCTCGCCTTATCCATTTACCATGTTTTATATATACAGGTGAATTTTAGATATAGCGAAAAATGCCATGTCTTCACAGAAATTGATCCTTAGTTTTTAGGGCAGGACTACGTCCGCAGTGCCCTTCAGGGATATAATTGTAGAGGGATCGAGATCGTAATGAGGCACACAGCCCAGAGTTTAATGTCGCCTACAGACGTTTGTAATATCATGGGCGAAACCAACGCGTTGCTAGCCTAGCCTAGGAGAATTTAAAAAAGAGAAAGAAAATTATTGGGACTAATTCGAACCAGTTGATTCCGCAAATATAATTTTAAGATATTTCCTGTCTGTCTGTTCGAGCATCACGCGAAAACAATTGAATGAATATTTTATTTGCCGGGTCAACACTTAGGGTACTTTTGTCTTGATAAAGACGTCGTTTCGTGGGACAGACCAATAAATCTAAAGGGCTGGCGTTGCTGTTACAAATTTTGTGTTAACTCGGCTAAGTGTTGACTCGGGATATAAAGCTAACTGTTGTGTAATAAATGTCTCACTTCAGTGTGCTAAATAACTATCTTTCACTTCGCATGCATCCCGCTCTCGAACGTAACAGTGGCGACGAGGATGGGATTTGTTTTAAGCAAGATTATACTTTTCATGTGATGCTTTAACAGAAGATAGACATAAGTTCTAAAAGTGTTATTCAATTTATATGAATCAACCACAGTGATCCAGATAAATACATAATAATAATAATAATAATTTATTTATTTCCCAATAAAAAGAAAACAAAATGAATACAGTACAAAATTTGAGAAACTTAATAAAATGGGAAAGACAGGAGCCCAAACTAGGTAAACCCTCTATGATGGTACTCCTGGTCCTCGCCTCCCCATTAAGCACTATTTCTATAATAACCGCCACCAAAGAGCACTACAATCAAAGAAAAATAAAGAGGTGTGTGTGTGTATGTGTTTATATAAATTGAATAATTCAATGTAAATAAGTATCGTTATGTCCTTTCAGTTGTGTGCCTATCAGTCAAATTGGTTCAATTTCGTTTGTCCGTCTAATAGCGGCATTATAGATTAAGTTTCCTATATTATATTAAAATTTAATTTAAATGTTAACGATTCAGGCTTTAAACTGCAACAAGAGAAGAAGTACGGCAACAATACGATATACGCCCAGCCTTCGGAGATCATAGCGGGGTTCAATAGTATGAGCATTGCGCGCCACGACACTCTCAGCCCGCTCGCGATGAGGAAGAACATCGCGGCGAGGTCCCACAGCGCGGACCGTCATCATATCGAACGTGAGTTTAATTTTTAGGGTTTCTTAGACATTTTTGACCATAATGGAAGCCTCGTACTAGTCATATCTAAGTTTCAATGCAGAACATTTATTGAAGGTCATACATTTAAATTAAAAATTAAGTCTAGTTCCTATTGTATGCATACCGCTATGCAAAATTTTGTCGCTGTTTAAGTTAAATTAAGTCGAATCACCAACAAAATATCTACATTGTGCGTGGGCTGACAGCATTTACCTAAAGCCCTGTTTGAGTAATGTTATTTACATAGATAAGGAAAAATAGAGGTCTCAATATCGATCCTTGTGTGATTCCGAATGTAAATTAGCAAATATTTTCAAAATTTGCTAATTTTATGCACTAATTTTTAAACTATGAAGAAGAAAATTCGGAAATAAAATACATGATGGATTTACTTTACAAGTCTGTTATGCAATTTTAAAACCTAGCAAATGACATTGGTTTTTAAATTAATGTTTGTACATTCCTTGGCTTGTCAGGACTTTATTGATGTTTAATGTTTGCCACAAAATTTGAAAACTGTACCAAAATATGATATTGCTCCCAAAATGCTCATAAAATAGTTTTAAAGTGGCATGTTGTCGAAGTTTATGTTATTTTTTGGGCTGTGTTGTAAAATTTCTTGTACTAGCACTAGCACTTGTTACAAGTGCTCCCCAAGATTTTTTGTTCGTTTTGAAATTGTGAAAAATAATTTAGAATTGAACAGCTCAAGTGCGTATATGTTTTTGATTGTGATTTTTACTTCGTTTGATCAGAAGCGAGCGGGCTGATAGCGAGCTTGAGCGCGAAACTAGCGCCGCAGTTGTCTCCGCGGACCACGAGGAGGGCGATCTCCAGCATTGCGCCTGCGCACGAGACTTCGCATAGGGGCAAAGGTAGAATTTGCATATATCACTGTACAAATAGAAAAATGTCAGTTTGTTATATCATCTATGTATATATTGATTTATTAATGTTGTTGTACATAAATCTAGTGTAATATTAAATTGTTGTAATTACCTTAATACCTTAAGGAGTGTTTCAACTTCCTTCATACATGACACACCTTCGATTCGCGCTCCTCTAATAACCTCCTATTAAAGGCACCTGCACATTCTTCAACATTTTATTCCAAATCCTTCGCTGTGCAGGCTGTTTGCCTTTGGAACTCTTTACCCGTAGATGTCAGAAAGCTAATCATTTGCCATATTTAAAAAATCTGTCAAAAACCATTACCTTAGTTTATAGTAAAATATATATTTTTTTATTCTTCTGAACTTAGCTGTTTACTATCCGTTTTGTATTGTTCTTTCTTTTTAATTTAATTATACCTAGACATAAGTTGTTAAAAGTATCCTCTCAGTCAGGTTGCCTGGAAGCGATCGCTTTAAGCGATAAGGCCGCCTTTTGTTTTGCCGTTAAATTATTGTAATTATTAATTCTGTAATTGTTTATTTTGTTAAAGTGTTTTCTATTCTATTTTATTGCCGATAGACTGTGAACGGAGATATATACAACAATTGGTTAGTCGAATCATTTAAGTTAATTTATATTATAATTTACATAAACAAGTGTACTTAAGTATTTAAAACAAAAGTTATAAGGTATCCTATTCTACTAATATTATAAATACGAAAGTTTGTACGAATGTATGGATGTATGTTTGTTACTCTTTCACGCAAAAAGTACCGAATGGATTTTGATAAAACTTTACAATAATATAGCTTACACATCAGAATAACACATAGGCTATAATTTATAAAGATATAGTGTGAATTATGCAAAATATAACGATTTTCCATCACCACGCTGCTGAAACCGCGGGACGCAGCTAGTAATTTTATGATTCACGGGCATGTTGCCGACAAACTGCGCTGCATTTTGGCCATCTAATTGTTTGTATAATCTTGTAACTTAAAAAAAAAAATATATATATATAATTTCCACTGAATCTGAATCTGGGGTCAGTTTGGTCCCTATACCCTCAAAATATTGAAGCTGCATTTTCACTGAATCCAAATCTGGGGTCAGTTTAATCCCTATACCCTCAAAATTTTAAAGGTGTATGTTCACTGAATCCGAATCTGGGGTCAGTTTGGTCCATGCTCAAATAATAATTATGTATATTTAATTAAACGATATTTTTAAATATATTAACTTCAGTTGGCGGCGGTTCCGTACCTTCGGCATTCTTGGACAAGCTATCGGCGACGATACAACAGCAGCGGACCAGGCTCGACTCGCACAGGGCCACGGCGGTCAGAGACATCATCAACAGGCATGCACAGGTCAGTATTTATTTATTGCAATAAAAGGCTTAATAAACGATAGGAGTGTATTGTATGTGTATATTTGACAATATGTTATTTTATGTTTCACATGTTTTTGCCGTTTCAGGCATGCAAATGGCAACTAAAACACCTTAAAAATCAACACGATACAACCATTGTTTTTATATTTATACTAGCTTCTGCCCGCGACTTCGTCCTCGTGCAATAGTTAAAAAGACAACCCAAAAGATTTTGAAACATTCTTCATTAGTGCTCCGCTCCTATTAGTCTTAGCGCGATGATATATAGCCTATAGCTATATAGATTATATTAATTTGCCTTAGGGCAGAAATCGTATTATTGTGGTTTGTCATGCTACATCAGAAATTGCTCTCGGATTATCCGTATGACTATCCGTAAATCCGTAAACTCATAGCCAAAAGGAAAACTCTATATTTCAGAGATAATGTCATAATAATTATAATTTATGATGCATTTAAACATGCATTTAACCGACTTCAAAAAAGGAGGTTCTCAATTTGTCTGTATGTTGCTTTTTTAAAGTGAAACTTCTATATAGACGAGGGGTCTTAGGATTTTTCTGTCACGAAAAATCGTTACAGCCGCGTGGAGGAGCGGCATAAATTTAGACTAGACGTGGTGAGAGGCGGCATAATTTTAGAGTAGACTATGGATGCGTTCTTTGGTTCCGGATCGAATTCAGTTTTTTTGTTTGATAAAATAAAATGTTTAAATAAAACATGCATTCATTAAAATGTACCTAACCTAACCAAATCATAATTTGCAGTAAACCTGCGACAAATCGAAATGTGTGCTGGGACACGTTTCGATTATCACGCCTGTTACCCATAGGGGAAGACAGAGACTATGGATCTCCACTTGCGATGATCCTGACAAACAACTGTCGCTGCATCTCCTTTCATACCTCTATTTATTTGGTGTATCTGACTTCACTTTAAGATATTATCGGTAAACAATCTGGTGTATCTGGTGCCAAGACCATTCACAATGCTGTCACACATTTGTTTTGTGATTACACTTTCATTCCTTCTCTTTTACACGCCAAAAAACTTTATATTCAATCTAATACTTAACTTCTAATCACTTCGATAAGAAATCATGGAAATACTATACATAATATAATATAATCATAAATAAATCATACAGACCTTAGTTCAAATATTATTTACTAGAGTTTGCTCCGCGGCCACGCCGCGTGTCAAACCCTAGGCGGTAGCTTTATTATGCTTATATAAAAACTTAATTCGGTTTTTTACACAATCGAGATAGGTATATTTTGCTACGGCATCACTGCAATGAGGTGTCTAGAGATGCACGTCGCCACGTTCATGAATCCATTAATAATAATGATTCACCCAAAGTGTGGAAGTTGTTAAAATCCCTGAGGGTCGGCAAATTGCGAAATAATTCCCTAGATACTCACAATAGAAATATTTATTCTTTGAATCACCATTTCTCTTCGTCAGCAAGTATTTGTCTAGCTACTAAAATGAATACTTTAAATGAAGTGTCTTCCATCACTGCCAGAGTCGGATTATTTATTCTCCATTCTCAATTCTCAAATTCTCAAGAGCATATTATCTATTACATCTACGGCAGTTTGTAGAGATACTTTAAGTAATGTGATCCTGCCCATCCTGAACATTATACTTCCTATCATCACTCATATTTTTAACTCTTCCATTTTTAACAGCATCTTTCCAAACAGTTAATAAGAAGCCCAAATTATCCCGATACCAAAAAAACCTAGTCCATTCTCCTTTTCCAAATACAGACCAACTTCCCTACCTTTTCTGTCAAAAGTTCTTGAACGCCTAATCCACAGCCAGATTAGTGTTTTCCTGAACAACAATATCCTTTTAAATCCTCTAGAATTTGGCTTTCGACCCGGTCATAGCACTACCACTGCCTTACTTAAAGGCACAGACGATATCCACCATGCTATGGAGCTTGGCAACATAACTATTCTTACATCGTTAGACTTTAGTAATGCTTTCAACACCGTGAACTTCCACATTCTGCTTGTCATATTATAATCATCTCTCTCACTCACTTCATATATCTACATCTGTAATTGAGTAGTTTCGAAGTTATCTTTTAGGACGCTGGTCAACATTCTCGGCTTCGAGAAGTGTTTTTCGCTATTTTATATAGTTTAGGATTAGGAAATTCACCTGTATATGACAGATCGCGTATAGTACGCATTTGGAACCCGTCTACTGTTTCCTTGTTATTTCATCTTGAGTCATGTAAATAAATAATTTGTTTAAAGTTTGTACGGTTGTGAGACTTGGACCCTACTAACACATAAGGAGGAAAAAACTGTTGATGGCTTAAAGAAAGGTTCTAAGAAAGATCCTGCATCCAACACGGGGAAGTGATGGAAACTGGAGGATTCAAAAAAATGCCAAAATCGAAAGGCTGGTAGATGAACCCAATATCATAGGCGGAGTCCAAGGCAAATCGCTTGCTCTGGCTTCGCCACCTATGTAGGTACATAGAATGGGGGATCACGAGGTGAAAAGAGCTTATCTGCGCAGACGACGACCAGTTGGTCTGCCCAGATATCGCTGGAGTGACGGAATTTATATTAGAATCAGTAATTAACATAAAAAAATATTCTTAACCATATAGAAAAACTATATAATTTACAATGTATAATTTTTTGAACAAAAGTAAAGAAGGTTATTATTTTAAGGTCGTTACAAAGAGGTATGTGTTTTGAGTTTAAAATCAAAAGAATATCAGTTCAATAGACCACATTGTTATGTAAAAAAAAAAATTGTTTTGACACTGTTCCACCACTTCAAAGAAATTGAAAAAATTCATGAGTAGAAAGGATTATAAAATTCATAGCCTGAAAAAAAATTGGTGATAGATAGTTTTCAAAAACTCGAGATAGAAAATATTTTAATTTAATTTTATATTTTAAAAATCGGGTTACCTTCTGGGAATTACAACAAAAATATTTTTTCATGTCTTTTGCTCCCAAATATTGATAAAAAATTCGGCATGAGATCATTTGTAAATTTACTATTGAATAAAAATAAAATCGGAAAAATTGGTTTTAAAAAAACTCGAAAAAACTTAAGATAAAAGGCTGAAAATTTGGGTGAATTATTTTTATTTGTTAACAAAACGATCCCCACCTTATACCATTTGTATTAATTCTGTTATGTCGTATTAATCTATTACGAAGTCCCAATAATAGTTGTGAGGTATTTGTATAACGCAAGAAATAAATAACTTAAAATAAATCAAATGATTAAAAAGTCACATAATTTTAAATCGATTTCTCGTGATATTCGGTGAAATTGGTTCACGATTCGGAGGTTTCAATCCCTAAACATCTTGTAATGAGAACTGTCAAATCGGGCTTTTTATTTTGAGTTTATTATAGGTGTGTCCAAGTCTCGCGTGAACAGGTATATTCTAGATAACTGTGCTCCATCTTAGACTATATTTCTACCTGACATCAAGTGCAATTTCGATCATACGGGACCCTATACAATATAAAAGTAATACGATACGTACACTTAAACTTGGGTATTTATTCGGTAAATTGAGAATAATGCCACTGTTTTAATTAAACTTCTTGTCCATCCGAAGGTTGTCTGGAAGAAATCTCTAACAGCGATAAGAGCGCCTATTGTATTGCAAAAGATTATTCTGATTAGCTAAAAAACCAATTAATGAAATGTTCATAAAGCGAATACTAGTCTAACGGTCTTATTCATATTGAGTTAGACTAAGTTCGAAGGCTTCTATAATTTTAAATTCATTTTGTACACCACTATGTGGTAGAATGTACTGTACATCTACAATTGTATAACACCTGTATAAACTACATTCTTGCAAATGAAGATATTGATTGATTCATTAAGAACCATAAAGAAGCCTTCAAACTTACTCTTAACTCAATATGAATAAGACCGCCGTACATCGTATATATATATATATATATATATATATATATATATAATTTTTTAGACCTTTCAATGTCCTACAAAATATATGTACATGGCTCATTTTATAAACTTTATTTGTTCATGAGTTACAAAAATTCATAAGCAAAAAAGAGATTTGTCTGGAAATAATCAAACTTTAATCTTTAGTTTTTGTTAAATGGTGACATTTAAGATAAAAATGTAAGAGACATTTTTTGTAGAGCGTTCGATTTCCTACAAAAAAGTACATCTAATTTTGCTACTAAATCAATTACTAGGGGAGATATGATTTTTTTTCTATTGGACTAAGGAAAAAATCGAAAATGTAATGCGGAGGACCTTATTGAAATTAAGAGTTAATTTTTGGTGAGAATTCTCTAAAGGTGTCTAGCAACCCATTTTTCCTGTATGACTATGACAAAAAATATTCGATTTTTTTTTGACCCTAATGTATATACATTTAATAATGGACGGAGCCACTAACAGCAAACTGAATAGGTGGCGTTACTAGTAACAAATGCTATTAACATTAAATTCAAAAGTATTTATTTATTCAAAATAAGTTCTACTGGAGTACACTTTTTGTATACGTATAAGTCAAAAATTAATTTTACTTCGTATTCTATGTACACCACTTCGCAACATACTATTGCTGTTAAGGAGAAGAAGCGGCAAGACACACCCCAGAAACACGTCTAGCTAAAATATTTCTCTTCATAGAATAGAATAGAAAACACTTTATTTTTCACCATATACACATAAAATAAACAATGTTCAGTAGTCACATTAAACAGTGAAAGTAGGAGCAATGGACGGCCTTATCGCTTTAGAGCGATCTCTTCCAGACAACCGGGCTATGGATTTTGTGAACGGGACATATGCAAGTGTATGACGGTGGTGTGCAAATTAAATACATATATAGGATATATAAATATCACACAATACATATACCTAAAACGAATAAAAAAACAGAGAATAAACATAACATAACATCTTCATATTTATCTATCTCTGAGTTTCTTTTTTGGGACGTATGTAATGTAACATTACTCGTTTTGCAGCCGGACCCTCGCCAATGCCACACCTCGCTGATGGAACAGATCAAGAGGGGCGCCACCCTGCGAAGGAACAAGCACTGCAACGACAGATCTGCGCCCAAAATACGCTAAATACCAACAAAACGATCAGCACGTAAGAATTTATAGTAATTAATCGTAAATACTATTTATATGTAGATAGATAAAATGCATAAATACAATACTTCTAAAACAGGCGGCCTTATCGCTAAAAGCGATCTCTTCCAGGCAACCAAGCTTAAAATAAATTCTCAACTAATCTGCCGATGTAGGTTGAGCAGAAAAAATATAGGATTGTACATTACAGACACATTTATAGAATGCCAATATATACTTATTAACATTACATATGACAAGCAGTTTATGTTAACAATAGATAAATAAGTAAATGTTTAATATATTAGGCATATTTATTTATTAACATGTAGAATTTTCTAAGGGAGTTTCGAAATGTAGGTAATGTTTTGGCCTCTGACAGTAATAGGAAACGCATTCCAGAGTTTGACAGCCTGCACTATAAAAGAGTTATCATAAAAGGATGAAGTGTGTGCAGGTGTCAGGAGTCTACGATATGTATCTGCAAATTGTGAGAGATGGAGAGTTCTATTCTATATACAATATACATATAGAATAGAATATACTTTATTGTACAATAAAATTAATGAAACAATACACAAATATAGCTTAGAATTAGGCGGTCTTATCGCTCTCAATCAAATCTCTTCCAAATAACCTTGGAATGCAGAACGAAATATGGCACAAAAGCTAGGGCAGGGTCTTGTTGCACATTATATAAATATACATATACACACACACACATTACAGAACATAAAATTACAGAGAAGGTGTTGAGTTCTTTGTTGGAACGACAGTTTGTCCTTTCGGACGTACAATTCGGGAAATTTGTAATGGTGCCTGGCCATTACAGCATTAATTAATCAACAAATTAGCCAATTAAATCATTATATTAATACGTGCAACAAAAACTTTGTACCCCTTTTTACGAAAATTGCGCGGACGGAGGAGTATGAAATTTCGCACACTTATTGTTTATATAGAGAAGGAGTACAGAGAATGCTTTTATTTTTTTTCAATTATTATTAAAAAATACATTAAATCAATAAAAAAAACTTTACACACGATACCATGTATTTGACACACACACGTATATATACTCTTTTGTTTATTGTCAAAGTCAAATTAACAGTGTAGCCTTGGCGAAATCTGTGATTATAGAAGTATAGTCTTTGACAACACAACCTTAATAATGTTCAAACTTATAATTTAAATTAATTATGGTCGAATTTCGACCACCAGGCGAACACTAGTTAATATAAACCAATATCTTGCCATAAATAAATTTCTCAAGTCAGACAATCGATTTCAAAATAATAACGCGTCATACATTATGTGAGTCGTCATTAATCATAATATAATTACTTCTGTGCAAGATATTCATTTACTGTATAAAATGCTTTTTTTGTATTAAAAAAAGTCTTAACCTCACCTTTAAATATATTGACAGCTGTTAAAGACAAAAGCTCACCTAGTAGACAAGTTATACAATTTTGAGGCCATACAAAATTTACTTTTATTTATTTCATTATAATATTTAATTAATATTGAAAAACTAATAGCATATTTTAATATAAATTTTTAATGCGATGCTGGCAAGCAGGCAGACGGCCAAGAGGCGTTACTCTTAAACGCCTTTCCTCGTCCGTTCTCGTTTTAGAACTTTTTTGCTTGCGTTTAATTTTATATTTAAGTACATTTTCTATTATAAATATGTTCCATTATATTCTTATGTTATGTCTATACATCTGTAATATTATAAAATTCTAAACACGCCGTGTCTGTACATTGAAGCTATTAAAAAAAAGGTAATTATAGACTATAATTATATAAACGACGGAGAACACGATGCAATTTTTTTAGATTTCTTGTCTGTTTGTTCGGGATTCACGTAAAAACTACGGGGCCGATTTCGATGCGGCTTTCGTTGATCGAGAGCAAATTAATATACTTAAGATCTGCGCTACTCTTTATCCTGAGAATCCCGCGAGATTTTATCTGGGAATTATTTAAAATGGCCAGATGAGAAAACAATATTCGAATTCCAATGTGGTTTTCTCACGGATTGATAGCAAATTTTATGTAATAAAATGTGTGATTTTTATTCCGGGAATCCCGCTGGAATTTCCAGTTAAGCGTGGACGAAATTGCGGCCATATCCTAGTTTATTTATAAGTTAGTTGATTTTTTAAATATTTATTTGTATTTTTTTAAATTAGTTTATTTAAAATTCTGTATTAATAATTAAATTAATTTTTCGTATATTCTAACTGTTGGAAAACGGTTGTATTTGTAAACTTTTCGGAATTCCAAAAACATTATTACTCGCTATTGTCTGAAAAACCAACCTACACTTGTAATCCTTGACAATGTATATTATCAAACACCTAAAGATTTAAACAATCGTTTATATTCATATTAAATAGCTCTTTATCCTTCATTCAATTGCCTTTGGCATGGATACAGTATGTTAATTTATTAATCTATAATTTTAACTATTTTCCCGTTCTTAATGACGTAAAAGATGACCTTCCCGAACAGGAATCATAATTTAAACATAGAAATATTTATGAATGTTTAAATGAAAATAATTTTTGGTGTGATTTTAATCTTATATACATAAGAAAGTCATGTTAGTTACACCATTTATAACTCAAGAACGGCTGTACCGATTTGGCTGAAAATTGGTGGGGAGGTAGCTTAGAACCAGGAGACGGACATAGGATACTTTTTATCCCGTTGGAACCGGTAGGTGGCGCTGAGATCGGGTTCTAGAATCCTCCTAATCACCTGGAGCGAGTCTGGTGATTTTGTTTTTGTATGTTTGAGTGGGTTCCCGGATGGTTTAAATCCACAATTGGAACCCGGTATGTGGCGCTGGGAT
This sequence comes from Dendrolimus houi, assembly GCA_039645545.1. Classification (NCBI taxonomy): domain Eukaryota; kingdom Metazoa; phylum Arthropoda; class Insecta; order Lepidoptera; family Lasiocampidae; genus Dendrolimus; species Dendrolimus houi. Next base: position 13,026,084 of record CM077141.1, on the reverse strand, counting down.
CGGGTCCTAGATTTTCATTTTTTCAGAGCAGGACAACGTCTGCCGGGGCCGCTAGTTCAACATATTTTTGGATGCTTTATTAAATGGAATTGAATGTGTTTTTTGAAAAATGTATATATAGAGACATAAATGGAACTCCTATTTTATTTAAGACAAATTACGTTAAAGTAATTTTGTTATAAAAAACTAAAAAAAATATATTAACTTGTCCTAAAAAGAGTGCCAGTCTAAAGGCAATATATGGACTAAAAAGGGTCTTAAGTATTAACTCGTGATATAAGCGAACTCTTATCCGCGCAGGAACGAAAAATTAGTATAATTTCCTGCGGCCGGGTGGCATATCGTAAGAGGCGACAAAACTCATAACCATGTGGTAGAGTATTTGCCCGTCTGGATGGCTACCACCCCTGCTCTAGAAAATGCCGCCATAACAACCTTGAGTTGTGTTCCGGCATTAGTGACCAGGTTCCAGTCTCTCTTTAGAGAGCGGTAGTACATTGGTAGCTTTGGTGTTACAAATGTCCATAGGCGATGGTAACCGCTTTCCCATCAGGTGGGTCGCCTGCCTCTTTTCGGAATCTGCTGGTCAGAATTAGTCCCCCCAGATTTTTTTCCAATTTGAAACGCGTTGTGCAAACTCGAACCATTTACAGATTTATTATAAAATAGAGTTGTTTCGCAATATGAGGAAATTTGTTTGTTTTTTACTTATGTAACGTATGTAGACGTATTTGGAGTGTTTGTTTAACAACAAAACTCACCTACTGGGTAAACCTTATACGTAACAGTACCACGACAGTGACGTGGGAGCAATGGCTTAATGTTATACAATAACATTGTATACATTGTCAAAAGTTGTATAAAATGATGTAATTACTATGCATTTATTCAGTAATCAATACTTCGACGCGAAACGTATGAAACTTTCCATAATACGCGGTAATTAAGTAAAAAAAACCGTAAGTTGCTATTATCAGAACTAATGAGGTTTAATGTACTACGTACTTTCCCTCTGTCTTGGCCAACGAAAGAGGTAAAATAGAAAAAAAATGTACTACGTACTAGAAAAGGCGTCCGTAACTAGCTTATTTGAAGTCTCGTTATGGTCCATAGACAAGAACTCGTTTAGTCTGAGCCGGGCTGTTGTATAGTTTACGTGTTTGAGTGAAGAATAACTATTAAAGAAATGCCTTCATATGTACTAAGGTACTGTTCAAACAGGAAGTGACATATATAAATTAAGATATAAACATAAAAATATGTATCAATAAATATAAATTTAATAGATATATATGTTAGAAATAACGTAGTAACAAATGTTGTGTATTAGAAACAGAAAATAAGGCAATTAGTAAGAATTCTTTTTTTACGAGGGCAAACCCGATAGAGGGCCATCAGCCACGCGATGGGGGAAGTCGCAGCCTGTATGTGGGATTCGCCAGGTCGGGGTGGCCGAAACTAAAGATGCTATTGCCACGCCACGGTTAGGGATACCCACTGAAACCCCTCGATATTCCGTCCGCTGGCCCTGGCAGGCGGTGGCCCAACGGCCTCATCCACTCTCGGTGGAACTACCTTTTGTCCCCCGGCATCTTCATGCTCTCATTGCGCGGCGCGGTCTGTAACGTACCCCATGTGAGAACACTTTTCCGGAGCGGGAGCGGAGCAAGGACGCGCTAACTCTCCCGTTCGGCCTCCTCCTTAACAAGAATGACACGCTCGCAGAAGGAGGAGACGGCGTCCCATAAATAAGAACTTTGCCCCAACCAGAGACAGGATGGCGATTTCATATTTTAAAAAATGTATTCTCAACGGACGAAAGTATAGTAATGTAACGGTTATTTGATAAATTCGGCATCCGGTTGTCGATTGTGAATATAACGACTTTTGCCTTGCGGTTATTTGGTTTCCGATTTCTGTTCACTTGATAATAAATGCTTCCAAACTGACATCCGCTTGTTTGACTTCGATTATCTTACGGCGACTGATAATAGAAGACTGCATATCCGGTTATTGATTATTTCTGTCACGTGGTTTTCGTCACGATTAGGCTCGATTCACACTACGATTCCGTTCACTGTTCGATCTCGCTCCGGTCTCGGTCCGATCAAACGTCGCTGTCTGTGTCTTTATTCTGATTTTTATTTACCTGGACCCACCAACAACTCACCACTGTGAGTTGAATCCTATAGAATATATATATATATATATATATATATATATCCTATAGAATATATATATATATATATATATATATATATATATATATATATATATATATATATATATATATATATATACATATAAATTCTATAGCATTTAACTCAGTGGTGAGTTAAATTAAGTACTCGCACAACTCAGTTAGGAATGAGCTCTACTACCACACTATACTCCAAGCTTGCAACATAGAATAAAAGGTCGATCGCAGCTGTCATTTTAATCCAGGTGACACTTACCACGTTTAGTTGTAGATAGTTTTATATTATATTTGTTTAAAATATACCACGATCCTGTTTACCACATGCTCGGGCTTCCAACTCAATTATTTGCTTATACATTTCTTAGATCTCATTTAATTTCTATTATAAATTTTCGCAATAAATAAAACTCGCATTTTAATCTAATTCTCATAAACAAAAGTAGGTTTAGTAGTAACATAGCAACAACATTCTTTTGATCTACGCTATGTTTACTATTCATGTTTAATCATAATTTCTAATCATAAAATTAATTATATATCTATATTAATCTATTTCAATTTTCATATTTATTTAATTAAATTTAATTTATCAATTACATAATGATCTACTTTTATTATTGTTAATCAATGCCTATATGCCTATGTTAGCCAGGACGTATGGATATGACTAACCAATGAGAGATGTGTATAAAACTCGCTCTCATTGGTAATTCAAAAATGTAAAAAAGACACGGGTTTTGAATTCAGTTAAGGAGAGACCTTTTTGGTACGACAAAAAGATACTAAAGTGAAAATAAAAAGTCAGTTTAAGATCGAAGTTATATTTATTCAAGAGCCTTACATTACAACTATAACATCATAGCACACTCTTCACAGGTAATTAAAAATCAGAGTATACACTACTAGTTTGGAGTTTAAACAAAAGCGTACTCACACTGTCGGTACAAGTTATGACTCGTCCGATTTCGTATCAGGAAAATATTCCTTTCGATGAACCGGTACCGGCGTGTGATATAAGGTCGGAACTAGAGCAATACGATAGTGTGAATTGTTTGAGTTTTCTTGTCTACGACCTTATTTAAGAAAGTCTTGATAAACGGGTCTGGAACGGACTGAGACCGGGGCGAGATTCAACTGTGAACGACATCACAGTGTGAATCAGCCTAACTACTTTGATTCGAACATACACGTGTGGTGGTCACCTCCGAGTCTTAGTTTTTTAACGATATCAAATCACGGCACGGTAAGGGTATTTGAGAAAATCTATAACATGAACAATCCGATGTGACGATTGTATTATTTTTCTGTTTGACATTCCTTCACTTTGTTTATTTTTTTCAAAATCGGTCAATCCGATTCCTGACTTCGTATCAATTAATGTCATTAATTTTTAAAAATCTTATGATAACACTTTAATTTTTATCAAAGTCCGCCTCGACTCTTTCGAGTACTTTTCACTATTTCCTATAGTTTATAATTATTATTTTTTAGTTTATAATTATTAATTATAAACTGTAATAGTTATTGTTTACAAATTACTATTAAACTACCAAGAACCTGTTTTATTGATTGTCACGCGTTTTGTTAGTGACACCCAGTCTAGAGTACATGTAATTACGTCATACATATCACAACAGGGGGGTAAATCGCAATCACTTAATTGAGAAACGCCTTCAAACGTCACACGGCTTGCGGTCAATAGCTATAGCAGTTTCCTTGAGTATCGTTTTAAAACTATTATAGACAATTCTTTAAGATTCCTCGGTCATTTTGGGAAAATCATAATCCTTATGAATCGCCACGTCCGTTTAGAGAGAGAGAGATAAAACTTTATTGCATACTAAAATATACAATGGTAAGAACAGACCATATTTACAATATTTTCTAGGCAATACAATAGGCGGCCTTATCGCTCAAAGCGATTTCTTCCAGGCAACCTAAATAAAAAAAAATTGAGTCCGGTGATGTAGGTGGTGCAGGAAAAAGGCAATAGATACATAAATACTCAAACTAATTGAAGAATTAAATATACACATACGTACATAGTCATATATACATATACAATAATATATTTCAAAATACTAAGTTATTATAGTAAATGTATTAACTAACTTAAATAATGCCGTCAGCATTTTGGGAACACTTCCAGCCGATAACGATTTGGAATCAATTTTTACTTATAGTTAAATATAATTAGTAGTTAATAGTTTTTTGAAGATTTATTTTCTTTTATTAAAGTTTTTGAAGTGAAACTTCTATATAGACGGGGGGTCTTAGGATTTTTCTGTCACGAAAAAGCGTTACGGCCGCGTGGAGGAGCGGCATAATTTTACAGTAGACTATGGATGCGTTCTTTGGTTTCGGATCGAATTCAGTTTTTTTGTTTGATATATTAAAATATGTTTAAATAAAAAATTCATTCATTAAAATGTACCTAATCTAACCAAATCATAATTTGCAGTAAACCTGCGAAAAATCGAAATGTGTGCTGGGACAGATAGTAGAAGTGAAACTTCAACGGACAAGTGGAAAAACGAATCGCAACAAAATTTTAACTTGAAATTTTACGGGCAGGTTTTCAAATTGGACAAGTACATTAACAATCTTATCCGTTGCCATTCGTTTTTCCGCTTGTCCGTTGAAGTTTCACTTCTACTATCTGTCCCAGCACACATTTCGATTCTTTTGTAATCTAGTTTTACTCAGATAGCTCCATTTTTTGAAGGTTATTTCAATGACAAAATAAAGTCTACTTACTGCTATATACTATATATACTACTTCGTAACGTGTTATTGTTGACTGAGGTGACGTGTTTTTGTACGTCAGATACATTTTTCTCTATGACCACTGGGCGTGTTAAATTATTGTTGTTTTAATTTTGTAAGGATAATTATGTCGTTTATATTACGCTTCATAATGTCATGAAAACTCTCAAAAATAAAGATTAAGGCACGGCCACCATGCATTTGTCTGTGGGTTGAAATTTTTTTAGTGTTCATACTCATTCGGGGTATTGTTAAATCATGAAAAGGCATATATTCATATTTTTTTAAAATATAATTCATGAAGTGGAGAGATATACGCGTCTAGAGTCTAGTAATAATTGTGTCTCTTCTCTAACGTATAAAATGGAAATAAATTCAAGTTGGAGCTGCAAGAATAGTCCAAACTAAAATTTCTTTTGAATATTATAAGTTAATTAAGTTTTGAGCTTTAGCTTAGGGAATTTATTTCCCAGAAAATTTTTGTTTGGTGAATTAATTTTGGATTTTGTACGGATTGTAGGGTATATAATTTTATATTTGGGATGTTAAAATTCGAGCCAAGCACAAAAATGTATCTAATAATGACGACTGCTATATATCATGATGAGGTTCATTTCTGTCTTTCAATTTGAATGAATCTACTAAATATCGTCTTAACTCACTCAATGTCATTGAGAATTTAGGACTTTTAGTTCTGTGTCTTTTAACCACATTGATTTAATTGATTTAAAGATATATAAATATATTTAAGGATAAACTAGACTAAAACAATTATAAGATTTAGTTATAAGTAATTTAATAGGTACGTCACTTTCAGGCTCGTTGTACTATTATGTGTGCACTTATTAGAAAATTGCAATCCAGATTTTTGTATATATTATAGTCGTGTGGATTTGTAATGACTGTAATTTGTTTTGGGCATAAATAAATTTTAAAAAAAATTGGGTTTGTTCCATTTTATATCAGCATTATTTTGGTATAAGAAATTCATTAAATTGGGGAAATGTCAAAAACAGTCGGGATACCCTGTTATCGATTAAATAAATTTTTGTAAGGTTTTGTTGCCAAATGCCAAAAATAAAATACGTTTATTATCTCTACGGAACACTTCAATGGGCGGTTGATGATCGGTATTTTATTAGATGTTTATTCCGACGTTTCGGACACTTTTCAGTGGCCGTGATCACGGAAGACAAAAAATCAAGTGTTTAAGTTTAAAAAAAAATTGCCCTATAATAGTTTTAATTTTTGTTTATGGTTATCATTTACTCTACGGAAGCCTAAATTAATTTAGTTATCTCAGAATAAAAAATAGCACAGATTTTGCAAAGAATTTTCTGTCGATTACCGAAAACCACATCGAAATCGGGCCAGTAGTTTTTAAATGAATCCCGAACAAACAGACAATAAGATTAAAAAAAATTGCATCGTGTTCTCCATCGTTTGTATAGTGCAGTAAGAGAGAATACAAAGAAATTTTTGCAATCATATTAACTATCTTAGTTGTATAAGTCCCAATTCATATAAAGACAGCCGTAGTTCACATAGGCTTCTATCCTTGGTTGAAAGACGTACAGTTTTGCTACTTTTTGATTGCTTTTTGATATAGTTCACAGCCGTGTTGACTGTCCTGAGCTCGTCTCGAAATTGGCATATAATGTACCCAGATACCTTACTCGTCACACATCCTTGCTGAATGTTCCTTGTAATTCTACCAACTACTGTCAAAATTCTTTGTTTTCTCGTATGGCTCGTACTTATAATACTAAACTTTGTAAAATTGATCTGTCTGCGTCCTCCAAATACCAATTTAAAAGTAACATTATTAATGACTTGCTGAATTTTATATAACACAACCCAACTTTATTTCTTTAATTTCAAATTAACATTTGCTTTTTAAAATTGTTACTAAATTGGTAGTTTATAAGGAAAATCTGTTATTGGCCTTACTTTTTACTGTAAACGATTTTATATTATATTTGTGTATTCGCTGTTGGTTTTCTGAATAAATAAATAAGGGTATACACCGACGATGAGTCAAATATTAATTAATGAGGTGAGGTTCCAGCACAGCGGTGATTTTCAATGCCAACCGCACTGAAAATCAGCGCAGTGCTGGAAGAAATTCCAACAGAGATTTATGTTGAGTTGTCGAATTCATTTGTAGGAAATGCAGTGTACAACATATTTAGTGTAACCATAGAAATGTATAAATTGTTTCTATATTCTTTTATTGTCGCTTTCCTAGCAAACATTTTCTTTCTTTCGTTCTTCCTTTTATGTATACCTACACATGGCATTTTTTAGAATTTTATAATATTATATATTAAAATGGGTGGAAGGTGAAATAAAAAACAAAATTGTCAATCTATCAAATCGATTTAGTATAGATCGGCACGCGCTCTCTTCATGGCAGACAGGCCTGGCAGACAGCGCCTGTCAACGACGTCACAGTACCAATCGAAACTGGGATTTACACTCGAATGCGCTTTTGGGAATGCAAAACATGTTGAGACGTCACACGTGTTGAATGAAACATTTTCCTTATGTTCCTGCTACACCTCGGATAATATTAGTGGCTGTGTCACGGAGATGTAACCAAGGGCTTAATACATTATTTTTGAAGAGACATTTTTGAAGTGAAACTTCTATAGACGGGGGGTAGTAGGATTTTTTCTGTCACGAAAAAGCATTACGGCCGCGTGGAGGGGCGGCGTAAGTTTAGAGTAGATGTAGTGAGAGGTGACATAATGTTAGAGTAGACTAGAAATGTTTTTTTGGTTCCGGATTGAATTCAGTTTTTTTGTTTGATATATTAAAATATGTTTAAATAAAAAATTCATTCATTAAAATGATCTAACCTAACCAAATCATAATTTGCAGTAAACCTGCGAACAATCGAAATGCGTGCAGGGACACATTATAGAAGTGAAACTTCTGCGGACAAGTGGAAAAACGAATCGTAACGGACAAGTAGCAAAACGAATCGCAACAAAATTTTAATTTAAAGTTTGACGGGCAGATTGTTAATGTACTTGTCCAATTTGATAACTTGGCCGTAAAACTTCAAGTTAAAATTTTGTTGCGATTCGTTTTGCCATTTGTCCGTTGCCACTTGTCCGTTGAAGTTTTTTTTATTGCATGAGTTCAGCAAACAGAGAGACGGCCCACCTGATAGCGGTTACCATCGCCTACGGACGTTTGTAACACCGAGGGTGCTATCAATGTTCTATCGCTCTCTAAAGGGAGACAGGAACGTGGCCACTGATGCCGGAACACTCAAGGTTGTTATGGCGGCATACCTAGACCAGGGGTGATAGCCATCCAGACAGGAAAATATCCCACCACCTGGCTGTGGGTAGTTGTGTCCCCTTTTACGACAGTTTACCCCGCCGCAGGAAATTGTATTCTTTCTGCGTTCCTGCACGTATAAATTGTTAACGATGTTATACATTGACAGATGACTTATGTATAACTGCAGTAACGGAGAAAGAATAGTAAGTAGTACATGTTTTTATAAACATACACTTTTATGCTAAATCTATTTATTTATTACTTTATAGTTTTATAGTTTACTAGTATACGCCCGCAACTTCGTCCACGCTTGATTTGAATTTCCCGCAGATTGCAGGGACAAAAAGTGTAGATTCTTTTTTAAATGCTGCGGGCATTTAAAAAAGAATCTACAACTACAAACTACTCCCGGGAAAATTCCCGCGGGATCCCAGGGATAAAAAATGTCACATGTTTTATTATATAGAATTTGATATCGATCAATAAAAATATCATATTGGAATTTGATTATTTTTAATCTAGCCATTTAAAATCATAGGTAGAAAAATTCCCGCGGGATTCCCAGGATAAATTTCAAGTCTAAGATTTTGCTGTCGATCAGCGAAAACCGCATCGAAATCGGCCCAGTCATTTTTACGTGAATCCCGAACAAACAGATAAGAAATCTAAAAAAATATTGCGTCGTGTTTTCTCCATCTGTTATATAGTCTATTTCAGTTGTTCCTTTTTAAGTAGCTTCAATGTACAGACAGATAGATAGACAACACTTTATTGTACACCAAAGCATAGACAAACACAAATAGAGAAAATACAAGAGATATTATTACATCGGTTGGCCTTACCGCTAAAAAGCGATCTCTTCCAGGCAACCCTTGGCAGGGATTAATAAATTTTTAATACTAACCGTGGTGCAGGCTATAATAAATAATGATAAATGATAAGTATACACAATACATATAAGTACAGAAACAATATAAATATATATACATATGTATGTACACATACGTATATACACACGTATATATACATATAACATACATACATATATATATAAAAGTATTAGATACGGCATTTTTAGAATTTTATAATATTTTAGATAGGTTTTTAGCGACATATTTGTTTTATTTGCTATCTAATTACTAATTACTAGTGGTCGCCCAGTGATGGAAATTAAACCATAATTAATTTAAATTATAAGTTTGAACATTATTAAGGTTCTGGTGTCAAAGACTATACTTCTATAATAACAGATTTCGCCAAGGCTACATTGTTAATTTGACTTTAACAAGAAACAAAAGTGCATATATGCGTATGTGTGTCAAATACGTGGTAGTGTGTGTAATGTTTTTTTATTGATTAAATGTACTTTTTTTTGCATAATTTAAAAAAATTATTAGCATTCGTCGCTTCTTCTCTATGTAAAGTATAAGTGTGCGAAATTTCATGCTCCTGCGACCGCGCAATTTTCGTAAAAAGGGGGTACGAAGTTTTTGCTTCACGTATTAATATAATGATATAATATACATTAGTATATTCTTAAGTAGTACTTATTTATCTAATAAAACTATATTTATAACCGATTTAATTGCGGTATTTTATTTGATTTTTATACCGACGTTTTAGTACTTAATTATCCATTTATTTCTACTGATAACAATATTCACAATTTTTATCCAGTATTTAACTAAATCGCCCCGTGTTTTTTGGACACCAATTAATTAAAATTGTTAGCGTGAATGTCTACTCGTGTCTCTGCAGCTAAGCAGAACAACAATAGTGACATGTATTGTGTGACACGTGATAGGCTCGTGTACTCTTTGTTGCGTCATTTAGGTCATCGAAATTGCTGTGTGAGTGGATTTGAATGCGTCAAAGGCAAGCTCGATGCCGCCTCCGTCACACTCCGCAGCGAGAGTGATAGAGGCGCTGTTCATTAATTACCACGTTGGCTTAAGTGACCTTTAAAATAATTTTTGAAGGTCACAAACATGGCCGTTAAACTTCTTCGTGACATCAATCTAAAGCCTGATTAACATTTACCTTAATTAAAAATCTAATTCATTTGCGAAACAGATTAGTTAAGCTTATATCATTATTGGGTAGTTATCCAGTTATATAAAAGATGTTTCAGACGTGTCAGAGTTATGCTGGAATTATTATCTTGGTTAAAGCTCTTAGGGCCGCTTCGATCAGTGTGATACCACATGCCATACTCTCACAGAATATCGGTGTGAAACGGTAGAGCCTTGTTTCGAAGCGGTCAAGTGCGCAGGATATATTTAGGTGCAACAAGCATTTGCGCGACCACAGGTGCACACGTCCTCACCCTCCTGAATCCAATGGAGCGGGAAACGCCGCGACTGGGGGAGGGTTTGGATGGGAAAGGAGGGATACGTAGGACGTGACGGGGATGTGATAGGGAGAATGGGAATAAAGAGAAAAGGATATTAGAAACAAGGAGAGGTGGGACACCACTGCTACGGAACAAAGGGAGTGTGACAGCTTACCCGAATGCACTGCTAGACTAACAAATGTCCAACAGGAGGCACAGGAGACTTCGTATTCGTAAATAAAGTTGGCTACGCAAGTCACCTGCGTGCGCATGAACGTCGATCAGCCACTAACTGAAGAGATATACCTATATCCTACTTCTAGCTCATCTCACCCCCCTTATTCCAATCCCAAGTCCTGTTCCATCTATCCCTCTGATCCGTCTATCTCATCCTCGTATGTCATACTTTTTATCCCCTCTTAAAGGCTGGCAACGCGTTGGCTTCGCACCGAGCGTTGTAAATGTCTATAGACGACGGTGACCACTTTCCAAGAGCTGAGACCTCACTCTCAAACGCCTTTCGTCGTTCGTTTTCGTCTTATCAACCCAAAAGAGTTAATGACATTTTAGATAGAAGAAAGAAAGAATAGCTTATCGTGTTTCGTGCGATGGTAACCGCTATCCATTGGGTGGGTCGTCTGCCTGTCTGCTGAGCTTATCCTGGCAAACCTTGTTAAATGTATTTCGCATTACCTTGTACTGTCATCATAGACGGGAAAAAGTTATTAAGTACTCAAATTCAGTGCTGTCTCGGAATCACTTTCAGCACAACAATACACTGAGTGCCAACCAAATTTGTCCGATTGCGGCATACAATTTTTGAATGAATTAATTAATGATGGGTTAATATTAACTTTATAATATTATACATTTTGTTTATTAGGCGTACAATGTTTATCACAATCGTGTCAAGATATTAAAGGAATTAAAATGTCATAAAATATTGCATTAAAATTATGTTATTATTTGCATCATCTATACTTTTGTAACGAATAAACTGAAAAACTACTGGACTGATTTCAAAAATTCTTTCACCATTATAATGCTATATTATAACTGAGTAAAATTGGTTATATTTAATTTTAATAATCTGGTTTTAATATTTTTTCAAGGTAGGACAATGTCTGCCGGGACAGCTAGTTAATTTTATATTTTGTGTGTCGCCTTTGACATATAAACCTCTTCTATCTTTCTAGTTGTACAAATTGCTGCTTTATTTTATCTGACATTCAATATGTCTGAAAAGGCCCCGAGGTCCTACTAGAAGGAAGAAAGAAAGAAAGAAAAATATTTATTTCTCATAGCGACACACAACACAAAATACTACTACCATAACAAAGTATACATGAATTGTATGCCGCAATTTGGAAATGAGGCAAGCACTCGGTATTTCGCTGTGCCGAAACGTAGTTAGTCGACACAGCGCTGATTTTCAGTGCTACTCTCAATTTGTTTTCTTCCGATTAGCCTGAAAGAGTCAATGAAATTTTAGATAGAGGAAAGAAAGAACAAATATTATTTTACAACTACAATAGTCTATAAAACACAAAAATAAAGTATAGATAATATATTTAAACAAAAAAAAAGAGACGTTTGAGAGTAAGGCTTCGGCATCCTTTCATAGACGAGTACTAATTAAAAATCTACTTGTTTTCGGAAGGTATCTGCTGTAAGCAAAACGGAGCTTACTGTATTGGCTTTGGTTACATCAATTTTCTGTATTATTTATATTAACTTCATATTTGTTAAATATTACAAACAATAACGTAGAATTATCCCCATCGCGAGACGTTGTATGACGTACTTTAGCACGCGTACAGTAAGCGGTTAATTACGTGGTTGCTAACCAGAAGTTATTAATTTTGAAATTGGTCCTTCGAGACTGATTTTCAAAATTTCATGGTTGTGGTATATCTTGCACGTCCGGATTTATGTCTGTTACATAAGTATGTCAAACTTTGTATGTAGCTGTCATATTTGTGGATGAAATTTAACAGGAAAATGTAATCTGTATGGCGCTTATGCGACAGTGTACTGTTTTAAGCAATTAATATTTCTTCCGTATGTGCCTAGGTAGAAGACCAGTTTTAGTAGCGCCGAAAGTGTAGGAATGCATAGCAAGCAACACTGCTATTTCCGCTTGCGAACAATGTTCTACTTTTCTACGCAAACGAAAAGTGCCGATCGGTATTATAAGTTGTGTAAAACTGTAGTAAGATATGAATTTAGCGGTGATTGGCACACATGCAACTGTACGAACTCGACTCTTCTACAGATTTATTATACAGGTGAATTTTTCAAGTAGGCCTTCCGAGCCAAATCCTATAGTTGCTAAATAGGTTAAACACTCAAAGGAGTCTCGAGGCCGATTTTGAACAAAACTAAGGTATCATTAGATTTTGAAAAATCAATTACTCTTGTCAGGCAATGTACAATTGAATCGGCTGATTTTGAAAAAGTAAACACACCTTTATTATTATACTACTTGTGGGATGCTCTAACCCACAGGTATAGCGGAGATATGACCTAAATCCTTGCACTATAAAAGCAGAAGCTCCACCAACCTTGAGATCAGTCCTCTCCTGGCTCGGTTCAGGTTGCACTTAGGAACAGCGCACGACACTATGTTTCACTTGAGAGCTACCACTGCACACGGATTAGGTCTTTGAAAGTTATTTATTGGTACGGCCAGTAAATATAATTATTGAAATTTAAAAAAACAGGTGAACGCACGGCGCGATGTCGTCGAAACGTTGACAGACAGTGTTAAAAAGGGCTGCCCCTTACCCTGCTGTGCATTGGCCGTCGCCTCACACAGAAAGAGGGTAGTCAACAAAATCAGCGGAGCGATGTTTTACCCACTTATTTATAGGCAAGGACCGAACACTACCAAATCATAGTGTAGCTTGTAAGGATCAATTTCTGTGACCAGCATCTTTTTTATACCACAAGTTCAGTCGACAAGCAGACGGCCCACCTGATGGAAAGCGGTTACCTTCGCCTATGGAAATTTGTAATACCAAAGGTGCTATCAATATGCTGCCGCTCTCTCTCTAAATGGAGACTGAAACCTGGCCACTAAGCCGGAATACAAATCCAGGTTGTTATGGCGGCTAACGTATTTTTACAACATTAATTTTCAATACAATAATTTCATAACATTGTCCTCATTTGCTGCCAGGATCACCAGGATAAAACAGGTTAACCTATAAGCTATGCCTAGAATGAGAGTGCCACATTTTAGATTTATTGTCATACGTACGATATATTACTTGTCAAGTTTCTTGATTATAATTACGGTTTCGAGATTAAAAAATAAAAATTAAATTTAAATGAATTTATCTTAAATTTAAAAAAGCTCGAACTGAAAAATGGATTTTTTTAAGTATGAATAGTTTGTTCTATATTGTTTGTGAACAGCGTAGGGTGCGTTTTACTATATATTCATAAGGGGCATTCAAAAAATACGTCACACGTTTAGTGGGTCGTCGAAGTGCGACATTGTGTGACAAGGGGAGGGAGGGGTCCTAGATTTCGTATTTAAGCTTTAAAACACGTCTGTATGCATAGTGTTTAAATTCTTAAAAAATAATTTAAATGTCCCTGTACTGCCTACAGTAATATCTGCCATGAGTTCGATAGTTTCAATGCCTCAGTTAAGCACATCAAGAAGTTTCGCATTCCTTTTTCATTATTTATTTATTTCTTCTTTTTTTAAATTACTGTGTACTCAATGTCTTTATATAATGCATGCTGTGTTCGCACCAAGAAGTCGACAACCATATTATCTGTGTTCTACTTTTGTTTAAAAGTAAGCTGAGTTGGCCAGTTCGCGAACCAAATTAAAATTAAAAAAAATGGAAATTAAATAGTAAGCTCGGAACTGCCCTTTGGTTTAATAATTTCTTGATGTAGAATTGCAAAATATGTGATGTCACACTAGGGAGGGCGGAGTCGCACGAATATGACCAGGTGTGACATCATGAAATCGTCGTGTGACGTAATTTGTGGACAGCCCCTAATTACTCTACTTTTATAAATGCTATAAGTAAAATATTCGTAGTATTTGATGTCAAAAACCCCCACATGTTTCACAATAACACTGTTGAATAAACTTTTCGTACTTAAATGGTATTTTTCTATTTTTCAGTTCGAGTTTTTTTGGGCGTTGTATATTTTATTTTTCTGTTCTTTACATTTCATTACGCTTACATTCATATATAAATATACATATTCGGTTACGTCACAGAAGGGTCATGGGTTTATTCGTGTCGAGGTTAGTTGTGTAATATATATCAATTAATATTACATGTGACATTTTTAAACGGAAAATCCAATATCTATAATCTTTCCTCTTTATAATATTAGTATAATTATAAAGAGGAAAGATTGTATGTTTGTAACGAATAAACTCAAAAACTACTGGACCGATTTCAAAAATTCTTTCACCATTCCAATGCTACATTATTAATATAGGCTATGCTATATAAAAATTACTGATACCTATTAAATCTTCGATAATGTAACCTGCTGGGTGTGGCGGTGCAGGGCCCGCACTGAATGAAACACCCCTTAGCAAATGGACTGTATTTATTTATAGGTGCTACAACAACAAGGTATAATCAGCACTACTGTACTAAACGGCACGTTCAAGGTCAATCAACACAACTTAGCACTAGAACCCCAGTTCCACTGAACACAGATAGCACTAATTGTATCGATTACGATCAATACGAGTGGCACTAATCACAATACACTGGTGGTCCACAAGATCCACGAAAGTCACGCTGAGAGTCCAATGGCTGTAGAGTCTTCCGAATGCTTCCTGTTCTTCTTAGTCTTCCTTGTGTATATTACTTGTTCGGAAACTTTATTTGACCGACTGATCACCATTTGACCATGCCGGAGGCTCGCATCGTGCTTACCAAGGTACTACTAAAATGCAGACGCTTAGCAGCTAACGGAGCGAGATACAAATTCGCGGTAAGCGGGACGTGGGGTTACGGGATTTCCGGGGGAGAGGTCAGGGGGTGATTCTGTCTGCAACATAACCCATCAATCTAAACAAAATACTTGGTGCTGTAATCGGGTTCTATGATTTTGATGAAATTTTATGTGTGTTTGAGTGTGTCCCGGGGTGAGAAGCTAGTTGGCACAGGCGGAATGCCGGCAGAAGGCGGAGCGGTACCGTGAGTGGACGTCCTTGCTCCGCTCCTGCTAAAAGAGGACGTGCCGACGCCGGAGGGCAGGATTCGACCTTCGGCCTCCGTAAGCGGACGACGCGGGTGGAGGCCCCTTGGGGTATAGAGGTTCTCACTCACCTGCACATGCAGTCGAGATGAGAGCGCGGGTGTTCTGCGCGCGCTCACCTCACCTCCCGCGGGGCGCCTGTGTGTGAGGCCCCCGCCTGCTCGGGCACGCGGAGTTGGGACCGCTTTCCGCTTTCCCGTAGCCCTGACATAAGCCGAAGGACGGAACACCCAGGGGTTTTAGTGGGTATCTCTAACTGGGAAGTGGCAATAACATGGCACCGGTTCTGACTGGGCATGCCAGTGCCACCCCCGATCTGGCGAATCCTACACACGGGTCGCGAATTATCCCCCCAAGGTTCTGCCCTTGTCGCGGCTTAGGTCCTCAAACAGATTTCCCCTGATTAAAAAAAAAGGCGGAATGCCGGTCACTAGCCGATCATGGTTGTTAAACGACGCTGGCCGCAGTCAGTACGCGGATGGGTCAAGCCCAATTTGCGGAAATTGCGCCAGTTTAGCTTTAGTAAGGTAAATTTGTGGCGAAATCGCATCCACGAGTGTGATATAGTTTACCAGGGAAGCCTGGGCCCGGCCAACGGTGCCAGGAGGTGCGAAACGTGGTGGATAAATTCGAACAAACAGGTCCCGGGGTGGTTTAGATTCACAATTAAACCCGGTAGGTGGCGCTGGAATCGGGTTCTAGAGTTTTATTTTTTCAGGGCAGGACAACGTCTGCCAGGACCGCTAGTCATTGACATTTAAAAAAATATATATTTATATGGCAAATTGAGAGTCAGCTTCTTTTTTGAAGGAGTTTAAAAATCAAGGGAACAGAGGTAAGGAATTATTGTCACCATATTTGTACGCTGACAATACCTAAAGTGGAGACAGGTAACCGGTGTGACGTGCGACAAACTAATGCCACTGAAACCAAAAGGTCAAATATACTTATATAAATCTGTCATACGACCAGTCATGCTATATGGGTCGGAATGTTGGGCCACTAAAGCGATAAACCACAAACGTCTTCACTTAGTTGAGATGAGAATGTTGAGATGGATGTTTGGTGCTACAAGAATGAATAAGGTGAGAAATGAGTATTTAAGGGGATCTTTAAAAGTTGCACCCGTGACCCGTGACTCGTGAAGCCCGTGACGTGGCTTTTGGTGGACTTGAGTCATCTCGGACGTAAGTCACGGTTCCTCCCTTTCGATTGTGTGGCTGTTTTAGTCAATTACACATCCTTTGCCCACACTGAAGGTGGAACATAAGGGAGTGGAGTCACATTTTAGATGTCAAAGAAAGAAATAAAAAATATTTAATTAAATAGCGACCTAGTTACATTGCTTACGTGCGTGTGAAAATAAAAGACATATTTTTTAGAATTTGTACGCCGCATTTTCAGCTAACAAGGTTTGCATTCGGCTTGTTGCTGTGCCGGAATTATATACGACACAACGCTGATTTTCAGTGTAAACCTTCCTTTTGGCGTAATACCTAAACACCCCGAATTTTATTTTAGTCTAATTTGGAAACTATTTAATTAGTAAATTATAATAACTATACTGAAATAAAGAATATACTTTATTTGCACACAATATTACAAAATGGGCAGTCTTATCGCTAAGAACAATTTTTTCCAGACATCCTTTAGATGAACTGAAACTTGGTATATATGGGGGTAGGTATGCAATAGATATAATATACTTATATGTATATACGTAAATATAAAGAAAAATAATAATTTTAATAGAAATGTATACATAAATTACAATATAAACATACATAATATTTACCTAAATGTATATGTTGTGTATCGTGGAACAACACCATCCCAAGCATATTATAACTAAATTATATTATTATTCAGTTACAAATATGAGAGTTGTTTCACGAGGTCATTTTAAACGAATTAATATTTTGTTAATTTTATGATTTAAATTAAGAATAACTTATGTTTGTCTATATTGTCACATGCTTGTGTGTATGTATATTCCGCATAACGACGTGTATCGAATTATCCGATCGAATATGTGTCAATATATAGGCTGGCAAAAAAGAGTACTAAATAATGAGGGCGCCACTTTCGCATATTTGTCTGAACTCAACCCCAATGTTATGATGAGATTAGTTTTGGTACTTCCCAGCAACTTTTAGTATTACGTTGAACATAGTATAAGTATCCAGTTGGTTCATTGACGATATGCGCTAATTGTGAACGTAACCTATGATTTTTACTGTCATAATAATACCTTATAACTTGCTTAACAGGACATATTTGATTAAAAGAAGCTAAACGCCTTTACAAACCTGCTTTGGCGGTGGTTCTTCAGTAAATTTGAAATAGTTTTATCCCTGCAAGATCGAAAGAATACAATTTCCTGCGGCTAGGCGGCTTCTCGTAAGATGCGACAAAACAACCCACAGCCAAGTGGTAGAGTATTTGCCCGTCTCGATGGCTACCACCCCTGGTATAGAAAATGCCGCAATAACAACCATGACTTGTGTTCCGGTATCAGTGGCTAGGTTCAGTCTCCCTCTAGAGAGCGGCAGCACATTGGTAATACGTTTGGTGTTACAAATGTCCATAAGCGATGGTAACCGCTTTCCATCAAGTAGGCCGTCTGCCTGTATGCTGAACTCATCCAGTATAAATATTAAATAACAGTATTGTCATATATGTATTTAATTATTTTTGGTGGATTATAGACTCGGACCAACGTTAAAATTAAAATGTCATGGATAAATTGAACTTTGTTTATCATTCAATGACATAACATAGAATATTGCCAGTAGGAAAAAAATGAGTTCATGTTTTAGACTTTATGGCCAGTTTATACTAATTCCTATGAAACGTGGCTTTATTTTTTAGAAAATCGTAGAGTTCATAGGTACAATGAGTTTGAAATGAGAAAAGAACCAGGGTGGTATATATTTTTAAATTTATTTATCTATAATAATAATTTCACATCACAAAATAGTAAGGCACCACTTAAAATTATGAGGTTTGCGTGTGATGCAACACACCCTCGCATTTACAGTAAAACTTATATTTATATAAATACAAGATTTGTAAACAAAGATTGTATCATGTTCTCCATCGTTCCTACAGTGACGTATATGTATATACATACATACACATACATATACACACTCACGAACGCTCAAGCTCTTCACGCTCTTAGAAATCGGATCCTCCGCATATAAATGCCGGAGAGGAGAGACGCGCGCCCCCTCTCACCTCGAGGTGAGTCTCGGGGCAGCCGGAGAGCTGGGACTCTTCGGCTACATCGGATCCCCGCGGCTACACCGCGTGAAAATCCCTATGTATTATTAGCCCTATGTTATTTTCATAAAAACTTAATTAGGTTTTTATTTATATAAACCTTCAATGAACGTTTATCTATCTGATGGTGAGTGTCGCTTAATAATCATAGCTACATTATTATATACGCATACGTTATCTGTCAATATTTAACGTCATTAACAATTAATATTCAAATTCATTCAAGTCGTGTTAGCTTAATGGCTAGCGCACACGTCCTAAACTCAAAGGGCGCGGGTTCGATTCATCATCATCGACCATTCTAATCTAATGTGCATATTGTTACAATTACCACGTGCTAATAACGTTGAAGGAAAACATTGTGATGCAACCTGCACATCGAGATAACCGATGTGTCAAACCTGCCAAGCCGCCTTGGACAAGCGTGGCGGGTACACTGTCTGTTCCCCCTATAGTGGGAAGCCCGAGCCCAGCAGTGGGACATTTATGGGCTGATATATAATGCTCGGACCTACCAACTAAACCACCTCTATGTTCTATCTTGACGCCGTATGCCAGGACCTTGGGAACCAAAGACACATCCGATGGCCCTGACGGGGTGGCTCTTAACAAGCAGATTACACATATATGATCCGATACTCTAAAAAATATTGACCTAGAACGTCCTATGCACTCTTAATTTTACTTCCTAGTCTAATGTACACCGCTTCGCAACGTGTTATTGCTATCAAGGAGAAGAAGCGGCAAGAAACTCTCCAGCAACACGTCTGGCTAAAAATTATGTCTTCTTATCTAACTAGCCCAAACTCTTTTTTTAAAATAAATTTTATACATAAATAATAAATATGTTACATAATTACTTTTCGAAGAATTAATGGAGTTGTAGCAAACAGTGCATACTCAATAAGACAAAGATACCATAAAAGGAAAGAAAAAAACAATATCGCTACATCTGTGTGTAACGGTCAGTAACTATAACATTATCCCAGATGAAAAAGTGGCCTAAGCTTAAAGCTCATAAACTAAACTGTCATTTTTATGTTTTAAAGAATATATTATAACAGGTAAAGGCACGAAATACCTATGGATGGTAAACTAAAAAAAACTTATGATATATAATTGAATGATGATTTCTGATGGAATATTATTATTATAAATAACATATATGGATAAACGAGGTTTATTCTGTAATGTTTTTCTTGTTAAATTCACTACAATAACTAAATCCATATAGTCCAGACTAGACAACTGCTCAGCAAAACATACAGACGAGTTGAAGCCAACCTGATTGAAGTAATTCAATGACTGACATGTTGTTTATGACAACGTAGATATTTGTTAGGCTACGTTCCATTGGGGACTTACTTACTTGCAGGCGATACAATCGTAAACCCAAATGGAACGGCTATTCGAACGACCTCTTGACATGAGTCGTGAGCGTTGTGTGATCGAAAATGATGACGTCATTAATGACGTTTTTGCCACGACCACAGCGACCGCGGTCGCCTTGTAGAACGGCTAACGGAGCGTTTTGGGAGTTGTGAGCTACAAATGGAACGCCCTGTTGGTGAATTGTAATAACGCGATTGCAGCACCATCTATTTTACTAATCCGTCTATTCCAGGGAAACGACGTCATTTAACGGGATAAGAAGTATCCTAAGTTACGCCCCATGATATAAGTTGGCTCCGTTTCGAGTTTCATTTAAATCCGTTCAGTAGTTTACATGTTGCTCTAAACCATCCTTTCCCAAAGTGGGCTATACAGGCCTAAAGGGGCGGTAAGAGACCCAGAAAAAAAGGGGGGCATTGTGTAGAGGCTTGAGGGGCGATTTGTAATTTCATCTAGCTGGGAGGACTCTTAGACACCGACTGAACTCTCGACTCTCGACTACAAGTTGTGAACATCAACTATCTGATATCAACAAACTTATTAAACAGCATCAGATTCATCCTTCACATTAGTTTTTATATAAGAATCGATTATGTTTGTTTTATTTTGAATAAAAGTTACTCTGTCTGAATACTATAAAGTTGCGTTTCAATAATCATTCTCATTGGCAGGTGTAACCCGTAAGAGTTAACTTGAGACCTCAACGCCGTTGTGTACTACCTACTGCGCTTAGGTTTCAAGTTAACTCTTGCGGGCTATAGTAAAATTCTCTTTTAGAATGAATGTTTAATCTCCGCTAATATAGCTCACAATAATCAATTAATTTAATTTGACGTTATAGTGGTTTTTAAGTAGGTGAAAAAATGGGGGCGCTAAAAAATAATTTATTCTCAAAGTGGGCAGTATACAAATAAGTTTGGGAACCATTGACTCTAACAGAACAAAAATTTTAAAACTTGTATTTTTCCACCTGCTGGTCGAATTATCTCCCCTAATCTTTTCCACATTTTTAAACGCAATGTACAAACTCCAAGCATTTACAGATTTATTATAATATAGTATAGAAATATTTTTTTTGATGATATTTGATGATAAATTTTAATATGTTTTAGTATTAAGATTTGTCTATATAGTTAATTAAGATTTTTAATCTTCTTTTTGTTTTTCTTTTCAGATTACTAATTCTGGCGTGTTCACACGTACAATTTATCAGTCGGTGACTCGACATAGCATCTCATGAGAAATTGCATATTTGGGAAAATAATTATCATCTAATCTGTTTTGCTTTAAAAGCTATTTTGTTTGTGTTGTCTGTTTAATTCTATTCACCATAAACTCAAATAAATGGGTGTTGTAGAAAGTTAATTTAAAATGTAGTATTTTTTATAAAGTTCTTTGCATATTTAACGATACTTGATACATCCCAAACGTAGTTTAAATAACTGATGGTCATATTGTCGGTGTCAGTGCAGGGCCCTGTAACTACATTTTTCGGTGATGTTATTTTCTTCGACAATATTGTTACATGTAGGTATATACCACAATTTTGGCGATCAACTGTGTCACTAAAATGTAGTTACAAGGTCCTGCTCTCACGCCGACTACATTTAAATAAATCTTGCTCGGGAGCTTAATAAGTTAAACAAGTGCGAAAAATAACTACTTGTTGTACTTGTAGAGCTAAAAGGATAATGAACTTAAACAGCAATTAACATTCACAACTAAGTTTGTAAAGGAGGAAAAGTAAACTAAAATTTACTAAATTAAATTTATTCCGAGAAAAGGATGTTTTAAATTAATTTCAACGTTATTGTCTTGAAGTAATTGAATTAAATTAAAGTTTATGTGAATGGTTGTCCGTGTTTTTCCTGCAGAGCATATATACATTGTACATACTATAATATATGTATAATTACCCAATTCATTAAAACCCAATTAGAAATTAAACTATACTATAAATAAAACTATACTTACAGAGTAACATAAATACATAAGTAAAAAATTGCCTCCAAATCGATTTCAGCGGGGAACGTACCCAAAATGCTGGTCACATTTCCACGTTGGATGGCAACGCATCATGCGTTACCCTCCGTGCAAGGCAACCTTTTGTGACCAAAATCTCGAGACCTCAATTAGACGCGTTGAGAGGTCTCAATATAATTGATCAGCTCCAGGCCCCACAGCCCCAGAGTCTCAAAATACTAAGTATATGTATTGATTTTATATTCTAATAATTACAGTACACTTATATTGGTAAATAAATTACATCTAATTTAGACCGCAGGTGTGTGTTTTTATGTCAAATGTAATCAAAACTTTGGCTTTTTTGCTGAATAGTAATTTACAACATTCTGATCAGTTTAATTGATGTCAATAACTCATTTCTAGTACTTGTCGGATTGTTTGTTCATTTTAGTATAACTAGACACAATCACATATACTAAGATATAATATACTTTTTGATAACTGACTATAAATACAGGCTTAAATAAAGGAAAGCAGAGAAATCAGTGTATCACATTTAAGGCGTAAAGATTTTATATCAAACTTCTATTCCTCTTCTATAAACTTTAGTTCCAGACAACATAAAATACAGTATTAGTAAAACTTACAATATGATAATGGTGTATAACTTTATGACAAAATACTACATTTATAATATGCATAGATAAGGTAAAAAAAATATATGAATAATTGCTTTATGACTAAACTTGTTCATCTCGACCAAGTATATAATATATCATCAAGTATTCCAAATGACTTGAAAATTTAAATTAATATTATCAGGGAGTCTTTTATAATAACACAATAATTTAAAAACATATCTTTTGACTAAAATGTGTAATGACATTAACTTTGACTATAACTCTAATCTGTTAAAGTGTTAAATACATACTGTCTCCTTAGGATTTCTCGACTGTTTTATGTAAATGAAACTACGTTTTAACGGTTTCAAGCGAGTTTTTGATTCGATTCTTTCGTGATAGAATAATCTCTGTGACTTTAAGATTTCAGATATTTATTTTGATCTGGATGTCCTGGATCAGGTCCAAAGTTGCTTATTATGCATTATTCTTAACACAATCTCAACTTAAATAGCTTAACTATATGAAATATGTTTTTTTATCAACTTTAGAAATAATAAAAAACTGCCTCACGTTTCCAATAATATCCAATAGCATCTTATCAAAATATGAGAGAGTTAAAAACTCGCTTTAATTATTTAAAAGGTAGTTTCATTAAAATGTTAAATGTTGTAAAAATATTAATAAATGTATTGTCGTCCATATATAACGTGTGAAATGGTTCTAATGTTTGTGACTGACATTCTCCGAGTATATATGTGTAAATGCGATTAGTCGTCCATTATAAATGTTGAAATAAGTCGCATTTTGTATACCTTTGAACGCGCCATTAGAATTTTGTTTAAGAGTTTATTCTCCTTTATTCACTTTTATTTTATAGTTTTTGCTATCCTACTAATTCCTGTATTTTGACGGGTTCTAAGCTGCTCGGATCGAGTGCATTCGTACTGAATATCATGTGAGTGTATACAGATAGTGTTTATATTCATCCGCGCTCACTTGTTTGAATCTGTTCATTTAAGTCAAGTCATAAGAAGAAAACTACCTAAAAAGGTTGATTCCAACAATATTTCAGACCAATTGATGCCGTTCTTTGCCATAAACTCATCCGACTAGATTCATACACGTCGAATACTCTTACAGTTAGAACTCTTATTGCACTACACCGTTTAAGGACTTGGTATAGAGGCTGAGAGTCGCCTAGCTAAAGATCCCGACTGTTTTTTCTTTTAACATCACTTTGATTTACTAGAAGGGTCACTGTATCGGCGTAGTGTATTAACCGCTTTCAGATCAGGCGCCACTGTTGACCAGCACTCCGACTGCTAGTTGCGACTATAGGAGTAGCTATCCGAGTGCACTCGGTCCGAGTGTACTCTGATTATGTGAACGCGGCATTAGGCATATTATTTATTTCATTTTTAATCCAATTCATTTCAGAAAAATGAAACAAAAATTATAGCATAGAAGAAAAATAGTAGTAATGACGACCTCAGTACAGTTTTAAACTACTTATAATTCCGATCTGCGGTTTTCGTTTGGCAGAAAAGTTCAGACCGATTTGCGATATGTAAATAATCTATATAGAACTTCATTCGCAAGTGGAAATGGCTGAGTGTTGCTTGATATGCATTCTTAGCTCTGTTCCGCTTACACGATTCGTACACTGTCGCGCTAATAAAATTGGTCTACTGGGCAGGTACATCGGGAGGAATTATTAGTTGTGTAAAATTGTATTTTATTCTGTTGCATTGCTGGTTAGCTCTACTATATTCGCAAGATGTCACTAGTATCGATTCATCATAATATTAGACACACAACACCTATGGAAACTTATTTGATGATTAAGTTGTCGTACTTTGTAATGAAAACTCCTCCGAAAAAACGTATAATATAATCGGCAGTCGCATACATATCACGTCAAGACTTTCGATTGATCTAAAACACGTTTTAAATAATAAAACATCTTTCGAAAGTTTTAGAGATGTGTTTCTGTTTCAAAGAGGGCTAAAAATATAAGCTGCGCGCAGAAGGTTTGCCGATGACTACTTATAGTAGGGGAGGCCAAGCGGGGATTTTGGGATTTACTCCAGCGTGGCAGAATAATATAAGGGGAGAAACCTTGCACCCTATTATGTACCCCCACCATATATTAACCCTTCATATAGAGTGGGGGTATTTTTTTAATCTTAAATTTTTATTCAAACCGTCAGATTAAGGAAATTCTTCTACATAATTGTCAGATTATGGTTCAGCACGACAAGGACATCAAGCTGAACCGTCTGTATATTAATCTGATGCCCTCGAGTATTTCAATGTTACGTTTTTATTTGCATTTTCAAAAATCGGCCATGACTTTTGGTCGCGTCCAAATCGTCAGTCTTTTGAATAGGCGTTCCTTTAGGGTTTACTTAACATCCCTTTTAAATATCTGACGCGCTTGAGTATTTCTGTGCGACTCTTTTTTTTTTTAATCCTGTACATTTAATCCGCCTTTTGTTTTACCAAGTAACTATTGTCTTGTACTTTTTTTTGTAATTTTTGATTTGGTGACCAATAAAGTGTTGTCTATGTCTATGTCTATGTCTATGCTCCCCCTCCATCATATAACCTTTTTTCTTTTTAGCATCTAATCTTTACAATCCAAAAGGTCCCCGCGACGCACGAGTAACTCCACATTTAGCATCTTGGGCTCACCTACTATTACTCTTATTGTATATACTTATCTAAAGTATATACAATAAATCATTGAAATAATAAATTTACTGCAACAACTATTTATGTAACCTTTTTTTTGTAAACTCTACTGACCATTAACGCGTGACATCGTGAGGCTATCGGCAAACCTTCTGCGCAGGGGTAGTAAAATTTAGCGGCCTTTGGATTTAGGCAATTCTTTTCAAGAATACCTTTTTAGACTTAGCAATTGTCGTTATTATTTACTAGTATTCTTCTTCTATTATATTAGGATTTAATTTGATTATTTTAATTGACGGTTGTTCCAAAATATTTACTTTTTTTATACGTATGATATTCGGTTTTAATAACGGATAAACAAGAACAGCTTTTTGACACTATATTTATATTTTACTAAAACATTTTGAAACGTGAATAAGTGAATTCTAATGGTAAACTAGTTTACAGCATCCTAGCAAAGAGTTATTAAACATCTATAGCGTAAGCCTAAATGTGAGGCAAACCTTAATAGCGCGCAAACCTTAAGTGTGAGCAACCCGTTAATAGAGCGCAAACCGTATGACCATATGATCGTACCTTAATATGGCGCATACCTTCAGTGTCAGCAAACCTTAACGGGGTGCAAAATTTTAAGTTTTTATCCGTAGACCTAAACTTTGGAGGCAATGTTTCTCTTTTTACAAAATAAGTTGCAGGTGGTGGTAGCTGTTTTAATCGACATATACATACATATGACTATAACAGACTTTTTGTCATTCGAGAAAAATTGTGGCGATTTTAGTAAGTGAGAAAGGTATATCAATTTTCACGGTATATCTATATAATATAGTATAACATTAATAATATATTTTATAGTTCATGTTTCTAAGAGTGTTCGTAGTAATTGTTTAGGTAGTAAATGCGATTGGTAAATTGTGTGGCTGGTTTTTCATCGTAATCAGTTCAGCTGTTTTATAGCGTAGGCAATACGTGTTAATGATATATATTTATAAAGAATGTGTAGTTAGCGCTCGTTATTTTTTTTAAATTGTCACTTCTTTCAACTGTCGCGTCTGGAATGTGTGAAGGGTGTATTATGTCAAATTGCAATCTTGTACTTAACACCAAATTGTTGCGAAACCAACAATATGACGTGTCTCGGAATGGCAATTTTATCTGTAATATACTGAAATTTAACCTCAAATTGATTTAACTCGCCACGCGACGGCGCGTGATGCCGTCATTTACAATTTCCGTGGCACTCGACGTCGCGTGATTACAAATTAATGTGCTACCGGGGCCATTAACTATTCAGCGTTTTTTTGCTTCACATTTTGGCTTTCATAAACGTGAAGCTTTATTAATACTGAACCAAAATTAATGTAAAAAATTGATTTTTCTTTGCATAATGTTGTGTTTGTATGGAAAATGTCACGGTTGTGGTATTGGCACAATAAGTTTATTGTTTGAGATCAGACCATAGTAGTAATATGAGTCTGACTTCGACGTACGAAACTAGTTGTAACATGCGACTATGTGCGCATTTATTTATTTAATTTTTAAGTGAAGTAAAATCGCAATTATAATTCAGATTTTTTTTATTTCTTACCTTTGTTCATTTTCATAAATTGAGGAATTATACTTTTATTCATAAACAATTTTATCCTCTTCAATATGGTTTTTGGCACAAAAGGTAGCATATGTCCTTCCCCAGGATATAACCTATCTCTTTACCAAATTTCATTAAGATTCGATCAGCCGTTTGGCAGTGGCGAGATAACATAGTTACTTTCACATTTATATTAATATGGATGGATGGATGTGGCGCTGTCGTTTAAATTCTTCAAAACCCGTGACACAACAAACTAACAAACAAATTGTAACTTGATCATAATACACCTAAATTTGTAACGAGCTGTACTGAATATTTGATAATGTTTAAAATCATATTATATATCTACATGTAAAGTTAACACTTCTAATTCCGAGGTGCTCTACACATGAAACCTATTTCCGATATATTTAATTTATACTCTTATACTTTTCTTATGATTGCTTTCACTGTTTACATTTAAATGTACCAGAATTAATACATTTAAAAGTACATAGCAACGTTAATAAAGGTAAATCTGTTAGTCAGTACGGGGATAAACATAGAATAATATGTATCTAGGAATATAGATTCAAAACTACATGTGAGTATTGAGCAGTAGCTATAAAAATCGTTTATTTACATTGGGAAATAAAGGCATCATTTAAATGTACATCGGGAATAGGTTCATCATTTAAAATTACATCGGAAATAGAAGCGTCTACGTATACATGTTTCTATAACTGAATGTTAGATAAGCGTGTTTATATAACGTAGTGTGTAGCATATAGAATTTACTACATATCCTTTTAAAAAATATTATAACAATTGTACTAAAGGAATACTGACGTCCAATTTTGCATGTTCTCGCCGAATTACTATTAGTTTAATGTTACGTCTCGTAGTGTCCATATAATAATACTTTCGTTAGTTGTTTTTATTAATAATAAATATATGGGAATGAACAAATTCTTACATTGGAAACATTTTCTGATTATCGCATTTTGTTGTTGTATTAAATTAATTTTGTATGGAAGTTTGTTCTGTTTTGTTTTTACATTTAATTTAATATTTTGCTTATGATAATTAACATATACATAGAAGGCTCCGTTATTGACATATTCGATCTTCTTAAGATATACCGGATGTCAATTATATTGTAATAGTGTCGTGATTTCTATTCAATAAATAAATATTAACAAAAATATAAAGTTGTAGGAACATAAATGTTCATAAGTGAGCCTCGTATCAATCGAGCGCTCACTTTAGATGCCGGTAATCCAAACATTTGTCTCAAATACCGTTTCGACTGTAAATTTGAAAATTAGAAATAAATGATTCCTTAATCTGAAAAAAAAATCTCAAAGGTCTCATTTCTGATTATTATTAAAATATTATCTGATTATTATTAAATAATAACCGTGAGTTTAATCTTAATCTTTGCAATGTTTTAAATGTTACTCAATGACAAATATAAAAAATGAGTACTTACTTAAATATTAAATATTTTGACATATTTTTCGCAAATTTAGACCAATGCTTTCTATTGTGAGGTGACGTTATTGATTGATTGATCTGTCCAAATTAAGTGTTGTCTAATTAATACAACAGTTACAGAACGAAGAAGCCTACAAACTTACTCTTACTCAATACGTAGACACAGTAGATGTATACCTGGTAGGAGTTACATTATAATTTTACTGATTCCATAACGTTATTTTGCTCTCATAATTGAATCAGAGATTCTTCTTTTGCCTCACAGCGATAATCTATTAAAATAGTAATACTAATATATTTTTTATATTGTTCTCCTTTCAAGTCCTTTGTGAAATATGGATTAAAGTCCAAAAAACCTAAGTCTTTCGACATTTGAACTATCATTATCAATTTACAAATATGAATGGGTTACGGCAAATTTCAATACGGAAAGGTTCCGAATTGTCAAAACAGGATAATATTACTATTATTATTATTACTGCGAAGTTACTGAAAACGTTTTCAGCGGCACTGATTTGTCTGTACTTTTGATTCCTTATGTATGGGGCGTTTTAGACCTTGTATTGAAACAAACATCTTTGCGGCACGAGGTCTATTGAGCCCCGTAACGTTTTAAAAACTAAAATCCTTTTTGGCTTACATATAAAATAGTTTTTGGAATTTTGTTTTGTGTTGTGCGGTACTAGGTCAAGGTAACACCGTATTAAGGTAGGTATACCACAGAAATCTGGTTTAATAACACATCTTAGAAATACATACGTCTTTTTTTCTACACTGAACCAAACTGAAGTTGCGTAAACCACCGCAAGTGAGACACGTACGGGGCCACTTAGACCTCGTTTCGCAGTAAACGGGTTAATGTACCCAAAGACACTCAAATGCAATTGGTTATCATGGTAATCTCTTATTGCAGCAATCCTAATCAGCATTTACATAGAAATCAATAAAAAATTCTAACCATTATTATTGAACCGCATTGAAATTACAGAATGACAATAGTTAGTTAAATTGACGTATCATTGACCCAATTACAAATATGATTCATATTTTTCTTTATGTTGGAAGAAATATGTGGTACATGTTCGACGCAAACACAATAGTTCACAATAACTTGTATTATTAAAACAACTTGCTTACGAGGACGACCTCTTGGACGTTTGGGTACTATAGGACGAGGTGGCGAAGGCGGTTCGTCTCTCTCATGAAAGTGACTAATCCCAGATACGTGAAGCTTCCAAAAACTTATCCCCCTGCTGTCGCGCGTCATTATAGAGAGCCTCACGCTACATACACTATTTATGTTAGTCAATATATTTGATTGACACATGTGAATATATTTGTACTGTATGGACATTATGAGACTAAACATTGAAAAACTTCGATTTTCCAATGCAACTGGAATAACTGTTAATAATATAAGTTCATAAACAAGCACAGAATAACATGTTTTTTTTAAGTAACGATCAACAATAACCTATTACTAATAACAACATTTTTTTAATCTAATTAACTTAGTTTTTATTTAATGAACCTACATTCACAAAAAAGATTTTATGAAAAACAAGATAATATATTAACAATTTTATCAATAAAATGGGTTTTGTTGTTTTATAATTTCAGAAGTTTGACTCGGAATTTTTCGTTTGGGAATAAATAGACAGAATTCAAAGATACGGACACTAGGTGCCTCTGTTCATTTCAGACTATCAGACATTTCAGAATATATACAAATTTTCAACAACAGAGATGGGCCTGCGAGGCGTTGCAATAGCTTCGCTGGAAGATCCTCCTTTGAGACGGAGGAGCATTCCATCTCGCTCCTCCACCCTATACAGGTCATCCCTAAAAAAGCATTAACGGACACCCCTATCGGTACGATGATCGTTGACATGACACATATCAGTAATCTCTACTTCATTAGTTTATCGGAATTATATCAACGAGCATCGTACGTTTCGCAGATCCATCTATCTATCACAATGTCAGGCTTATTGGCAACAATAGTCCTGTCTGTGATAATAGATCGATCTCAGTAGATGTACTATAACCATTTTCGCGAACTGGCTCAGGGGTTATAACTAGCTAGTGCCTGCGACTTCGTCCGCATGGAAGAGTTTAAAAGAAAGTAAGTTAAAAAAACCCCCCGATTTTGAAACATTCTTCTTTGGTCCTCCGCTCCTATTGGTCTTAGCGTGATAATATATAATCTATATCCTTCCTCGATAACTGGGCTATCGAAAACTGAAAGAATTTTTCAAATCAGACCAGTAATTCTTGAGATTAGCGCGTTCCAGCAAACAAACAAACAAACTCTTCAGCTTTATATAAGATCGCTATCAGACTGTATCTTAGAGCAAGTTGTTGGTGGGGTGATCCTGGCTTATTAGGTTGTGCCTGTGCAAGTAGTCGGAGTTTGAGAACAACAGGAAGGTCTCGCCCGGGATACGTCGAGTGTGCCTTCCTTCAGGATGTTTCTGTAGTTGTTCGTAATTTTATTATAAAAATTCGTGTAATATAGAATCGTCGTAAATAAATTCTGTCAATTTATAGGAATGTTACGGAGAAAGTTTGCCGATGTTGGCCCCTCCCGCTACCTACGTTTGGGGCCAGGGCTTGTCTAAGTAGTACTAAGAACTAGATGACCCTAGGGGTTATCATCGGCAAACCTGCGCACCACTTATATCTTCAAGTGTGTGGTAATGCGCGAGCAAGAGAGCGACTCATTTACCTTACCTTATTGGTAGAAGATTGATCATTGCCCCCATAGGTCCGCCTTACTATCCGTTAAAATTTGAGACAAGCTCCATACGTCTAAGACAGGTCGATGAAGTCTGACTTTGTGTGACAAGGGGTGAGAGGGGTTCTAAATTAAAAATCTCATTTCCATATCTAATATATTTAACGTTTAAAACACGAAATTGAAACTATTAACAGCTTCAGAATATTTCCAACTCTATTTGTATGAGCATAGTGTTTTAATTAAAATTTAGATGCAAATAAAACTGACTACAGAACTGCTGTTTTAATTTAATCATTTCTTGATGTAAAATTGCAAAATGTGTGACGTCACACTAGGGAGGGAGGAGTCCCACGGATGTGCCTGTGACAAGGACGGGGAGCGGTCAAAAAATCATGAAATTCGTGTGACGTAATTTGTGGATGGCTCCTAAGGTCAAAAAGGCTTCGCCCTCAAGCCCCCGTCAGGCGTGGATAAACACCAGTACCTGTACAGCTGTTTCGTGGTTTCCTTTCTTGCACGTCACTCGATACCGTCTCTAACCACGTGCCGCCACCTCATCATCTAAAATCCTACAGTACGATACAGGAACTAGCCAATAGTGTATGTCAAATTCTAACCCGTAGTGACGCCTAGAAACCGAGGCTATCAAACAGAAACGTGTAAACGTGTAAACAGACGTTTTCTCATTATATTTTACATATATGGATTGTATGTTGTTAACAGTTATTCTGGTTTATCGATGTTAACTTCCGTTTTTTTACTAAACTATTAATTAGGATATCCTCTATGAGTAAGTTGTCGGAATAATATAATATAATAAATCATATGTCCCTTTTGTTCTTGTGTTTCATTTTCCTTATAAACTTTTTTACTGTAAGTTGTGCGCAGAAGGTTTGCCGATGACAACCGCGACCAGCGGTCGTCTAGTTCTTAGCACTACTTAGCCGCGGTCTCAGTTGGAGGAAGCGGGAGGGGCGACCATGGGCAAACCTGCGCGCGACTTATAATTTAATTATTAAATGTGACGCACTGCCGTGGTAGCTTAATTTTTTAAATTTAATTTATTCTAGACCATAGAATCTATGTCTTTCAGTCGGAAACATGTTTAAAAAGAACTTATGCTATGTGTAGCACAGCTGAACTGTAGGTTATCAGCTGGTGCCATTCAACGGAGTTCTTGTGACAACTCAAAAGGCCACATTTGACTATACAGTTCACATTTCTCACAAAACAAATAATTACTACTGAAAAACTATCAATATTCTACAACTATTTTTCATTTTAGAGTAATTTTACACATTTTTAGAAAATAAAACTGCACAAACAACATCTCTTTCAGTTCCCGCCAAAAACTCCCGTTGTAGCTTTAGTAAGAGTAGTGTTGCCAGGTGCAATTGGTTTTAAATCCGGGTAGAAGCTAAAACAAATCGTATTTGGGATTGTTGTAGATCGGTGGTACAAACAAAACACAACGTTTCTTATTAAATTAATGCTTAATAACTTAAATTTCTAATAATTTAATTCTTAACCCCTATTAATGATATAAATGCGAAATTAACTCTGTCTGTCTGACCGACCGACCGTCCCTCCGTCCGTCCGTCTATTTGTTCCGTTTTCACAGAAAAACTACTGGTCCGATTTGGAATTCAAAGTTTTTTATTCAAAATAAGTTCCATTGGAGAACACTTTTTGAAGGTCATACATAGGTTAAAATTTAATTTTTCTTCCTATTCTATGTACACCGATTCGCAATGTGTTATTGCTGTTAAGGAGAAGAAGCGGCAAGAAACTCCCCAGCAACACGTCTAGCTAAATATTGTTTTTCTTTATATATTTTTTATTTTTTAATCAAAAGTATGTTACAGAATTACTTTTTGAAGAATTAATGGAGTTGTAGCAAACAGTGCATACTCAATAAGACCAAGACACAATAAAAGGAAAGAAAAATATTATTATAGTTATAATAATGACATGACGTACTAAAATGTTATGCTGCAATATATCTCCATAAATTCCTTACAAGCTTGGCAAGATAAAAACGTTATACAAAATATAGTATAAGAGGTTGGAGCGAGCGGCTATGTAAATGAATTTTTGTCATTTAAGTATTCTTCAATAGTGTAGTTTCCCTTTTTAGCAAGATACTTTTTAATTTGATTTTAAATTTAGTGAAAGGCAGATCTGACATTTCACTCGGAATCTTATTAAAGAAGCGTATACCAACCCCCAAAAAAGAGGACAGTACTTTTTGTAATCTAAAAGATGGCATCTAACATCAGTCTATTACAACGCCTGGTGTTGAAATTGTGAACATCCTTATACTGCTTGCTTATAGCCACTCAAATTATTACGAATATAAATCAATGTTACGAGCTAAAGGACTCGAATTAGAAATGCCGTTGGAAAGACTATAGAATTTATTAGAACTGTACAAACACGTATAAAACAAACAAATAAGACTGGATGCAACCTGTTCACACTGCACTATACAATTCGAACGCACAAAGACCGTCGTTTATATCGCTAATCGAGAGTACTAGAAAATGTCTTACTCGCTCCGTAGTCCTTGTTTAACTGCCCGCCCCTCCATTCGGGCATCGTCTTATACTAACTACACAGTACAAAGAAGTTGGCTGCGCACACTAAGCTTCTAAGAAATATTAATTTGCACACCTACGAACGTCCACAAAGTCGTATACAATAACAATAGCGATTATAGTTCGACGCTAATGATGGTTATAAAACAAATAAATTGACAATAGCATGTTTTTCTTAACTACAAATTCAAAAGACAAAGGATTTGTCGATTACTAGAAAAGGACAATAAGCTGCGCTTACAATAGGCTGTGCGGCTTATCTTTGACGGTATGTAACATTATATTATTAAAAATGTACTGGCTCGCGACCGTCATAATACTAATTTCCTTAAAGCATTCTCTAAGAGACTCCCGAGGGCTGAGGTTGTAAATTGACCTTACGGCTCTTTTTTGTAAAACAAATATGGTCTCTAAGTCAACAGCGTCGTCCCAAAGTAAAATACCATAGGACATGACACTATGAAAATAACTAAAATAAACTAGACTAGCAGTCTCTTCGTCAGTGAACTGCCTAACTCTGCTGACCGCAAATGCAGCAGAACTAAGTTTTCCTGAAAGACTTGATACATGAGCGCCCCACTGGAGCTTCTGATCTAGGTTAATGCCTAAGAATACAGTTGAATCTTCTAGATTAAGTCTACTTAGTGTCGTTACGAGAGATATTAATATCGTATTCTTTTACATTGGGCATAACAAACTTATCACATTTAGTTTTGTTCGGGTTGAGTAATAAGTTATTTACAGTAAACCATTTAGATATTTGGGATAAGGCGTTGTTTACGTCGTCAAAGTTCTGTTTATTTCTGTCAACTTTAAATATAAGTGACGTATCATCAGCAAACAACAGACCTCACACATATCATTAATAAGATATGGCAAATCATATATATATATATATATATATATATATATATATATATATATTCGATGCCGAGAATGAACATAGGATACTTTTGATCCCGAAAAATGGGAGTTTCCGGGATTAAAATATATTTATCTGTTTGTTTGTTATGTTTTACGTAAAAGTACTGGACCGATTTGGCTGAAAATCGGTATATATGTAATTTTAATACCGAGGGTGGACAAGGAATTTTTATCCCGGATAATGGGATAGATTTATGTACAGGTTATCCCAAAAAGTAGGATAGGTTTTTTGTGATTTGCCATTTTCGTCATTTTGATCATTTAGGTCATCTTTGTCCTTTTTGTCCTCTTGTCCTTTTTGTCCTATTTGTCCTATTTGTCCTTTTTGTCCTATTTGTTCGTTTTGTCCTTTTTGTCCATTTTGGCCTTTTTGTGAAAAAGTTCAAAACATTTCCAACTCTATCTGTATGAGCAGTGTTTAAATTATTATATATAATGTATTCTATGTTTCTCTCGCAGGCTTAGTCCTATAGGTTTATGTGTTTATCTCCTTTTAGTGTCGCTTTTTCGTAACATCGAGTTTCAAATCATAACGATTCTAAAGAAAAATATCTACATCTGTAGAAAAGGTAGATGAATAATTTGGTTTTATTATATTTTTAAATACCACTTCATTTTGTCTGTACTAATATTATAAAGATTATAAAGAGGAAATATTTGTATTGTTGTATGTTTGTAACGAATAAACTCAAAAACTACTAGACCGATTTCAAAAATTCTTTCACCATTCGAATGCTTTTTTTGTGGGTCCGGGTCCTTTACTAGGGATTAGACCAAAGCGACGAGAGGTGACACCACGAATGGGCACCAGAGTCAAATCGCCGGCTTGTGTGGAGACTCGAAAACTCAATACTCCACTAAAACCACTTTCCTCCCATGTGCCCCGCGCTGTGGTAGGAAGAGCGTGAGACTTAGAACGTTCCATACGCCCACGCTGATACTAGCGTATCAGTGCTCGAGAATGCGCCGGGAAAGGCAAACTCACTTCGTCAACAGGGGTGAAGAATCCTCTGCTCCCTAGATATTAGAGGGCCCCTGCAGCGGTATTACGGGGGGAGATTTTGCGTATATCTGCTCCTCCGGGACCTCGACCTCTCCCGCCATTCGAATGCTACATTATCCCTGATTAATATAGGCTATATAAAAATTAGGGAGTACTAATACTCAAAAAAACTTCAATAATGTAACCCACCAATCTAAACAAAATACTTGGCGCTGGAATCGGGTTCTATGATTTTGATGAAATTTTAGAATAGAATAGAATATTCTTTATTGCATATAAGAAAATAATACACATGAGTTAACAATCATACTAGTACAATCGGCGGTCTTATCGCTAACAGCGATTTCTTCCAGACAACCTTCTGGAAATAATTTCACATTTCTAATAATAATGGGTCGGTATTCAGTGCACATAGTTTAATATATATACAATCACATATATATATATTAATAGTAAATAAAAATACACATACATATTTATATACAAATATATGTACATAGAGTTACATACATACACATACATAAATTACTGTTTACAAATTTAGATAATGATCTTTGAAGAGTAGGGATCTATCACGTCGGGGTCACCAATATGTGGCGGATTGGTGCAATGAAGAAGATAGGCTTTGTTTAAAGACGAATTATTTAATTCAAATTTTTCAATACAATACAGATAACAATTTCGATGGCTAACATAAGAATGACAATGTCAATAGTATGTAAAAATGTATATAAAAATAAACGTATAAAAAGGTTGTCATACAAGTTTAATAAAGGATGTAAGTGACTTTGCACTTCTGCTGCTGATTGGTAATTCATTCCACAACCCTACAGCAGGCACAGTAAATAATTTCTGACAAAATTTTACGTGTGTTTGAGTTGAGGGAGGCTTAGATTTACATTTAGATCCGGTAGTTGGCGCTGGAATCGGGTTCTAAATTTTTACTTTTTGAAGGCAGGAACGTCAGGCAACGACTGCGGAGACCGCTAGTTAACAGTAAAATAATAATAATAATAATACATCTGAAAAATTACCGCCTATATGGAATCCCCGCTATCGCCCGAAAAATTCTCAAGGACGCTGGCGTTGCCACAAGCCTTAATAATTTGACGAAAATTATATCACGAAAAACTCTAATTACAAGGTCTGACTGCACTGACGCCGTCGATTTTGAAAAATTCAAACACAATAATATTCATTCAATGACGTACCATGTCATAATAAAGCTGACGTGACATTTACTTAATAATGACATAATTATTAAAATGATGAGGATATTTGTATGAATTGGTTTATAATCCAGGAATGTGAAAGGAATTTCAAATACTTGCAATTGTGTACATTGGTAACACGTAACACGACGTCACCACAGAAATTTCCCCCTCTATAATGCCTGAGCTACACGTGTAAGGCCCATTTGCACGTTCCTGGGTTAGCTCAACTAACTTTGTGTTAACTGCTAACACAGGGTTAAATAAAAAAATTATCTTGTGCCATCAATAGTTAGGAGTTAACCCAGGGTTAAACTCGTATTAGCATTAGCCGAAATGAATATTGAAAAGCTACCAATATTTCAAACATTTATTTAGCGAGTTTTCCATTACAAATGTTTATAAAGATGGCGTGCTGCGGGCACGCCATGACAATTAACAGAATAGCGAAATCAGGCCAATCTACGATTAAGACGATAGTGTCCGGCGAGTTTGACGAGATAGTAATAGCAGAATTGGGGTAGTACTCGAATTGTATATTTTTATCACTTTGAGCCAGCTGCATATTTTTGCTGAAGGTTAGGCTCCATCAGCTTTTTTAATCCATTACGATTTTGTATTTCGCTACTGTATCACATAAAAGCATATCATCAGTAGTTGTTTTCACAATTACTGTGGGCACATAAACCCGGCTTTTTATGAATTATTCTAAAAAATAACCTACTTTATAACTTTAACACAAAAAAAGTAAATAAATGACATGAGACAATACGGTTAAAATAAAAATCGTCAACTGTCATACAATGCAAGATATTTAAGGAAGCCTATATACAGTGTGCTGTAGTGTAAAAGAGATAGAGATATGAGTTTCGTTTTAAATCTCTGGTTGGGATACAACAAAAAAAGCATAGACCTTTCTATGTTACCAAATAAACAAAAGAAATGTCAGGTTAGTTAACCCGGTGGTATTTTTTAGTGGCGCAAAGGAGAATGAGAGTTAATTTTTTAATTAACTAACCCCGAGTTTATGAACTCTACATTCATTTATTTAACCTGCCTATGCGTGCAAGTGGGCCTAATAGGGTTAAACTGTGTCATGAAAATGTACCCAACGGTTAAATGAGTTATCCAAGAAACGACGTTGTTAATGACGTTAAAGATTTACAGATAACTTATGCATCTACACTAATATGTAGTTTATAATTTAAGAGTAATAGATAGCAACCCCTTTTGAAAAGTGCCGAGCGCCTACACTCTTCGAAAAGCAAAACTTGTATACTCGTGCCAGTAATACAATTTCTACAGGCGCTTAAAATATTATTTCTAAAGCTACTCAAGAAACTAAAAAGCTAATATTTTTTTACTGACTTCAAACTAAAAATCAAAATTAAATATTTTAACAAACATTTTAAAGTCGGTGAATTTTCTATTTTTTTTGTTATTTTTAGCGCTATAAGTAAGATGGTCACATTAATTAACACTAACGCAAATGGAGCCAGGGCATAATATTTAAACAATTATATAAGAAACTCTAAAAATATTCAAGGTAGTGCAACTGTTTTTTTTTACTGCTCCATCTCCTGACGCTCGTTTTGGTCAGGGACTGATAGTGCAACTTAAATACACGTTAGCCTCGTGGCTCTTACTAAATATGGCCGGACCATCACTCAAGCGGCGCTTTGTAACATTCAGTGATATATATATATATATATAGTATGAAATCGTATATACAGCACTCCCTTTTTTTTTGGTCAGGGGAAATCCGTTTGAGGACTAAGCCGCGACAGGCACAGAAGCCTGAGGGGATGTTCGCGACCGGTATGAGTGTGTGGGATTCCCCAGATCGGGGGTGGCACTAGCGTGCCCAGTCAGAACTGGTGCCACGCTATTGCCACTAGTTAGGGATACCCACTAAAACCCCTGGTTGTTCCGTCCTGCGCCTTATGCCAGGGCTACGGGACTGCGGGATTTCCAACTCCGCGTGCCCTGGCAGGCGTGGGCCCCCTCACTGGGCAATATATAGCACTCCCTCATATAACACTTCACAACCCAACCTGATCCAAACCTATCCGTAACACGCATACACGACCACATACAAGTAGTATAAGAAAAACCTTCAGTGAGAGTTATTTGTGCCGTTTACTGATGAGACATTTGGGCTGTGGAGTCCTGACACCATGTGCTCTGAGCTTCTCCAAAATCTCTCAAAACGAGTCATCGACTCTTCAGATGACCGGAGGGCTGGTGCTTATCTGGACAAGAGACCAGTATGGCAATCCAGGGAGGAAACGTAGCCAGCCTTCTGGGCACTTTACCCATAGAAGATTTTGTCCTAGGCTTACCATTCTACTTCTAGTCTTGAGGTATATAGGTAGAATACAATATAACGAAGTTAAATTTTCTTTATTGTATTAGTTTATAATACCGAAATATTATTATATCAAGCCTAAACAACTCAACATGTAATTAATATTTTTAACCACTTACTACTAGAAAATAAAATACTAGAATATATTAGTATAATTTTTTTGGTTTCTAATTTCAACTCCGTTTTGTTTTTGTTAAAATAATATTATCTACTTTTTAGTTGCTTGAGTAGCTTTAGAAATATTATTTTAAGCGCCTGTAGAAATTGTATTACTGGCACGAGTATACAAGTTTTGCTTTTCAAAGAGTGTAGGCGCTCGGCGCTCTTCAACAAGGATTGCCCTCGACTTCCCTGGGATCCACTCACCAGATCCTGACTAGGTGACAATCGATAGTCCTCGCGAGTATGCTCTTTCGAGTTAAGACGGAATTGACGGAGAACATACAAAAAAACCATGGTCAAATTAAGAACATCATCTTCTAGTAGTCGGTTAAAACTTGACATTGTGAAGGGCGTTTGTTTTACGTGTCTGACGAAACAGTGACAGCTTCGTTAAATATTTAATGGCTTTGTGGTTAAAATAAGGATAATTTGTAAAATTAATAAGTTAATAACTATTCAATGGGCTGTACACCTATCGCGACGTCATGTGATGTAATTTCACAATAATCTTTTTCTCGTTGTAATGAAATATTATATTATACATATGTGTCCATTGCAATAGAAACCGATCGTGCCTGTCAACGTCATTAGCAGAGCAGATTCTGACAGGCGCGTCAACCGTGACATATATTAAGCAACCACACCCTAGGTTGTCGTACGTGGAGCCTCCTTAATACTTAGATTGCTAAATTAAAATACCATGATTGTACTGTAAAATAAACAGCTGAAGACTTTAAAATATATTTTATTAAAAGTACTGTTTTATTAAAACAACTGGAATAGACTATATAAACGATGGAAAACACGGTGCATTGTTTTAGATTTGTTGTTGTCTGTTTGTTCGGGATTCACGTAAAAACTACAGGGCCAATTTCGATGCGGTTTACGCGGATCGACAGAAAATTGTTAGACTCAAAATCTATTCTACTTTTTATCCCGGGAATCCAGCGAGAAATTTCATTAGTGCGATTTGTAGTTATTCGAGTGCATAAAAATTAGCTTATTCCGACACAGTTTTCACTAAAACGATAGATTACATCCTTTTTAAAATTTTGTGTTCCGGGAATCCCGCGGGAATTTCAAGTCAAGCGTGGACGAACTCACGGGCATATCCTAGTATGACATAATTATGTGATTTTGGAGGTGGGCACTGAAAGCCAGTGCTGTGTCGAACCATGATTGGGCACAGCAAAATCTGATGAGTTCCAACCTCATTTCTAAAATGGTGGTATTAAATTTTTCCATATAATAAATTTTCTGATCTGTTTGTATTTTGTGTGTCGCATTTGGAAATTAAGTTTCTTTCTTTCTTTTTTAGGTAGGCCGTCTGCCAGTTTGCCAGCATCGCAATAGAAATAAATTCTTACAAAGATATAACCTTTATGAACAATAACAGTGTCGAAGTCCTTCTTGAACTCATTATTTACTTTGAAAACGTTTTTCTCCAACTTCTTAAAATATATCATCACGTGCAAGCGCTGACGAACTGTTATACCGAGATTCAAAAACACCTTTTTAAAAAAAGGAAGTATTTAATAGCTAAAAGAAAACACACTTTAAACGAAATATCTCTAGGCAACCGCACTGTAAGAGAGGAGAACGTAGACTAACTCAGATTGGATTTAAACCTAAAAGGTGTACTTAGACTGCTGAGCTAGCTCGGCAGTCTCAGCATTATAGTAAACAAGTAAGGGATGTAACACCTCCCCCCTCAAGTGAGACTTTGGGGTGGTGTTTAAAACAAAGTCTCTAATATTATTAAATCCTAGTTCTTATGGGAGCATCAAGACAGCTCATTTCTGAGTTATTTTCATTAAAAGACGATTCTTCAGTTTTGCCAAGTTGAGGGGAGGTCTTGGATCTGCCGAATGTGATATTTAACGCGGGTCGGTTGCCGCCAGATTTACAGTGGTATTTATATATAGTAATACTAGACAAAAGTAACATTAAAATGAACATAATAACAGTTATGATGGAATAATGCACTCCGTACCTGATTATATGGGGGCTTTCTATCGAGTTTACATCTTTTAATATTGATTTTAAAGTTTCTTTACTTTTCATGTTAAAGTCATCTAACTCTATATTCTGTAGTTTTACCGGCTGTACATTACTCATTATACTGCTTATTTTATTATTATTGCAACAGGTATCGTTGATAAGGTTAAAATTAGGGAAATGATTTATGGGGGATGTTATATTTAGTATATTATACTTAGGTATGAGTGTGGTACTTTTACAATAGCCGATACAATCTTCGGGGATGTTGATGATACCTGTTCCGATAATAGTTGTTTCATATAATTTTGAATTTAAACAATCAATAGAAATTTTGTTAAGTTGTGATTGTACATAAATCCACTTATTATTGTTTATGGACTTCCAGATATCTAATTCTCCTACTATAAATTTCGTTTCACATTGTGCCGGTTTTATATTTACTACTTTTGCCAAAAGTTCACTTTCACAAGTAGGTCTCGCATCTGTAGAGTACACATTTTGTATATCGCACATGTAGTAGTTGGGCCTCACTGTAATACAGCTTTCAAGGTTGTCGAGACTGCAGTAATGTGTGTTGTCTTTAGTCATCGCTATGTACTTAGTACCGGGAATGATAAGACTGAATGAGTTCGGTTGCCTAGGGTTGTGCGGTATGGGTAGTCCAATATTGTGGAATAAAATATATTCTCTTATATTAACTAGTGGTACTTGTAATACAAATATAATCTTATTATTATAACAGTAAGATATTAGTCTTGAAATGCTTAAAATAACATGCATATTATTTATATTTAAGTCTACAGGCAGTTCGAGGTCATTATGTAGATGACGGTAACTATCGGCAAGCTCTCGGTAGAGTTGATTGGGTGTGATAATAGCAGGATGTAAGATGTTTCGGCTACTAAATAATATGGCGTTAATTATGTCTTCCATTTGGAATGACAAAGTAAGTATTGATGCTTCGAGTGTATTTAGGAGCTCGTTAATGTTGGTAAGTATTTGTAGTCCATTTGTTGTTTCTGTAATAGTTTTAATATTTAAAGAGAGTTTGTCGATAGTTTCGCTCAAATGCTCTTCGTTACTCTTTATCTTGTTTAGAGTATTATTATATTGTGTTATTATTGATGTAGTAACTAAAATGTTTTCTTTCATTAATGTTATTATTTGATTTTCATTATTTTGTAAAGACGTTATTGCCTCATCGTATTTAAGGGCATCATTTTCGTCCAGGGTACCAAATATGTGTTTCATTATACTTCCAACACCACCTATCCAAGCACTACGTTTGATTCGGTTATCAGTTAAATGGGAGATAGATGAGAGGTCTCTTTTCAAATCTGAATATCGTGCTGTCAAAGGTTCTAGCATATTGCGACATTCCAAATTAACTTCAAAAATTCGGGTCTGACTACATAACTCTCTAGTAGTTTTTAGGGCAATTTCGATATTTTCTGTGTGAGGTTCAAAGTGGGAGATGTCTATTGGTATTACGATTTTTAATTGAACGTTGTTAATTCTAAGTGTTCCTAGGTAATCATAATAAATTCCAGAAGCTGAAGTTAGTGGTTCGACGAA
Source organism: Dendrolimus houi (assembly GCA_039645545.1). Taxonomy (NCBI): domain Eukaryota; kingdom Metazoa; phylum Arthropoda; class Insecta; order Lepidoptera; family Lasiocampidae; genus Dendrolimus; species Dendrolimus houi. Next base: position 12,982,635 of record CM077141.1, on the reverse strand, counting down.
ATCGTCGGTTTGAGCTTGAGCTGAACTGTGAAGTAATAATTATAACTAGGTAAGTATCTTATATATATATCTTAATTAAACTAAACGTAGTTACAAATCTTAACTACAAATATACGAAAGTAATTAATCTTATTTTCCATTTTAAGCACTTAATTTATTCTTAATTATAATCTGATAATGGTTCTGTTACAGGTTCCCTCGGACATCAGCGGGTTTCACCTGATCAAAGTGATGCGTGACATGACGCCGATTGATGAGTAAGGTAAGTGTATTATTTCCATTTACTCTGATTATTTTGTAAGGTCCTTTCCAGATAGGTGAAAGCGCTTTACGCAGCCTAAGATGATTTTTTAAATATACGTAGTCGCCGGCTTTATATTTAATTGGGCGCGTGCGATTGTCATAATAGTTTTTGGAAATCTCTTTAGTTTTTCTAATGAACTCCAAGGCTTTCTCTCGAGAATATCTTAGTCTATTTTGTAGCATTCGGACATAATCAGGGTATGTTGCTCCTGAGGATTCATTGTAAATGGAATTTGGGATGGATGGTTTGCAACCAAATACCAACTCATATGGTGTAAAATGGGTTGTAGAATGAACAGCAGTATTGTAGGCTAACATAGCCGTATAAACATAACGTGGCTAATCGGTTTGCTCTTCGTTTACGTAAGATTTCAGGTATTCCTTAAGAGTTGAGTGACTTCGCTCTAAGGCACCCTGAGTTTGAGGATGATATGGGGAACTCCATAGATTCTTTATTTTAAGAAATTCACAGGTTTTTTTGAACAATTCGGAAGTGAAATTTGTTCCCTGATCCGTGAGGATAAACTTTGGAATACCAAAGGTAGATATATAGTGAAGCAGGCAGTCGCTTGTTTCTTCGGCGGTAGTGCATCGTATTGGGTATGCGGAAGAAAACTTTGTGAGGTCGTCTTGAATGGTTAATATGAACCTTAACTTTGCAGGTCCGGATTCTGGGAGTGGCCCTACGATGTCTAATGAGACTCTTTCAAAAGGCTGCGTGGACGTTGACGTGATTTGCATAGAAGCACGGTTAATTCTACGAAGAGCTTTGTTTTCTTGGCATAATTGGCATTTACGGACATAGTCTTCAACGTCACTGCGCATGCCTTGCCAGTAGTATCTTTCTTGTATTCTGCTGAGCATTCGATTGGCTCCTAAGTGGCCGGAAATGGGAATATCATGATTTTCTTTAAGTATTTTAGCAATTTCAGTCATAGTAGGATAAATCACAGTGTTTTTATAAATATGGATTTTTATATTAGTATCGTGAAATAGATACATAAACATGTTATATATTTTAGTGAAGGAATGTTTATCAAAAGGATTTCGGAAATCTGTGATACTAAATTCAATAATGTTGTATTTTACTAATTCAAACTTTAAATTATTGATACTTTTAAATATGTCTTCATAGCTGTTATTATCATAATAATAAACTTTTACGAATAGTAAATAATAAGTTACATTATCTTTTCCCGATTTAATAAATGAATATAAGGTTCTTTCTTTCGCAATAATTTCTTCAGAATCTGGAAGATTACTGACAATTTCTTCTACATATTGATTTGACTCGTCTAAATCAATAGAGGTAGGTACGACTATGTGTTTAATTTTTGTTTTTAAGAGGTTTTCATTATGTTCTTCGATTTTTGTATTTAAAACTAATGATTTATTGTTTATTATTTTCAGGAATTTACTATATGTTTCGTCGTTACTAGAAATTTCTTCGGGAGAGGATGATGCTGGGCTGTCAAGATTGACAGGAGTATCTTCGACTTCCGGGATGGCAAAATCATCAGGTAAGTAAGGTATTTCGGGATTTGTTACGACATTAGGATTATTTGAAGGTGTTTCTTCTGGAACTACGAAGTCAGGTAGATCAGGTAAGTCTGATAAGTCAGGCAAGTCAAATAACTCTGGTAAGTCGGATAATCCAGGGAAATCAAATGGTTCAGGATTAAGTTGAACACTAGGATCTTCTAGAGCTGTTTCGTTAGGGATTAATTCATTAGGAGCATTCAAATCAGGAGGATTATCCTGAGGAAGTGGGTTTTCGGGAGGAGAAGTATTACTTGCAGGAGGTATCTCTCTTTGGATAGGATGTAAAGGGTATCGTGAAAGGGCGTCCGCATTAGTATTAAGTTTCCCTTTCTTATATTGTATTTCATAATCAAATTCTTCTAGCTTTAGACGCCAGCGGATCAGTCTGGAACCTGGGTCTTTACAATTAAATAACCAATTAAGAGGTTTATGATCAGTAAGTATTTTAAATCGGCGACCGAAGATGTATGGACGAAATACTTTTGTACCGAAGACAATGGCTAGGCATTCTTTTTCTGTCACATCATAATTGCACTCGGCTTTGTTGAGTGTCCTGGAAGCGTAGGCGATTGGCCTATCTTTACCGATTTCACCTTGGGATAAGATTGCAGAGATTGCATAGCTAGATGCATCACACGTCATGATAAAAGGCTTTGTGAAATCGGGATATATGAGAACTGGGGCTGTCACCAGCTTTTGTTTTAATTGTTCAAAAGCTAGTTGTTGAGCATTGGTCCATACAAATGGGACATCCTTTTTGAGGAGTGTAGTTAGAGATTTCGCGAATCGAGAGAATTCTGGAATAAAGCGACGATAATATGAGGCTAAACCTAAAAAGGACTTGATGTCTTTCGGGCATTTGGGGACAGGAAATTCAACTACTGTTTTTATCTTTTCAGGATTTGGCTTAACGCCGTCATCAGTGATTATGTGTCCGAGATAAGCTACTTCTTTGCGTAGAAATTCGCACTTCTCGGGTTGTAACCTCAGGCGGAAATTTCGTAGTCTTTCAAAAACGAAGGATATTTTCTCCATATGGGAGGTAAGATTATGGGAGTAGATAACAATATCATCTAAGTAGACAAAACAATGGATGCCTTGCAGGCCGGATAGAACTGTGTTCATAAGTCTCTGGAACGTGGCAGGCGCATTCTTCAAACCGAATGGCATCCTATTGAATTCAAAATGCCCTTGTGGGACACTGAACGCTGTTTTAGGTGCATCATCTGGGTGGATTTTGACTTGATGAAAACCAGACGCTAGGTCTAGTGTGGTAAAATATTTGCTTTGACCAAGTTGGTCGAGGATTTCATTAATTTGGGGAATGGGATAGTTTTCCCCGATGGTAATGTCATTGAGTTTGCGGTAATCAATAACTATTCTCCACTTCTTTTGTCCTAACGAGTCCACCTTTTTGGGAACAATCCAAATAGGAGACGACCAGGGAGATTTAGAGGGTTTAATTATGTTTTCAGTTAACATTTTATCGATTTGTTTCTTTACTTCTTCTTTATGTATTTCCGGGAATCTATAGGATTTTACGTTAATAGGTTCGGATGATGAAGTTTTAATTTCATGTTGAATTGCGTCAGTATTACTTAACATATCGTCTGGTAGATGGAAAATATCATTATACTCACTACAAATTCCATAAAGGTGCTCAGTTTCTTCGGGGTTTAGGTGGGATGTTTTCAAGAGCCCAAATAGTGTTCGGATTCTACCGATGCAATTATTTGTTGACTTATTACAACAGTCAAAAGGTTGGGATTTTGTGTAATCAATAGGATGCAAGGTAAGTGATAAATTGGATTTAATAGTTACAGGTTTTTCGGATATATTGAGTATGGTTAGATTTATTCTGTTATTTCCTTTCACTTTAACAAGGCAATTTGAGATGAGTAAGGAGTCGGAGATATGTTGATCAACTATTACACCTTCTCTAAGTTCAGGATTTTTGACAGAACATTCTATTACTGTCTCGGTTCTTGGATTAACGGTATAGGATGGTTCGTCGAACGATAGTTCAATGATTTCGTTTTCTATTTCTAGATTATCGGAACTATAATTTATGCGGCAACCGTGGCGCATAAATAAGTCTGTACCTATGATTCCATCATAAGGGAAGTCAATATTGTCGAAGACATAGAAGGTATGTATTAATTTTAACCTTGGGTTCAACTGCAATTGCAGTTCGAAACTGCCTGCACTGTTAAGCGGATTTTTGGAATCGATGCCTTTAACTTTTAGGCATGTGGGAAAGAGCTGGATGGGATTGGTAATACATTTCTTTTTCAGTACACAGATCGATGCCCCAGAGTCGATTAAGAAGACGAGGGGTTCAGGATTTACGGGAGTTTGGACTTTTATATAAGGTAAGAACCTCCTGCTAGTGATAATTTCATAAATTTCAGGTGTTGGATGGGCACTTATTTGGGGCTGGTTACCCGTGTGGTCCCTTTGGGATGAGAGGGCGCTTATTTGGGGCTGGTTACCCGTGTGGTCCCTTTGAGATGAGAGGCGCTTATTTGGGGCTGGTTACCCGTGTGGTCCCTTGGAGATGAGAGGGCGCTTATTTGGGGCTGATTACCCGTGTGGTCCCTTGGAGATGAGAGGGCGCTTATTTGGGGCTGGTTACCCGTGTGGTCCCTTTGGGATGAGAGGGCGCTTATTTGGGGCTGGTTACCCGTGTGGTCCCTTTGAGATGAGAGGGCGCTTATTTGGGGCTGGTTACCCGTGTGGTCCCTTGGAGATGAGAGGGCGCTTATTTGGGGCTGATTACCCATGTGGTCCCTTCGGGATGAGAGGGCGCTTATTTGGGGCTGATTACCCGTGTGGTCCCTTTGAATGACGGTGTCGAAATTGGAGAGCTGTCTCGCCCGACACCGAGGCGAGACATCTATTCGTTTAAAGGTTGTTGGTCTACCTCATCCTGTCCGGACACTTCATTCTGCTCCAGGAAGTTTGTCCGATGAGGGGGCCGGAATGAGCTTTGGTTATTAGGATCTTGGAAGAATTGATATCTGTTGTTGTTAAACTCCCGCTTCTTGCAGGAAGAAATATCGTGCCCGGGAATTTTGCAATATCTGCAAAAGGCACTGGATGAGCTTTGCGGCTGGTGGTTAGGATATCTCCGAGAAGTATTATAATTGAAAGAAGAATAAGAAGGGTTATTGTTTGGCCTTTGAGAAGTAGGAGTAAAATTTGTCGGTCTTACTCTGTTCATATTAGGTTTTTGTTCAGAGGGGAGACGTCTATAGAGTGTCAATTGGATTCTTTCCTCTGACACTGCCAGGTTTATAGCTTCATTGAGCGTTTTAGGTGCTCTACATCTAACGATGTTGGAGATTCTAGGATGAAGTCCCATTAGAAAGTGGTGTAGGGTTAGATCTTCCATGGCCGCGGTGCGGCCGGGGAGCTCTTTAACTTTTGAAGTCGACAAGGATATTTCGGTTAACAGTTGGGATAATAGCGTTTCTACACGAAGAGAGTATTGACTAACATTCTCTTGAGAGAGTTGTTTAATTTCTTGGAGTTCAGTTAAAAGGTGAGAATAATGTTTACGCTCACTAAATTGAGTCTTCAAAAATTCCTTGAGCTGCTCCCAGGATGTGAATTCTTTAATTGAGCACGCAGTTTCTGCTTTACCATTAAGCTGGCTTAATATATACTTGAATAGAATCGACTTCTGGGCCTCAGATGCGAGTTCTATCGCATTGTCGCAGTTTACAATAAACGAATTTAAAGTATCACGTCTGCCATCATATGGTTTAATGAATTTGAAAAGGATATTAAGATCTAACTCAGACATTGCGATATATGCGGCTGTTTTCCGAACAACCCTAATTAAAAACGAACAAAAATAGACGGAGCCTACGTCAACAAAGTTTCAAATGAAGTGAAGCATTTTTTTTATTTGTGTGCGTAAACTTATATAGTATACAGGTGGTTTGTGTGTGATAATAGTATTGTATCCACTGGAAATTATTTTCCCTTTATTCCTACTAATTCGATTACAAATGAATCGTAGAAATGTATGTAGGCACGCTCATAAGTCGAAAACGACTTTACCGATTTTTATGATTTTTTTGTTAAGTCCTCGGATGCTTTAAAATTTAAATTCACAGTTGGAACCAGTAGGAGGCATTTTTTTTAGGACAGTAGTACAATACTAAGTTCTCGTAATGCATTGCGGCGCGATCGGCTTCATTTAGTTCTGAGAAGTTCTTATTTTGTTTCTCTGAATTGCCAATAAACAACATGGTGTTAAAAAGAAATTGAATTTAACTTCCAGTCGAGCTTTTCCTATTACGCTGCGATATGGCTATTTTCAAAAAGGATAACATTAAATTTCTTTGAGAGCGGCAGCACCTCTGACTCCAAATGTCCATAGGTGACAGTAACCACACTCCATCGGGTGGGCTGTGAGCCTCTCTGTATTCCTGCAATAAACCCTCCTATAAAAGGACTGAAAGGAACTCTGGAGGACTGAAAAAAGAAGACAACACAAACACATTAATAATGTAGTCCGTAGCTGGAATACATATAACCTCGTAGAATGTTTACATCGCTAACAATTTAGTATGTTTTTAATAGTAATAACAGCCCAAAAACGTCCCACTGCTGGGCTTCGGTCTCCCACTATAGGGGAACGGACAGTATACCCGCCACGCTTGTCCAAGACGGCTTGGCAGGTAATAATAATAATAATAATAATAAATTTTTATTGAACTGAAAAATGTTACAGATACTTGTAATTACAATGATACTTAATTTAAACTAAACGCTATGAACATAAATAACTACATTATAATGACTATATCATCATAATTATAAATACCTATTTAAATCGACATTAACAATTTTGAATCTGTTCTTTGTATTGCCCGAGTCGTTGAAAGTGGCGCTGTCTTCCTAGCTAGGTTATAAAATAACCTGTGTTAAGTAGAAACAGCATACTAGACTCCGATAGGATGAAACTATATGGGGGGACGGCTAGTCAAAATGTTAAAGTCCATGTTTTATGTTATATATGTAACTGATGTGGTAGTAGGTTATGTGTTTATTATATGCATGTATTGGTTTGTGTATATTCTATAGTATGTTGGTTTGAGTATATTCTGTGGTATGTTGTGTGTGTGATACATTATAGTATGCAGGTGTTTGGTCAACGTAATGTACTAGATTATATTTTTGTATTTACCTTAGTTCAGTTGGCAAATAAATATCAACACAAGCACGTGCATTGTTGAAAACACTATTTCAACAATGCACAGTATATACACATTGAACTTTTCACTAAATCCATTCAATTTCACTTATAAGATATACACAGCACTAATGTTGCACAATACGTCAGCTGTATAGCTACAGATATACTGCTATAAGCATGTCGGTGTCGCGAATGCACGAGATTTCACCCATGCAAAAAGCGTCTAACGCGCACAGCACACGGCCGATGCGCATGCGCCACCCATGAGCATGTCGGTGACGCGAAACCATAAGATTTTCCCCTACCATAAAGTGTACAACGCGAGTTAGGCAATCGGTGGACGCACCGCTGCCCATCAACCTGCAGACTATGCAAAGATCTGTCATCGTATCAGCAAATAATTAGCATCAAGTTATAATAGCGTTAATATAATTTTTATTGTATTTGTACTCTTTATTTATTTGGGACTTTTGCCACATAGGCATGTCAGCCCCATCATCTCCTAAACATACAAAAACTTATATATTAAATTTTGAATAATGAGCTGGCTAACAAACTAGACTTTTTTGAGGCTGTCTCTGCCAGGATTTCTATAAAGATACCTACATCAAAACGATTCAGTCTCAACTCCCACATCAATTGTTCGCTGCGATCTTTATTTTTGCTGCATTCCATAACAGATGTTGGACATCCTCACGAGTTCCACACAGTTGGGAGAATCAACTTTGCCCATGAGGTGGCCAAAACTTCTTGTCGGGAAATGACCTGTTCGGATTCTATTTAGTAGCTTTGTATATGGCCTGTTGAATTGTCCTTTAGAAAACCAATAATTTTAATTGTAATTAAGTTAGTCTTGTAAAAACTGTTGTACAATAAAGTTGTCTTAAGAAATTGTTTTTTAAGACTTCTTCGCGCCACCCTACTTATCTCGCGGCTAAAGAAGTTTTCACTTCAATAATTAAAATGAACAAGTTGGCGGTAGGTTAAATAAAAACTTTAACAAAACTCATTGACACCTCACATCCTTGTCTTCCGTGATCACGGCTACTGAAAAGTGGCCGAAACGTCGGAATAATAAAAATCAAATGAATTACTGCGCTTAAAATCGTTAAAACGTAGTTTTATTATGTATTAGTATGTATATGTATTTAATTATTGTAAATTCTCGTGACGCACTGCGGCGCGTTCGTCTTCCTATTACAAAATCGGCTTACTTTAACCTTTAGCCAGTTTTAGTTTGAGAGCTCGAAGCTGGGTTTACTTGATTTATTCGTCTGAGCATTAATGATAAACATGTTTTCATATAAACTGACGTGATATGTTTTTCTGTTTTTATAATAACAATAATATTATTGTTTTATAATAAATACTTCGCGAAACCAACATTGTTTTGTGGGAACTATATTGTTACGAGTTACGGGACTCGAATTAAAATGCCGTTTGGAATGACTATGGAATTTATTAGAACTATACAAACACGTATAACACAGTTACAAATATAGCTGGACACGGACAAGTACAAACTGCACGATTTAATAACGCGCGCAAAGTCCGTCACTATATAGCTTATCGAATGTACCCGTCTTGCTTGTATAGTAGTCGTCGCTTGACTGCCTCACCCCTTCCTTCGGGCATCCCTTTTATTTTGTACAAATACAATATGCCTCGACGCAAAACAATAACAACAGGGATTAGATTGACACACCTGCCTAATGACGGCCATAAAACAAGTACAATAACAATAAAATGTTTTTCTTAATTACTAATTCTAAACACAAAGTAAACAAAAGAAGTGCAAATGCGGGCAGGTAATAAACCGAGTTTATGGCAGGCAGATGTGCATTTACTTTTGTCGGCATGTAACAATATGTTAAAAATTCAGCCAAGTGCGTATCGGATCATACAAAAAAGGATTTGGTAACGGTGATAGGCGAACTCCATAATTTTCGCTTTTTGGCTACAGTACCTTAAAAAAACATTTAATTATATATTTCTAATTATAGTCTTAAGGGATTATAGGTAGAATACAATATAAGTTAATTGTATATATAGTATAGTTATATATTTATTATTAAAATGTAAGTAACGTACGATAATTATGTATACCACCATCGCCGTTCCTAATCAGCAACATTCCTGCCACGGGTTGTCTGGAAGAGATCGCTTTTTAGCGATAAGACCGCCCTTTGTACACAATTAGAATAATACTAGTTCGTAAATTTTCTGTAATGGTGTACATTAAAGTGTTATCTATCTATCTAAGTTAAGTTTTCTTCATTGTAGTAGACTATATTTTAGTTAATTTTTATGTATTTTGTTTGTTATTTTTTTATTGCATGAGTTCAGCAGACAGGCAGACGGGCCACCTGATGTAAGTCGGTTACCATCGCCGATGGACATTTGTAACACCAAAGGTGCTATAAAAGCGCTGCTGCTCTCTAATGGGAGACTGGAACCTGGCCACTAATGCCGGAACACAACTCAATGATGTTATGATGGCATACTCTAGACCAGGGATGGTAGCCATTCAGACGGGCAAATACCCTACCACCTGGCTGTGGATTGTTTTGTCGCCTCTTACGGTAGGCTGCCCGGACGCAAGAAATTGTATTCTTTCTTCGCTCCTGCGCGGGCGTCAGAGATCGGCCCCAAAGAGTAGTTCGCTGTATATTACCCGTAACACAAGCGTAACTTGCTTAATTTGGGGATATACAATGCGTGTATATGTGTATATGTGCCCATTATTACTACATATATTTAAATGGTCAGCCATAGGACTGCACGTCAGAAGTAAGGACTTTGTATCGGAGCGTGACGGTCACGCAAGGCTTGTGCTTTTTCCCCATCCCAAACGTGTCCAAAATGCCTAAAGAAGTTTTCAAAAAGAATTAAACTAATATCTGCTTATAAAATTGACAGTAATATTTTTTCTGTGAAGAAACACTTCATACGTTTTTAGATTATGTTTTTTAAACTACAAATATTTCCTTATTTTTCTAGTCTCAAAACCAACTAAAAGTAATTATAATCAAGAAACTCGACTCGTAGCATATCGTATATATAACAATAGATCTAACATGTGGCACTCTCATTCTAAGAACAAATAGCTTATAGTTCACCTGCTTTATCCCGGTGATCCTGGCAGGACATGAGGATAGTGTTATGACATTATTGTATTATCATCCTTAACACGTATACAAAATTTGTATACAAAAATCCGTCACATACAGAAAGAAAGAAGAAAGAAAAAGATTTATTGACTTAAAAAATACGACGCTATACATAAAAGACACAATACATTCACAGAATGTTTACACAAAACCCAAGATCATATATAATAAATGAATAAATAAGGCTTCTACGTCGAGTTTTTCAGTCAACGAGGTTGACAAGTCAGCATTGTGCTGTATCGAGATTTTTTAAAATCCCGATATAGCGCTGATTTTCAGTGCCAACCTCCATACACTTAACTCAATAAAATCTCTATACATATTGTATATATATATAATAAGTGCGTGTACACATAAACACATACAGCATATTATACACTAATATGATTATATTACATATCGACATATGTACATAATAATAAAAAAAGAGTGTTAAATGAAAATGTAGCACGTGTAATGTACGTACGTAGTATCTACGATGCAACGCTGATAACTACGCTGGCGTACCTCTTAGCCCGTACGATAACTTATCTAAATGGAATAATTTATGAGGATATAGGAGACTTATTTCCTTATATTCTAATATTTGATAAGTAAACTTATTTGTATCCCAGGCATTATGAATATTATGAAACATTTCCGATTTACTGAAAAATTACTCGATTACCTACCAGTCTTTTTTACCTTTTTTGTAGTAAAATTTTAAAATGTATCGAATTTCTTCATTAGATACACTCATATTAACAATAAGAAAAACAAATGAAAGTCACACATTTTCCTAATTTGAATTTGGAATTGTCTTCTTCAAAATTAAAACTTTTTAATGATACCAAAACCAGCCAGATACAAATGGTATAGCCAAACAGATCTTATTACAAGTTCATACATACTATATGCGAAAAGACTTTTCCCAACCTATTATTTATTTTGCAAACATAAATTAATTATAATTCTTACACTATAAAATTACTTAATAGACATATCAGCTAAGTTTACCCTCAAAATAATGCATATGAGACATTTTGTCAGGACCATAAACTTAAAAAAAGGGTATGTCGTTTCATGACATTACAACTGTCACTTAAAAACATTCTATATGTCATTGTTTTGTAAGTGTCACTTTTTCATTCTCAAAATGGTTAACTGGTCAACAAAAGGTTTTTATTTAAATCCGATATTATCGCAAGCAGCATCAGCGAAACAAATCAACAGATCTTTTCTTATCACGACGTCAAACACTCATATTACCGCGATAAGAAAATCAAATTAAATAACACAAGATCACATCAAAAATTATACAAAATATTTGTTTAACTTTCTCATTGCTTAGTCATGATTTTAATTATCATAGCGGATTTGTAGGTTTCACAGCTAAGCAATCTCCATGTTCAAGTTCCTTGACAATGTTGTTACGAGTAGCGGGACTCGAATTGAAATACCGTTAGAATTATTATAGAGTTTATTAGAACTATACAAACACGTATAACACAGGTACAAATATAACCGAACACAACAAATCCAAACGTAATGCAGAAGGTCGTAATTCAATAAAACGTGCAAAGTCCGTCACTATTACATTTCCGATTGTACACACGTCACGCTTAGATCGTAGTTATCGCTCGACTGACTCCTCTCTCCATCAGGCCATAGTTTTATATTGCAAAAATGCAAATATGTCCGCGCGGCAAGCGTCGACATATTTCCTAGAATCAGCTTATACTCATAATCCGTAACACCTAGCTAATGACAATTGGCTGTGCTCTACAATAAGTAAACAAAAGAAGACCATCATAAAAGGATTACAATTAGTTCAAATGACGACAGGTAATAAAATGTGCTTTTGCAGACTGTACGTGGAATTTGTCTTTGTTTGGAGCCAAAGTGGAGTTGGACTGAAATTAAAATATTGTTGCAACTTATAACAATATTTTAATTTCAGTCCGATTGATCGCTGGTTCGCCATACTGAACCTTTAACGGAGGTGGGAACTAGGTCCCTTCTCACCCGAAGAGTCAACGCGTCGTTTTGAGAGAATAATCTATAAAACTATACAGATAAATAAAACTGAAGTGTCTGTTTGTAATCTATACTAATATATAAAGCTGAAGAGTTTGTTTGTTTGCTTGAACGCGCTAATCTCAGGAGCTACTGGTCTGATTTGAAAAATTCTTTCAATGTTAGATAGGCCATTTATCGAGAAAGACTATACAGGCTATATATCATCACGCTAAGAACAATAGGAGCGGAGCACCAATGAAAAATATTACAAAATTGGGGGGTTTTTTAACTTACTTTTTTAAACTATTCCACGCGAACGAAGTCCCGGGCAGAAGCTAGTGTCAAAATAAAAAAGGAAAAACAGTCAGAGGGGATAATTCGGACCAAGAGATTCAGAAAATACAATTTTTAGAATTTCTGTTTGTCTGTCTGTCTGGATGTTCCGGCTACTCTCCGAAACGGCTGGACTGATTTTGACGGAACTTTCAGTGGCAGACAGCAAATAGGCCTGCCGCGCACTAGGCAGCTTGTGGAACCTATGGCGGTTTGTGGCTGCTTCATGCGCGAGCTCCCTCCCATACATCAATATATGTTCGACTAGCTGCCTAGTGCGTGGAAGGTCTTAGGCTACTTTTCTAGGGTTCCCCGAAAAAATCCCACGCGGTCGAGGTCACGGGCACAGCTGGTTCAATATAATTGAGTACCGTCGTGATCTTTGAGCTCTGTAAAAAAGTTGATTCAATTTGGTTGAGTCGTCCAATATCAGTAATAATAATAACAAACTCGTCACACTTCTGAATCTCAACAAAAAAAATTTAGCACAGGTACGTTTGTGTTAAAAATTACCCACAGTATTATATCATACACTTAGTCACCAGTAAAAACATGAAATTTACTACCATTTTAAGAAATTTGCGTAAAAATAAGCGGCGGTGAACCGCCGCCTCTTCAGTCGCTGACTGAAAGTGTTTGTCAATACATAAACAACAACCCAAGCAGTATAGAAAATACAAATAGATAAAAGCTAATAAGTTCAGTTTTAATCTATTCTTACTTGTGCTTCTCTAAAGACGTATCGTTATCAAAATATAAATAAAATTATAAATATATGTGCAGTAATATATTTCATATTAAAGTTGCAATTGGGTGAAAAAGAAGTTGCAGTTTGCAATTGGAAAATTTATGTGAAAATATTATAAAATACTAAATAAGAAACTGTTTTATAAAACAAGTTTTAAAAGGATTCAGTGGTCTAATTTTTTTTGATCAAAAATGTTTTAGATTTTAAAACATCAGAAGACAAAATATCATAAAGAAACCTGTGATTTAGTGAATCAAACTACTTACTTGTGACACAGAACAATAAAATTATAATTTAATAAGGAAAATATTTCCGTGTATATATACAGCAGGAGGTCTGCGTTAACCTCATTCGTGTTCCACGATTTGTGGGAGTCGGACAACTAATAACAGGCGTTTGCCTTGTAGTTGATCCGTCACGGTCAATCCTGGAAAACCTGCTAAGGTTCAGGATTTACGGGCGCTCAAGTTTATACACAATTATTACCGAAGAAGACATCAGTCGCAGTTGAAGACTCGCAAGTTCCAGTCGGTTATTAAAATTTGCAGTTCGAAATTCGAAAGTTACGATTGGATGAAGAAAAGTTGCAGTTGGCAATCCGAATATTTCAATTGACAATAAAAAGGTTGCTGTTTGCAATTGGAAGATTTTGATCGAAAATAAAAAGGTTTAGAAGTTGAAAAATTAAACTCGCTTTGCAGTTGAATTATATAAGAAGAAAATCTTACGTATTAAACTAAGTTTCGAACTGAAGTGGTTTTTTATACAAGTGGCAATATGTCGATGAGTTTCATAAATATGGCCCTCTTGGGCTTCTTGTTCGGCGGCGTTGAGTGTTTTAGCATCAAGCAATTGATTGAGAAAGGTGAGAATGTTTAAATGTTTATAATAACTATTAAAAAATGTGCCGACTATCTCTTAGTATGTCTGCTCTATAGCTAAAATCCTTCACTGATTTAGGGACCCGGTACAGGCGATGAACCTGGCCTAGATAAAGGTTCTAACGCTCTCATTACACATTCAGAGAAAGGGTCCAAAGATAAATTTGTGTAATATCCGCTTTAGACCTTAGGCGCCCGCGTTTTTGCACAAGCTTTTATATATTTTGAAATGTTAGTAATTAGTTTGTTCAGTTTAAATCTTACAAGCCGAATTAAAACTCATCTCTATACACTTGCGACTTTGCAATTTTACATGCTTGTACAATCTATGCATGCGTATAAAAATATTTTAAAAAGCAATAAAAAATATTTAAAGCCTTTATTTACATGCTCTAGAATTGAAAATATAAACTTAAACAAATATATCATTTTGTTACACTATACAATTTCATATACAAAAGAAAGAGATTTTTCTGCGTACAAGAGATTAAGACCTTATTTATGTAACAAAATGATGGGTAAACTTCACGTAAGTACATTAAACGTCATGTTCATTTTTTCATTTTTACAGTATTTAAAAAACTTAATTAAAATTAATTTGGAAAATCCAGTGCCAGATCGGTACCTACCATTTAAATAACAGCTTGCTCTTTTCCTTTTTTTTCGTTTTTCGGAGTTTTTTATATTGATTTTAATCATTACAATAGTTTACATAACAAATGTTCACGCCTAGTAGTCTATAGTTAAATGCATAAAACTCAATGGCATAAAATAATTTCATTAATAAAAATATATCATACAATAAGATGAGAGGTTGAGGTGAACAAAAAATGGCATTTATTCATATATGTTAAATAATAATATCTGTGACTTCCCAATGCGTCATTGCTTTAGAGTTTGAGGTTAGATGTCCATGAAACCGACGTAAAGAGAGAAACAACGTGAATTTAATTCTTATGTCACTTTTAAACAATATATGTAACCAATTCATAGGTCAAGTATAAGATGTTGTTACAATTTACATCCTATGGGATGTGTCAGTAAGTACACATAAGCTTGAACGTTTCTTCTTTTCCAGACCAATGTGGAGTGGAGGCAAGCTCCAACCTCATCCATCAAGAGCCTTGGCTGGTCTTCTTGGAGTACTGGAAGGAGGGCCGACTCCTCAGCTCTCGCTGTGCCGCTACCCTCATCGACGAATGGCACTTGGTCACGGCTGCACATTGTGTTAACAAACCTAATAAATTCACTCGGTGAGGACCATCATTTTATCAAATGAAAAACTAAAATAAAGCTCATTGTTTTGATTTTTTGACATCTAAATTTAATTATAACATTCAGTTCGAATAAAGCTAATTTAGCATCCAACAACAATAAAGCTTCTTTACCATCCAAAAACAATAAAACTTTTTTAGTATCCAAAAACAATAAAACTTCTTTAACATCCAATAACAATAAAGCTTCTTTAGTATCCAACAACAATAAAACTTCTTTAGCATCCAACAACAATAAAGCATCTTTTGCATCCAAAAACAGTAAACCTAATTTAGCATCCACTTGGAGATAACATCCACTGGGTCTTCACAATTTAATAACGGTATTGTTAATTTACAGATTGGTAGCTCGTCTTGGTGAATATGACTTATCTACTAAAAAGGACTGCCATCAAGGTGTCTGTACGGACCCCCCACAACATATAGAGATAGAAGACATCATCCTGAACCCTAACTACAAGAACCATCGTCATGACATCGCCATCTTAAGGCTAAAGGAAGCAGCTCCCTATACCGGTAAGTCTTTAATAATTTTATATCAATCTAGGATATGCCCGCGACTTCATCCACGCTTTACTTGCAATTCCCGCGCGATTCCCGGGACACAAAATATCGTAGCATTTAAAGAAGAATGTAAGCTATCGTTTTAGTGGAAACTGTGTCGAAATAAGCCAATTTTTATGCACCCGAACAACTTCAAACCGCTCCCAGGAAAATTCCAGCGAGATTTATCAGGTTAAAAAGTAGCGCAGATTTTAAGTCTAGGAATTTGCTGTCGATCAGCGAAAACCGCATCGAAATCGGCCCTTATATTTTCTCCTATTTTGAAAAAAAAATAGATTTTATTTATTTACGATGATTTACGGTAATACCCGAGTTACCTGATTGAATCACGGGCTACCCCGGCTCGATAAGTTATTTATATACATATCATAACAATGAAAGGATAAACATTGTTTTATAAAATACTAAAATAATTGACTTTCTGAGAACGGGAAAAAGCTTTTTTCCTTAAATTGTATATTTCACGGTGTAATATTTTCCTGTACCTAAGTTCTGAAGATCTCTTTTTACTGAAGCTGTTTCTTTATATACACATACAAACGTAAATTGCATGAATGAATTTTTACTTTTATACACTTTCTCTACATGTTCAAACCACCTTAACATTCCTTTTTCAACTCTTGTTATTATCACACTGTTTCTTATCATATCATTCAAGCTAACCGCACATATACTTCTCAAAGCTCTCATTTCAACTGCGTTTATCCTACTTCTTCTGCTATTGACAGCCAGGCGTGCCGTTACAGATATCTTCCGACTGTTCATAAGAGTTTAGCGTTCCATTCTCCTGTTATTACTCTCCTTACTATATCACTTTCGAGCTTTCCGTCTCTGGTATACATGCACCCTAAGTAAACAAATTCTCTGACTCGCTCTAACTTTTGGTTGCCTACCTGTATATTACAGATTGTCATACTTTCACCTCTTTCAAACAGCATAACTTTCGTCTAGTTCACATTATTTTCATACCTTTTCCCTCAAAAGACTCATTCGTAATTGTTACTATCTCCCGTACCTCTCTTTCCGATTTCCAAGGAAATAGGAATGAATTGAGATGATAATGGCGATAGAGGTAGACGTAACATATAGTACAACTACTTACATTTTAATGATAAATATATATATACAGAAGTTTCAGATATTTTAAACAGATATATACTTTATATACATATCTACAAAATATATAAATGCGTGTATTATTTAGGTTACGTTTATTTTAAGGTATTTTATATTTTTTTCTGTTTTGTTACAGATTTCATTCGTCCAATATGTTTGCCGACTGGTCCTACGACTAAGGATATGAAATTCTCAGCCGGTGCATGGGGAGAGATCCCATACGAAGGTGTCTACAGCAAAGTCAAGAAGATCGTGGTGCTACCTAACGTTGATATTGAAATTTGCGAAAAAGTCTACCCAAACGCCGAGCTAGGTCACGATATCATATGTGCGGGTGGCGAAAGAGGTATAGACACATGCCGAGGAGATTCCGGGAGCCCCCTGGTATTGTATGGGAAACAGGCAGAGCTGCGAGGCGTTACTAGTGGTGGTAATTCAATTTGCGGCATTCAAGGGTATCCCGGTATATACACCGATGTAAGTCATCATTTAAATTGGATTAAAGAAGTCACTAGGCCTATTGAAATACGATAATGGCTAATGCTTCTTTCTTCTTCTACAAGCCGTGGAAGCTTAGTGGCTAGCGCACGCGTCCGAAACTCAAAAGGAGAAAAGGAAAACATCGTAGTGAAACCTACACACCGAGATAGCCGATGTGTAAAATGCTGTCCGTTTCTACTGTTCATTCCCCTATGAATGGGAGGCTCGAACCCAGCAGTGGGATATTTATGGGCCGTTACTAATTATTATAGTATATAATTATTAAAGATGACAATGTACCTTGCAAATAATGTACTTTTAATATATAAAGAGAAGCTAATTTAATAATGTAGATTAGTTTGTTAGTTGTTAGTGTTTAAGTGCACCCAGGCGCTGGACGCCGAAAAATGTAAAAAAAATTCCCAACGATTGTATTATATTAAAGTGTAAAAAATAATTTAGGTAATAAGAAAAAGCTTTTTAAATGTGATATTTAAAATTAAAATAATATTAAATCCTTAAATGTAATTTAATTTTTTACAACACCAGTTTTTCGTAAACTTCGCTTAAGCCACGACCGGAAAATTATAGGAATGAATTTTAGTTTATTTCTCTAATTTTCCGGTAGTTGTAAAAAGTATTCTATGCACAGTTTTCCGGTGTTTAAAGTTTGACGGTGTTATATTACGCTATTACGTACGTTACGTATATATTACGTCACACGTTAGGGGGAGGGAGGGGATCGACGAAGTGTGACAAGGGGTGGGAGGGGTCCTAAATTTCAAAATCTAATATATTTAAGCTAATTATGGAACTGTTGTTTTAATTTAATAATTTCTTGGAGGGAGGAGTCTCACAAATGTGACAATGATGGGGGAGGGGTCAAAAAATCATGAAATTCGTGTAACATAATTTGTGGATGGCCCAGGGGCGTAGCTACCGTGGTCTCAGCCGTATCAATGATACGGGGCCCCCAGGTTACAGGGGCCCCGAAAGTGTGTAAGCAAAAGCTCCTAAAATGTTATCCACAATCTTTTATAGGTAAACATTTTTGAGAAGAACTGATGGGCCAACAGGAACGGGTATCAGACTTCTCATTATTGTCTATAGAGGCAGAAAATCTAGAAAAACTGAAGTCGTCTTCAACTATAGATGATTTGATAAATAAGTTTGCCGATAAAAAGGCGAGAAGCCTGTGTCTTTGATTTGAATTGTTTGTCTCACTTAGCTCCTAGGAGTAGTAAGTATAACTTATATTCAATATATAATTATTTTAATTCCGTTCGAGCATTTTTTGTTTCTTTAATTTCAAAAACTTTACCCTTCCTTTGCCCCCAGACATCTGCCGGGCATGTCATCGCCCAGGTGAATCCTTCAGGCATATTGTTTCCGGTTGTTCACATCTTTCTAGCGGCGAATACTTGCACAGATATAACCTCGTAGCCAGGATTATCCACCAGCAACTTGCTCTTGGATACGGTCTTGTGGAAACGGACGTGCCTTATTACCAGTACTCGCCGGAGCCAGTTCTTGAAAACAGTCGTGTCACGCTCTACTGGGATCGATCAGTTCTCACGGACAGGACTGTTGTAGCCAATAAGCCTGATATCGTGATAATAGATCGATCTGCGCGACGAGCAATACTCGTTGACATCAGTATTCCGTATGACGATAACCTCGTGAAGAAAGAAAAAGAAAGACTAAGTAAGTACTTAGATCTGGCTCACGAGGTTACCGCTATGTGGCATCTGGAGTCCGAACGAACGAGCATTGTACCGATAGTTGTCACCGTCAACGGTCTTATAGCGAAAAGCCTCGACCGTCATCTAGAGAGGCTTTCGCTAGGAAGTTGTGAAGGGCCAGATACAAAAGGCAGCACTCTTGGACACGGCACGAATTGTGAGGTTCCTGTCTCTGGAGCCCTAATCACCGATAGTTTGGACCTCAGGCCCCACTGTCGGTGAACTACAACCCCACACACACATTTTGATACAGGGCCCGTCTAAGGCAAGCTACGCCACTGGGATGGCCTCTTCTTAGTTCTTAAAGTAGCATTCTAACTTACTCTAAATCAATATGAATAAGACAGTTAAGGTATAAAATATCATGAAACCCTTTTCATGTCTAGTGTTAGAAAGAGAGATCAAACAAACTACACCTTGTTATTTCTTACAGGATAAATTTATGGATCAAAATTTTAGTTAAATTGTGTCTTTGGATGATTAATATAAAACATTTCTACTGTAATATATAACTTTAAATGTGGCTTAAGTTTTCTATTAAACATTATTAAATAAGGTAATTCATTGCAAAATTCCTGTTTGTAATGTATGAAAATTATCTTCTAAGGAAAAACATAATAATATATTATATATATAGTATAATATACTATAGAGCGCTCAGGCAAAAAAGCATCTCAAATAAACGTGCATATATGAAGAGGTTAATGAAAGTAGATGAAGCGAAAGTTGTTTGTCAGGATCGTCGCAAGTGGAGATCTATACTATAGTCTCTGCCTACCCCAATGGGAAACAGACCTGATATTATGTATGTATGTACATATAGTATATTAAGATTTCAATGTTAGCATAAATGGCGATTTATTTTAGTTATTTTAATAGATCATGAAAGTTGTTGATATACCTGTCTATAATATGATAAAATTCTAAACATGCCCTGTCTGTACATTGACGCTATTTAAAAAACCAACTTCAAAAACTAAAAACAACTATTTAGTTTAAAATAATATAAAATTTTCTACATCTTGAAATCAGTGCCAAGTAAACCATAAAAATTACAATGTTTTGCAACATTTTGTTGTTATAATAGTGTATATTGTAATTTCTTTGGTTTGCTCGGCACCGATTTTAAGATGTAGAAAATTTTATATTATTTTGTCTCTTAATAAACTAAATAGTTGTTTTATACTTTTTAGAGTCTAGCTATGGGTACGCCTACGAAAGGTGCCGCGCGCCTTAAAAAATATAGTTCCCAAGAGAAGGGAACGGAAAAAAATTTCATTAAAAAATGTTCGTAAAATGAAACTACTGGGCCAAACTATGTTAAATTTTTAGGGGATCAAATGGCAAACATTCCGTATCAAACTAAAGAAGAATCACGTAAATCGGATCATAAATCTCAGCGTAATCGTAATCATATATAAAAAATATATATATACCAATCAAATTGAGAACCTCCTCCTTTTTGAAGTTGGTTAAAAATACAACTGGAATAGACTATATAAATGAGGGAACACGATGCAGTTCTTTTTAGATTTCTTGTCTATTTGTCGGTTTGTCTGTTTGTTCGAGATTCACGTAAAAACTACTTGCAATTTTCGCTGATCCACAGCTAATTCTTAGACTAAAAATCTGCGCTACTTTTTATCCCGGAAATTCCACGGGATATTTTCTGGGAATAATTTAAAATGACCGAATTGAGAAAAACAAATTCCAATACGATTGTTTCAAAGATCGATAGAAAGTTTATATAATAAATTGTGTGATACTTATTATGCTGGGAATCCCGCGGGAATTATCCCGGGAGAAGTTGGAATTTATTCGAATGCATTAAAATTAGCTTATTCCGACACAGTTTCCACTAAAACGATAGCTTACATCATTTTCTCGGGGATCCCGCTGGAATTTCAAGTCAACCGTGGACGAAGTCGCGCGCATGGCCTAGTATACATATATAAATTAATGTAAGAAACATAAACTAAATTAAATGCTAATGAGTTCCTCAAGCAATTTTTCTGCATTCATTAATATTGTCATAATTTAAGCGCCATCTTTTATTAGGATATGTTAACTACTATGTTATGTTACATTAGTAATTTAGCTATTAGAAAATAGATGACGCTGAATTATATTATCATACTATGTTACTTTGCATTTTCGTATACAGTTAAAACATACTTAAATTGAAGAATAATCTAGAATATGTTGTATAATAAAATACGGTATGTTTTGTAAATAATTTCTTATATAATACATTTGATAAAAATGTTTATGAAAAATTATGTTAAAAATTCTTTTACTGTCAGCTATTCAATAATAGATGGCGCTCTTTAATTTTTATTGCTTGTTTCTGCAAATATGAGCTTATGTACAACTTCTTAAACATAATTTAGATCCGTATCATTAGCTAAACCGTTTCCTGAGATAATACCATAATACACTACGTTCATTCTCGCTATTTAAAGTGTATTTATGAGTATCGATTTATAAAGACCTATTTATTTTAAACATTTTGTCATATGGCATTGTGAATGTGCCTAAGCATCCATGATTTTTCCTAATGTCCATGCTACACCTGGGATAGTGCTAGCGTTAGCGTTAGTGACTGCGTCACGCAGATGTAGTAGCTAAACGTTTAATGAGTTATTTGAGATGTGACTTATTTAAATGACGTTAAACATTGTCAGATAACGTATGTAAATACACTAATGGACCTAATCATTACCGGCGTTATTTTAAACGCTGTAAACAAGGCGTATTTGGCCACGATCACTAATACAGGTGCAGAAAATACCATAAATTAATGTACCAAAATCATTTTTCAAACTTATTAATGCAAAGAAACTTTATATTGAAATTTATAATACCATACATTAAAATAGATAGATAGATTATGCATTACATATTAAATAAAACTCTGCAAACCCCTTTTCTTGATGGCAGCTTAACCACATTTCAATAACCGCTCTTAGCACGTCAAAAACAAATTGAAAATTATTTCTGACCCCTTGCGTCGGTGTTGCGGGTCGCGTGTGACGGATTAACGCCATCTATTTGTGGAGTGAGTTAATTAAATTCATCAAGTCACGTGTTCCATAGGGTTGGTTATTCTCTTACTTTTCGCCTTCTCCCAATCATTTGGGGTAGGCACAGTATGTAATTTCCTTCCATACTCCTCTATTCTGGCATACGTCCTCTGTAGGACATCCGAAATGCCGAAAATTTTTGAGAACCGAGATTTCGGTCGACGATGAACAAAACAATGATTTACCGATTTTTTTCAGCACTTCGGACTAGTTGGTTGTATGTTTAGTTACTTAGTAGAACTGCAGGAGTCTATGAATTAATTAGTACGTTTTCACTTACTTAAACAATGTCACTGAAGAATTAGTGATCAAAATTATGATTAAAAAAAGAAAAACATTTGTTTTACATTTTTATTGCAAAACATAACTTAATACATACATTACGTCACACGTTAGGGTTGGGGGCTGCGACGAAGTGTGACGTGTGTGATAAGGGGTGGGTGGGGTCCTAAATTTCCTGACGTCACATTTCAAAATCTTATAATATAGTTAAGCTTTAAAACACAGAACTATTAACGAAAAATTCAAAAATTTCCAACTCTATCTGCATGATGAGCATAATGTTTAAATTATTAAAAAATAATTTCAATGGAAATTTGATTTCTTGATGTAAAATTGCAAGTTATCTGACGTCACTCGGTAGGGAGGAGTCTCACGAATGTGACCAGCTGTAACAAGGATGGCAGAGGGGTCAAAAAATTATGAAATTCGTGTGACGTCATTTGTGGAGGGCCCCTTACGTCTAAATCTTATGTTTGTAGAGGAAATACAAAAAATTATATATTAAGGTTTTAAAGAATCCACCACCAAGTCTCATTTTATTATTAATTAACCGATTGAAATATCACAAACCTTCTTGATGGTCCACACACACATGACACACAATGTGTCATTTCAGACATCAGACACTGTGTGAATTACAATTACGTGTGTAATTCACACAGTGTCTGAATTACACACGTAATTCAGACACTTTAAAACACTGCCGAAACGGCAAAAGTGAAATAATAAGCAGTCACACGATAACTTTACTAATGCCTAGATTACACTTAAGTGTGGTCCCTTGGTCGTTTGTTTTTAAATTAGCACCAACTATTTCTCCGTGCAGGAACGGAAAAAAGGCCGGTCTGTCGTAAGAGGCGAAATAACAACCCGCAACCAGGTGGTGGGGCATCTACCTGACTGGATAGCTACCAACCCTGGTCTAGAGTATGCCGCCATAACAACTTTGAGTTGTGTTCCGGCATCAGTGGCCAGGTCCTAGTTCCTTCTTTAAGGCCGGCAGCACATTGGCAGCACCTCAGGTGTTAATAATGTCCATAGGCGATGCTAACCAACGCTGTGCTCCAGCAATAATAAAAAAAGAAAAAGCATCAAATTAACCGATTTGTTTATGTGGTTGATCGACGTCAATTCCCGATAGTAATGAAAGACACAGTAATCAAAGTAATACTAACACAACGTCACAAAACCGTGACTTTTTATCCGTGCAGGAACGGAGAAAGAATACAATTTCCTGTGGCCCGGCGGCCTGTCGTAAGAGGCGACTAAACAACCCACAGCCAGGTGGTAGGGCATTTGCCCGACTGAATGGCTACCACCCCTGGTCTAGAGTATGTCGTCATAACAACCTTGAGTTGTGTTTCGGCATTAGTGGCCAGGTTCCAGTCTCCCTTAAGAGAGCAGCAGCGCATTTGTAGCACCTATGGTGTTACAAATGTCCATAGGCGATGGTAACCGCTTTTCATCAAGTGGGCCGTCTGCCTGTCTGCCGAACTCATGCCATAAAAAAAACCTGGATTTCCTGGTATTTTCGAGACCGAAATTTAAAGAATTTAACCTTAGTCCTCTGTTACACCACAAATCATCATATCATCCTCCACACAATCCGTTCGTCTCTTTTTTGGTCTACTTTTATATTTGTATCCATCAATTTTGCAGCAACATTCTTTTTGTCATGTGACTTTCATCCTTCCTCATTACATGCCCATACCATCTTAATCTTCTTCCTCTCAATTTTTCAGTCATAGGTGCAATTTTTAAAGATCTCCTTATGTTTTTTTATTGCTGGAGTTCAGCAGACAGGCAGACGGCCCACTTGATGGAAAGCGGTTACCATCGTCTATGGGCATTTGCAACACCAAAGGTGCAACAAATGCGCTGCTGCTCTCTTAAGGCAGACTGGAAGCCGGTCACTAATGCCGGAACACAACTCAAAGTTGTTT
The DNA here is from genome assembly GCA_039645545.1 of Dendrolimus houi. Taxonomy (NCBI): domain Eukaryota; kingdom Metazoa; phylum Arthropoda; class Insecta; order Lepidoptera; family Lasiocampidae; genus Dendrolimus; species Dendrolimus houi. The sequence continues at coordinate 12,957,967 of CM077141.1, read as the reverse complement.
TGGCGACATACTTTAGACCAGGGGTGGCAGCCATCCAGCCGGGCAAATGCCCTACCACCTGGCTGTGGGCTATTTTGTCGCCTGTTACGACAGGCCGCCCCAACGCAGGAAATTGTATTTTTTCTCCGATCCTGCATGGATAAAATGATTACTTATTTTTTATGTATGTAGGATTATGCACTCATTTTTCATCTTACCCATTCTTGTAACACCACAAACCCATTGCAAATATTCTCATCTTAACTGAGTGAAGACATTGTTGATAAGCTTAACAGTAATTGGTAATTAAGACTAGTAACACGAAATTTGATACTTGAGGTAATGATTTTTCGAAACTCTTTTTCAAATTGCTACAAATCAACACCCTCCTTTTCTCTAATCGGTATATCTTTAACGTAAACAAAACAAATTAAAAAAAAGAAAACAGGTTTAACAGAAGCGAACGGAAATTTCAAAATTGGATTTTCTTAACAACCTTCGAAAGAGACAACATATGCAAACTTAAATATATTAGATAGAGACAAACATACACTCGAGACCACAAAGCCAAGTAATTGTAGACAATGGCAGCTGAAAAAGACATTTCCTTTGCAAGATTCGTATCTGAGAACGCCTTAGGAGTTTTGCTATCTTACATTTGCCATATAAAAATAAAATGCTTACTCTTATTGCTTTGAGATAAGGTCTAAATTTGTTTGCTAAGTAATTCTTATACAGTAAAACAAAATTTGTAAACTTGGAACAGAGTTTAAGTGAATGCACATGTACCGTGAAACAAGATGTCAAAGTATTATTTGAAATCCAATTTAAGTTGATCTGTCAGTATTTGTTTTTGATTTGTGATTATAGATCTCTTTACATTGGATGTATGTTCGTTTGAATCAGAAGGCATTGTTAATTGTTTCTCTGAGCTTCTTACTATTTTCTTAATGTGGCTTTGCAGATATTTTTGCATTTAGCTAGTGTTAAATATTTTGAAATTTCTAATGCTCAGGCACCATTTGCGATAATAAGTTATAGTAGCTAAATGCGTATTATTTATTGCACTGAAACAGCTACGTTAGTGTACAGTACATAGATAGATAGATATAACAGTTTATTGTTCACCAAAACACAAATTACAAAAATGCACAACAAGACAGTAGTTACATATTTGGTAAACAAAAGGCGGCCTTATCGCTAAAAGCGATCTCTTCCAGGCAACCTGATGCACTCAAAGGAAATTCTTAACTTATTTAATTATTATTAATGAAAAAAGAGAAAGACAATGGAAATAATTTAATAACATACATGAACAGCAGATTACAGTCTAAAGCATATATATGGGCAACAGCCGGCCCGCTGTAAGATATGATCCGGCCCGCGAGACATTTTGAAAAAACCCAATTAAAAAAATATTACATTAGGTACTTATACGCACGGAAGTGACGGTGAGGCGGCAAACATCAAATCCTTTGATGTTTGCCGCCTCACAATCGGCGCCTCAATCAACACATCGTACAAGACTGACTGACGATAATTTGGAAAATTCTTTACGTCTTTGTATTAGTGGAATTAGTCCAAATATCGATGGATTAGTTTCCCAAATTCAAACTCAAGTGTCTCATCGATTTCGATGTATTCAACATTCGTAGTTTGTAACAATTGCAAATTTAACGATTTAATTATAATGTACCATTTTTTTAAATTTGATTATGTTATTTTAATAAATTTTACTATAATAACATTGTCGTATTATTTCATTTCTAATATCTATCGCAAAAAATATTATCATTACTTTAACATGCACTAAGTACTTTTAAAAGCGGACCGCGAACATATTTGCACGCTAAAGTTTGGCCCTCAACATGTCAAAGGTTACCCATACCCGGTCTAAAGTATTGTATATATTATAATGATTCCTGAATGAATATTTAAATATGGCAAAGGTTTTAGCTTTTCTGACGTCTATGGGCAAAGAGTTCCAAAGGAAGACAGCCTGCCTGACGAAGGAGTTGTAATAAAGTGTTGAAGAGTGTGCAGCTGCCATTAACAGGAGATTATTAGTGGAGCGCAAATTGAGGATGTGAAGTACATAAGTTACTATCAATACGTGACGTCATTAACGGCCTCTGTGGTTGAACGGGCTAAGCCGTTGCCGGCCTACCTCACTGCAACGCAGAGGCTCCGGGTTCGATTCCTGGTATAGTAAATTTCGGAAACGTATTTTCTCCGTATTTACTATGGTCTGGGAGTCTGGGATCGGTCCCAGAGTGGTACGTTGTATATTACCCATAAAACAAGCGTAACTTGCTTAATTTGGGGATATACAATATGTGTGTTTGTCTGCCGATTATTATTATTATTAACAATTAATGAAAATATGGCTAAACAAATAACGCATTAAACCTACACGGTCAATAATTATAGCATTATCCCAGATGGAGCGTATGACAAGAAATCTTAAATTAACAGCACATATGAATTCTATCAAATAAGATTTTTTAACAGGATTCAAATTTAATAAAACTACGTTTTAACGGTTTCAAGCGCGGTATTTATTTTGATTTTTATTATTCCGACATTTCGACCTCTTTTCAGTAGCCGTGATCACGGAAAACAAAGATGTCGAGTGTCAATGAATTGTTAAAGTTATATTGAGCCTACCGCCAACTTGTTCATTTTAATTATTTACTTTTAATTTTGTTTATGGTTATTATTTACTCTATGGAAGCCTAATCTAATTTACCACCGCTTCGCAACATGTTGTGGATTGAAGAGAAGAACCGGCGCAAGAAACTCTTCAACAAACATGCCTAGATCTGACTCGTCTGGTGCCTACCTCGGGCAACGGATCAATATGGCGATCCAGCAAGGAAACGTAGCCAGCCTTCTGGGCACCTTACCCATAGAAGACGGTGATCTAGGCTCAGTGTTCTACTTATAGTCTTGAGGGACTATGGTTAGAATACAAGTTAAATTTTATTTATTTTACTAGTTTGTAATTTAATGTATAATTTATTATATAATAAACTAGCTATTTCCCGCGACCTCGTCCGCATATAATTTAATTTCATTGCTCTTCCGATGCGGTGACGGCCACAGCGTGCTCGTGGGCCTTTCAATATTTCTTTCTAATATAAAAGTAGCCAAGTTACTCCTTATAACATCAGCTATCTGCCAGTGAAAGTTCCGTCATAATCCGGAACAAACAGACAGACACACAGACAAAAAAATTAAAAATTGTTTTTTTTTTGACATTACAAACAGACACTTCAATTTTATTTATTTGTATAGATATAGATGTATAGATAAAACCTAAGTTCTTATAAGATAACTGTAAAATTATACAAACACTTTCTTCTTCCATAAGAATAATCGTTTGTAAGGGTTGCCACGACTTGGTGTTTGACAAATGACCCCTTGACTTTTTAAAGACTGAACTAGGGTTGGTGAAAACACCTAATTTGAAAACGGTTGAAAGCGTTACGAAAATTACATTTTTCTAACCGATGTTAAGGTATTTTTGGAGCTCTGTTAACTTGTTTTTTTCTAAATTTCACTGGATACTGCACTAGAGGGGGACACTGCTAAAGCTAAATAATTTTAATACGTAAACGGAGCCCCTAGCTTGGCATAATCGAAATAGTACAGACTAGCGGTCTCGGCAGACGCTGTCCTGCCCTGAAAAAATTGTAGCAGCGAGAGATAGAGGTTAAATGATACTTCAGATGGCAGAGAGTAGTAATCACTGTCGAGTGCTGATGTTAACTGAAGTAAACTTATTTATTTTGGAAACGATAACCTTAAGAACAAATATTAACAAGTCATACAGATAGCTGCATTATGAACTGAGGCTTCGGGTCATAAATCATATTTATCTATCTGTCTCGCTCGCACTTACAGGTCTTATGGTGAGGTGTAGTGATGTTAAGCACATCACATCAGAATTGTAGAGGGGCATATCAATAAATTCTCCTAATGTGTTAATGAAGGTCACGATGACGCATCGACCCCGCGGGCGCAGGTAGCTAAGTGTCGATAACGGGTTGCATTGCTTGCACATTCCTACTGTCAGTGACATTTATTGCCCGACGACTCAGTTTAAAATGCGTCGACTATAGTACAATATATAGCACAATGTGTGAGCGGGACGGATTATATGCAAGCGAGATAGGGCAACTATTAATATGTGCGGTTGTGCGCTCCTGCGGTGCGTTAGCCAGTAGTTCGTTGTCCGCTGCGATGACTAGATGTATACAGCTCTCATAAAATAAAAATCTAGAACCCGATTTCAGCGCCAAGTATTTTATTTAGATTAATCGGGTACATTATTGAAGTTTTAGTTGTGATCCCTATTTTTTATACCGACTATATTAATCAGGGATAATATAGCATTCGAAACGTGAAAGAATTTTTGAAATCGGTCTTGTAGTTTTTGAGTTTATTCGTTACAAACATACAAAAATTCAAATCTTGCCTCTTCTTCTTTATAATATTAGTATAGACTAGCTGATGCCTGCGACTTCGTCCGCGTGGTGCGGTTTTTTAACTATCCCACGAGAACTCTTTTAATTTGTCGGGATCAAAAGTATCCTATATGTTGACCAGGGATATAAGCTACCACCATACAAAATTTCATTTAAATCGGTCCACTCGTTTCGGAGATTAGCCGGTACAAACAGACAGACAAACAGAGAAACAAAAAATTTTAAAAATCTAAATTAGTTCTGTTTCACTTCTTACATCCCCCTGACTCGGTTTTCAGCATTTTTTTCATTATACAGAAATTTGACCGCTACAATTTTATTAATTGTATGTATAGATAGAGGTACAATTTATAGTTATAGGTTTGTAAAAATGCTTCACTACATGCGGGCGCGATTTGATGTCCGGGAGAAGGCAAAGGGACGTGGAAGAAGAAGCAAGGGAAGAGTGACTTACCTCGCCACCAGTCCGCCGCCACACTGCACTCGTCCCCCGGGGGTTCACACACTCACTAAGATTTGATTAGGAGAATTAAAGTTATTTAAATAAAATTATAATGGTTTTCTTTTATATTGTATTCCAACTATATTATTTTGCGATGACAGCATTGACAGCCGATGAATGTTTGTCTTGTTTTGGGCATTATTCATTTAAAAGTTTATTCCTTTCTTGATGGCGAGGATGAGGAGGAAGAATTTATAAGGAGGTGTTCCTCGGCGCAACCACTACATTTGTTCCCGTACATAGGTACGTGTCATGTACACACATACACACACACACATCTATACATCTCCACAGATATTACAAATAGGATACATTCCAACCCCCCCCCCCGGTGACAAGACCCTCCTCTTCCTCTAGTTTTCAGGTAGTAATTTTTAAAATATTGTTTTAAATCATTTTTTGCAAACAAAAAGATGGAAAACAAAATTGTGTGTGTGCAGTTCACACGCAGTAGAGTTGAAATTAGCACGTTACACTAACCTATTTATTGGAAGAACTTTTACATTTCTATTCTATTATAGACGTCTTTAGTCTTAGGTATTTTGAACCTTACTCGTAAAAATTCAATCTAAATTACACTTTAAATCACTAGCATAAAGTTCAAAATTCAATGCACTGTTACGCACAATTTTATTTGATCTACGTATAAAAGAATATCTGCCTTAAGTATGTACAGATGGAGCTAAAATTCATTTAAAATCTTTTCAGTTTCATTTAAATTGAAAACTAATACTAGCGGATAAAGCGAAATTGTGTTTTATTTCGAATTAAATAAGGTTGAATTTTATGTGTTTATCTCTTTAGTGTCGCTTCACAACGATTCTAAAGAAGTTTCACTTCAAAAATAATTTGGCTAATTATCCCTATAAAAAGCGCTAGACGCTGCGCATCGTATTTGGATACAGTTCGAAAAAGCGCGAAATTTCCCTAGACTGCTCTAGAGGATATTGAGTACATAACGAACAGCTAAGCCTCCTTCCCAATCAAGCGTGGTATTTTGAAGACCTCCCCCCTTGAACAGGTCATGTATTATAGATACGTACCCTTAAAAGTAATCTGTTGAAACGTTTATATAATTTTCTTTTTTAAAATGTTTAATTCGAGCTGTTTGGAAGTGGGCACTAAAAACTGCAACACAGCATTTATACTACAGCAGTTATTTGCCACACCATATTGTCTTCTGTACATTTATGTAAATGGTTTTGAATATTTTTTTTAATTTGTACGCTCCGTCTATATTTGTATTCATCTGAGAGCACAACTAGAATATTTGATATTTCTGACTTGACTGACTTTTAAAGTTGTATCATGCCCTATCACGTAGCCACCCCTAACCCACAATTATATCAATAACTGACCCCCCAAAAAAGCAGTTAGAAAGGAATAAAAAAGTAATAAAACGCAATGCACGATAAAAACCACAATAAAGGAAGGGTTCCGCCAGTTTAAGCGGTTCTTAGCGACACGAGCGCTTATCCCTAATTTTTTTGAGACATATTTAACGAGTGCATTCTCTATATGTTATTTATTTTATACCAGTAAAGTCAATGTCAAAACATGGAAACAGTTGGCCGACTGCTTCATGTCAGTTATCTATAAGTATTCCTGTCCTTTAAAAAAATGACAGAGGCACATCAGAAGTCAAGGGCGCCGACTCCGTGGGTGCTCGGGGGTTTAAGCACCCATGAGAGTTAAATAGTGGGTGCGGAGCACCCATGACCTTCATGACCATCATAATAATGAAAAAATAAAAGTCATCAGCGTGTGCGGCGCGTCCTAGTGTCACTATCAGCCCCACCCTGCCTACCCGCGCCTCTCAAACTCTGAACTCTTATATTTTGATTGCGCTTTGATTAAAAAGATTGTCAATAATTAGATTATAATACAGATATACAATACATATTTTATATTATGAATAAATGAATAATTTATTGCTAAAATGTAGAATAGAATAGAATATTCTTTATTTCACACAAGAAAATAATACACATGAGTTAACAATCATTTAACAAGTACAATCGGCGGTCTTATCGCTTACAGCTCCAGACAACCTTCTGGAGATAATTTCACATTTTTAATAATCGGTATTCAGTGCGCATAGTTTAAAATATATACATATATTAATAGTAAATAAAATGCACATACTACGTACATATTTATACACAAATATATGTAGAGTTACATACACATACATAAATTACTGTTTACAAATTTAGATAGAGATCTTTGAGGAGTATGAGATGTATGTATACAATATGCTACAGTATGCGTTGTTTCAATACATTTTTGCCTTATTAGGCGTGCAATGTCCGAATGCATGTCAGAATGATGACGCTGATTCCCTGGCAGATGGGCCGCCCCTTAGTGTGGGATGCTACTTGCGTTGACACTCTGGCGGCGTCACATCTTTCAAGTAAGTGCGCTACCGCCGGTTCTGCTGCAGCCGAACAGGAGGCCTTCAAGCGCCGCAAATATGCCGCCATTGGAAATGGTTACACATTTGCGGCATTTTGGGTGGAAACTCTGGGTCCGTAGGGTCCTAACGCTCTAAAGGTCTGCCGTGACGTCAACAAACGTTTGGTAGACGTCACACGCGACCAGAAGGCTGGCGTCTATTTTGATCAAAGATTAAGCGTTGTTACACAACGTGGCAACGCCGCCAGTCTTTTGGGAACGTTCCCGATAAGTGACAGTGGTTTGAGACCAATAACTTATCTTTAGATATTTTTCCTTTTTTTATTTTATTTAGATTTAGTTTTTATAAAGTATAGATTGTAATTTATTTTTAAGTTTATAGTTATTGTAGTTTTATTAATAAGTTATAAACATTTAACAAAAAATGTAATGTCTGAGAATTATAAAACTAAATTACATTTAAAAAAATAACGCCATAAAATTATATGTCTAGTTACAAAATAGTTTTAGTCATATCTTTGTCATTCTCATATTCATTTACAGTATAATAAACTTTGTTCGATATTTTTTTTTTAAACACTTATTAAACAAGTTTATAGGCTAACTCGTAACATATTCTATAGGTCAAAGTTTCAGTAGCACTCATCTTAGGAGCCTTCAATTTTGAAAATCACGATTGAAGTCGTTATCTAGTTCAAAATGTATTACAATAAATTATATCTTAAACTAAAGCTATATATATACTAGCTGACCCGGCGAACTTCGTACCGCCATATTTTCTGAATTCCTAAAAGACTGTTTCATGACACAAAAACAAAATCACTAAAATCGGTCCAGATGATTAGGAGGATTCTAGAACCGATCTCAGCGCCACCTACCGGTTCCAATTGTGAATCTAAACCATCCGGGAACCCATTCAAACACACAAAACAAATATCATCAAAATCGGTCCAGCCGTTTAGGAGGAGTTCACTGTCAACACACGTACAGAAGAATTATATATATATATATATATATATATATAGATAAAACAAAGCCGTTTTAGTTACACCATTTATAACTCAAGAACGGCTGGTAAATTTTTTATGATTTTTGTGTTTTTGAAATTGTCTTCGTCCGGAATAGCATAATAAGTATTAAAATATGATATTCATGAATAAAAAAAATTCTCATTAAAAAACTATCCATGGTGACTGCATTTAAACTCATTTTCATTTGTCTGATTTAGGTGAGTTATTTTTGTGTGTGCTCAAGTGGGTCCCGGGATGGTTTAGATTCACGATTGGACCCGGTAGGTGGCGCCGCTGAACACCTCTTTAACGGTGGAACCGATTTTGATGAAGTAGATTCGAGAATGGTTTAATAACAATGGGTCCCGGTTGATGGCGCTGCAATCGGATTTTAGATTTTTATTTTTTAAGGGCAAGACAACGTCTGCCGGTTATAGCTAGTTATAAATAAATTAATATAAAGTATGTAACAAATGGCTGCCGTTAGGAAGTGTGCCCAGAAGGCTAGCTGCATTGCCACGTTGTATGATACCTAATGCAATCAGCATTGCACGAAATACGAACTAGTCTTCTGAACACGGATGGGATCTGAGAGTATTTAAATTAAAGCTAAAATAGAATGATATGTTTTTTTTAAATGTAAACACTTACTTAATGTTACTCTTGAAGTAAGTTTCTTGCTTGCTAGAAAACTTTGTTGAAGTCGGTTAAAAATGTATCAATATACATAGACCGGCAGCACAGTGATGGTACATTCGAATGTCCATAGGCGATGTAACCACTTTCCATCAGGTGGGCCGTCGGCTTGTTGTACTTTAAGCAATAAAAAATATGGGCTATTATTATGACACGTCATTAGGTAGTGGAGGTCTCTTTGCTCTGCTATCGGATCGACGAGTGGTGGTAAGTGACTGGCGTTTTGGGCATCGGTGTAGCAATGTTTGTCGTGGTCGGCAGACAAGATATAGTGGCCGAGTGGATGAGTGGCCGGCATTCGACCGCACAGGCACGGATTTGGTGTACGAATAGGATATTTATTGCGTAATATCTTAAAAATATAGTTAATATTATAGTTATCACAGTATTAGTAAATTCTATGTATATCAAGGCATGCAAAAATAATTTGACAATATTAATTTTATCACTTACATGTATAAATTACTAGCTGACCCGGCAAACTTCGTACCGCCTCAGAATCATAATTAAAGAATGTTTTAACTTTAGTAAAAAATGGGGTCAAAACTTAATCGGAACAAAAAGAATCCGTAATAAAAAAAAATACTCGATATGAATTAGGTTTTATAATTATTTTTAATTACACATGATGTTGCTTGAAAAATTTTTATGTCAAAAAGGTTAGGAGCTTACAAAATAAAGTTTGTAGTGTACGGTTATAATTTGAAACTTGCTTACAATACAAATTAATATCTTTATTATCGATTTCTGAACGATGGGACGAACATCAAACGTTTGACATTCAAAATCAAAAAAATGAAAAAAAAACATCACCTTTAAATTTAATTTGATTTCTGAACGACTTTTAAATTTAATTGATTTCTAAACGACGAGACGAATATCAAATGTTTGACAGGAATAGTTTCTAAGGGAAAGCGAAATTGTTGTTTTTACTATATTCCAAGCATTTTTTTTTTCATATTTACTCACCTTTTAAACCTTCCCTGGACTTCCACAAATAATTCAAAACCAAAATTAGCCAAATCACTCCAGTCGTTTTCGAGTCTTAGCGAGACTAACGAACAGCAATTGATTTATATATAGATTATCATGTCAAGTATTATTCTCACACCACGTGAAATATACTGAGTGGATTTTTCAAGTGGGCGTCCAAAAGCAAAACCAAAACTGTGCGAAGTAGCGAAAAATACTGGTGTCTGTGGGCCAATTTTGATGAACACTGAAGTGGTGTCGTTAGATTTTAGTTTAACGTTGGACCTTCCTTTACAAACATTGATCCTTATATACTACACTAAGGATTGGTGTATATATATACTTTATTGCATGAGTTCAGAAGACAGGCAGATGGCCCACTTGATGGAAAACGGCTACCATCGCCTACATTACGGTTACATTTGCAACACCAAAGGTGTAGCCAATGTGCTGCCGCTCTCTAAGGGAGACTGGAACGGACTGGAGCGGCATACTCTAGAGCAGGGGTGGTAGCCAACCAGTCTGGCAAATACCCTACCACCTGGCTGTGGGTTGTTTTGTCGTCTCTTACGACAGGCCGCCCGACTGCAGGAAAATGTATTCTTTCTCCGTTCCTGCACGGATATATATATAATACATACGTAATTTTTTTCAAAATTGATTTTTCGAAAATCTATTAAAAAAAAAATATACGATAAACTTAAATACTATTAAGCCTAATCGTGAATTTTGTTCTCTGATATGTTGGTGTACAATAAAGAGTATTGTATTGTATTGTTACGAGTTACGGGACTCGAATTAAAATGCCGTTTGGAATTACTATAGAATTTATTAGAACTATACAGACACGTATAACATAGGTACAAATATAGCCAGACGCAATAAGTCCAAATGTAATACACAATTAAATAACACGCGCAAAGTCCGTCACTATATCGCTTCTCGAATGTACACGTCTTGCTTTGATCGTGGTTCTCGCTAGACTGCCTCACCCCTCCGTTCGGGCATTCCTTTTATTCTATAGAAATACAATATGCCACGATTGTGTAAACAATGGTTTCTTAGAATCACACCTGGCCACTGCCTACCAGAGAGGATTACAATACACAATAGGCGACTTTTTTAATTACAAATATTAAACACAAAGTAAACAAAAGAAGTGTAAATGCGGGCAGGTAATAAAACTTGGGCTTTATGGCCGGCAGATGTGCATTCACGTTTGTCGGCCGGCGTGCTTCGTGTAATTTTAGCTAAGTTGTAACAGTATTATTATGGCAACTTCCCAAATTATGTTTAAGACTTTGAATAATAATTATTTAAAAAAAATGAGTTGAAATCCGTCTCTGCATTGCCACCATGACAGTATTTTGTTAGTCGGCCGCTTTGTATCGTCGTTTTGAATCGCCCTTCCCTTTCTAACACTGAATGTTAGAAAGAGATAAAAATCGGTCACGGGACACTGAAAACACATCTAGTGACAATATTTAGACACTTATTGGCTACAATAGAAGGCCACTATTCGAGCTCGCACTTTAAAAATGTTGTTTGCTTAACAAAAATGGAGTTTTTTTTAGAGACATTTTTGTAAGTTTATTTTTAAAAAGATATTCACTGTTGAAAGATTCCAAACCAAAAAAAAATAGTTTCTAATACTGGGGCTTCATTTGCTTTATGTGTTAAAGATTTACGGTCTTATGCATATTCATTAGTAAGTAGTAGTATTCGCCACAATGGCAAGCAAGGGAATCATAGTCCATACAGTCAATTCTGATGTATTTGAAGTCATTGCTCAGCTGAATTGTAGGTCTTCAACTAACACTATTCAACGGAGTTCTTGTGAAAACTCGAAAGGCCACATTTGACTAATATACAGTTCACATTTCTCACAAAAACACATAATTACTACTCAAAAATTATCAATATCCTACAACTTATTAATTCATAAACTTAGAAAGAACTCGCATTGCCTCGTACGAGAATGAGAGCAATTCTTGCGTGGAACGTTATTGCTGTAGCATATTTGACAGGCGTTCCTGTACCTGCTTCTCTGGATGTAAAATAGTTTTACCTTTTTAAATTATTAATCACAATCAAATATAGTCTATGTCACTCGGGAATAATTTAGCTTTCTACTGGTGAATGAATTTACAAAATCGGATTAGTATTACCGGAGATTACCCGGAACATCCAAACTTTACCTCTTTGTAATATTAGTATAGATAATAATGTGTAATAGTGGACGCTTGTTACGTCCACGGAACCCTTTTTGCTTGTAACCAAACACGCACTTGACCGTTTTTTTATAATTCGTCACAAAATGCTTACAGCACGTTGTCTATACCCACCGACGTATAATTAATTATTTGACAACCTAAACTTCCAAGAAATGATTGAAATATAATATTTTCAATTAAATATTTGTCCAATTATTCAACGTCTAATTAATTGGTTTTATTGATTAATCGTATATAATAATAAAAACGAAGGCCGGCCCGTTGTACCACTCTAAAGTTGGGCAATCCGTTTGTACAGTCGACATAGTAAGGTGTCACACGTATTCGTTTTTGTGTAGAGATAGCAAAAAAAACAAAAATAATAATATAGAGTGGTAGAGCCATGCTGCCGTCTTCGCCATGTCCCGGCCGAAGGGGTAATAATGCCTGCTTAAGGTTGTTAAGGATGACATGAGTACTAAAGATCTACAAAGGATACCGAAGACCGCGTGAAGTAGAAAAGAAAAAAGAAAGTGGACCCTGCGCGTCGAAGTGAACCCTCAGAATGCAACCATCTAACTTAAATTAAGCAATATTAAGTATAAGTTAATAAACACATTAAAATTAGTATTATAGGATAGACTCAAGGATAATACATTATAATTGATTAAGGGGCACCACATCTTTTATTTTATTTTTATTTGTGGAGTTCAGCAGACAGGCAGACGGCCCATTTGATGCAAAGCGGTTACCATCGCCTATGGACATTTGCAACACTAAAGGTGCCACATATGCGCTGCTGCTCCCTTAAGGGAGACTGGAACCTGGCCACTAATGCCGGAACACAACTCAAAGTTGTTATGGCGACATACTTTAAACCAGGCGTGGTAGCCATCCAGTCGGGCAAATGCCCTACCACCTGGCTGTGGGTTGTTTTGTCGCCTCTTACGACAGGCCACCCCAACGCAGGAAATTGTATTCTTTCTCCGTTCCTGCACGGATAAACATAATATCAATATAATGTCACACACACCAAAAATACATTAATAATAAACACGTGTGTAAAAATCAATATTTTTCTAAATTAAATTCAAGTAAAAAACGTACGGAACTAGAGTCCGTAGATTTGTTTTATTTCGAAAACTCTTGGAACGCCATCGAAATTTAACGCTCGCATGATGATGATGAGTGGTGGAATATCGGAATTATTATATTGATTACAGCTCTTTGGGCCGGCCCGATCAGCGTGATTTCACATTTTGTAACACATGAAATTAAAATATTTTATTTCAAAATATATTATAGTAGGTATATAGGTAGTGAAAACTACCTAGTAAACTACCCGCGTATCATTCCTATGACGGCTCTCTGGAACCAGGCTGGGGAGTATGCACCGCACAGCTAGTGTTTGTTACCCAACGTAGGGTGGTCCCAAAATATCGTACGATGAGTAAGAGATGTTTGTGGTTGCACGATGACTTTTACGCTATCTGGCGAAAGACACCGGCCTCCCTGTTTAGCAGAGTGCGTGGGAGCAGCAACAGCATCCCGAACGTAATAGCCAGTCAACACGATAGTCCTCTGATGTTTGCACTCATGCAGAGGACCAAATCGTTATTTACTGTAAATTATTAACACATATGTTTAAGCTCTTCTAACTATAATACTTGGATCTAGTTGTCTGTACATTTAAATAAATAATAATAATTGTTTTTGCAAACCGTACGGCCGCGCACCTATGCACGTAGAAAATACTTTAAATAGTTAATCCGTCTCGAAAACTGGACACTGCATTAGTAGGTATATTTTAACACTGGACACGGACAAACAGACAACGCAGACACATTTAGAATTTAAAATGTTTGTAGTTTCTTTTAGATTTCAATAGTTGGGTATTTGACAGTCAAAACAATTAGAGACTTTATCATCGCATAAAACTTCACAGCCTTCTTGATTTTGAATGAGAATACTGGCTTATGACGTTACAATTTTAAGGAGTCAAATAGCTTATTTATTATTGTTTAAACTATAATTAATATTATTTCTATAATGAAACTCCTTTGGACGCCTACTCTTTTAAATGTAAATACTATTTAATAATTTATTGTAATACTTTTTTATCCGTGCAGGAACGGAGAAAGAATACAATTTCCTGCAGCCGGATGGCCTCTCGTAAGAGGCGACAAAACAACCCACAGATAGGTGGTCGGGTATTCGCCCGACTGGATGGCTACCACCCCTGGTCTAGATTATGCCGCCATAACAACCTTGAGTTGTGTTTCGGCATTAGTGACCAGGCTCCAGTCTCCCTTAACAGAGCACCCAAAAAAATTAAAAAATACTAGCAGTGCCCGCGACTTCACCCTCGTGAAATTTTTTCGCGGGCCCCTAAAAAAATATAGCCTAAGTTACTCCTTATAACATCTATCTCTACCTTATAACAGCTATGTCTGTCAGAGAAAGTGCCGTCAAAATCGATCCAGACGGACAAAAATTCTAAGAATTGCAATTACCGAATCTCCTGGTCCAAATTAGCCCCCTGATTTTTGACATTACAAACAGACACTTCAATTTTATTTATCTCTGTACAGATGTGTCAAATACCCAATTGCATAAATTACCCTAAAATTAACGTTTAGTACCTACTGATGTTAAGTTTTAAGGCGAAATTTGAAGAATGCTCCGCATAATATAATTGTACTACATAATTATATTAGAATTCAGATACCTTGAGGAATAAATGGTCGGCGTCAGTGCAGATGTACCTTGTAGGTAACATTTTTTGATCATATTATTTTTATTTTTTTATTATTATTACATATTACGTGTATACTACCTATATATCACAATTTTGACGAAACAAATGAAGAGTACGGATAGGCAAAGAACAGGGAATGTCTTAATGAATAGATATTGAGAAAAACGCAATTAAAACTTTAGAATTTATTGAGATCGGCGTATGCAGTACCTTTTACTTAAAACTAATTAAATGTTTATTTAATTAATATAACTGTGTAGTTATGATGGACTTTTTAGTTATTAAAATTTAACAATAATTAAATAAAACAATCTTGGAAGAACAGAAAACAAGTAATGTCCAATTCAGTCATCAGCAGCATCTTTAGTTTTGGAATCATATCCTAATGGTTCGTAAAACACCGTGCTTCTCTGGTACAAAATGGCATCAGACACATCAAGTCTTTATATTTAAGTTCACTTATGGGCAAATTATTTTATATAAAAGTTAGTGATTGGGAAATAAACTATCATAGGCAAAGATTTGCTTTCAATAGAATATAGAAAAAATAAATTTTGTGACATTCCCTTTTCTTTGCCTGTACCCTTCAAATAATGTAATCAAAATGTGTATGAATGAATGAATGAATGGAAACACTTTATTGTTCAGCAAAAACTAAAACTACGTTCTTAAAAACTAGGTACAATAAATGTTGAACAAACGGCTGCCTTAAAGCGATCTCTTCCAAGCAACCCCCCAAATGCAGTAGTTACCTACAAAGTGCACCTGCATTGTCGCCGACGAAATGGTTTTCTTGTTCTTCTTCAGCCAATCTCTGTCCACTGCTGGACGTAGGTCTCCCCAAGTACGCGGCACATATCCCGGTCTCCCGTCTTTCTTATCCAACCCCTGCCGGCGATCTTGCACAGGTCCTTTGCTTCGTCGGCCTTCGGTCCTGCGACAGACGTGACCGGCCCACTGCCACTTCAACTTGACGGCCTCTGTGGTTGAGCGGGCTAAGTCTTACCCGCCGAACTCGCTGGAACGCAGAGGTTCCGGGTTTGATTCCTGACACGGTAAATTTCGGAAACGAACTTTCTGTTATTTACTATGGTCTGGGTGTCTGGGATCGGCCCCAGAGTGGTCCATTGTTATATTACCCATAACACAAGCGTAACTTGCTTAGCTTGAGGATAAAAAAAAAACTTGCTAATTTTGCGAGCTATGTCGGTTAACTTCGTTCTCTTACGGATGTTTTCATTTCTGATTTTGTCCATAAGAGAAATTTTAACGAGGAGAAATCCGGTATTTTACTATGTACCGCTAGCACCGCAAGGAAGAAGTAACACACCATGGTTGGGAATACCCACTAAAAGGCTAGGTGTTCCGTCCTTCGTTAAGTTACAGACGAAGCCATTCAAGCGAAAGATAATATCCTAGCTGTATCACTCGACGTAGAAAACGCCTTTAGGCGATGTCGAAAGACGATCAGGGAGGGACTCTGGTCCCACAGGTTCAGGATTAGTGGGGTAGTTGAGTCTGTATCAGAATCCCTTATGCCTTAGCTGTGGGTATATGGCTGTGCCGCCCCGCAAGGCCGTGACAGGCGGCAGCCCAACGGCCTCTTCCACTGCCGGAGGAAAGCAAGCCGCCGCGACTTCGTTCGGTGACTATTTCTCGTGGGGCGGCTTGTTACGCGGGGGAATTCCATAAGATATACTTCTACAAATGCAAATACCTACTTGAAAATTTAATTAGTTTTTTAACAAAATAAAGAGCCGAGGTCCTTTTAAGCTAACATACACAAAATTTCCAATAACGCTCCGAGTTTTGTTATTCTAGCGAATGACGCAACATTAATCTGAGGTTTATTTGACTTTTTAATGTTTATCCACAATTAACCCGATTCATAGACACCGATTTGGTATAAGTGTAGAGAAAAGTCTTAACGAATATTATTGTTACGAACTCTTTCGTGTTTTTATTTTTAATTTGTTTTTGTATATAAGAGTATGACGTTTTTTGTTTCTAGATATGTATAGTTACGAAAATAAATGATTTTTACCATCGTTGTCCAGCTTATCATTTCAATATTCTATCTAATTCATACAGTCCCTAACAATTATTATATCAATATATTAACGTCCCCCTGCCAGCTGGATCATCTTTCACGCTAACGGACGGTTTAAACGCCAAATTTGTCTATGGTGAATTGGCGGGTTTCACACATCAGGAGATTCGAAATCAGACGTGAATGCCTTGTAGCTAAAAGTTAGTCGATTTGTAAACAATTACCACAGTATTTATACTTTTAGGCAATTTAAGTAGTTGAAAATGACTGAGTTCTCTAAAACAGTTAGTTAAATTGTTTACATGATATAGAACAGAGGGATGATAGTCTGAAAAAAGTAGGTAGTAGGTTCGTACTTTGAATTCTGTCTATTTATTCCCTATTTGCAGCTTACGCTTTTAGGACCCCGTGTTGTATGTGTGTGGTATTTTTCAAAACAAACAAAGATGGAGTAGATTTAAATAAAGTAACTTAAAAAAGACTGAAATAGTCACACCGTCGGCGACACGCCTCCGACTGAAAACCTCCAGCGCACCACCGCATCCGTTTTTCAAAGCGGCACTCATGTCTATTTGGACAGAGCTCCCACTTGAGTATTTCTTACAGCACTATATAGGGGTTCAAAAAAATGATATAAAATTTCTTCAGAGCCAGCAACGCGTAGGTTAAATCTCTGATGTTGTAAATATTCGTAGGCAGGGGAACCACTTTCTATGAGGTGGGCAGGCAGTCAGCCTGTCCTCTGTACTTTAGCAAAAAAAAAAATGAGTGCAAATTGTAGGAAGTGGAGGGGAGAAAGAATTCAAAGGAATAATATTTGTAATTTAATTTAATAACACATTAAAACCATTTTTGTCGTTCATGATTTAAATAAAAATAAAATAAACGCCGCGCTTAAAACCGTTAAAACATAGCTTTAATTATGTATACTAAACGCGAAAACTTACGAAAACAGGTACTATTAAATAATTTAAGCTAATGTGTAATATGTTTAGTGTAAATGTTATTATTTAAAATATATAGCATTCAGTTTAGAATCCACTGACAAAGCTAAATTAGCTAAGAATATTCTAGAAGTTAGACTCCCTGCAGCAGATTGCTTTAATTTTTTTTATTGCGTGAGTTTAGCACATAGGCAGACGGCCCGTCTGATGGAAAGCGGTTATCATCGCCTATGGATATTTATAACACCAAAGGTGCTACAATGTGCTGCCGCTCTCTAAAGGAGGACTGAAACCTGACCACTAATCCCGGAACACAACTCAAGGTCGTTATGGCGGCATACTCTAGACTAGAGGTGATAGCCATCCAGGCGGGCAACTACCCTACCACCTGGGGTTTTTTTTGTTGCCTCTTACGACAGGCCTCCCGGCCGCAGGAAATTATGTTTTTTCTCCGATCCTGCACGAATAAAGTGGCAAGCGACAAGATCACCTATTGTTTATTGTAAGCAATAACTAGTGTATTGTGATTGTTATTTTTGTGAGCATTAAATACAATAAAACAATATCTGACTTATTAATAATTTTTGTGCACGATTGTACCGGTGCCGGCAACATGATCGGGTCCTCCGGTTGATCGCCTAAATGCGACTCGGATACCAACTGTTTGCGATTCATGTTTGACCTGCACTGCCCCGCGTTCCACTATACAGGACCGTACTAAGGAAAGCTTGGGGAAATAGTAAGCAGCATCTCTCTCTCCCTCTCTCTCTTGCGAGAAAAATGTATTACATCAAAAAGTATCTATAATTTATAAACAAGTAATCTTCAAGTAAAACACAAGTCTGTTTTTATTTTTAACTATGTATACCGGTTCTCTGTAAAGAGGGGATGTCTATTTCCAGCAATGAACAATGATTGTCTGACAATAACGGTTTTGTAGAGAACAAAGTTGGATCGTTTGGGATTATCGAAAAAATGCTGCTGGATTTTATGCTGGGTATGAAAAACGGGTATTATTTTTGATGAACTCACTAAAAATAATGCATTTTGTTTTTTAATTCAATATTTATGAATATAAAAATGACAATTCTTATTACAAAGTTAAATAATTTGCTTGTTTTTTAACTAAATACAGCCATAAATCTTGGCGCAAAAGAAAATTATGTTTTCATTAAATGTAATAATCATTTGCCATGCTTATTGATTTGACCACGCCACCGCCTGATTAGCTATTTTGTCTATTCCGCGGAAACAATGTCACTTATCAGGTTAAAAAGAATCCTAGACGAAGAACGTATTTCTTTTTTAGAATTTTCTGTAATAATTCTAAAAGTTGCGTTTTCGGATTCTGCTGGTCTTTTTTTATATATTCCTCCTTCCGGACGAACGAGTTTGTCCGGGATTTGTGCTTTTTTAGAGGTTGTGTGCTTTTTTGTATATTTTATTTTTCTTTTTCTCATTTTCTTTTTTGCTTTCTTTTCTCTTTAGCTTTTATTCTTTCAAATATTGTTACAATAGTCTTATGATCTAATACATTTTTCTTTCTTCCAAATGTTTACAAATAGATTAGATAGATCGATAGATAATAATAATAAGCACTTTATTGCTCACCAAATATACAATTTCAAAAAGACTATTACAATATTGTCATGGTAGAAACAATAGGCGGCCTTCGCGCTTAAAGCAATCTCTTCCAAGCAACCTAACTTAAGGAATAGTTTAACCTAATATATTCTTATATTCTAACACTTTTGTCTTTCTTCTTTTACTGTTTTATGCATGATTTTTACAAAAAAGGTACGTACTGACTAAATACATACTTTAAGGATTCTGCTGGTTAAAATTAGCCCCTTTGTTATTTTCAAAATTATGAACGCATTGTACAAAGTCGAGCCCTCTAACAGATCTCTTATGTTCTAGGTAAAAGTTAATAATCAATTTAGTAATTAATCCGAATCAGCGTTGTAATACAGCGTGGCAATGCAGCCTTCCATTAAGGCACACTTTCAGTTGGCAGTGTTATTTTACATAGTCTATAATTTCAATTTATGTTTACTTAATGAAATTAATAATCACAAAAATGATTTTCACAAATCGCAATCCTAAATCTGGACCTGTGCGTACACATACATACATAAACGACACATTATTTGGACATTTTAGAAACTTGAATTTCCATTTGGATGAAGCACGTAAGTATATTCTTCAAATTCTATTAACAAATTTATATTTACATACACTTTTAAATCTCGCAACTCATTTTCGACCTTAACACTCAGAAATTTAGGGGTATTAAGACTTGTAGGAGACGCAAAATAAGTTTGCTAACACTACGGTATGCGCAAATAGATTTGGTTAGTAATATTTGAATATTAATATGTATTTTAATGGAATATAATACAGTCGAAAATGTTTTTTTAAGTGCGAAATTAATGTTGACATATTTTCTCAAGAATTTAGGAATAATTATGTTTCTTATAACTGCTCAACGGTTGTTGAAAACAACTTACGTTGAAAGTGTTTTTCAACAATACCTAGCCTAGTTTTTGTCTTTAGACTTTTTGACTCTGTACATGTTGATTAAAAAATCATTCAAATTCAAAAGATTTTATTCAAAATAAGTTCCACTGGAGGACACTTTTTGGTCATACATATAAGTTAAAATTTAATTTTACCTCCTAGTCTATGTACACCGCTTCGCAACGTGCTATTGCTGTTAAGGAGATTCTTCTCCTTAACAGCAACAGAAGCGACAAGAAACTCCCCAGCAACATGTCTAGCTAAAAATTGATTAATTCAAACTTTTTAAAATAAATTTTATACAGAAGTATGTTACAGAATTACTTTCTGAAGAATTAATGGAGTTGTAGCAAACAGTGCATACTCAATAAGACCAAGACACAATAAAAGGAAAGAAAAATATTATTATAGTTATAATAATGACATGATGTACTAAAATGTTATGCTGCAATATATCTCCATAAATTCCTTACAAGCTTGGCAAGATAAAAACGTTATACAAAATATAGTATAAGAGGTTAGAGCGAGCTGCTATGTAAATAAAGTTTTGTCATTTAAGTATTCTTCAATAGTGTAGTAATCCTTTTTTAGCAAGATACTTTTTAACTTGGTTTTAAATTTAGTGAAAGAAAGTTCTAACATTTCATTCGGTATCTTATTGAAGAAGCGTATACCAACCCCCAAGAAAGAGGACAATACTTTTTGCAATCTAAAATATGGCAATATCAGTATTACTATGCCAGGTGTTGAAATTGTGAATATTCTTATATTGTTTATAGGCACTCATTAAGAAACATAATTTTCATATTACAAGAAGATTTGTACTTGATAGAGCCATGTTGGAATCATTGTCTTGATTACAGCTGTCATGGCCGATGACTCGAACGGTGTATAACCACGCTGTTACACCGTGTACTTATATGATTTTTCTTTACACTACCATAAAAATTAATTGCAATAGTATAAACACATAATGTAAATATTGTATTGACTACCTAATTCTCTAAGTCATTACAGAAGACAGTAAACGCATTTGACTTTGACAATTCTAAATTACCTACCCGCAATATTGAATAATCGTTCCATATTCAATATTACGTAAGAGAAGATCAGACGTTGTGTTCGGTTAAATAAAATATTTTATAATTGTCGCGGCAACATTGGGCCGCTAATACGACGTCAAAAAGAGACAGCAGGATTAAAAACGGAGCCGTTGACAATCTCTCTGCAAGAACGTTAAGATACAATAATCCAAAACTAAATAATTTACTCACAAGTGCTATCATTGTTCTATTATAAAGAATCGTATCTATTTGTTTATATTCAACTGATTTGCCCCGTAATTGGGGACCAAGTACACCCTAAGAAGAATCCTGCAGTCCTACACAAACGAGCGTTTTTTCTGCCGCCGACTACAGCGTTTTTCTGGAACGTCAAGTGTCTACGTGCGTGGACTGACCCCAGCTTAAGGAGAGTATCGTGTGGTAGATAAGCCGGCGCAAACCCTTTCTCTCATACAACCTACGCCCTGAGAGCTATTTTTTATCTCATACAATATATGTTATTCATTGAGCCTAGTTGTTTTCTTTTTGTTTCAAGCTCAACGTAACAACGCACGTTTTATTTGTGCAGGAACGGAGAAAGAATACAATTAGCTGTGGCCGGGCGGCCTGTCATAATAAGCGACAAAACAACCCACAGTCAAGTGTTAGGGTATTTGCCCGTCTGGATGGCTCCACCCCTGGTCTAGAGCATGCCGCCATAACAACCTTGAGTTGTGTTCCAATTATTATTAGTGGCCAGGTGCCAATCGCATCTACGAGTCCGGCAGCACATTGGTAGCCCCTTTAGTATTGTAAATGTTCATAGGCGACGGTGACCACTTTCCATCACAGTTGGGCCGTCAGCCTGTCTCCTGTACTCCAGAAATAAAAAAAATATCTACCTGAAAAGGGTACCGTTGAACTAATGGTGTTTTGTGCGATGAGTGAGAATTCTGATGGCCCACTTGCCGCGGCAATGACCACTTCCTACAGAATCGGCCCGAGAATTGATCCCTGTGGAACACTGCGCCCGACGCGTTGTCTCCAATGACCTGGCCATTGCCGTCCTCCCATGAGATCTACACATGTATATTATTATAATCTATTTAATTATGTATATCTATAGTCGTTTATTATTATTTATTGTTTGTTTTTTCTTTGATTATATTTAATTACGATTGAATTAGTTTTAATTTAGTTAAACCACCAAATGTTAATTTGTCTTTTAATGAATTCTTGGACACCGGGTTGCCTGGAAGAGATCGCTATAAGCGATAAGGCCGCTCATTGTTCTAATGGAAATGTATTCATATTAAATCTAGGCTTAAGTTATGATGAACAATAAAGAGTTTTCATTCATTCATTCATTCATGTACCTGTCCTGGAGGTACGTCTCCAACAGCCGTCTCAGGTGCGGAGTGCTGTGCCTCCCTGATCGTCTCAAACGGGAGGCTGTTAAAGGCTTTCGCCACGTCAAGCGAGACCATCAGAACAGACTCCTGAATCCCTCCAGCCTTTCTCGTGAGATTCTTTAGAGCGCTCAGAGCATCTAGAGTCGAATGGCCTGCTCTGAAGCCGTGCTGTACCTCTGAGGCCTAGCCCTGCAGTGTCGAGGTGCTGGACGAGTCGACCAGTGGATATCTTCTCGAATACCTTGGCCGGTAGGCTGAGAGATCGACGGGAGGGCGGCCCTCCTTTGGGACCAGACAGAGCCGGCGCCCTTTCCATCTGTTCGGGAACTGACCTGGGGCCAATTCTGCTATTACTATCTCGTCAAAATCGCCGGACACGATCGGCTCAATGGTAGGTTTGCCCGATTTCCGTATTCTGTTATTTCAATGGCGCACCCCTGATGTACCACTTTATAAATATTTATGAGCCCAAACTTGCTAAATACATGTTTAAAATTCTAGTAGCTTTTCAATATATTTTTCTTCTATTATTCCACCGCGACGATATCGAGAAGATATTGTAGATTTAGTAGAATACGATTTTTTTTACTATCGCAATTTAATCGTACTTTGGATAACTTTGCAACGCCAAGATATGAAATAGCAGAATTGGACCCCTGTTTTAATGCAGGCTTTAATAGACAATAAAATTTAAAAAAGCATTCGTCACATACGTGTATTCTAACATACACGTGATTTATCTCCCCCCATAACAGAGCGTCGTCTGCTGATCTCAAGCAATAAAAAAAAAATTCTCGGCTGACAAACTCACATACTTTATATCCCCAAATTAAGCAAGTTACGCTTGTGTTACCGGTAATATACAACGGACTACTCTTGGACTTGATAGTAAATAACGGAGAAAATTCGTTTCCGTACCATACCAAGAATCGGACCAGGTAGACCGCCAAAGGCTTAGCCCGCTCAACCACAGAGAAAAACAACTATAATAACATAAAAACCTGTAAAATCACGAAATCAATAAACAGAATACGCAACCAAGCTTCATTTCACATAGCTAATACTAAATCAGTAACCAAACGACGAAAACAGTCGTCGTTTATCACCTCTACAAAATACTTCGATTAGCGCGGATTATCAAGCACTTGGCCAATTTATTCTCTCTCAATTTCATTTAAAAACCAAACCTTAAAAGGATGCTCTTTCATACATTTATTGAACATTATACAAAACCAGGAAAAAGAAGCAACGCGAGTAATACAATACACTTTTGTACAATACGTAAAATGATATTACTGAATACTGTATTGTATTTTAAATACGTATTAAGATTTTCTTGAATACATTTTTTGTGTGAGCACAAATATTTTGCAAATAAAAGGTAGTAATGCGTGAATACTTAATTTGTAAATAGTTACATCCTATTAAAATTATAAACGAGTTTATAAAGGTGGGTGTTTGATTTTACGTAAAAACTTCTGAACGGATTTTAATGAAATTTTACAGTTCAAATTCAAAAGTTTTTTTTGAAGGTCATACATAGATACATGTATGTCATACACACATACATACATCAAGGTCATTTGTTGTCGCTGGTTTCACAAAAATTGAATTAGATTTATTCCACGAAGCTGTATTAATTTTATTAGCAGTATTTTTATTTAGTAGGTAATTGACAACGTTTTCAAGCCCTGATTGCAAGTATATAAGTATAAACCCAAAATCCTATACTAATGTTATAAAGAGGAAAGATTTGTATTTTTGTATGTTTGTATATATGTAGTTCTATATTTTTAGTATATACGCAGTTATATAGACACAGATACACCTTTCTGAAAGTTTTCCCGGCGGCGCCCATGTGGCTCTATCATATCAAAAGTAACAGTACTATTCTTCTTTCATGGCATGACTTTCATAAAAACTGCATTTTTCCAATTTTATTTAAAAATAAATAAAAGGAGAATAGAATACAGAATATTCAAAATTAGTTTTTTAATAAAACCACAATTATACACTCAAATATACTTCAAACAACGGGTCGTTTAGTATACAATACCGCCACACGATACCCATTGACTTATAATGCCATATATTGTTATATTGTGCTCCTATAATTGTTTTATTTCCTTTATTTCTGAATAATGGGGAGTGCCTTAATTGTTATTGAATTATATTTGCGTCAGTTTGTGTAGACGAGTGGGGCGGGAGTGAGGCGGGTTCTGTACAAGCCTCTATCTACAAAAAGCACTCAAAATGATTCATCGACTCTTCAGATGGTCGAAGAAGCTTCGATTACGGACCAGTATGAACGTAGCCAGCCTTCTAGACCCCTAACCCATAGAAGACGGTGACATGGCTCAGTATTCTACTTATGGTCTTGAGGGCTTATAGATAGACTACAAAACAGTCATACGACCAAGGAATCATAAGAGTCGTGGTAGCTTAATGGCTAGCGCACGTGTCCCAAATTCAAAGGGCGTAGTTTCGACCTTAGCCGGAACGCATGCACCACTCAAGCAGTTTCCTGACCATATTGTTGCTATTACCACGTGCTAACAAAAAGGAAAACAGCGTGATGTAATCTGCACATCGAGATAAGCAATGTGTCAAACTTGCCAAGCGGCCTTGGACAAGCGTGGCGGGTATATTGTCCGTTTGCCCTATAATGGGAGGCCCGAGCCCAGCAGTGGGGCATTTATGGGCTGAATTTTTTTTTATTATATTACAAATTTGTTGCATTAGTCCATAATATTTTAGTATAATAAATGTTCTTTTATCTATACAGATAAACAAAATTAAAGGGTCTGTTTGTAATGCCAAAATAACAGCTTTATACTAAATGCATATAAAAGTATATAGGGTACTTATATCAATTTTTTTTTTAATTTTTGTCACTCTGTCTCCAGCTAATCTCTGAAACGGCTGGACCGATCTTGACGGAACTGTCACTGGCAGATAGCTGATGTTATAAGGAGTAACTTGGCCTACCTTTTATTTTTGGGGTTCCCCAAAAAAGAATCCACGCGGACGAAGTCGCCGGCACAGCTAGTGATAAATAATGATATAAATGCTTACAAGGTATTGCCTATTTCACATTAGACTTCTAAAACTACGAACGTTTTGGTTTAATTTTAAAAAGTATTTGACAAATGCTTCTATTGTTGACGGTTGTTGGAGGCGTGGCTACTTAACCGATTTTACGAATTGATAGGCGGGGTTTCATTTTATTTATATATTTGATTAATTTAAATTGCGACGTCTAGAGAAGTGAAAGTAATTTTTCCATGAAATTTTATTTATGTTTCGAACTCCTAAATTCTGTGTTAACAGCCGCTTGCAAATTGCACCTGCATTTGTGCTGAGAGTTCATAATATGAACTCATATAGATACAGTCATAAAATTCAAACTCACCGTAAAAACTCTGAAACTAAAGGTACAGTTCACGCCACAAAAGAAGTCCCATGAATTGAATAGAATGAGATATAGTAGTTGAGTATCAGGAGTATTAGTATACTTATAAGGTTTATTATTTTTATAATATTTTTACCAATCTCAAAAATAATTTTATATTTTAATGCAAAATATCATATATTACATATTTAAGATATATTATAAAACATATTATTCAGTTTCCATGTTTTCTCTTTGAACAAATGACACGAGAGGCTTGTGATAACTAAAATAGGAAACAAATGTTCTAGTTTCAATTTGATTCATGTACTTCAAAATATTTCCAACTTTATCTTTATGAGCATAGTGTTTTTTTTTTTGTTCCCATCGAAAGAAGTCACTGCCGTGGCTAAAAAGGTTTCACTTCAATAAATACAAAATATTCCATAATTAAAGCCGTAAATTTATTTCTTGGCTACAAACAAAATTTTATCAAATAGCGGGCAGCCACTTTTAGGTTCTTCATTTTCCATGAGACTTCATTTGTGGCGCAGACTCTAAAGTAGAAGAGTATTATTTTTCTTCATTATTTGAAGAACAGGCAAAGATCCTAGAATATACAGCTTCGTCATTTTGTAGACCTCTAATTAAAATAGTGTGTCTAACGAAAATAGTCCCGCGGCAAATAATGGAACTAATTATACAGATCCGCCCAGACACGTTGTAATGTTGTTTTTATCAAGTCTTTTGAGGTAATTATTACATTATATAATTATTCTATTTACTAAAACTATTAAATTGAAAATGTTCTAATGCTATTTTATCTTTCTAACATTGCGTTGCGTGAGAGTAGCGTCGCGTCTATGGGACTTCTTTCCTAAGACAAAGTCTACCACACCTAAATACTTTCATTATTTCTTTTTTATTGTCGCTTCGTATGAATCTTGAATATAACCATATCTAAATAATTGTTTTTAACTATAAGAAATCATCAATCAAACAATTAATTTATTTGCTTAACAGCATGGTATACAGTATAGGTGTTAAGATACATACAGTTTGACATGGTCAGTCAGAAACTAATTAGAAGAAAAACACCACTTTTTTCAATTCCACCTATCTGGAAACTTCACTTTCTAAATTGCCACGAATAAGGCTAAGAAATCTGATACATGTGCACATTGTATTTATTGTCATTCAGACTCACAGGATATCACAATGCTTTAAAACAGGAAGCTAAAAAGACTTTCTACTAAGACCTAAAAAATGACAAACGCTACCTTCCAAATTTAAAAAAATTCAAACAACAACGGGTTGAAAAATCTTTTTCTATATTATTTTAATAAAAAAACTTGGAACAAAGATACTGTCACTCTATACTTCAATGTTTAAAACCAGCTGTGGTTATTTAAAACGTAATAAAAGTTTAATTGTTGAGAAAAAACACAATGGCCGACAATAATGACAGGTAAACAGCACGACCGACTAGGAAAGACCTCGAAAATATAACTCATGCACTGACATCAGTTGGGATATTTGAATTTGGAGCCTCAGTTTAAATTGGTCGGGTTTCCATTCAGAATCATTCGAACAATATCGATTACACATTGTTGTGAATTTATTGAGTCGTTCCTTTTTCAATATAACTTTTTTATTGCACGCTAGAGTTTTCGTCGTGGCTTTACTCGTGTAAATTTTTGACTGATATTGTGCTTCCATTTTCTGAATAAAAAGGTCATATTTAGTTTACCTTCTTATCCATGCAGGAATGGAGAAAGAATATAATTTCCTGCATTGGGGCGGCCTGCCGAAAAAGACGACAAAAACACCCCAGAGCCAGGTGTAGGATATTTGCCCATCTAGATAGCAACCACCCCTGGTCTAGAGTGTGCCGCCATAACAACCTTGAGTTGTGTTCCGGCATTAATGACCAAGTTCCAGTCTCCCTTTAGAGAGCGGCAGCACAATGGTGTTACAAATGTCCATAGGCGATTGATCCATAGGTCCATAACCACTTTATAAAAAAAATCTTACCACTGATAGAAAGTTGACATTACTTGTATAAAGTTTATATTGAACTGGCTGTTGCCCGTGGCTTCGCTTGCCTAGATTAAAAATAATTATAGTTTAAGAAGTCAACACAAGTTAAAAAGTAGTCACTTTTTCACCCCTTTTAGGGGTTAATTTACTGAAAACGCCGATATACATGTATAGTCGTGGAATGAAAATGTTCGTCACTTTAAAGTCGACTTTTACTGGCACGAGTACAAGAAACAATACTGCCAACATTTTAATAAATATTACGTTTATAAAATATAGAAACGTAAAGAAAGAAAATTATAAATTTGACAATGACAGATGCTGAGATTAGCAATAAGAAACAAAGAGGATATAATCAAAAGGTAGAAATATTTTACATGCCTAAACAATGTTCTTAGACAAGATAGAAAATAAACAACTTTGATCTAAGTAATTTTAGACTTTATTGTCAAATAGTTAAACATATTTTTGTGGGGAACAGTCTGTTCTGTGTTGGGTTCTGTGACTTAGTTTGAAAAGGTAACACGTGCTCGCGGAACGTTAAATGAATTAATTTGAAAAGTGGTGAACATTTTTATACCACGACTGTACATTTATTCTTAACCAGAAGCAGGTACAGTCTACTCTCGATAATTTGACACTCGTTAATTTGAATCTCTCGATAATTTGAAAATTTTGTCCGGTTCCTTGAAAAATACTCGATAAATTGAATAAAATCAATGTTAATTGGTCCCTTCGGTAATTTGAAGTTGAAGGAATATTATCTTGCTCGCAAACATGCGATAATTAGAAGTTCGGGCTTTCCTACTCTCTATAATTTGAAGCGTTTATCATGTACAGACCTGCCCATTGTTTATATAAATGAGATGTGAGTAAGTTCGCATTCTAGTCTTCTTTTAAACGTTTTTGAGTCATGTTAATGTTTGATTTGTGCTATTAAAATGAATCCAAGAAAGAACAAATGTCTTTCCTTATGTTCCATGAGTAAACGCTTGTTATTCTGAACTCTTGACAATTTGAAATTTATCTGTGGTCCCTTGAGTTTCAAATTATCGAGACTCGACTGTGCTGACTATTTTGATAGAAACTTTCATCCCCCTTTTCAGCCCCTTAGGGGTTGAATTTTTAAAAATACTTTTTAATGCGCACCTACTGTATCGAAAGAACCCGCATGCAAATTGTCACGGTCTAGCCCCAGTAGTTAGGCCTGTGCGTTGATATGTCTGTCAGTCAGTCATCATCATCTTAGAGTTAAGTCCGCTAAATTAAGTCCGCTTTCCTAGTTTTTCTTCTCCACTTCGCGCGGTCTTCGGTAACCTTATTTGTCTGTCAGTCAGTGAGATCAAGTAACTATAATTGTATGGATTTTAACCAGTAGTGAGGCAAATAAACGCATCGTTAGATGTAGAGATTTTTTTCAATATTTATGGGTATTTATATCTAAATTCAATAGTGTTCAATATCCTAATTGTTAAAGAAATTAATACTACAGTCTCTCCGTTACTTCAACCAAAATCTGAAAGGAATTAAAAAATAAATAGACATCCTTTGTTATTTTTTTACACTGACATGCTAAAGGTTTGACATGTGGTTTAAAGAAGGCATAATAAAAGAGGATAGTATAAATATGTTCTTAATTTGAATAAGTGTCTTGAAGTTTGTATGCAAAAGTAGAAAAAACTATTGTGTTTTTTTACCTATTCAAATGCTAACCTATTTGAGTTTTCAGCGGCAATTTGGAGTGATTCCTTGCTGTGCAGTTCTATTAAAAAAAATAGTATTACTTACTGCTTAGAAATTGAAAATATGCTTTCAATTATTGCTTTTAACGAAGAACTAGATTATATATTTGTGTTGAAAAACTCCCTCAATGTTGAAAAACTCATGGCTAATTGACCACTAGCTAAATACAGAAATAGTGCAAAGCCATATTTGAATAGATAAACAAAACCGCAATGACAAGCTTTGGTTATAAGAAGTTTTTAGCGGGAACTAAAGGGTGACTTGTGTTGAGCATTTTTATTTTCTAATTATGTGTAAAATTACTTCAAAATGAAAAATAGACATAGGATATTGAATATGTTTTAAGTAATTATCATGTGTTTTTGTAGAAAATATAAACTGTGTAGTGTTTAGTGAAATCTGGCCTTTCGAGTTGTCACAAGAACTCTATTTTTTAGCGTCAGTCAAAGTCCTACAATTCGGCTGAGTTGTACGAAGACTTAATACAAACGAGGCTGTAAGAATCAAGTTCCCTTTGCCTGCCGTATTGTTCTTTGGTTAGTACAATTCGCCACAAAGGTAGGTAAAGGAACGTAGTTCATACAGCCGCTTTCTGATATATTAAGTCTTATAATTCAGCCGAATTGTAGGGCTTCGACTAACACCAATCAACTGATTGCTTATGACAAATCTAAAGGCCACATTTGCCTACACATACAGTTCACATTTCTAATAAAAGCGCATAATTACTAGGTACTCAAAAACTATCAATAAACTATTGGTCATTTTAGAGCAATTTTACACATTTAAAAAAAATCGTTTGGAACGTGTGCGCTAGCCATTAGCACACTCGTTCCAAACTCAAAGAATGCATGCACCACTTAAGAAGTTTTCTGACCTAATGAGCATGTTGTTACAATTACCACATGATAAAAACGGTGAAGGAAAACACCGTGATTAAACCTGCATATCAAGATAATCGATCTGTCAAACCTACTAAACTGCTTTAGACAAGGGTGGCGGGTATACTGTCCGTTCGTCTATAGTGGGAAGCTCAAGCCCAGCAGTGAGACGTTTATGGGCTGTTATCATATTATACTAATATATAAAGCTGACGAGTTTGTTTGTTTGATTGAACGCGCTAATCTCAGGAACTACTGGTCTGATTTGAAAAATTATTTCAGTGTTAGATAGCCCATTTATCGAGAAAGGCTATTAGGCTATATATCATCACGCTAAGACTAATAGGAGCGGAGCATCAATGAAGAATGTTTCAAAAGCGGGGCGTTTTGAAAACAATATCCACGCGGACGACGTCGCGGGCACAGCTAGTTAGAAAATAAAATTGCACAATATAACGTCTCCAGTCAGTCAGTTTCAGTCCTCGCCAAAAACTCTCGTATTCTACTTTGGAATTAAATAAATAATCAAATTATCAAAATATTGAATGACCAAGATTGTAAAGAAAAAAATACAACAAACGATTTAAAAGTAACAAATCGAAAATCCATTAGGGCGTGAACACACTGGCTTTTAAATCGAAACCACACTTTAAGATTAGTCCGGTCATGCGTATAATCGCAAATTGTGCAGACAGCCTACTTTGTAAACGGGGGCGGTTTGATTTACTTATTATGTCGAATTCTATTTTATAAATATCATGTGGCATATTTTTTTTAAAGTTACATTTGAATTAAAAATTATTTTAAAAAAATCGTTAAACTTAACTTAAACAATAATAAACTTAAATTGATAAATGTTAGGTACCATAACTTATTCATTACTCTTAGTGTAAGGAAGGTGTTGTTACTCTGAGCATACTTTTGTTTATTAATAACATTGTTTCAATAAAGTTAACACTTGGTTATGTAGAGTAACTAGTCCAGTCTAAAGTCCGAGTAAGCCTAGGAGTAATTATATTATATAATTTTTATTAATAAGAAGACGATAAGGCTCTTCTTTGAGCCATTAAACTTATTGTAACTCAATATGAATGAGGCCGTAAAAGTAAAATGGTAATTATATTAGCGTGCATGTATAATTATACGTATGTATCTGTCTATTTGTGTGTGTTTAGCAGTATAATATAGTGTAAAGATGTATATAATAATAAATATGTTATCTATAAGATGTATATTTAATATATGATATGATAGTGGATTGAATTGAAAATCAGCGTTCTGTCAGTCTTAGACACAGCAGAACGCTAAGTTATTATCAGCCTCATTGCCGCGAATCTAGTGTATTTTTACTGAATAGTTTTTTTTAAATAAAATACGTATGTTTAAGTCGTGTCGGTTTCATGTTTTTTAGTTTGATGTGCATTCTTTCTCGACAATATCTTTTGTTTCTTACTTTCTAATTAACTTAAAACAAAATGTTTATTTTATTTTTAACTAGCATGTACCGGCGAAACTTTATTCGCGCTGCCTTATGACGTTTAGTTGTAAATTGCAACAGTGGTACCAAAATAACGTGTACGAAGTGCCATTTTTTTGCTATATTCGTTTATCCCAACGAAACGACGTATTTTATCGGGTTGAAAAGTATTCTAATTATTTATTTGGGTTACAAGCTAGTTCTGTGTTGAGTTTCACTCAAATCTGTTTAGTAGATTTCACGCGATGCTCTTACAGACAGGCGAACAGACACAAAAATTCTAAATATTGTATTAATTATTTTTTTGCGGCCGAGTGGCCTGTCGTAAGAGGCGATAAAAATCCCACAGCCAAGTGGTAGGCTATTAGCCCGCCTGGACGGCTACCACCCCTGGTATAGAGTATGCCGCTATCAAAACCTTGAGTTATGTACCGGCATTAGTAGCCAGGTTCCAGTCTCTTTTTAAAGAGCGGCAGCACATTGGTAGCATTTTTGTTGGTACAAATGTCCATGGGTGATGGTAACCGTTTGCTATACTCATACAAAAATAATCGGAGTTCGCGGATCCAAATAAGCTCTCCAGTTTTTTTCCCATTTTTTTAAATTCATTGTACAAACTCGACACATTTATAAGCTTGGAGTAATAATACCTAGAGAGATAGTTTCCTACAAAATTACACACAGAATTGAAGCACAAAAACAATCGATGTGTGCATGAGCACTATGTAATTCCTATCATCTTCCAGGTGGTAGGGCATTTGCCCGACTGGATGGCTACCACCCCTGGTCTAAAGTATGTCGCCATAACAACCTTGAGTTGTGTTCCGACATTAATGACCAGGTTCCAGTCTCCCTTAAGAGAGCAGCAGCGCATTTGTAGCACCTTTTGGTGTTGCAGATGTCCATAGGCGATGGTCACCGCTTTCCATCAAGTGGGCTGTCTACCTGTCTGTTAAACTGCTGAAAAAAAATTATTTACGCTGACACGCAAACAAAGGCACAAATAATGTTGCAAGTAAATAGAGTATTTCTAAAAAGTAGGGAATTTGAACTATTGGAGCTCGTCACACAGAGATTTTGTGATCGTACTGATGGGACTGACGCGTCGACAAGCTAACTGAGACTTTTAGGTTCTACTTAAAAGTGCTTCACTTTACTGGCGCCTATTCAGGTTCTAAGCGTATTAATTCTATGTTTATAGATATATTATATTACAGATCAACACACCATGGTAAATGTCAGTTTAATCATTTTAGTATAAGTACTTTGTTAGTCCGAAGTCAATTAGCGTAAACTATTTTTAACAATGTAACAAACAATGCCTTCAGGCCATTTATCGATTGAAGCACAAAACTACAAAACTTGACAATAAGCAACAATGCATCAAACCCAAAAATCACTTGCTTTTTATAAAGAAAAACAACTTCAACTGCTACTTAGTGAGATAAAAATCAGTCAAGTATGTTTCATCCCTTTCATTATTATTGCAAAAGAAAGAGATGTAACGAGTTTTGAAAGTAAACAATTGCATTGTGGTTTTTTGATATCAAAGTATATCTTTACATCTCTCCCACGCATGTTTTTATTTTTGTAAAGGATTGTAAAATATACTTTCAACAGGTGGTTTTTGGAACAAATGCGTTTAAAAGTCTCACGGTATCAATAGTCTTACATATGGGTATGCCCTAATATGCTCGACCGTGTAAATATATGTCATTTTTGACGTTTAGTGTGAAAGAATACTAAGAAATGCAGAAATCCGTGCAGGAACAAAGAAATAATACAATTTACAGCCAAATGGTAGGGTATTTGGCCTGCTGGATGGCTACCACCCTTGGCCTAGAGTATGCCGCTATAACAACCTTGAGTTGTGTTCCGGCATTAGTGACCAGGTTCCAGTTTCCCTTAAGAGAGCAGCAGCGCATTTGTAGCATCTTTGGTGCTCCAAATGTCCATAGGCGATGGTAACCGCTTTCCATCAAGTGGGCCGTCTGCCTGTCGCTGAACTCATGCAATAAAAAAAATAAAAAAAACAAATATTTGACTACATATCAATCTAGCTAGAAGTCAGTAGATGGATCAATGAAAATCAGCTTTTAAGCCCTCTGACCAAAATAGGGGTAAACATTGTTTACTTAACCTATTGTGTCGTGATAGGGTTACAAGTGGCTGGCGGCGTGTCATTCGCCGACAATCGACAGCCGAACGCCGACATCCGACGATCTACGCTGACAGTCGGCAATTTTATTCGTGTTTCGATTAATTCGCTATACTTGTGGCGCTCGCTCATACCGTTTACAAATTTATTATACGCGGCTACCGAGAGGTTAGGGAAGTATGGAAGAAGCTTTATTATACTTGGAAGTTTACAGATAATGTATGCGGAAATCATCATCATCCTAGCGTCAAATCCCGGTTGCGTTTGGAGCGTCTGCCTCGAAGCCTGGGTACGGCTTTTCTTCTCCGGTCTTCGGTATCTTTTGTAAGACCATTGGTGCGGTACGCATGTCCTATTTTGCGACGTTCAGCCAGCATTTCTTGGACCTATCCTTTCGACCGGGACCTGGCGGAAGCGACATGGCTAGACATTTATTTCCCACGTAACTAGCCGGTTCTGAAAAACATAGCCCAGTGGTGTAGCGTAGTGGGGGCAGCAGGGGCGGCCCACCCCGGGTGGCACTTTTTAGGGGGCGGCAAAATTTCACAATCTTCTAAATAATCAAATTGTAGAGGTCGAATTTCTGTACAATGAAAAAAAAATGCTAAAAACCGAGTCAGGCGAATGTAAGAAGTGAAATAGAACTAATTTAGATTTTTTTCAAATTTTTTGTTTCTCTGTTTGTCTGTTTATCCGTTTGTTTGTCTGTTTGTACGTCTAATCTCCGAAACGACTGGACCGATTTAAATGAAATTTTGTATGGTGGAAGCTTATATCCCTGGTCAACATATAGGATACTTTTGATCCCGAAAAATTAAAGAGTTCCTGTGGGATAGTTAAAAAACTTTCCACGTGGACGAAGTCACGGGCAGAAGCTAGTAAATAATATAAGTATTTGAACCATTTCATATTTTTATCGCAACTACAAATTCGAACCGATTAAAAAGAGCACGGAATATTTCATTACTTACACGCCCGGCTCAACACGGGCTGATTTTTCATTACCACTCCGCTCCTATTGGTCCTAGCGTGATGTTATATAACCTATAACATTCCTCAACATGTGGGCTTTTCAACACAAAGAATTTTTGAAATCGGTTCAGTAGATCCATCAGAGATTACCCCCTACAGCGCCACAAACACACAAACTTTACCTCTTTATAAAATTAGTATAGAACTATAGATATAGTATGCATTAAATTAAAATACCTAAAAAAAAGGGTAACAAAATTGTCTTCTGTCCCGGGAGGCTGTCACCCGCTCTACGCCGCTGACATAGCCCTACTAAAGCTAAAAGTCTGAAATACGGCAATCTATGAAGTATATAACACCAATCTACAATACTTAACTTTGTTGCAATAAATTGGATTTGAATTATCCTACAGCCTTCTGTGATTTTTTAAATCTAATTCAAAAATTCGTTGTTTAAATACATTTTTATATGTACCATAACTTTTTTATTTATGAAACAATTTTGATAATTATTTTTGCTTTGGATTCAACAAATCCTCAAAATGAATCTAATCTGGTTTTGGACTTTGGGTTCAGAAGATAGTGCAGAGAATTCCTCAAAATCGAATAGATAATGTGTAGTGATTAAAATACTGTTAGGTTTATGATAATCCAAAAAACGAGTAGGTACCAAATTATGATCAAGAATGTATAATACTGGACTAGGACTAGGAAGGTATGACGGAACTCTATAAAGACAAACAGCGCTAGCTAAAACAACCCTATAGCTGTACTGAATTCAATGTAAAAAGAATAATCAAAATCTGTTAAGAAACAAAAAAGCTATAGCTGAAAATATATTTAAAAAAAATATACGGCGGATTGATAAAAGTAAGTTAAAAAGTCCATCTCCATTATCACCTAGCATTCGGATCTGTCACGGACACTCTCTTGGTAATTATTTTTATTATTGAAACACCTCCCACTCCCCACTACCTTGTCCCCACTCCCCTCCTAAGCCCGAGCTGGGATTTGTTTTTGTTTTTAATTATTGTTTTTGTTTTGTTTATTGCGTTTGCGGTCGACACTGAAGCCGTTATAAGGATTATTAATTCGGATTTTTGTTTTTGTTTTAAATAACTTTTTGTTTGTGAATATATTTTAAAGGAAAACTATGATATTCATGCGGATTCAACAGTTTAAATATTGAATTTAATTTTCGAATAAAATACTTATGATTAGAATAGAACAGAAAATACTTTATGTTCACCAAATAAACAATTACAATAAATTTACGGCAAAAGAAAAGACGGCCTTATCGCTTAAAGCGATTTCTTCCAGGCCACCTGACTGAGAGGATACTTTTAACAAGTCATGTCTAGGAATAATTAAATTAAAATGAAGTAAAATAAAAAAGCAAAAACAGAACAATGTAGACAGTAAACAGCTAAGTTTGGAAGAATAGTGTTCGTGCTGCTTAAATAAATCATAGACAAAACTTTCATTTTGTAAGAACTCGTCCACGCCATGTAGGATTTGCTCGTTCTTGAACAGCGCCATCTAGTTTAATCTTATGAAACAAAGTAACATAACATCGATACTTTACCCGTGTATTAGAAGACGATGTTAGCAATATTTAATCTATTATGACGTGAAGAAATGGAAAAATATATATTTTATTATAAACTAAGGTAAATATGGCAATTAATTTAGCTTTTCTGACATCTACGAGTTCCAAAGGCAAACAGCCTGCACAGCGAAGGATTTGGAGTAAAATGTTAAAGAATGTGCAGGTACCTTTAACAGGAGGTTATTAGAGGAGCGCAAATCGAAGGTGTGTGATGTATGAAGAAGTTAAAACATTCCTTATGGTAAGGAGAATTCGTGAGATTTCATACAACATGTGGATGAATCTCTCAGTCTAGACTTTTTTGTTTTAATGTTGCGTTCAGGACACTTAGCTGTGCTCTGTTTTATGTGCTAAGAAATATGTGTATTTTTTTATTACATGAGTTCAGCAGCCAGGCAGACGGCCCACCTGGCCCACCACCTTTATGTGGTAAGCAGGTACCATCGCCTATGGACATTTGCAACACTAAAGCTACAAATGGGCTGCTGCTTTCTTAGTGCAGACTGGAACCTGGCCACTAATGCCGGAACACAACAATATGTGTTATTTAAATTATTGGGTTATTACATTGTTATTTAGTCTGCAATTCATTTCATTATATATTATTGTTATGTGTATTTGTCCACCGTGACTTCACTTTCTGGTCCCAGGCGGAAAAACAACACTGGTCCTTGTTGGCTAGCATTGTACTGAGACTGGGTCCAATTTAGGACTTACTTTGTTTCTATTGTCTTTTGGTTATTGAAGTGAAACTTCTTTAGTATCGATGTGATTTGAAATTCGATGAAACGAAGAAGTGGAGAAAAAGCTGTTAGGTACCAAGGTGCCGTGGTCTTTCAAGGGAACTCCGGATTTTAAATTCCAACCATATAATATATTTTAGGTAAATTTCTAGTACAGATTTTTTCAATTGACAAATTATAGAGCTCATTTTTCACAACGTTCCAAACATAAACAACAAAATTTAAATATATTTGCACTCTTTCGTTATCTCGCCAGCAATGGCGAGATAAAGGTTGTATAAGAGTTTAACGGAAGCGACACTAAAAGGAGATCAACACATAAATCTATAGGACTAATTCTGCCAGAGAATGAGATACAATGCATTATATTTAATCATTTAAACACTATGCTCATACAGATAGAGTTGGAAATGTTTTAGGGTTTTTCGTTAATACATCAAACGTGATTTGAAGCTTAAATATATTATACCGGTATAATATATGAGATGTGACGTCACGAAATTTAGAATCCCTTGTCACACATTGTTTCACGTCTACTGCGTCTGAATTGCACACACACTGAAATTTTTTTCATAGTATTACAAGTTTTAAGCAATCAAACGTAGATTGGTGGGGGTCAGAGGTGTCGCTACATTCACCTTCTGTCAACAACGACCGGGTCAAGCTCGAGGGATCTCTACGGCAGGGCCGTGGGTGCCGAGGGCACCCCCGCTGAAGCCGTCTGTCGAGGTGTTGCAGCCGAAGGTACAGTCGCGGTATGAAAAGGTTCGTCACTTTAAAGTCGACTTTTGCTTGCATTAGTACAAGAAACATTACTGCCAACATTTTAACAAATGTTACGTTTTGTTACATTTATAAAATTTAGAAACGTGAAAAAAAGAAATATACACTGTTGACACTGAGATTAATAATAGTTTGAATCATTAGAAATAAAGAGAATATAATCACTACGCTAATCATAAATTATAAACCAATACAAAAGTTTTATATTTCTAAACATCTTATACAAGATAACAAATCAAACAACTTTGATCTAAGTAATTTTAAACTTTATTGTCAAACATCATTTTCTGTAGAACAGTCTGTTTTGTGACTTAGTTTTAAAAGGTAAATGTTCTCGCAGAACGTTAAACGAATCAATTTGAAAAGTGACGAACCTTTTCATACCACGGCTGTAAGTAACTTAACAGACACAAACGTCAAAAGTAAAATAAACGATTGGAAAGAATGTAAGAAAGAATTTATATAGGAACAAAGACTAGCGTGTAGATAATTGTAGAACTTTGTATATAATTCATAGAACTGTCGGAGATTCAGTAGACGCGTATTGAAAATCGATGGTTAGGTATATGCAAAACAAAACCATTTTGACGTAGTACTCAGGGGCGTAGCTACCGCTCAGCCGTATCAATGATACGGGGCTCACAGGCTACAGGGGCCCCGAAAGTGTGTAAGCAAAAATTCCTAAAATGTGTAAAATGCAAGGAGAGATTTGGGTAAGAAAGTACCAAATATACCAAATATTAACTATTTGGGCAGGGATTCCCCTTTATTGTTCAGCCTTTGATGTGACTATTCACACAGCACAGTAAGCAATGAACACTGTCTATACGCCACTACGCATTTTATACGAAAATGCTACCCTACAAAACAATAACATTGCATCATTGCTAAAAAACGCAATTACATCATAGTGTTGCCA
The DNA here is from genome assembly GCA_039645545.1 of Dendrolimus houi. NCBI lineage: Eukaryota > Metazoa > Arthropoda > Insecta > Lepidoptera > Lasiocampidae > Dendrolimus > Dendrolimus houi. Next base: position 12,918,247 of record CM077141.1, on the reverse strand, counting down.
GGATCATAAAAACAATTATAATAATTAGTTACTGATGCATTAAATTATCTAGATGATAATTTAGTGGGCTTATAAAATTAATTAACCGGTAGAAAATGGTAATTTAATTATAAATCGAATCATCTGATAAATAGACTAAAAATATTATCTATGACGATTGTCTATGTCATATTAATATACACTATGGTTCTCATGACTACTGTGGTGGACATCTTGTAACAAATGTTATCCACAATCTTTTATAGCTTAATAACATATTTGCGAATAACTGCTGGGCCAGCAGGAACGGCTATCAGATTTGTTTTTATTGTCTACTAGATATCCTGGCAGACGTTGTTCTGCCCGGAGAAGATTCAATCAATATGCCGATAGCAGCGCCACCTACCGGCTCCAATTGTGAACCAACTCAGAAACCTTCTTTGGCTCAAGCACAACAACTTTGCTAAAGATCATCACATGATCAAATTTATAGTTTACGATTCTATAAAGGGCATACAGACAAACATTCATTTTTATATATCACTAGCTGTCCCGGCAGACGTCGTCCTGCCCGGAAAAGCTTCAAACGATATGCCGACAGCAGCGCCACCTACCGGCTCCAATTGTGAACCAACTCAGAAACCTTCTTTGGCTCATGAACAACAAGTTTACTAAAGATCATCACATGATCAATTGTATAGTTTACGATCCTATAAAGGACATACAGACAAACATACATTTTTATATATCAAGAAGATAGAGGCAGAAAATCTAGAAAAACTGAAGTCGTCTTCAGTTATAGATAATTTGATAAATTAGCTTGACGAAATTGATTGATTTAAATTGTTTCTCTAACTTAGCTCCTAGGAGTATTAAATATAAGTTATAACTTAAAATCAATATATAAATATTTTAATTCAATTCGAGCATTTTTTGTTTCTTTTATAAAGAACTTTACCCTTCCTTTGGACCTTCCAACACATTTTGATACAGGGTCTGTCTAAAGCAAACTACGCCACTGGTGGTAGTGCCATGCTGGAATCACTATCCTGATTGATTACCTACATGGTGCTCTTAACTAGACGTTCAGTTTATAATATGTTTCATCAGTATATACAAATTCTGTGGCATTTACTAATCATGTAAACTAGTGAATTGATGATTTCCGAATTCCGGAATGAGAGATTGTGTTAAATACTGTCATCTGTTTGTACTGTTAGGTGCGAGCGGGGGTACGCACTTAGGATTGGAAGGAAATACCAGATTTTAACTAAACGCTTTTATTAACTTACACAGCCGTCCGTGATTCTTCTTCGCAGGGTTGCGCCTACACGCACAACTAACGACGCACTGTCCCGACGATAAGATGTCTCGTCTCACTCACAATATCGTCGCCGACATTGCGTAGCCCACCTCCTACTACTGCAGTGTTCACCTCCGAATTCACCGCGCGTAGCTCGCTTCTGGATCTTCTCTTAAACTACGCTACACTCCTCCTTCACTGAACTGCCCACTAAACTTTTCACTAAATCACCACTAAACTCGTCACTGTCTTCTATTATACTTTTCTTCCAACTCTTTCGTATCGCACTTGTCGCTTCGCTGTCTTGAACTGAACTCAACCACTCCGGTAGGCGCGCCTTACGCTGCTTACATATCCGAAAGAATCTTCTATCTTTCTTTCTTTTTCTTTCTTTCGATGTGTCAAACCTACCAAGCCGACTTGGACAAGCGTGGCGGGTATACTGTCCATTACCCTATAATGGGAGGCTCGAGCATAGCAGTGGGACATTTATGAGCTATTATTATAGTATATATAGTCAAGGAGGGGAAGTTCGACAGTGAGGTATGTTCGAATACCTCTCATTTTTTACTTTTTTTTAAACAAACTTTAACACTATGTACAATTAGAGCGTAAATTTAAAGCTTTATTGACTGATTTGTTGTTGTCATAGCTTCAAACACGGAATAACAAGAGATGTACGGAGTTCCCGCACTGACGGACTTCCCCACCTTGACTCTACACTTTAAAAAAAGGCTACAGGAGTGTTTGGGTAAACCCAAAAGGTGAATATTCCTTGGGAGCTGTTCCTATTTCGCATAACTCCAACCGTTAAACTCTTCTAAAATTCAATAATTTCAACCTTTCCTCGACTATTACAATAAGTTCAACAGAAAGAGACGGCACTATATACATTAGAAGAAGTTGGCGAGAGACGCACGATCTATTGTGTAAAGTTTCACCGAATAAAGTTTCCAGAGAATTGAAAGCTGGAGTGAAAATTGCTAAATCTTTTTTATAGAGTGTGAAAATGATGAAAATATACTATAATAAATCTGTAGAGGATTTCAGTATTGTATATTACATTTAAAAATGTGAATAAAGTTAAATAATTCGTACAAGTACATTTCGATAAAGCAACTTATAAAATTTTCGTTCGTCTATCTTTTTGATGTGGTAGAATGCTCTTGGGTCAAACACAAAAACGGAAGATAAAGTGTTCAAGTTATCTAATTCCATATGTACATTAATTTGTTCATGTATTTTTTTTTATTATATAAGATATACTTACAAAATAACATAAATCTATAAATAAAAAATTGACTCCAAATCGCTGCCGGCGGGGAGCGTGCCCAAAATACTGGCCGCATTTCGCGTTGTCATCCAACGCGGTTACACCTAGGTAACAAGCCAGCTTTTTGGTCACGCGAGACCTCAATTAGACGCGTTCAGATGTCTCGATAGAGGTGATGAGCTCCAGGCCCCACGGCCCCAGGGTCTCGACCCCGAAAGCCACAAATACGTACCCACTACCAATGGACACATATTTGCGAATTTCAGGGTCTCCTGTCACGGCTGTGTCTGGAAGATGGGACGCCGCCAAAGTATCGACACAAGTTGCGTCCCATCTTCCATGGCACCAACGACATTCCGTCTGGTCTCTTAGCATCGTCGCGGCACAGCCCATTTAGTTCAAGAACAGCTGGTGCTCCGGCGGTGACAGGAGACCGACGGAAAATGTCATTAAGTGTAGCATGCCGTGACATCATGTTTGCTGATTATGTTTAGTGATGGATTTACACTAAGGGCGGCAAAATTTGAAATGTCAACAGAATATTTTCAACTTTCTGCTCTAAAAGTCAATGATATTCAAAAATTAGGAAGTTATTGGTTTCATGCCAAATGTTAAAAATCGAGTTTTAGACATTTACGTTTTGAAGTCTAGTTACAGTGCATAGATAATAGAGCGGTATTTTTCACGGTGCCCCACAGCGGCACTTAAGGTAAATGTTATATTTGACAGTCTTTTGTATTTTAACAAATAAATATTTTTTTATTGCTCTCGTTTAAATCAAAATGTTACTGTAGACTGCTCAGTTTGGTAGACGTTGAAAAATAATCCAATGACAAAAAATAAACTTTTTAATGTGAAAATTAAACAATTTTTCATATAGCAAGCCATGTTTGCGAATCAAAACATATAAAAAACATATTGTTCCAACATTTGTAGTCTTCTCCTGTAGACATGTAAAACTTTTTTGTGTTTGACAAATTTATATGGCCTGTTCATATCTTATCAGCCGTTCATTTGCCTTACTATCGGTTATGACATAAGCTCCTTACAAGTAATGTCAAAATTCAACCGAGGGTAGGGCGAGTGAATAAATAATAACATATATGAACCCACCATAAATCGAAATATTTCTAAAATTATTTTATCTTTCTAACGTTCCGTTGCGCGACTGTAGCACCGCGTCTGTGGCACTTCTACAGTCAGCGTCTAGAAAGCGCGCCAAGAAAGAAGTCCCAAGACGGGGCGCTGCAATCGCCATACTTAATCCTCCCAGAGTAATTATTTTTTAATCCGTATATCGAAAGAAAGTATTGTTTTATTTAGGACAAATAAACACTTTAACAATACCGAGAAAAATAAAATAAAGGAAACAATATAAGTCCTAAAATTAGACCCAGACTCAGTGTAATGCTAGCCGCTAAGACCAACGCTGTTGTTCCGCCTGGAACCAGCAGGTGGAGTCACGGAGAACAATACAACACAAATAATATCAAATCGATTTAGTTAAATAATTATAAAAATAAAACGGATTATTAGACAAATTTACATAATAATAATAATAATAATAAATAAATAATAATATATAAACATAGATAGATAACACTTTATTGCTCACCAAATATACATTTTTTTAAATGCACAATTACAACATGATAGAAACAATAGGCGGCCTTATCGCTTAAAGCAATCTCTTCCAGGCAACCTAATATAAAGGAATAATTTAACCTAATCTGGCAATGTAGGTGGTGCACATTATTAGGTAGATCTTAAACAACATACATACACACATAGTGAGATACATGAACAACAAAAAGAAGTAAATAAAATAAACAGATTATTGTTAATATTACCATATTAGTAGAATGGTCATATAGCACTATCGATGTAAGTAAATACCGAATAATAAATATTGTACAAAATATAACATTTCTATAGTCAAAGCTGTAAATTTATTTCCCGGATTACTTTACGAACAAAATTCTATCAAATAACGAAACCGCCACTTTTAGTCTCTTTATTTTCCGTAGGACTTCTTTCTTGGCGCGGACTCTAAACAATATGTGGTGCGTAACGAAGAGTTTTTGGTGGCAACTGAAAGGAGATGTCGTGCTATGCAGTTTTATTTTCTAAAAATGTGTAAAATTACTCTAAAATGAACAATAGTTGTAGGATATTGCTAGTTTTTGAGTAGTAATTATGTGTTTTTGTATGAAATGTGAACTGTATAGTCAATTGTGGCCTTTCGAATTGTCACAAGAACTCCGTTGAACAGCGTCAGTTGATAACCTACAGTTCAGCTGAGCTATACATAGGCTTAAGAAAATGAAGAAACTATATTGTAATCTAAGATCTGGCTGAAAGGCCTATCTGCCAAGCTATAAACCTAAATAAATAATAATGTGGTGCGTAACCTGTCAGTCGAAATCAGAGCAACCAACATGAGAGCGATTTTTAAATGCAGATAATCGCGCCATTCATAAGGTCACGTGACGGTAATGGCGGTCGAATTATTTCAAGTTTTTTTTAAACTATTCCAATTGTTTGTTGGATTTATAATAGTTAACATATTAGGGGAGTGGTTAGATTTAAAGATTTAATTTTACAATGCGTGGGAAAGTTTAATTACTGCGTTTGACGTTTGATGAGAGATTTTTTTATTTTTTATGTATGTAGGAGTAATTCGAATCAAATGTGTGTCCATATCAGAGTTGTCTTAATTAGTCTGATTCACGCTTACAATAAACGAGACGCGGAGTTTTGGAGCAAAGAAATATAATGAGTTGAGATATGATTTAAAAGGGCGATATGATTTTTATTTTTCTATTAGGCGTTATGTTTTATTTTTATTATTTAAATGTAAAACATCAGCCCTAAATTCTATCTGAAAGACGAGAAATCTTAGAAATAAAGTCACAAACAATATGAGTTATCGATTATACTAATCGATTTACGTGTATATATGCGTGTGTGTGTCAAATACATGGTAGTGTGTGTAATGTTTTTTTTATTGATTTAATGTGTTTTTTATGCATAATTTTATAAAAAATATTAGCATTCGTCGCTTCTTCTCTACATAAACTATAAGTGTGCGAAATTTCATACTCCTCATTTTACATCCATTTTCGTAAAAAGGGGTACAAAGTTTTTGCTTCACGTAATATATAGATAAATTTCAACAATTAATAATATAAAAAGACACACGACACAATAATTAAACCCATTCATTATAATTAAACCCACTACAATGATAAAAAATATTAATATGTTAAATTCATTCATCTTTTTACAATCTGGGCCGAAGAATGTATGAAAGCGTATCCGTCTCCATTATATTACTTTTAACAAAGTTAGGTACTTTGAAACATATCTATACATATGTAATTACTTGACTTCACGGACTGACTGAGTGATATATTAACGCACAGCCTAAATTACTGGGGCTAGGACCGTGAATATTTACATGCGGGTTCTTTCTACATATCAGGTACGCAATAAGGAGAAAAGATTTTTGAAAATCCAACCCCTTAAGGAGATTAAAGTTTATATGAAAATTCGTCAGTGTCAAAGTAAAGCCACGAAATGTTATATACTTAGCTGCTTCTGGTTATAAATAAATCTACAAGTATAATATAATAATAAATAGTGTAAATAGTGCTTGCCTTAGCAAGCCGGCACGAGGTGGAGATCGCTAGAGCTAAGACTCAAGCTCCAGGGTGGAAGTGATAAATGGCATCACGTCAGAAGTAGCTTCAGTGAACCTGCAGCCCATCTCTCGACACCTCTTAGCCACTCATACCCATGTTGCCCCTGTCTTCTATGCCATTTTTAGGGTCCCATGCAGGGAGTAGCGAGTCACCGTCTGCTCATTTTTCTATGTTACTCGAACATTGCGACGGGCAGACGTCATAGTCCCTATATTCCCAGACCCCTAGTACCACTAGCAGTTCATCCCAATAGCCCGGTACTTTTGTTCTCATTTCCCACAATAGTCCTACACTGGCCGGGGCTTGTCCTTGGGTTCATTATTATATGGTGTAGACATGGATAATCGCCGGTCAGTGTCACGCCAGATTTAGATTAAAATTGTCAAGGAGCCTCTACGTGTTGGCCTTCCCCACGCAAGCCCTCCAAAAGCCCGGGCCATTTTTATGGCCCGTGGTCTTCAAAGACATACATATAATAACAGCCCATAAGCCTCCCACTGCTGGGCGGTATACTCCCACGCTTGTCCAAGGCGGCTTGGCAGGTTTGACACACCGGTTATCTCGATGTGCATGTTTCATCATGATATGGTGGTGCACCAGGCAGCCGCCATTTAATCATGATCATATCATATCATTCTCCATAGCTATAGACTGAAGACGGCTCTGCTGCAAGTACGGTCCTGTGGAGCGATGATTCACCGGCACGGGCCACCTGCGTCGTCAATGACAAGCTAAGTAATATATAAGTGCACCAGCGGCATGCAGGAAGAGACGCAGCAAGATCACCATCAAGACCACACGCTACTCAGTATTCGTGAAATCCAACGGCTGCAGTATGCCCGTTGAGGTTCTTAAAGTCAAAGTATCCCTTGGGTAACGTTAGAACCGGTGAATATCAAAATATTTTAAATATCAGAAATAAATACTGTATTCAATTAATCCACGTATATGATTGAACCTGGTACTGTTGAATAAGAAGACGCTTGTTACAACCATGATACAGCTAAGTATACCATCCCCTGACAGACATAAGTGTGGGTGTGACCAGAGGTTCCATACTTACATGATAACTCTGGTCACCCCTACAACGATGTTTTGCTTCACCGTTATAAGCACGTGGTAATTGTAATAATATGTATATTAGGCCAAAAAATTGCCTAAGTGGTGCATGCGTTCCGGCAAGGATTCGAACCCACGCCCTTTGAGTTTAGGAAGCATCTGCTAGCCATTAACACTACCACGACTTTACAAGTGTATCGGCGTTTTTGGAAATTCAACGTCTAAGTTGCTTAAAAAGGTATGCAAAATTTGCACAAACTTATTACTCTTAATCTATACGAGCGAGGTTACAAACAAATAACGTAATTACGCTCCGTTCACAATTTATCGATGATTTATAAACTATACTACGATTTTTAATTACCTGGACTAAAATGACAGCTGAGAAAGATCCTTTTTTTTTTAAATTGCAAGGTTGGAGCCTAGTGTTGTATTTAGATTCTATAGAATTCAAATCACAGTGTTGAGTTTAATCAACAACTCACACAACTCACTTATGAATGAACCATACTACAACACTATGCTCCACGCTTGCAACATAAAAAGGTCGATCACAGCTGTCATTCCAGTCCAGGTAATTAAAAATCATAGTACAGTTAGATTATAAACTCAGGGTTCTTCCAATATTGCAATCAAGGCTTGTAAACCGATAAAATAGATTAATTACCTTAGTACATAACAACTTTTTGGTTTTGTTCTCACTTTTTACTCGATCAAACGGTTTTTGGTAACAAAAGTTCGTCAATTAGGTTTGATCGAATAAACCGGTATCGAACGGTTTTCGCCGCACACCTTCCAAGCGCAGCCTTATGGTACAGCAAGATTTTAGTCGCACACAAATCCATGTTGAGACTGAGAGAGATAGTGAAGACGCAATCAGGCAATCTCCACGGGATGGGGGTTATGTGCTCAATATGTGGCCATCCCTTATTCCCTAATTAAGAACCGGTGCCCGGAGAATATAGAATCTTGCACTTACCTCGCAGTCAGCCACCAGCCCACGACAACGCTGGTTCAGGGGGTCTGCCGCTGCGCATCACGTGGTAAAGGTGGCAAGGTCCTTCGGGGCGCAAGTGACGCAGATACACTGACCACTTAAGTTTATATATATGGACTGAGGCAAATGTCCTAGTAACTAGCTGGACGCGGAAATTTTCGATGGCTTATTATGTGTGATTATAAAGGCAGGTGCGATACTACTTCGCGTGCGTCGCGGCAGCGTGGCGTTTGGCAACGTACTGACTACAACATGGCGGCAACATGCGGGGGTTGCAAGACGCTATAAATCCAAGGCACAATTGCTAATTGGGAAATAGGTGGCGCCAACAGATAGTATGTATGATACATTGTGTTCCTGTTTAAGTACAATCAATTTTTCCGCGAATATCATAACATCCATTTTTTCCACTGAAGACCTCTTGTATATTCCTAAATGACTATATTGTTTTCCACTACCAATGTCATTTCGTAATCCCCTCCTTATTACCTGATACTTCTTATACAACATATGAATCTTAACATTCTCTGACTCATTCACTCTCGTACAATCACACATACTTATTCTTACATCACCTATGCGATACTTACAGATACACAGACAGCACATCACACCTATGCATTTGAAGGGCTCACTCTAACACGATTTCTTATAATAATTATACTAGTATTTTTTGTCTTCTCCTAATTAGCCAACGGGTTGATCCTGGTGACCTGTACCACAGGTTTCTTTTTAACCTAATTCAGGCACCAGCCTCTTATTTAATGTTGTTACTAGTTTTAAGTATCACTGTCTACTTAAAGAGGAAATAAAGAATTATGTTATGTTATTTTTTGTAAATTTTAAATAAATGCATCGCCAGCCGGTGTGAGCTATCGACGCTGATGCTGCCCTCGCGCGGGCAGTCAGTGCAACTCGCTACACCGCACGCGCCGCATCGACTTTCCTGTATTTTCGTCCGTTTTTGCAAGTGTTTTCTAAAATATATAATTAACTAATCTTAGCCAATCAAGAAATCATGCCAGTGACTATGACTTACAATCCACAATCGAAGGATCCCCGCAGCACAGCAACCTAGGTAAGTGGTTGTGCATTTGTCGTTTTCCAAATTCCGCTTTCTAAACCGTATACTTTCCCTTCTCTTCTTTGTTTCTTCTTTCTTTAAGGTTTACACAGCGAACGTAAAAGTTGACTAATTTTAAACCGGTTCCAAGCCTTGATTGCAGTAATACACACATAGTTAATAGACAACGGCTGTTAGTCGTAAAGCCAGTCGTCCACTTGAGTCAACCAGCGTGAAGATAGGCCGTCGTCTGACACATAGAGGCTAGTAATTAGTCGACCCGTCCCCACAATAGATAGGCTATCAATGCCGCATCCTAAGCAAGACAGGCCTATTGTGCACGCATGTCATGTGGGCTGCTTGCATTACTAGGCGATAGTACTTAGGTTTTGACCGTTATGCTGGGGGCACACTGAGGTGAAAATTTTAATTCCCTAAGTGCAGTCGTGTGGGGGTGTATCCTTGGTCCGACCTTGAAGTCATTATTATTTTAACTGACTTCAAATAAAGAAGGTGGTTCTCAATTAGTCGTGGTTTTTAATATATTTATGTATGTTCACTCATAATTTTTTTGCTTCTCTTAAGAATTTGTTTACTTTTTTAATCATAAAGTGAAATAAGTACGAATAAGTACGATTCTTTTTTTTCATATTACATTTTTAGTGACTATCATCAAATAAATTTAATTTATTTTACTTGAATATAAATCCTTATACGTCTAGCTAGCTAAGCTTAAAGACCATTTAACAACTTGAAATAATTTTGATTTATAATTTACTAGCTGTACCCGGCAGACGTTATCCTGTTCTAAAAAATAAAAATTTTGAACCCAATTGCAGTGCCATCTACTGGGACCAATTGCTAATCTAAATCTCGAATACAGTAGGACAAACCCAAAAAAAATCATCAAAGTCGGTCCCAACGTTTAGGAGGAGTTTAGCGGCACCACCTACCTGGTTCAATTGTTAATCTAAACCATCCCGAGACCCACTCAAACACAAAAAAAATCGTCAAAATCCTGGAACCTATTTGCAGCCCCATCTACCGGGATCAATTGTTAATTTAAATCATGTAATGTAATCCACTTGAAAACTCACAAAAAAAACCATCACAATCGGTTCCACTGATTAGGAGGAGTTCCTAATCAGCACCAGCAAACGGGTCCAATTGTGAATCTAAACCATCCTGGGACCCACTTGAACACACACAAAAAATCATCAAAATTGGTTCAATCATTTAGGAAAAGTTCATAGACATACACACGAACAGAAGAATTTTATAGAAAGATTTTGGGCCAGAAACCCTCGCGGACGTCCTCAGAATACCATACTAAAGTTTCATCAGAATCTGATTAATGGTTTAGTAGCGCATCGAGGACAAACTTACAAACATTGATATTTTTTATAAGAAGATTACAAATAGCAACTCGCAATAGGCCAAAAGTTTAAACGCCCATTCCCAAAAAACGCTTTTGTATATTTTTACTGGGCCACTAAAGTATAGACGAGTGGTTCTTAACCGATGGTCCGCGGACCACTGGTGGTCCCTGGAGGCATCCAAGTGGTGACGTATTGTGTCGAGTTATCACAACTCAAACCGCGCAAAGAGAATGCAATCACAAAAATATCATTAAATTTAAAATCTGTAACTTATATTTTTAGATTTTTAAAATAATAAATAAATGCATGCTAGTTCTAAAATTATACGTGATTTATTAGATAGAGACAAATCTATACATATACATAACCGACTGGGTGGTCCCTGGGAAGACAAAAATTTGGTAAATTGGTCCCTCATGACTTAAAGGTTAAGAACCACTGGTATAGAATAAAAACTTCTCCACTCAGCTGATATGAGAATATTGAGATGGATGTCTGGTGTTACAAGAATGGGTAAGGTGAGAAACAAGTACATAAGAGGATCTTTGAAAGGTACACCCGTGACTGAAAAATTGAGAGGAAGAAGAGTTAGGGGGTGCCCATACCACCTTACTCTTCTTCCTCTCAGTTTCAGTAGTACCGGAGATTACCTCGAACATCCAAAGTCACCGACTTTACCTCTTTATAATATTAAGTATAGATATGCTAACCATATACACAAAAAATATTCGACTGTGACACGGAAACGTCATAGATTTATGCGTGCCGCAGCGAGTCGTGTAAAATACATAAAAGTTATGATACATAGTGACAATTTGAAAATGAATTTACACAATATTAGAGAGAGAGAGAGATAATACTTTATTGTACACTATTACAGAAAACACAGAAAAACTTATAGCCTAAAAATATTCTAAACTAGCTGACCCGGTGAACTTCGTACCGCCATATTTTCTGAATTCCTAAAAGACTTTGTTTCATGACAGAAAATCAAAACCACCAAAATCGGTCCAGGTGATTAGGAGGATTGTAGAACCCGATCTCAGCGCCACCTACCGGTTCAAATTGTGAATCTAAACCATCCGGGGACCAATTCAAACACACAAAACAAATATCATCAAAATCGGTAAAGTCGTTCTCAGGTCATGCTCGTACATACATTTCTACGATTCATTTTTATATACAGGTATAAGATGTGCACAATGGGCGGTCTATCGGTAAGAAGCGATCTCTTCCAAACAACCCGTGGCAGGAATAAAACAGATTATATTTGTCAAAGGCGGTATACCTACATAAATATTATACCAGTTACTTACATTATATTTTATTCATTAATAAATATGTAAAATATTATATACGTAAGAATTATACTTAATAGACATATATATATACACCTATTAATATTACATACATAAATATATGTCAAAATATCAAACATCACTATGTTGCAGGTAGTGCTTTTTTGTCATGTTCTTAAATATTGCTAGTGATTTAGCTTGTTTAATAGTAACAGGCAACCCATTCCAGATGTTCTATCAAAAAAAGAAGCACGGAATTGTTAGCATCGTTCAAGTGTACAAGCTAAACTATGATTTGGTGTAATAATAATAATAATTCAATTCCTGTCACGGGTAATTGATTTTTCATAAATCTAATGAAACCATTAAAAAAAAAAATTCACCTGTATATTATGTAGAATATGCCATTTTCTCGCTGCCCACGTTCTTCGTCAGCTTCCTGGTTGCTGCCTTGGAAATGGGCATGTAAACGAGGGGTTAGAGAGCGCATGACGTAGAGTTGACAGCAGTTGCTGTGACCACTCAAATTCAGAGAGCATTTGACGTCTAGATGTCAGCAACCAACTCGTCTGTCAGTTGATTTTTGGCTTGAATTTGAATATCAATTTTTACTATGTAATCGTATCGTTTATCTTGGTGGCAATATTGCACTTATTGTGTACGTCTACTATCCGTGCAGGAACGGAAAAGAATACAATTTCCTGCGGCCAGGTGGCCGGTCGTAAGAGGCGACACAACAACCCACAGCTAGGTGGTAGGGTATTTGCCCGACTGGATGGCTACCACCCCTGGTCTAGATTATGCCGCCATAACAACCTTGAGTTGTGTTCCGGCATTAGAGGCCAGGTTAGTTTAGTTACTTAGTGTTGTAGGCTAGTTTAAAGAAAACAAATTTTACTTGTTTTTCTTTATTGAGCACGATTACTATTCATACATATTTCACATAATATTATATTACTAACGATTACATTATATATATTGATGATTACAGCTAATATTTACAAATCAAAATATATATTTACCTACTTGAACACTTAACTACAAATATATAAAAAAATTAACACGGCTTTATTTCTACATATTTTTATCTGTGATCGCGTGTTCTTAAACTCGAATTTATATATTTCACTATCCATTGGTAGAAATCCTACGATGGGTAGAAACCTTACGACTGGTAGAAACCTTACGATTGGCAGAAACCTTTCCATTGGTAGAAATCTTACCATTGTTTTTTTTACCAATGGTAAAATAACTAAGCGTGGCAGAAATGTTACCATTGGTAAAAAAGTGATATTACTAGAATGGAGTTTAAGTAAAATTTTAAGTTTGTCGCTAGAAATTCATCCATTTTGTTATTGTACTTTGTATATTCATATAACTATGTATTTTATTTTTTAAAACATAACTTATAATATTTTAGACAATGTACAATAATACATCTAAACATTAAAGTATGAACTAATATAATATACTAAATGTTTATTTTTTAAATTTTATCCTAATTATGTATTTATTTTCATATATATTTTCTTTCTAAGTATTGTGGTACATACAATACTTATTCAAAATAAAGATAATCAATTTTGGACAATATACTGTTGCGCTTTAAGCAAATTTCACAATGAACAAAATATTATATGGAAGGATGAAAGGCTATTTGTTTTAAGTGACATTTTTTGAGACAATTAACATAATGGATTTTTTTCATTCTAATCTATGAACTTAAGGTAATATGAAGAACCTATTTTTCAATTTGAAATATATCGATATTCTTTTCATAGTAATTTCTTGAAATTCACGAGGGCCAGTTTCAAGGCTTTACTTGTTGTAAACACTTACAAAGCCGGTATGAATGGACGACACGCTCGCAACAGATCCCTCTATCAGACATATACTCTATCACAATATGCATATTCACGTTCAATCACGAGTAAAGCCTTGGTGAATTGAAAGAATTACTTACTTAGTTCATTAATGATGTGGATGTTGGGGTAATTTGAAACTTGTAAAGTCTTCTTGTGAACAATTTTCAAAATGTCGCTTGAAACACATACGCATTTGACCCTCGATATGAATGTAACTATTATTAAAGTGTCGATAGTAGTTCTTCTGTACGCTGTAGCCACTGAGCCGTACCATCACTTAGAGATACTTATGGAAGATCAGCGCTGATTGTGAAATCAGGATTATGCTGAGCCTGAGCCGATTTAGGCACCATAAATTAATTATTGTTTATTATATTGTGTCTTATCCTATTTAATTTTTTTTCTTTCTCTATAGTCTTTGGATATGTGTCTTCTACTGGTCATGACGTAGGGTGCTGAGCACAGACTATGACGATATGACTTTTCGAGAAATTTAAAATTGTCAGCGGACTATGAACCGAGATATGTGGAGTGTTTTTCTTATGAATGAAATAAGAAACCAGGATATTCGTAAAAGAACCAAAGTTACTGACATTCCTCGGAAAATTAGTAAACTGAAGTGGTTATAGATCGGTTATATCTATCGCAGAATCAATAGTCAATGATGCGGACGAGTTTTGGAGAAATGACCTCGATTAACAACTTAAAAGCCCACTTGGATTGAGAAACTAAAAACTCGCAAGGTAGTCGATGAGCTTTGGATGAAGAAAATGAAGCCTGTGTCTATCAAAGTATTGCGATTGGTTGAAGATGTCGCTCTAAAGCAAACATCGTCAGCATTCTAAGCACTTCTAAGATAAATTCTGCTTAACACCCGAATTTTCACGAAAACTTCCAAAAGTAACCAATGCGCAAGGTTTTTCGATCAATGCTCAGATGTATTATAGCACTGTCCAGTATTTTCGATACCCCTAATCAGAAAAGCCATCATTATTTGTATTATCAGATGTTGGAGAAGTTCCCGGCGAAGTTACTTGCAGCTGCCTTCCATACATCAGCTCTGATGGAGGCATAAAGGAAGATAGATACTCTGGAGGTGGCCTGATGACTGTAGGCAAATAGCCCGTCCCACTATAAGGTGGGGTTAAAAACCGTCTTGATGGGGAAAATTTAAAACTCTGGTTGGAGAGAGGAGAAAACGCAGACTTTGATTGATAGTTCTGAAGGTACGGTGGCGATTCTTGAGTCATTGAGTAAGGGTTTGAAGTATCTGGACCATTAACCATCATATCCATAGCAGCAACAACGTCTCCCTTACACCGCGCAAGAATTCCTTCAATCTCTTGCCGACTGCGTCTCGGGAAGACCTTGATTAGAACATCTACAGGAGACTTTTGGTTTTGGTATGTATGTTCTTCGGAGTCCTGGTTTTTAGGTCGGAATTTGTACTTCAGTTCTGGACTCTCCCATTTTTGTTCTTCTTCTTTCTTGACGAGCTCCTCTCTTGGTTCTTTCATTGAAAGATTTTCGGGGTAAGTGATGTTTCGGATTGGTCTTCGATTTCTTCTTCGACGTTGAGTTCGTGGTCTGATGGCGACCGTGGGGGCGGCGTAGTTAGGGGAGGGGTTGGTGTGGCTTTGGACTCTGGTTCTGCGGGTGGTGATGGACTGGAGCAGACTTCAGTTATGCGGGCGCGTTTGTGAACTGTTGACAAAGAGAAATATTTGTTAGTTATTAGACATATACATTTGTCATCGAAAGATTATTCGATGACCATGGCTGGTTAGGTTCCGTTAAGTGGTGAATGCTAAAGTTATAAGTTTACTTTTTGCCATTTGGATAAAGAACCCTAAATATTGACATATACGAAACTTAAAATGATTGTGCAATTGTGGTTACTAATTATGTTCATATATAGTAATAATAATAATAACAAGCATCTCTGCTGGTCTATGATTTCCTCACTTTTAAGAAGATGAACGATATCAGATTGACGGCTATCCGGTTATCTCGACGACTATCTGGACGTAGACTTTCCTCGCAGATCGTTGATATACTGAGCTGGACAGCATCTTACACTACATCTGCCGAGACGCGGTCTTCACTCCAGGTGCCCGATTCTCCTATTACTATCTCGCCATATCACCGTACACTGTCGTCTCAATCGTCGGTTTGCTTGATTTCTTTGTTCTGTTAATTACAACGAGGTGCCTCAAACTCACGAAATAAATGTTTAAATTTTGGTAGTTTTTCAATTTTTATTGGTATGGTAATTACTTCCCAATTTTTTCTACTGTTACTCCGCCGTGACGATGTCGAGAAGATATTATGGATTTAGTAGAATACGAATTTTTGACATTATCGCAATGGAACTGTGCTTTGAATTATTGAAATAGCAGAATTGAACCCCAGGATTCGTCTGCTCCATCTGCCCTTCTGCGACAAATATGACCGGCCACTGCCACTTCAACCGCCTAAGTTTGCAAGTTATATTAATAACCTTGGTTCTCTTATGGATGTCATTGTTTCCGATTTTCTCTATTAAAGACATTCCAAATATCCAACCCCAAGCATTATAAAGTAAAACAAGAAACCAATTCGCTCCTAATAAACTTTAATATACCATTATCTGACTATGAGCGTGGCAATAGCTCCGCTGAATTTCGGACCACTCATACCCAAACGATTGAGCCAGGATCGAATTTCCTCTCTCCACCTCTCCCTCTTAAACAAAACGCCCCCTGGCGGCGTTTAAAAAAACAATAACACCAGTCATTAAATTCGTATACATGACTGGCAACGACTTGCTTACTAATTGCGTTGCACACAATGAGTCGGAGTGAACGTTTCGTACGTTGTATACAATGGACCTATTCTTTATTGTTAGTGGTATACACTGAAAAGAAATGGAATTGTATTTGCATGTTTTCTACATTATTTAAGTTATTTGGAGAAAAATAGTATAACATGAGTACGTAGATAACGCTTCGAATGAAATAAATTTAGACCGACTTCCAATAGGAGAAGGTTTTCAATTCGACTGTGTTTCTTTGTGTGTTTATTACGCGATTACTCCGTCAATGTTGAATTGTTTTTCAAAATTATCACGTGTTCGAGCGTGGATACTCTTGAGTTAGTCCCATTGTCACCAAGCCAGGGTCTGATAAAAAAAATCCTAGGGACATCGAGAGCAATTGTCTTTTAAGAGCACCGACGCCTTATACTCTATGAAAAGCAATGCTTGTATATGTTAGAATATCAGTACAATGAGTCTATGCATATACGGCTGCACTCTCCCTCTGTCTCGTCGTTGATATGTAAAAAAAAAACTGGTACTAATGGGTGTGTGCAATGGCAATATTAGTGATTATTAATAAATAAGTCTCAAACAGTATTTAATTTTTAATTAATGAACTATGCTTTAAAACAAAGAAATTCAACAGTATACGCGTACCAGTGGTACAATTTGTACAGAAGTTTATAATATTAATTCTAACCTATTCATGCAAAAACTAAAAAGTAGAAAATATTGTTTTTAACAAAACACAAAACCAACTTAAAACTAAAAAGCAAAAAATAAATATTTTCTACAACATAAAAAAATGTTTAGAAGAACACACATGATTTTTGCAATCAATTCCACTATTTAATGATGTTTAAATATCTTAATCAATGTAAGGAATATCCACAGTTAGATAATAAAGTAGAAAATGTTATAATGTATATGAAAGAAGATGTAATAACAAGAGTCGAAAACGGAATGCTAAGGTTGTTTGCACGTGTAGAACGGATGAAAGGAATCTTACCACAAACAAATCGCAGATGTCTTAAAGAATGGCCAGTGAAAAGCACCCATAATAAATCTATGAAGACATTAATGAAAGAAGATTAAACAAATGATGAAATGGTGTATATCAAGATCGTAGCAAGTGGAAATCTATGGGAATCAGGCGTGATAATACGTATTGTTACATGCCGTCAAAGATAAGCGCACAGCTGTCTGTCGTAAACGCACTTTATTGTCTTCCCGGATTTAGGAATTCTCTTGTGTTTTGAATTTGTAATTAAGAAAAACATGCTATTGTTTTTCTACTTGTTTCATAACCATCATTAGCGTCGAACTAATCCTTATTGTTATTGTTTTCGACTTTGTTAGCCGTTCGCAGGTGTGCAAATTACTATTTTTTCGGAAACTCAGTGCGCGTTTTAAGTTAATGTTTTAAATTAATCATGCAAACCACTACATCAACAACTTTGGGACAACCTGGAGGAATGCAGGTAAGCAAAGCTGGCAATGCCACGAGAATATCTGCGTTTTTCCAGGAGAATTTTAGGGCTCAGTCGATCCCGGCTGAGACTAGTCATTAGTGCAGCCACCGGACATGGCAATTTAAACAGACATATTTGCAATATAGGAGTCACCGACAGCCCCCTGTGCAGAGTATGCCTGGAGGCAGAGGAAACAGCCACCCATGTCCTTCTTGAATGCGGAGAGGTGGCCCAATACAGGGAGAAGTATCTTTACGCCCCAGTTAGCTTCCGCGAAGTCTTCAGCGACGTCAAGAAACTGGAGGACTTCCTGGAGGAGCTAGGCTGGATGGAGTAACCCCACATCCAACCTCATACGTAAAATAGGCGCTATGTCGTCGAGTTGCAGAAACCGCCCGTTCGCAAAAGAAGAAGAAGAAGAAGAACCACGTAAACGCATAATTTAACTTTTAAAAATAAAAAAATATGTTATAAATAGAAATATTATATTATTCGATTTTATTTTCTCAGGTGAAAAATTGATTTATTCTTCAACATAGCTTTTTACTAATATTGTCTTTTATTTTCAGTTTGCACTTTTGTTGTTCACTGTACTGTTTCGTGGAGCACTTCGTTGTTTGAACTACGAATGTATTTTGCATGTTTTAAAACAATGCCTTTGATTTAGTTAATTTTTAGAAAAAGATTTCATTTTATCAGGTGATAATCGATTTCTTCTTCAGCATAGCAACAAAGCTATTCATTATTCACTCTTTTTATTTTCAGTTTGCACTTTTGTTGTATACTTATTTTTTCGTCGATCACTCTATTATTTGATCTGTCAATGTGTTTTGCATGTTTCAAAATAATACCCTTGATTTATTTATCTTTTAAAATAATTGAATCAACGGCCATTGCATATTAATTTTCAGTTTTTGAGACTTTATATTTAATTTGATGTTTACGAATGTACTTCTTGTCTTATTCATATTGAGTAAGAGTAAGTTTGAAGGCTTCTTCAAAAACCATAAAAAGCCCTAGAAATTTATTCTAACTCAATATGAATAAAAGCATTATTATTTAATATAGTATTTTTAAAGGTAAATTTTAGACCACAGTGGTCTAAGAGGTGAGGGTCGAGTTTTCAGTCATCAGATAAAAGTTATCAGTCGAATTAATTATAACCGGACTGAATTTAAAAGTTAATCAATTCAACTGTTTTATTCAACCAACTGTCATTTTTAATTTTTCGTGTTATGTTTTTCATAATAAATCAGCTCTATAATGTAATAAATCTTGAAATAGTATAAAACTAAGTCGCTTTCCGCCTCTGTCTGTCTGTATATCCGCTAACTCCTCCTAAACCACGCCTTGAATTTTTTTGCGATTGTCACCATTAGCTAAATAATCTTTCAAGGAAGGTTTATTATATATCTTATAGTCAAAGGTCGATATGCAGTCTCTTCCCGGAATGACTGGTTAGTCATTGCGGGAAAAGACTGCATATGGGAGGATAAACCTATCCTAGAATTAATCAAGACCTTTCGACAAAACCCGAAATAAATTCCAATTTCGGCCTTTGACTAAAGTATTTTTAGTCAAACCTAGAAGTACCTAACTTTTTAGTCAAACTTTGAACGAAAAATAATCTGTTTCGGGCTTTGCCTAGTCGATCCTAGAAGCGACTAAGCCATACTCGGTCAAATGTCGATTCGTACTGCACTTGTTAAGTGTTTAATGACTGTATAAATTAGTCTCTCCTAGGTTACACAAAAATTCGGTAGTCAAAGGCAGAAAAACGTCATTTATTTGGACTTTGACTAAGACTTTATGTCAGACCTGAGATTTGACTAGTCAAACCTAGGAGCGCCAGAGCTTCGATGTTTGACTATATAACATATATTACTAGCTTTTACCTGTGGCTTCGCTCACGATATAGAAAAAATGAATGAAGTTTTTATATAAGTAAAATAAATCTACTTACCAGAGTTTGACCCGCAGGGATAACTCTAGTAACACATAAAGGGAAAATTACAATTCACTAATAGATAGAACATCGTCATAGCAACATATACGAAGTTTCACAGACACTGCTAGTAACATAAATAAATTAACTTTATTTCTTTAATTAATAGTCAAACAAATAGCAGTTTAGTTTATTCCACGATGTCATCAATAATAGTAGATTGTTACACGAGACCTGAAAGTGACCTATTTAGGCATGAGATAGTTTGGTGCAGGGAAAATCATTTCCCAGGGACTAAAAGTACAGTTTTCATCCCTGTGATCAGGCAACTCCAAACGTACTTTCAGAATATGAGAAATGAAAAAATATTTACCAACTTATAAAACAAAAAATGAATCTTATATTAATATATAAAGCTGAAGAGTTTGTTTGTTTGATTGAACGCGCTAATCTCAGGAACCACAGGTCTGATTTGAAAAATTCTTTCAGTGTTAGATAGCCCATTAATCGAGGAAGGCTATAGGCTATATATATAGCCTATATATAGCCTATATATATATATATATATATATATATATATATATATATATATATATATACATATATATATATAAGACAACTCTTTATTATTTAAATTAAAGAATTTAAGGAATAAAAACGATATGTTTCTCTGAAAAGACAAAGAAACGACATTCAAAGTCCATTCACTTAAATTCCAATTGATATATTATTAAAAACTGTTATTTAAAGCTAAACACTTATCAAAAAACTATATTTGTTTCCACCGTCATTCGTAACTTTAACTGTATGTCTTAGGTCGCGTTCCACTTAAATTGTGATATACTGTGTTATTGAATGTTTATACATGCGTTCCTTTGGTAACCAATTCCATTACATATATATCATCACGTTAAGAGCAGTAGGAGCGGAGCACCAATGAAGAATGTTTCAAAATCGGGGGGTTTTGAAAACAAATTCCACGCGGACGACGTCGCGGGCACAGCTAGTCTAAGATATCGGACAAAACATGTCATTCATATAAAAGGCAAAGATATTAAAAGATCATTTCCATACAAAAAACGATATCTTTAACCAAGCAATGTCCTTAAAAAAGCACTCGTTTAAAAACCATAGCATAAAGAAACTCGATCCTATAATTTCAATAAAGAACGATTACATTGAACACAAACTGAATTAACAAGAACCAATTGTACGAACAAAAAGGTCAATGTAAAGCGAAAAAAGAATTCAATGCGAAGTACCCTTACACCCTCGCAAATAAAAAAGAATAATTAAAATAATACAGAGACTTCATTGTGGTTTATAAAAACAGTTTTTTAAATATCGAACAAGTAAATACTGGCCATTTTGAATGTCATTATGTGGGTGTGAGCGGGATGTCGATATTTTATTCATACGAGTGAAAGAGACGGACGTAGCTATTGAATACTTTTTAATATAGACATCTGCTTATAAATGATGAGGGTTTTTATAATTTGTTTTATTTTTAAAAATCATTTGTTATTGTTTGTTACGTGGGACTGTATAATGTATATAAAATGGGGCAGTATGTGGCAACCCACGATCTATGAAGGGTTCCGTGGAGACTCAGACGAACGAATAAAATTATAGACAGAGCCTACGCGAACCAAAGCTTCAAATGAAGTAAAGCATTTTTACACACTTGTGTGCGTAAATTTATGTAGTACTAGATGTGCCTGCGACTTCATCCACGTGAAATATTTTTTCGCGAAACCTTAAAAAGAAAATAAATTAAGAAAAGTAGCCTAAGTTACTCCTTATAACATCTGCTATCTGCCAGTAAAAGTCCCGTCGAAATCAGTCAAACCGTTTTATTTAGATTAGCCGGAAAAACCAGCCAAGCTACAAGCAAAAATTAAAAAAAATTTTTTTTGTTATATGTACCGTATATACTTTCATATGCAATTAATAAAAACTTGTTATTTTTACATTACAAAAAGACACTTTAATTTTTTTAACTCTATAGATATACTTGGTTTGCGTCTGTGTGGTTAATTGTAATGTATCCAGTGGAAACTATTCCATCTTTATCAGTACTAATTCGATTATTTAATACTAAGTTCTCGTAACGCATTGCGGCGCGATCGGCTTCCTTTAGCTGGCTTCATTCTGATGGCTCGGGGCTTGGTCTACCCAGATATTATTTTCATATGAGCGTAGAGATAAAAAAATAATTATGTCCACTGTTTTCATTACTTTTATAGAGAACCATAAGCCATACGATCAAGTCAGCCCTAACAACTGTAACCAAGAGCACGATTCCAGGACGACTCTACCACGTCCAATAGCCATAGAGGAAGAAGACCACCAAGAAGCAACAAAATAACAACATTCAGAATAGGAATATGAAAACATTTTACCCCACTACTAGTAGCTGGTAGTCAGTAGCAGCGGTCTACTAAATCTCAAAATACAATGCCAGCCGGTTGTCGGGCGCTGAGCCAACCCCGCGGCCATTGTCGGCAATGTATTGTGTACATGATTTATTATTCTCTGCGCGCACATTACACTGTGTTTCAACACTTTATTGTTGGCGATGTAAACACTCTGCGAGGTTATATGTTTCCAGCTACAGACTGTGTTATTAATGTGCATATAAATGTCCTTTTATAGAAGTAATTTTATATTGTTGGAGTAGACAGACAGGCTCACAATGTCATATGGTTACCGTTGCTCATGGACATTTGGAAGCAGAGGTGCTACCAACGAGCTGTCGGCCTCAAATATTTAATGACATGTTTTTGAAAATAATAAATTTGCTGACAAAAATAAGTACAGATAATTAAAAATACTAGTGGTCGCCCGTGGTCGAATTTCGACCATAATAATTTACGTCAAAGACTATACTTCTATAATCACAGATTTCGCTAAGGCTACACTATTAATTTAACTTGAATAATTAACAAAAGAGTATATATGCGTGTGTGTCAAATACATGGTAGTGTGTGTAATGTTTTTTTATTGATTTAATGTATTTTTTATGCATAATTAAAAAATATTAGCATCTGTCGCTTCTGCTTTCTATAATCTATAAGTGTGCGAAAATTCATACCCCTCCGTCCGCGCAATTTTCGTAAAAACGGGCTCAAAGTTTTTGCTTCACGTATTAATATATAGATGTTTTAACGGTTTTGAGTGTAGATTTTATTTCGGCGTTTCGGCCACTTTTCACTACCCATAATCACGGAAGACAAAGATGTCAAGTGTCAATAAATAATGTTAAAGTTGTTGTTTAGCCTACGCCCAAAGTGTTAATTTTAATTATTTAGTCTGTGGGAGCCCAATCTAATTTTCCACGGTTTTGCAACATGCTGTGGCTTGAAGTGAAGACGCAGCACAAGAAACTCTTCAGCAACATACTTAGCTTTAATAGTGTATTAAAAGAGAAAATGTCAATCAGTTTGGAGCGTGTTCCGGTGCACGTAGAAAAAGTTCAGTATTGTAAGGTTTGCCAATTGTTCTTTAAGCCGTTAAAACGTAGTTTTATTTGTGAGTACTAATCGCGAGAACTAAAGAGAACACTATAAAATATACGAAGTTAAATAAAGTACATCAGTAAATAAGTTTAATAAATAAGTAAAATTTCAAATCAAGTGAATACCCAGCACGATGCGTTCGGATAAAATATTTATTACTTGTAATTCGATGACAATAAACGCACGACACCGCCATATTAAATACAGTCGCGTAATTTAATTTAGTGCGACGTGTTAGGGCTGCCAACGTCACAGATATCATTTATTACATTTTTAACCGACTTACAAAAGGAGGTATTCAATTCGACTGTATTGTTTCTCGTATGCTTGTTACGCGATTTCTCCGTCAATTGCGGTCCGACGTTCAATAGTATTTTCGAAAAAGCATACTCCTGGGGTGGTCCCATTGTCGCCAAGTTTGGTTCAGCAACCCCTGTTGAAGAGCGTCGAGCACCTCTTCGGAAGGCAAAAGTTGTATACGCGTGCCAGTAGTACAATTTCTACAGGCGCTTAATATATTATTTCTAAAGCTATTCAAGCAAGAACTAAAAGTAGAAATTTTGTTTTTAACAAAAAACAAAACGGACTTTAAATTAAAAACAAAACATAAATATTTTCTACTACATCTTGGAATCAGTGCCAAAAAAAAACAACAATAAAATTCCAAAACGCACCGATTTCAAGATGATGTAGATTTTTTTTTGTTTTTTAGTTTAAAATCGGTTTTGTTATTTTCACACGAAAACTATAAGCAATCTATACCAATATTCTTAACAGGAAAGATTTGATTTTTGTATGTTTGTAACGAATAAACTTAAAAACTACTGATTATCCCAGATTAATATAGCCTATATTAATCTATATTAAAATAATTTACTCAATAAATGATTTTTGATTTTTTGATTTGATTTATTACTAGAATAAATTAGGAATCCCTACTAAAACTTCAGTAATTAATCCAAGGTGTAAAAAATAGTGTTTGAGTGGGTCCGGGGATGATTTAGATTCACAATTAGACCCGGTAGGTGGCGCTGGAATCGGGTTCAAAATTTTTATTTTGTCAGGCAGGACAACGTACCAACCCTAACCATCCGTATCATTCTGAACACAGAATACTAATTCCTCAATCGAATTCTATCAAACAACTCCTCAATACACAGACCAATCTGAACTTTATCTGCTACCAAATAAAGTCTAATTTCTTTTAGCTCTGAAAATAATAGCAAATAATAACACTCGCCTTTATTGTTACCACCCGTCGATTCAAAGTTTCAAACTTCTCCCTTCCTTACGTTTCCAATTTTGAACCATATCCGAATGCATTTAAAGTTAAATATCCCTTGTAGTATGTGAATTTAGAAATAGTTCCCCCAAATATTAAGTAGATCTTAACACTTTGAAATAAGGTAGGTTTTTACTAAACAATTGATGGTCTTAAATAATAGGGGTGTCACAAACAATTTCGACGCGGCATTATTGTCATATTGCTAATCACTTGAAAATGGATTGTGGAATCAAAAATTAAGGGGTCAAATGTGTAGGGGTGAGTTTTATTAAATTCACTCTTAAATTGTTTGTGATCTAATTACTATTTGACTGGTACATTGTGATGACATCTTAAAATATATGGCAGCTAATATGCATTTACAGGAGATTTCATGCAACTATTACTACTAACTACTGGTAGTAATTATTCAATAAGAATGTCATAGTTTGTTTTATAATTATAATTATTGTTTAGGTATATTCTTCAATTAATGTTCTTTTGTACGATCTGTAATCGAAAATATTCTACTTACCTGGTTATACTAATTTTTTTCATAATATTTATGCAATTGTATTGGTTGGCAGTATACATAACATGTAAAGGTAAAAACATCTATCACTCAATATTTCTTAATTTGTAGGTTAAGTAAGGACAGAAAATTTTGAGTGATGTGGCACAACGTGAATGTATACATTCATTATGTTGAGACAAAGACGCTAAATTAATACAGCTTTGTTAATATGTGCATATAATTATAAATATAAATCGGTAATAGGTTTAAATATATTGTATATATTTAGTGTGATTACATATTACTTTTTTTTTCTTATGATATCTATATATATAAAAATGAATCGCAAAATGTGTTGGTAAGCGCATAACTCAACAACGCCTGGACCAATTTGGCCAATTCTTTTTTTTAAATGTTCGTTGAAGTCCAAGGATGGTTTTACGGTGAGAAAAATTCGAATAATTGCCGGGAAAACCCTAAAAACAGCCCTTTTCTTTTTCCCATACAAACGTTTTCTAACTAAAATATAGAGAGACAATTTGAACTTTATTGCTAACTTTATATAGAATGGAAGGAAGCGGTTATCTTCTTCTTCTTGATAATATAAAAATGAATGTTTATCTGTATGTCCTTTATAGGATTGTAAACTATACAATTGATCATGTGATGATCTTTAGCAAAGTTGTTGTTCATAAGCCAAAGAAGGTTTCTGAGTTGGTTCACAATTGGAGCCGGTAGGTGGCGCTACTGTCGGCATATCGTTTGAAGCTTTTCCGGGCAGGACGACGTCTGCCGGGACAGCTAGTGATATATAAAAATGAATGTTTGTCTGTATATCCTTTATAGAATCGTAAACTATACGTTTGATCATGTGATGATCTTTAGCAAAGTTGTTGTGTATGAGCCAAAGAAGGTTTCTGAATTGATTCACAATTGGAACCGGTAGGTGGCGCTGCTGTCGGCATATCGATTGAAGCTTTTCCGGGCAGGACGACGTCTGCCGGGACAGCTAGTTTTTTATAAAACTTTTTTTTATGTTTAATACGGGTCGCATATGATATCTGATTGAGGAGATGAGCACTGAAAATCAGCGCTGTGTCGGACCACGATTCGGCACAGCAAAATTTTAAGTGCCAACCTCATTTTCAAATTGCAGCATACAATATCTGTATCTGTATAATTTTATATATACTTTGTTATTATTAACTTTGTTATTATTATTTATTTAGATTTATGGCTTGGCAGCTAGGCCTTTAAGTCAGATCTTAGATTATAATATAGTTTCTTTATTTTCTTAAGCCTATCTATTATAGCTTAGCTGAGCTCTAGGTTATCAACTGAAGCCATTCAACGGAGTTCTTGTGACAACTCAAAAGGCCACATCTGACTATACAGTTCACATTTCTCACAAAAACACATACTACTCAAAAACTATCAATATCCTACAACTATTGTTCATTTTAGAGTAAGCTTACACATTTTTAGAAAATCAAACAGCACAGCACAACTTATCCTTTCAGTTCCCGCCATAAACTCCCATATATACTTTGTTATCTTAGTACTATTTTGTGTTGTATGTCGCTATTGGGAATAAATATTTTTCTTTCTTTGTTTTATAATTTAATAGGGTATATGAAACCATGTGAGTGTATATGATGTATAACTTTGACAGGTGTGAAATTTTTTTTTTTTTTTAATTTATTGTCCAATATGCTTACGTTCATATACATTAGAAACACATTTGACTGTGGCACAGGAACCGCATGTGTTTATTCGGAGTTTTTGGCGGGAACTGAAAGGAGATGCTGTGCTGTGCAGTTTTATTTTCTAAAAATGTGTAAAATTACTCTAAAATGAATAATTAGTTGTAGGATATTGATAGTTTTCGAGTAGTAATTATGTGTTTTGTGAGAAATGTGAACTGTATAGTCAAATGTGGCCTTTTGAGTTGTCACAAGAACTCCGTTGAATGGCACCAGCTGATAACCTACAGTTCAGCTGTGCTACATATAGACTTAAGAAAATGTAGAAACTACATTGTAACCTATGGTCTGGCTCAAAGGCCTAGCTGCCAAGCCACAGACCTACATAAACAAATAGGTTTATTTGTACCGCAGAGTCGTGTACACAATATTCTTATATCAAAAATGAGTAGGAGAGGAGTGCAATGAGGAGAGTAAATGAGAAGTAGAAGTGAGTAATTGGTATTATCATTCTAGTATATGGTTCTCTTTTAGTCCCAGGTCTGCACATGTGAGTCCGATGGTCCGCTTTGGGAATCAATATAGAATCTTCTCAGATTATATTTGATCGATTTATGGTTATTTTTGTACTTTGATTGCATGTCCTCTGGGCATTATAGTCGACGCATTATGAACTGAGGCTTCGGGTCATAAATCATATTTATCTGTCTGTCTTACTCGCACTTACAGGTCTTATGGAGAGGTGTAGTAGTGATTGTGCGTAGTATTAATAAATTATTTCTCGCGAAAATAAAAGTTTTTAATTTGTAAGATAAAATGTTTGTTCCTAAACGTATGTCAGTGACATTTATTGCTCGACGACTCAGTTTAAAATGCGTCGACTATAGTTGTATTGTTATCAAAACTACACGAAATACCGACCGTTTACGGAAATCGGTTGGCACATTCCTACTTCAGTGACATTTATTACCCGACGACTCAGTTTAAAATGAGTCGACTATAGTTGTATTGTTATCAAAAAATACGAAATAAAGGTGTGTTGTTGTTTGTTGAAAACGATTATTCGACCGCGTTTTACGTAACCGTAAAGGTCAAAAGGAATTGTGTTTAGAGGCGAAAATTGAAATAAAGTGTTGATATCGTGCTTTGTATTTTTCCGAAGGTCGGTGTTCCACATTGATAGAGTTAAAGAACACAAAAATGTTTCTTTGTGACTTTTAACGTAGTCAATCGGTGGCTTGATATCAGTGGCGTGGGCTTTATACAAATCGATTTTCCATAGTTACTTTTAACAAACGCCATGAGTACATTGGCGTTTACGGGTTCTGTTCAAACATATTATTACTAGTGTCTATAAATTAACCAGTGACCAAAAGGTCGAAAGCGCCATAAATTAATTGGCGCTTACGTTTTTTATTCGTGCAATAATTATCACTGTATTAATTACTATGTCTTACTCTCGGCGGCTTTCCGCGTGTATTGAACGGGGAAAGAATACAATTTCCTGTGGCCGGCAGGCCTGTCGTAAGAAGGGACAAAATAACCCACAACCAGGTGGTAGGGTATTTGCCCGTCTGGATGACAACTACCCCTGGTCTAGAATATGCCGCCATAACAACCTTGGGTTGTGCTCTAGCATTAGTTGCCAGATTCCAGTTTCCCTTTAGAGAGCGATGCTATGCGATGGTAACCGCTTTCTATCAGGTGGGCTGTCTGCATGTCTGCTGAACTCATGTAATAAAAAAAGTTATAATCAGCCTTAGGTAACTATATTTAAGTTTCATTTTCATTGATTATAATCGGGACACAGTACAAAATACACTACATATTATTATATGTAGTTTAAAAAACAAAACTGATTATAAAAACATCACAACACAACTTTTAACCATAAATAACCTTGTTAAATCGCCAAAAGAAATAATGACCGTAGCCTGCGCTTTTCAAATTCGAAAAAAGAACTCTTTACTCTATGGTCCTCAATCTTGCCGTTGACCAGATAGGTCTACTACAATTTGCGAAATCGATACATTCCATTTCAATTCGAGAATCTATCACACAATATAATACTCTATTGCTTTGTAATAAGAGCGGGTAATTCGAAATGACAACTGCTATGTATCGTATCGAATGTCCGAGTTAGAAACTCGAGTTATTGAAACCTTTTTCTGTATAAAAAAACAAATTGATGCTACCTTGCAACTCTTAAGAACATTTGGTAAAAGAAATTTGA
Source organism: Dendrolimus houi (assembly GCA_039645545.1). Taxonomy (NCBI): domain Eukaryota; kingdom Metazoa; phylum Arthropoda; class Insecta; order Lepidoptera; family Lasiocampidae; genus Dendrolimus; species Dendrolimus houi. The sequence goes on along the minus strand of CM077141.1, from coordinate 12,888,881 downwards.
CTTTATTATTTATGAGTTAAGATTGAAAATATTCTTGGTATTACTTCGAATGCTTGATTGAAGCTATTTGTTAGGAATATAAACCGTACAAGCTCAGATATAGAGTTTAAAATGAAATGTATTTATCAAGTTGTCTATTTGTTGAAGAGTGCTTCAATGCTCTCCAATTTTAGGGGCACGCAAGGTTAATGGTCGTATAATCGACAGCGATCGAGGGGTTCCGTGTTGTGTTTGATTTTGATATGTTTGGTTCAAGATATAATAACACTAGATGTGTTATCTAGGATAGTTTTAATTTAGAATATTTTTTTATCCCTTGGTAACTAGCCTTTTGAGATGAGATATGGGCGTCTATTCTAAAGATGGGTAGCTATTGTAAAAACCAGCTAAATATCGGTTGTTACCAAAACGTTGTCCATCAACTCTTCAGCTGTTGTCGAATAAAACTGAAAACTGTTTTCGGACTATAGTCGTTTGTAGTTCCTTAGCTTCATTCGGCCATTAGCCAAACTAGTAATCAGCTTGTTTTTTATCTGATTATTGAACCACTACAACCAGCTGGACGGCTGTTTTAGAAATTTCGGTAGGTTACCCATCGCTAGTCTATTCTACCCATTTTGAAGTAAAAATAGATATTCTATTTTCAAATACAAATAGTTCCAGATTTCATTAATATATAACAAATACGTCATTTTCTTTATTACATGATGAGTTCAGCAGGCCAGTAAACACAACCCACGTGATGGAAAGCAATTACCATCACATATAGACATTTGTAACACCAAAGGTCCGACCAATGTGCTGCCACTCTCTAAAGGCAGACTGGAACCTGGCCACTAATGCAACACAACTCAAGGTTGTTATGGCAGCATACTCTAGACCCCTATCTTACGATAGGCCGCCCGTCCGCGGGAATTGTGTTTTTTCTCCGTTCCTGCACGGATGACTAGGATAGGATAGCTGTCGGGAGTCCCCGACGAATTGCGACAATGGCCCCAGTACTTTTGGGATTCGTCACGTAGGGTGAGCACTAGCACCTGACGTATGAAGTGCTATTGCCACGCCCGCAGTTAGTGTACCACAAAAACCCCTGCCCGATCCTCGAACGTCCCTTGTCCGGGCTGTGGGCTTGCTCGCGCATTCACTTCCAGCCCGGACAGACGACGGCCGGACCTTTACGGGCTGGCCTCACCAGGATGAAAGGTATTCTACATTTTCTGTACCTTTGACAAAGTGTATGCTTTCGTGACTATTGTAGCTAAGGCGTGAAAGTTTGACAAATACATTCACGTATGTTTTTAGGTAGTTATTATTTAAGATGTTCATGTATATAATATTTGAAACATTTTACAAGATTCAAAAGATTTTAATATGATCCCCAATTGGGTATTTGTATTTTTTTTTAATAAATGTAAAAAACATAATATAGTTTTATATGTAATCTATACATATAATAAAACTGTAGAGGTCGAATTTCTGTACAATGAAAAAAAATACTAAAAACCGAGTCAGGGGGATGTAAGAAGTGGAATAGAACTAATTTAGATTTTTTTAATTTTATTTTCTCTGCTTGTCTGTCTATTTGTACCGGCTAATCTCCGAAACGACTACACCGATTTAAATGAAATTTTGTATGGTGGTAGCTTATATCCCTGGTCAACATATAGGATACATTTGATCCCGAAAAATTAAAGAGTTCCCGTGGGATAGTTAAAAAACCGCACCAAGCGGACAACGTCGCGGGCATCAGTTAGTATAATATATTATAACAAACTTATTTTTTCGCTATAATTAAAAAGTTATATCAAATTTAAAATACATTTTTAAAGCCGAAGTATCCCAGGACAGATGTCGTCAATATGATAATTTCTCATAATAACTCATCGTAGCTTCGTATGTGAGAAAATATCATAATGACATCACATGCGCGCTCGAAGAGTTTTCGGTCCTCGATAACTCCGGCTTTCAAAATTCATTTTAAATTTTATATACATTTTCATTATTCGAAAAAATAGTTTGTTATAAAAGACATATGATCTTTCCATTTATTAAAAAAATGATTCAAATACCCAATTCCCGCGCAAACGAAGTGGCAACTACAGACAATAACAGATGAACTAGTAGGTTTTCATTGCAACAAAACTTCGAATGCGACATGACAAGCGTAACACTGGCTGGAAACACGAAGCGCGGGTAAAGTACGCGCGCCATTTTTAATCAACTGTCAAAATAAAAAGAAAAACAAACAGAAATTTAATAAAAAGTACAGAAGCCTTGTACTTGGTGTAATGTTACTCGTGAGCGGGTGAGGTAAAAAAAATATTAAATCAGAGCAATCGTGTATCGGTTTCACTTAGAAAAGAGAAGTATTCTGGAGTTATCATTACTAGAAACGACAAGGAAATTTCCGTCTTCTATTTTAAGGGGTTCAACTCATAAACATTTAAGTTCAGTAGCTGATCAATCAAATTACAGACTGAGGCAAAAAACTCTTCGTTTTTTTAAAAATAAGTTTTTTTATATCATGTTTTACAAAACGCCGATGCCGCTTTACGTAGTAACTTATGACTACATTTCTCTAACGACTTAAAATAGATTGTTATACGAGGTGAAAGTGACCTATTTTGGCATGAGATGGTTGGCACACGATCGTGGCGAGGGCGCTAACAGTTCCAGTGTCTAAATAGGCTTTACACCCTAGGTGAACACTCTGCTTTTCATTTCGAATATGAGGAAAGTAAATAAAAACTGATTAGTCAAAAAAAACAACTACTTCTCAATGAAATCAGGCGTTAAATCCATATCTAAATCTGATGAACTCATTTAATGGCGTCGCATATGAAAAGTCAAGTAATTTTTTTCTGTGGCATTCTAGCGCTCAGTATTTTTTTGTCACGGATGATAGTAAATATTTAGCTCTAATGAATGTAAATTAAATAATAATGTAACGATCGACAAAGAGCAATGCACCTGCAGTTTATTACCTTTTCGGCATTTGTACTTCTTTTGTTTACCTTATGTTTAAAATTTGTAATTATAAAAGAGCCTATTGTGTATTGTACTCGTTTATGGCCATTCGCAGGCATAATTACGCAGGTGTGCAGATTACGATTTCTAAGAAATTCGATCTACGCGGGCGGGCAGCCATATTGTATCGGTTCAGTATATAGCAATGCCCAAAGGAGAGATCGGTAGTCTAGCGATGGTCACCAGCGAGATAAGATGTGTGTAAATTCGATAAGCTATATAGTAACGGACTTTGCGCGTGTTATTGAATCGTGTATTACGTTTGTACTGGTTGTGTCCAGTTATATTTGTACCTGTGTTATACGTGTTTGTATAGTTCTAATAAATTCTATAGTAATTCCAAGGGCATTTTAATTCGAGTCCCGCACTCGTAACAATAATTTAGTGATAAGTCATTTGTAAGTATAAAATGATGTCACAATATTGTTAATATTTTTTATAACTATTTATACCGTGATTTAACAATAGCTATAAAAAAGTTGGGACATGAATCGCATGCATTATCTATCGTTCGCACAGTTTCTAAATTTTTTGAGGAGTTTTGGCGGGAACTGAAAGCAGATATTGTGCTGTGCAGTTTTATTTTCTAAAAATGTGTAAAATTACTCTAAAATGAACAATAGTTGTAGGATATTAATAGTTTTTGAGTAGTAATTATGTGTTTTGTGAGAAATGTGAACTGTATAGTCAAATGTGGCCTTTTGAGTTGTCACAAGAACTCCGTTGAATGGCACCAGCTGATAACCTACAGTTCAGCTGTGCTACACATAGGCTTAAGAAAATGAAGAAACTAAATTATAATCTAATATCTGGCTCAAAGGCCTAGCTGCCAAGCCTAAATAAATAAACTAAATTTTTTGATAGCAGGGAAAATCGTTTCCCAGGGACGAAAAGCGCTGTTTTCATCCCTGTGATCAGGCAACTCCAAGCATATTTTCAGAATATGAGAAATGAAAACGTATTTTATTATTAGAAAGCTAGCAAACAGACTTCATGGAAACTGGTTACCGTTGCCTAGAGACGTTTGCAACACCAGGGGCGAAGCCCACGCATACGCCAACCTTTACGACGGGATCGAGGGTATGAGATAGGAGGGAGGAGATAGGATAATAAGTCGAGGGCACAGCTAGTATATTATAAATTCGGTAGTAGTAGCCAATACCAAATTATACCTACCTATGTCGGTCTTTGACTGCCATAAAAGAACTCTAGTTTCTTTCAATTCTTGTGGCAACACAATTAATATGCAACAACTATGAATTATTAATTATCAACCTATCCGTGCAGTAACGGAGACAGACTACAATTTCCTGCGGCCGGGTGGCCAATCGTAAGAGGCGACTAAACAACCCGCAACCAGGTGGTAGGGTATTTGCCCGTCTGGATGGCTACCACCCCTGGTCTAGAGTATGCCACCACAACAACCTTGAGTTGTGTTCCAGCATTAGTTGCCAGGTTCCAGTCTCCCCTAAGAGAGCAACAGCGCACTTGTAGCACCTTTGGTGTTGCAAATGTTCATAGGCGATGGTAACCGCTTTCCATCAGGTGGGCCGTCTGCCTGTCTGCTGATGATGTACGGTGATAGACTTAAATACTGACGGTGGGACTGGTCCACAAATTTAAAGTCGTTTATTGAACTATGGCTCTCCATAGTCCACTGAACCACTTTAAGTCATAAATGAGAATATCCGTAAGAGAACCAGAATAACGGACATAGCTCATAAAATTAGCAAACTGAATTTCCGGTGGACTGGCCACGTCTGTCGCAAAACCGATGGCCGACGGAGCAGACGTGTCCTAGAGTGGAGGTCACGACTCGACAAACTTAGGGTAGGACGCCCTCCAGCCCAGTGGACCAACGCCTTGCCTAAGGTCTAGGCCAGTTGGGGCTGGATGAGGAAGGTGGAGAATCGAGCTAAGTGGCGCAAACAAAGGAAGGTCTACGACCAGCAGTGGACGATGATAAGCTAACAACGGACCAAGACTACATTTATTAAAAGTAAAACATCTTGAAGTTCCAGACAAAAAGCTAGAATTCCGTGCTTGTGTAAATGTGAACTGTTTATGTGGCCCTTCGAGTTGCCACGAGAATCCCTTCGTTTGATATCAGTCAAAGATATAAATAAATAAATAAATATTGGGCACAAACACACATATTGTATATCCCCAAATTAAGCAAGTTACGCTTGTGTTGTGGGTAAAATACAACGGACTACTCTGGGGCTGATCCCAGACACCCATAATATGGTAAAGCAAAGAGAAAATTCGTTTTCGAAATTTACCATACCAGAAATCGAACCCAGAGCTTCTGAATCACAGAGGCCGTCAAAGACCTACTACAGTCTGGCTGATACTAAAATCAATAAATCTGACAAGGTTGTAGAGATTTAGTTCCTTTGCCTATCATTATTTTAAATAACAACTATTTAAGCATAACGGGCAACGGATAGTGTCATTAACTACAATACAAATTAATTATCATATCGTTATTTGAAGTGGTGAATGTTTTGGTCGTTATCTGGAATCAAACAAGGGGTGAAAATGAAAAGTAAAATTGAATTTTAGAGGGGTTAACTTAACCCCTCATGTCAACTATTTAACCATAGATAATAACTTTTCTTTTTTCGATATGGCTTTGCAACAGAGGTTTTTTGACGTTAACTGTAGCGTGATGTTATGCTTTGCAGTTTTCTTTTTTAAGAATATGAAATCTAAGTATAAATAATGATGATGACTCATTGATTGACTAATACCTATATCAAAGCAGAGCCCAAACTCAAAATACTTTTACTGAAACTATGAAAATTTGCATGCGGTTTCTTTCTATACTTTAGGTACGTGCCTAAGAAAGAGTTTTTGAAAATTAATCCCCTAAGGCGGTAAAAAAGAGGATAAAAGTTTATATGCAAAATCCGTCTTTTTCAAAGTAAGAAGCACGAGATTGTATATATCTACTTATGGTTAGAAGTAATTATAGACTTGTATCGGCATTTTTGAAAATTCAACCCTTGAGGGGGTGAAAAGGGGATGAAAGTTTATATGAAAATCCGTCTTTTTCAAAGTATTGAAATTTTTTGTACCTTTATCTAGTTAGAGGTAAATGTAACGTACCTATGTCGGCGTTTTTGGAAATTCAACCCCTAAAGTCAAAAAGGTGAAGAAAGTTTGCTCAAACTATGACTATTTTAATTTACGCGAGCGAAGCCGCGAGCAACAGCTAGTATTACTATAAAATGAACAACATTTTTAGGATCTTGATTTTTTTAGTAATAGTATTTACTAATCGGTAATTATGTATTTTTGTGAGAAATGTGAACTGTGTGGTCAAATGAGAGCTGAGTTGTCACAAGAACTCCGTTGTTTGGCGGTTATCGAAGACCTACAATTTGGCCGAGCTATGCTGAAGACAAAATTATATAATGTCACATGAAAAGAATTCATGGGCCCTAAAACGGGCGATGTCCCAGAGGGGTATTACGAATATTAAATACCAAAGCAAAATAGAATTTTATGTTATATCTTCCACCTACCAGTATATCTACCCTGTGGCAATCTCTAAACCATTCTCCTAAAACGGTCACTTAAAGCGCCAGTTTAGAGCTAATACAACCTCAAATGCGTTAGCTGACAGTTCATGGTAATTAAAACAGGCTCTGCAGTTAAAGTGTTAAAAAATTAATACACTTTTTAACAAATAAATTATAGTAAACATTTAAACATGTTCCCGCTATAAAACTCTACAAAGCACTTGGAACACCACAAATTAAAATATCATAAAATCGGACATTAAATGCTTACATCTCTTTCACATTTATATAAAATGTATATCTACCCGTTCCTTTCGCACGAATCCGATACCTTTTATATTTCAAGTGGCACTTATCTCATGTATTTATCTCTTTTACTCATATGGGTTTTTCGATCTGCTATCTCTGTTCATGAGAGGTCATCGCGATGCAACCTGGGTTTTTATTGTATAAAATGATCTGTAATTTGTATGAGAAGGGTTGAAAAGGGTTTTGAGTACTCCCTTCATACATTTCTATACGTTTGGGATAGATCAATGGTTGTCCTAATTCTTTTTTAATATAGCTTTGTACGATTTTGTATTTAGTCAGTAGGTATCGAATATTGAGAAATCGTGGTAGCGTTATGGCTTGTACACTCTTCCCAAACTCAAAAGGCGCGTTTTTAGAATTCCGGCTGGAACGCATGCACCACTTCTGATCTGTCTAAAGAAGTCATACACGTCAGATTGCAGATGCGTTTTTGATCTAATGTGCATATTGTTACAATTACCACGTGCTAACAACGGTGAAGGAAAACATCGTGATGAAACCTGCACATCGAGATACCCGGTGTGTCAAACCTAGCAATCCGCCTTTGGACAAGCGTGGGAATTATACTGTCGGTATACTCGGAGGGCCGAGCCCAGCAGTGGGACATTTATGGGCTGTTATTATAATATTTTATATCGAATATTCATGAATATTCAAGCTTGGAAGAATACCTACTAAAGAATGACAATCGCACGACAATCTATTTAATTATGTAAATGTAATTTATTATTATTTTTTTTTTTTTTTTTAATTATATTTAATTGCGATTGAATTAGTTTTAATTTAGTTAAATCACCAAATGTTATTTAATTTTCTTTTAATGTCTCCTTGGACACCGGTTTTCCTGGAAGAGATCGCAATAAGCGATTAGGCCGCCCATTGTTCTAATGGAAATGTATTCATATTAAATTGTCTAGGTTTAAGGTATGGTGAATTATCTATTATCTATCTTAAATTATCCTTATATGACTATATTTTACATTATATATGTATGTGTGTATCTTCTATATAATTTATTTTTGTTAATCGGTTTATATCATATTGTTACAACCTAGGCGCCGACAAAGACATAAATTCCACGTACAAATCTGTAAAATCACATTTTATTACCTGTCGGCATTTGAACGAATTGTAATCCTTTTATGATCGTCTTCTTTTGTTTACTTATTCTGGAGCACAGCCTATTGTCATTAGCCAGGTGTTACGGATTACGAGGACAAGCTGATTCTAGGAAATTGAGTCCACGTTACCGGGCGGGCACAGTGCATTGGAGAAGTATAAAACGACGGCCTGATAGAGAGAGGTGGCAGTCAAGCTACGACTACGATACGGGCGTGACGTGTGTACATTCGGGAATCTAATAATGAGGGACTTTGCACGTTTAATTGAATTACGGCCTTCTGCAGTATGATTGGATTTGTTGTGTTCGATTATATTTGTACCTGTGTTATACGTGTTTATATAGTTCTAATAAACTCTATAATATTTCCAACGGCATTTTATTCAAGTCCCGCACTCGTAACAATATGTTATATAGTTAAATGGTAAAATATCTTGAGTGTACACACCCCTGCCTTTTGTTTCTCCCCATCTCGCTACTCATAGGTTTGCTGGAAGAAAACTCTTTTAGAGTTAAGCTTTCCTTTGTACATATCCACTATTCTATAATTTTGTTTGTAACTTTTTGCGTATAATAAAGAATAAAGGAGAAGAATAAAGAGTTTTCATTCATTCATTGAATCGCACAATAATAAACGTAACTCGTAACACACTCTACAACCACAGTTGGTGCTAGCAGAGTACTTCCTTGTTGTTTATAGCAAATTTCAATTGAAGCTTTCAATCGATGTCTTATTATTACTCTCAGACAAACCAAAACATTGCCTAAATTTAAGAACTCACTCAGAAAACACTATCAACTTTACCTTATTGCCCTTATCTATACAGATGAATAAAATTGAAGTATCTGTTTGTAATCTTATACTAATATAAAAAGCTGAAGAGTTTGTTTGATTGAACGCGCTATTCTCAGGAATTACTGGTCTGATTTGAAAAATTATTCCAGTGTTAGATAGCCCATTTATCGAGGAAAGCTATAGGCTATATATTATCACGCTAAGACTAATAGGAGCGGAGCACCAATGAAGAATGTTTCAAAATTGGGGGGTTTTGAAAACAAATTCCACGCCGACGACGTCGCGGGCACAGCTAGTGACAAAATAAAAATGTAAAAAAAAATCAGGTGGGATAACTCTGACCAGGAGATTCCGAAAATGCAATTTTTGGAATTTTTGCCTGTGTGTTTAGATGTTCCGGATTATCTCTGAAACAGCTGGACCGATTTGACGGTACTTTCACTGGCAGATAGCTGATGTTATAAGGAGTAAATTAGGCTATTTTTTTAGGGTACGGCGAAAAAAAATCTACACGGATGAAGTAGCGGGCACAACTATCTTATATATTTAAAAAAAATCTTTATTAGCCTTTAGTATTTTACAATTTAACAAAAGAAGAGACACTATAGAAAGGTAATTAGGAAATAATAAAGATGTGTTAGTTTAAAATACGGCTATGGAATTTAAAACAAATAGGTATACTTTCGACTCTCAAACTAGGAATAAAGCCCGTGTTTTGAGTCAACCAAAGGTACCCCCCTCGCCTATATGATTAAACAACATAATTATAGCTCTTAGATATGTAATTGTATATACTTACGTGCGGGTATATGTGTAAATTTATAATTAGAAAACAGCCCATTGTGTATTGCAATCTTTTATGGTAGTCATTAGCCAGGTGTGTCGCACTGATTCTAAGAAATTCGGTCTACGCGGTCGGGCAGCTATATTGTATCGGTGCAGTATAAAGCATTGGCCCAATGGAGAGATCGGCAGTCTAGCGATAGCCACAAGCGAAGCAAGACGTTAGTGACGGACTTTGCGCGTGTGATTAAATCGTGCATTACGTTTGGACTAGTTGTGTACAGTTATATTTGTACCTGTGTTATACGTGTTTGTATAGTTCTAATAAATTCTAGAAATAATTCCAACGGCATTTTAATTCGAGTCCTGCAACTCGTAACAATATGTATTTAATTTTTAAAGTAATTTAAATATGTGTATTTAACTTATGTATATGTATTTAAGTTATGTACTATCTAATACTCTGCACCACCTACATCGCCAGGTTAGGTTAAATTATTCCTTAAGTTAGGTTGCCTGGAAGAGATTGCTTTAAGCGATAAGGTCGCCTATTGTTTTTACCATGAGAGTATTGTTATTGCGCACTTTTAGTAATTGCTTATTAGGTGCGCAATAAAGTGTTATCTATCTATGCATTAGGTATTTAAAACATATTTTTAAACGTTACCACGATAATAATGTTCTCTTTCCTCTTATTATGTCTGAGTATTTTTATTATTATTATTATTTCCTCTGAGTATGCACTGTTTGCTACAACTCCATTAATCCGTATAACATAATCCTGCATCCGGGTAAATATGAACAAAAATAATGTTTACCTAGACGTGCTGCTGGGGAGTTTCTTGTCACTTCTTCCCATTAAACAGCAATAAGACGTTGCGAAGCGGTGTAATAGGAAGTAGATTTAAATTTTAACTTATATGTATGACCTTCAAAAAATGGTCTCGAGTGTAACTTAGGGAATGTACCCATACTGACCCGTTCAGGGGAATACTCGCGCTTCGAGCTACATTCAAATATCGAGCACAGCGTTTAGCGCTCTTTAAACGTCTTAAAGACAAATATGATCGAAATTATTTTTTTACTTTCCGTTTTGCAAAAAATTATTTAAAACCATGCAACAATTAATGACATAGTCCATCGGGCTCTTGTCACCGCCGGGATACCTGCCGTTCTAGAACCGAACGGCTTGTGCCGCGACGATGTAAAGAAAGTATGTCATTAGTGCTCTGAAAAATGGGTCGCCTCTTAGTATGGGACCCGCCTTGCGTCGATACTTTGGCAGCGTCCCATCTTCCAGCCACTAGCATGTCTGCGGGTACAGCTGCTGCACAACAGGAGGCCCTAAAACGCCACAAATACTCAGCCATCGGAAATGGCTACATATTTGGGGCTTTTGGGGTCGATACCCTGGGATCATGGGGCCTGAGGCGCGCAAGCTTTATCGAGACATTGCCAAACGTCTGGTGGATGTCTCACGTGACCAAAAGACTGGATTTATACCTCAGGCAACGCATTAGCGGTGCCATTCAGCGAGGCAATGTGGCCAGCCTTTTGGGCACGTTTCCGACTGATAGCGGTCTGGTATTATTACATTTTATAGTTTAATTTTGGTTTGTATATATAGTTAATTTTTAGTTTAATTTATTTATAATTTAGTTTATTTCTAAATAAAATTAAATATTTGTCTGTAAAAAAAAAATGTAAACCATATTTATGAATTACTACGTGAAAAGTAGAGGGGGCACGTCTTGGCATATCCTACAGTTGGTCACCGAGGGGGAATAGTACAAAATGGGTCACGTAGTATGGGTGCGTTCCCTTATTTCGAATAAAAACTTTTGAATTAGAATTTAATGACTGTCAAATCGATATTGCCAGTTAAAGAGGGTAGACTATTGAACGGCAAAACAACAGAAGGTGGTAGGTGCAAGCGCTGCGGGGTTCCATCGGCGTAACGTAAACTTGGGGTTAAATTCATTTAATTAATCCGATTTTAATTAATAATATGGTATACTTGTTCGTTTTGTGTTTTATGCGCTTTTTGCTGTATCTAATGCTAAAATTAGACGGGTATATTTCTATCTTTCAATTTTAAAGAAATGAGACCTTTTTTTTTTCAATAAAACGATCTTAATTCTTAAGAAAAGTTTCAAAATATAACTTTTTAAATTGCTTTTGCGTTATTGATTTTATTAAAAAAAACCAAACGTTGTTATTTGTGTTTCTATTAATTTATTTGTATACAACAATGTTTTATACTTTAAACACAAAGCCCTTGAAAATACTCCATAATCAAAAAATACCATTAAATAAGTAATACGCAGATAAACAGTTAAAAAGTCACATAAAACATTTTGAAGTGAAACTTCTTTAAAATAGTTGTGATTTGAAACTCGATGAAACGAAATAAAAGCGACACTAAAAATAGATATTTAATCATTTAAACACTATACTCGTAAATACAGAGTTGGACATATGTTGAAGTTTTGAATTTCATAAATCAAATTGAAACTAGAGCATTTGTTTCCTATTTTAGTTATCATAAGTCTCTCATGTCATATGTTCAAAATGAAAACATGAAATCTGAATATTATGTGTTATATATCATAAATATGTAATATATGAAATGTAATATTTTACATTAAAATATAAAATAATTTTTGAGCTTGGTAAAAATATAAAAATAATAAACTTTATAATTATCGTAATACTCCTGCTACTCTATATTTATGTCATTCTCTCGTAGGCTACTTTTCTGGAGTTTCTTCACTTCTGTCGTGTGTGAATTACACACACAATTTTTTTTAACAGTTAAGTTTTTCAAAGTACGCGATAGGAAATTCATTTCTATCATAATTGAAATATATGTAGAAATGAATAGTCTATTTTCGGCATGACATATAGAGTCTCGGCAACAATCGTTGAATTAATATCAAGAGACAATGGTGCTTTTAAAACGTATATAATATATGGCAACATAATAAACCGTATTACAATTTAACCGCTAGGGGGCGGGTCGCATTCTTCAAGAGCAATATCGTTGCACTATACCCTCGGAGGTGTTGGGATAAAGTATAAGAGCGAGCGGGAGCGATATTCAAACCCACTTATTTTTATATTCTTCAATGGGCGGAGAAAGAAAAAGAAAGTTTATTTACCAAATTGCTGTAATAAGTGTAATATCCAGTTACACTGCGTGACTTACGATTATTATATCCGCAATGAATGGAAGTAATAAGATTATTGCCAAGCTTTTTCAGAAATTATTTAGGGATGACCCTAATGGTTGGAGGAGCGAGATGGAATGCTCCTCCGTCGAAAGTAAAATCTTCCAGGGAGGCAATTGTTATGCCCGTCTATCATTGTTGAAAATTTGTATATATTCTTTGTACGTTTAGGGAATCGTTTGCAACTTCAATTATTGCACAGCGCCATCTACTGGCTGGTATGTGTTCCACTACAATTATAAAAACAAAACTGTTTTGTTAAACCGTGCATTATTTCAAAATACATTATAGTTTTAATATAGGAGGGAAAGGCAAAATGCAGAAATCACGAAACCCAACGAGCATTGTAATGACACTGATTTTATTACCGGAAAATAGCTAAATATAAATTAATGTAAAACCCGACCAAAATGTCTTGAAAATTAACTATTTTTTTTTTTGTCTTCTGGAAATATTTTATTTTATCTATAATCAAGGTCAGTGAATCATAAACAAAGCGAATTTATCCATTTCCATTGAGTCCGTTGTATATTATCCATAACATAAGCGTTACTGGCTTAATATGGGAATATACGACATGTGTGTTTGGTTGGCGATTTTTTTTATCCATTTTATTTTAGTTTTAACATTGATCCGAGTCTAAAATCCATTAAAAAATAACTAAATGCCCATGTAACAATACCAAGTCTTACGTGAGCAGTATTTTTTAAAGTTTACCAAGGATGTTTAGTGGAATTTGAAGCAAAAAATCTTTTCGTTATAATTCGACGATATTTACCAAAAAACATCCGACATGATAGGTTTTTAATGGTTAGTTTAGCTTCATTTAATCAAATAATTGTTCTATTAACTGTCACAAGGTGTTAAAATTCTTGCTTACAAAATTTTAGTCATTATTACTAAAGTAAACATCATAGACTATGTTGACAAAATGCGTACGTCGTAACTAAAGCAACTTGATATTTGCACGATTTTTGATATCGTGCTAAAAAATTACCAGTAAGTATCGAAATTCATTTCCCGAAAAATTCCCACAGAATTTAAGTGTAAGAATTTGCTGTGATCTGAAAACCGCATCGAAATCCGCTCAGTAGTCTTACATTAATTCCGAACAAACAGACAAACAGACAAGAATTAACAAAAAAATTGCAACGTGTTCTCCATCGTTTATAGTCTATTCCAGTGTTTTTTTTTTAATAGCTTCAATGTATAGACACGGCATGTTTAGAATTTTATAACATACTAGCTGACCTGGCGAACTTCGTACCGCCATATTTTCTGAATTCCTAAAAGACTTTGTTTCATGACACAAAAACAAAATCACCAAAATCGGTCCAGCCGTTTAGGAGGAGTTCACTGTCAACACACGTATATATATATATAGATAGATTCAATTTTTCAATTAAAAATCGTTATTATCTTATAGCTTGTACCAAACCTAACGCGTGTAGGAATTCGAGCTTGGTACATTGTGCCACCAAACCTTCATATTATTGCCGCTTCAGTACAAAGATATTGTTATACCCGACGCTTTATGAGCATTACGACTTTTATATTTTTATTACCAACACTAATATCGCGTATGTTCTGCTAACCATATAGCATATGGTCTATATCAGGGATTCCCAAACTATTTCGGGCAAGAGACGCACCCCTGTTTAAAATTACTTTAAAAATCCATCTCTAGTATTTTTCGTATTGATACATAAAGAAAGAAAGCATCTATTTCTAAAACTGCGACACTTAACAATAATTTATAATAATAACAATAACAATGAAACCGTGTGCCGCAATTTGCGAAATGAGGCTGGCACTCAATTTTTGCCTTATACCTATCGACTTGTTGAGTAATATTTTCTTAAGTTTTCGCCACTAGTATACAAATAAATTACCGCGCTTAAAACAGTTAAAATATAGACTTTTTTATTGCTGAAGCACAGCAGAAAGGCTTACGGCCCAACTGTGATGGAAAGTGGTAACCGTTGCCTATGGACATTAGCAATACCAGAGGTGCTGCCAATGTGCTGCTGGCCTTGAAGGAGAAACTGGAACCTAGCCACTGATACCGGAACATAACTCAAAGTTGTTATGGCGGCATACTCTAGCTAGGCCAAGGGTGGTAGCCATCCAGTCGGGCAAACGCCTTATAAAAATTTGGTACATGTAACAAAACTTATACAGTATCTTGAAAGTTGTTTAATAAGAACTTATGTTAGATAAAGTGATCGATTTTTGGACCTCGTCGACCCCTAAAATCAGTTTTCGTTTATGTCGACCCCTGGGAAACCGATTTCTACGCTAGTGGTACGATATCGATCATTTTGAGAATCGCTGGTCTATATCTTATGCCTGGTCCCTGTATGTTACTGACCGTTCATTTGCCTTAGAGCTGTTAGTAAAAATTTTTAAAAAATTAAAAAGTAATCGTTCAACACAACCCGTGGCAAAAATATTGCTGATTAGGAGTGGCGATAGTGGTATACATCATTATTGTACGATTACTTACATTTCAATAATAAATATATAACTATACTATATATATAAACATACACACAAGATATAGTAATAAAATCCAACTATTACTATTATTACTAAATATCATATACATTAAAAATATTTAAATCAATTAACCAGATTTAAGAGAAATTTTAATTTTTCTAGAGTAATATGTCTTACAAATCCATAAATTCAATGTTAAAACGTTCAAAAATATGTTTATGTAATTTTGATGTTGGATTACAAAACATTCCATTATTTTACTATAATAATATAAAAAATATGAAATTGAAAAATGAAATTCAAACCATTGTTCACCATAACTTAAACCTAGACAATTTAATATGAATACATTTCAATTAGAGTAATGGGCGGCCTTATCGCTTATAGCGATCTGTTCAGGCAACCCGTTGTCCAAGAATTCATTAAAAGACAAATTAAATAATATTTGGTGGTTTAACTAAATGAAAACTAATTCAATCGTAATTAAATATAATTAAAGAAAAAACAAAATAATAATAATAAACTACTATAGATATACATAATTAAATAGATTAGAATAATATAAATTTATGTAATTTATATATACATGCGAACAATAATATAATTCTATTTACCGCAACAAATTTTATTTAATGGACAAATAATGGTCAGTGATCAAGTGTTTGAATGTAGAAATGGATGTAGTTTGTCTGATTTTCAAGGGTAAAATAATATAAAATTTTAAAAGATATTTGTTAAGATTCCGATTTTATGGGGGGAGTCAAAATGGGCATTTTCCTGAAGGGAGTGCCCCGTATAGGATGGAGGAGCGAAATGGAATGCTCTTCCGTCCTCCGTTATTATTGAAAATTTGTATATATTCTTTTTATGTTTCGGAAAACATTTGTGACCTCAATTTAATCGTTTAAAGTGAAGTGGACGTTAGTTTGCATAAGTCGTACGGATATAAACTTTACTGGTTTAAATTATTAGGTGATTATCATCTCAAGTAATCTTGCTTGCAAATTTAAATATGACCTGTAAATATTACTTTACAGGTTGCACACTTTGATATTTCATAAATACAACTCAAGTAATGCGCATTTAAAACATTTAGTTTGAAAGAAACGTAGCCGCAATTAACTGTGCACCAGAACTCATTCGCTTATTCAACGACTTTAAGTGTATATTAAATTTCATTTAATGCATCGCTTTCCCCCAAAAAAACTTGGGAAAAACACTCTTTTGATACCTTAGTGTATGGTACAAGTAGAAATAATTCCAAGAGCGCTACAATGTGGGACTCTTCAATAAAGGCGTAAACAGATATTTGAAATCTCGACGTGGTCTATCTATCACACATGCTGAACACGGCAATAAAAAATAACATGGATTTTCCAGATTACACTATTACACTATGTAAAACTCGTATCTCATTGTCTCGCAGGCTTGATCCTGTAGATTTATATGTTTATTTCTTTTTAGTGTCTCTTTTTTGTTTCATCGAGTTTCAAATCACAACGATTCTAAAAAAGTTTCACTCCAGAAAAGAAACCGACTTCATGTTGGGAAATCTTTTGAAGAAAAGATTGAGCTTGTAATTCAACATTTTTTATTGAAGTAAGTAAGTCAATTTAAAATTAGGATTCCTCACTAGAGATGGGGTTCATCTGGGATAATGTTACAGATATAGGCCGTTTCACGCAAATATGGTGATAGGTTTAATGCGTTATTTTAGATACGATATTGTTAACGACGTTAAATATTGACAGGTAACGTATGTATAAGACGCGCGCATGTTTGCCGATGACTAATTACTATTATTGTCTTGTATTACTTACTATTATCGTATATACTTATGTAAAGTAAAATGTAAAGTATATAAAATAATAAATTTATTGCAACAACTATTTATGTAACCCTTTTTGTCAACCCTACCGACCATCGACGCGTGACATCATGAGGCTATCGGCAAACCCTCTGCGCACGGGTAGTATCTACACTAATGTGGCTCTGTTAACAACAACAATACTCTTTAAAGTACACCAACATAAGAATAGTAATACACTTTCTTGTCTTAACTACAAGGTAGTACAATGGGCGGCTTTATTGCTTAAAGCAATCTCTTCCAAGCAACCTTTGGACGGACAAGATCTTATTAAAATTATTTGTGATTTTTAATCACTTTAAATAAGACGCATTTGACCACAACCTAACTCTTTAACACTAACGCAGATGACGCACCAGAAATAATATTTTTCTATGAGATTAAATGGTGTTTTAAAATACTTCAAAAGTAACTAAAATGCAAAAAATAAATATAATTTACAACATCCTGAACGAGATGCTAATTAATACTTAAAGAACAACAACAATAAATATAGTAACATAACATTATACCATATTATTTATTTCTAGTGGTCCTCCTTACCTTAAGGAACGTTTTGAATTCGCCTTTCCACTTCCCACAATTTGCGCACTCATACGCATCGTAAACTCACTACATCTGCACACACTTCATCCTTTTATCATAACTCTTTTGCAGTGCAAGCTGTCAAACTTTGGAATGCGCTGCCTCTTACTGTCAGAGAGGCCAAAACATCGCCTACATTTAAGAACGCACTTCAAAAACACTACTTTTCCTTAAATAATTATGCCTAATTTTTATACTATTTATTGTATGTATTTAATTTATAAAGTAATTTAAGTATGTGTATTTAATTTATAAAATATGTAGTTTAAGTATGTTTATTTATGATATATTTAATAATCTGCACCACCTACATCGCCAGATTAGGTTAAACTATTCCTTAAGTTAGGTTGCCTGGAAGAGATTGCTTTAAGCGATAAGGCCGCCTATTGTTTCTACCCTGACAATATTGGTTTCTTTTTATTGCAGGATTTCGACGGACAGGCAGACGGCCCTCTTGATGGAAAGTGGTTACCGTCGCCTATGGCCATTTGCAACACCAAAGGTGCTACCAATGTGCTGCCGCTCTCTAAAGAGAGACTGGAACGTCATTAATGCCGAAACACAACACAAGGTTGTTAGGGCGGCATATTCTAGACCAGGGGTGATCGCCATCCAGTCAAGCAAATACCTTACCACCTGGCTGTGGATTGTTTAGTCGCCTCTTACGACAGGCCGCCTGGCCGCAGGAAATTTTATTCTTTCTCCGTTCCTGCACGGATAAAACTGACGTGACTTACGGATTATTGTAACTGTGTATTTTTGAAATTGTATATTTGGTGAGCAATAAAGTGTTGTCTATCTATCTATAGTAAGCAAAGTATAGTAATTATTGTGATATTTTAATTCACAACGACTTCAAAATGTCGTAGTTGTTTTTATACACTTGAAGTTGGTTTCATTTTATTTAGAAAAAATATGTTGTATAAATCACCGCACCAACAATTTTTGATAGAATATCTCTAGTGGTAGTGTAGGCACTTCATTTACGATTATAAAACTATTTTCAACGCGCGAGTGCGCCCGGGTGAAATTTATGTATGTTGAAAATCAAACTTACGCATTTGTGTTGTATGTGTGCAAATAAAACCTGCAGTAAACCGTGACTTTCAATTGCTTTTATGATAAAATTAAATAATAATAAATAAATCGACGACAAAAACACACATTGTAAAGCCCCGACCTATAATACCTCGCCTCACCTCACCGCGACACGTGTAACCGTTCGAATACGCTTATTATTATTAAATGTTATATTTTGTTTAGCAGCTAAATGTGTAATGTATAATAAATTTCGCTTGTGTTATGGGTAATCTACAGCGGACCACTCTGGGACCGATCCCTGACACCCAGACCATAATAAATAATGGAAAGTTCGTTTACGAAATGTGCCATCACAGGAATTGAACCCAGAACCTCTGCGTTCCAGAGAGTTCGGTCGGCTAAGGCTTAGCCCGCTCAAGTACAGAAATCGTCTTCCATTTTCAAAAATCTTAAAACTCATGACTTGCACCAAACACTATCTCATATAGTATAAACTACCCGCATTTAAAATATGAAAGGCGAGTGGCAACGTTAATTGCAAGGGCGAATGTCGCTGGCATAGTGTATCGAGTTAGCGCCGGAGCTAAATCATAACTTATAACTTGCACATTTCACTTAAGAACATGGAAACCGTGGAGCGGTTTCATAAGAGACTATTTAAAGTAAGAAATAAACATACTTATAATAAAAACGTAATATTGAAATAAACTAGCGGGCCCGGCAGACGTTGTGCTACTTTGAAAAAATAAAATCTAATACCAGATTCCAGCGCCATCTACCAAATCCAATTGTGAATATAAACCATCCCGGAACTCATACGAACATACACAATTTTTTTTATAAAAATCAGTCCATCCGTTTAAGAGAAGTTTAGTAACATACGATCAGAAGAAATAAAAACACATAGTATCTTCTTACATCATTATATTTATATTATGTTTTAGCTTAAATTTAACAAAATACTAAAAAATACAAAAATCAAAATTATGTTTATGATGATAGTTTTAATTTATAAATATTATAAAGATATTTAATATCAGCCCATAAATGTCCCACTGCTGGGCTCGGGCCTCCCATTATAGGGGTTGTATCACGGTGTTTTCCTTCAACGTTGTTAGCACATGGTAATTGTGACAATATGCACAATAGATCAGAAAACTGACTAAGTGGTGCATGCGTTCCGGCCAGGATTAAACCCGCGCCCTTTGAGCTTGGGACGCGTGCGCTAGCCATTACGCTACCACGACATAAAGATATATAAACGCAATAAATTGTACAAAAAAGCTACTCAGTATCACTCTTGTTCCAACTTTAACCTAGCAACAATAACCGTCGCGTCGCCCGGTTCTGCACCCAGTTTTCACTTTTCAACCGGTTTTATTTATTTTACACCAGGTTTCCACATCGAAACGACTTTCAACCGGCAACGCCGAACTACACTTAACTTTTGTGACAAAACCCCTTTAATTGGTCTCTATTTTAATTATATTTTTTATTATTCCTTATTTGAAATGAAACTACTTTAGAATCTTTGTGATTTAAAACTAGATGAAACGAAAAAGCGATACTAACAAGAGATAAACACATAAATCTATAGGACTAAGCCTGCGAGAGAATGAGATACGAGTTTTATATTGTGTAGCAGAGATTAGAGAGTTGATAAAGCCGATGATTAAATATAGGTCTAATTTGGAGCAAACTAAAACTGATAATAACAATTTTTGTGAAAAATTGAAAGTGATACAAAGAAGTTTTTTTGAATTATTTAAATCGAAGCATAAAATTGTAATTAAATGATATCAACAATTTTATAACATGATTTTATACTTATAAATTAAATACTTTTCACTAAATTATTATTTAATTTACATAAATTTGAGCTAAATATTAAAAAAAAACACTGGCTGGTAGAATATGACAGAAAAGGATTTTATTTGACGTATCTGTCATATGTCACATATTAAATGAGTTCATCAAATTTAGCCATGGATTTCACACCTGGTTTCATTAGAGACTTGGTCGTTTGTTTAACTAATCAGTTTTTATTCACTTTCGTCATATTCGAAATGAAAAGCAGAGTGAGTGAAAGTTATGACGCAGGAGGAATAACGTTTCGTACACTACCGGGCCCTTTGACCCCTTTGTGGGGGTTAGACCGAAGCGACGA
Organism: Dendrolimus houi; assembly: GCA_039645545.1. Classification (NCBI taxonomy): domain Eukaryota; kingdom Metazoa; phylum Arthropoda; class Insecta; order Lepidoptera; family Lasiocampidae; genus Dendrolimus; species Dendrolimus houi. The sequence continues at coordinate 12,867,927 of CM077141.1, read as the reverse complement.
AAGTTAGACCACACGACTGTAAAATAGTGTAACAAAAGCGCCGCCGGCATGTATGGAGACTCACCTGGTAGAGTCGTTCCCAATATGCTACTACTCCACTAAACCTTCCTGCATCCCATGTGCCCGCGCTTATGGTAGGAAGAGCATGAAACTTGCAACGTAGTTACGCCCATGCTCATCCACGCATTACGGCTCGAGAGTGCCCCGGGAAGCAGAGCAAACTCACTTCGTCAACAGAGGTTAGTTCCACCGCATCCCCAGGGCTATTAAGGCACTCGAACTATTGAAGCCATCGCTACGATCGTACGCTACCATCTCGTGGGCCACTGTCAAACATCGTGTAACAATCTATTATTGTCTCCTAGTTTTAAATCTCCGTTATTTATTCCGGTCTTGGTGTCTGGGGTCGGCACCAGAGGGGTCCGTTTTAAATTACCCATGAACAACATAAGCGTAACTTTCTTACCTTAGGAACATACAATGTGTGTGTTTGTCTGCCTATTAATAAATAATGGTTATAGTCATTGCTGCCATTCAACGTGGTAACGTTGCCAGAATTTTGGGAACGTTCCTAGGAGACGATGATTAAAGCGATGAAAAATTACAAATAATAAATAGGCCCCCCTATTTATTATTTGTAATACATAATAATCTATATATATATAATGAAAATGGCCTTCGTTTGAGGCTCAATCACGCCTAAACCACTGATCGTATCGACATGAAACTACCACCATTCGATGCGAAATTTTTCCTAGATGGTTTATGGCTATTTATTTTTCGAATTCTGACGTTTCTTCATTTTTTTATTGCTGTTTTACTTTCATGAACATTTATCCCGCTAATAAGAACAAAAGACAAGCGTTTTCTCTTGATTCTTTTGTTTTCATGGATTTCAACGGAGTTTACTAAACGGATTATGTTCTTTTACATTCAGCTAAGAATCTACTTACAAACTTCCACGCATCCACCCACCAACTCCACGCACCCCTGCACACCCACTCTCATTTTTGATAAAAATAAAATGCCGTATCTATGATCGAGTATCACTTGAGAACAGCTGGACCGATTGGGTTAATTTTTTTTTGTTGTCTTCAGAATTGTCAGGAGAAGGTTTATATGTAAGAAAATTTTAAAAAGTCTGCTAAAACGTTAAAAAATTTCGATGATAATCGAAGTATTCCAATTTCTATAGTTACTCATCACAAAATCTCAGGAACTATAGGACTTAGAAATGTGAAACTTGGTAGGAATATTACTTTCGTTGTGTAGAAGTCAACTAAAAACGGATTTTAAGAAATTCATCCCCAAAAGGGGATTGCGGGGGCGTTAACAATGAACAATTCCCGTTTTTAAACTATAGCTCCTATAAATTCTAAATTTGGTAGGAATCTTCTGTAAGAGATGTAGAAATAGTCTATGAACGAATTTTACGGTAGCTCACCCCACAGAGGGTTGCGGGGGTGGTTTAACAATGAAAATTTTTATTTTTTAAGCCGTAGCTCCTACAGACTCCAAATTTAGCTAGAGTCGTCTATATGTGATGCAGAAATGATTTAAGAGCGGATTTTACAACAGCCCACCGCCGAAAAAGATTGCGGTAGTGGGTGTTAAAATGTGAAATTTCTATTTCAAACTGTAACCTCTATAGACTCTAAATTTGGTAGTTAATTTATAAAAAAAGTTTATTAATATATTAACACATAATATTTAATCTTCATCTTCATCTTCAGTAATCATCTTATGGATTGCAAGAATTGGTAACTCTTCAACTACGAATTCGTTCGAGAAAGTGATTTGATCGAAGAATATTCTAAATTTTGAGTCGGATAGAAATTGATCATTGATAGTTGGGCAGTGACAAACAAAATCCGCAGCATTTGAGATCGTCACAATCTATATTAATGATCAATTTTTTTATATAAATTCAAAATGGATGCGATTAAATTGAGAAGAAAAAATAATTTAAATGACGGTAGAACTTTGCTTAGACATTACTTGATTTTTGTTTATTCTTAAACAATGACGAAGTGGAGCATTTTCAACTGCAAACAGATAATTATATGAACGCATTCCCGTTAAAATAAAAACGTACTAATTTCTTCCTCCATAAGTTTGAAAACCATATATTTCTTCTACATAACCACGAAAACTGAATCGATAAATGTAAATTTACGTAATGTGTCTATCGTTATCTATTTAATTATTTTTATACCTGTTATTTCTTCTATAAAAGTATCCGTCATTTGGATGAATAATAATAAATGAGTCCCTGATTAAGTTTACGACGTTATCATGGTTATTCATCTTTCACAGGTTATATCAATCTGTCATTTAATAGAGAGTCTTTTGTTTTATCATTTGTTTTCTTTGGTTATGTTAGTCTGTTATTTAATCGATCGTCTTTTTTTAAAAACAAAAATAACATAATATAATTTTAAGGTTAGTTGAATGAAGAACAAGTTTATAATCAGTTCATAAAGAAGATACGTATATTCATAATATTTTTAGTTATAATATTTATTTATCTTTTAATAAGATATATATTAATTTATCATTTGTGATAATAAGTGTATTTATAAATCGAATATTAAATATTTATAAATTATGTAAAAATAGTAAAATTATGGCGAAAAAAAGAAAAGCTCAAATTGGCCGATCGACACGTAGAACGAAGAGACAAAAAATAGTACGTTCACAACAATTTGTCGATGAAGCAATTGACGAAAATATTGTCAACGACAACGATATAAATAATGAAGAAATTAGAGAAAATAATATCAATGACAACGATGATATTAATAATGAAGATAATAATGATATTGATAATAATAATAATAATAAGCCCCCTAATACAACCACACGTCCTGATTGAAAACCTAATCACGTGGGAGGCGGACACACGAATGAGAAATTAGTGGCGTGGCTAACGTGGCTCTGGAAACCCATCAAAAATGGAGCTACGATCTAAACGTAAACGTATAGGACCGCTGCCCGGGGGCGATCGCCGGGACACACCTGGAGCTGACGCTGGGTGTTTCAGCATGCGAATTGTCAGCGGTGAGGAGTTGAACAGGCGGGCTCCCACCGACAAAGATGCTACAGCCGAAATCCGTGACGATGGTGATAGTTTAACAGTCAGAACAAACACTCCAATAGAACCATATAGCCCAAGTACTGTATCGTACACACCCTCCAGATCATCTTCACCTTCCGTATCATCGTCACCCCAAACACTCTCTTTTAACCCAGATCCACCCATACCAGTCTTGAATGTTGCACGGGAAGCAAGTTCCTTCTTATCCGTGTCCACCAAGGCTGGGAAATCACGAGTACGCATGAAATGGAGCAAAGATGTGAATACATTTATCATGCGTACTTATTTTCACACAACCAAATTAGAGACCGACATGACCACATATAGGCAACAATTACATCAACTTTTTTCCCAACAATATCCGGAAGAAACCGCTTCAGAACAAAGAATATTAATAATTAAAAAAAGGTTAAATAAATCTATGTCATTCGCCTGGCAAAGTAATCCGTTTCATAATTCGATGAGATAGAGTGAATATGTACATTACATGTTGATAAAGAAGAAATAACGTTTACTAATACTTAGTTATACGTTTATAATGTTCGTTGCAACGATACACATGAAGTTAATAAATAAACAAAAAAAAAATTGAATGGTTACTAGGTTCATTGTTTTTTGCTATTAAAAAAAAATAAGCAAATAAACATTTAGACCATTCATCTGTCATCAACGCTACTATCAACATCAACTTCATGAATTTTCAACGGCCACCATTCTTCCGGCAAGGGCGTCGTTATGAGTATGTCTTTTTTATAATTTTTAATTGAATTTAAAATCTTTTTTGTTTATTTTATAAATTATTGATTTTTTTTTCAGATTCCCTGGGTACATTTAGGAGCTTTTCGGGTACCGTGAATTACTCTTTACCGACAATTTTTCATTTGGTATCCGTGATCGTTCTGGGGATCATGTTATAATATGATTGTCGATAATCAGGTAAAAAAAAAAAGGTTGTGGTTAAACGTACTCTCTGCTAACCGTATTGGTCCGCAGTGGTTATACGTTTAACCATTTCCATTAAAACATTTTATGATTTTTCTTTTTCAAATATCATATCGCGTTACAGATGCCATCTGGAACTTAATATAATAATATATTTTTTTTTACTTTTTGAAGGTGCTGATGATTCGCGTGGTCTGCCACTATGGTCGGAGCTTTGATGTCGGTCAAAATGACTCGCCGTTTGAATTTCGAGTTTTTAGTTTGAACTTCGTTATGTTAACGAGTATGTTTTACGTCCCGGCAAACTCAACTTGCGAGCGACGAGTCGTCGAATGTGAGATGGAGGAAGATTAATACTCATTTCTCCATGAATCGGACCATTTCTATTGACTAATTTCTCCATTTATTCTTTGTTTTGTTGTTCATCAACATTTATTTTTATTATAATAATAATTTATTATATCAATAAATTTTATTTTAAGTGAATTTGACTCTTCTTTGAAAAATATTTTAAATTTCAGAAAAAATAAAATAAAAAAAGCAAAAAAATGAATAAAAAAAATAAAAATTAACAAAAAAGAAGCAAAAAAATTATATAAATAAAAAAAAATTAACAAAAAAAGCAATAAAATAAAAAAAATGATGTATAAAATTTAATTTATTTCCTTTGAAAATTCGCCCAGCGAAGCGGGCGGGGACGGCTAGTGTTTGTATAAAAAAAAACAAAATTTCAATAGAAAAGTTGGTTGGCAAGTACCACCTGTTTGGAATCCGATCATATGAACTATTAAGACCCAAACCCAGCAAAAACCAACTGCTAGACCTCAAGACACTGTGAGCTCTTTCTGCGTCCACCGGAACACAAACCAACTTGATTGATAATTTCTTTTATTTTACCTTCCACCCATTTTAATCTTTTACTAATATATAAAGCTGAAGAGTTTCTTTGTTTGTATGTTTGTTTGATTGAACGCGCTAATCTCAGGGACTACTGGTACGATTTGAAAAATTCTTTCAGTGTTAGATAGATAGATATCATCACGCTAAGACCAATAGTAGTGGAGCACCAATGAAGAATGTTTCAAAATCAGGGGGTTTTGAAAACAAACTCCACGCGGACAACGTCGCGAGCACAGCTAGTATTATATAAAATTACTAGCTTCTGCCCTCGACTTCGTCCGCGTGGAATAGTTACTTTGGGCTAACGCTAAATTTAACCCGCGACTTTGTTTACGTAGAAGGTGAAAATATCTATAGTAATATATAAAACTGAAGTTTTTGTTTGTTTGCTTGAACGCGCTAATCTCTTCGCCCTCATGACTGTCCGACGGCCTTGCGCATCATAAATGCGCGCGCAGTACTCAATCATTATTTTGCTGGGATGTTAATTTAAAAGTGCGATATCTCCTAAGATATTCATTGAAATCGAATGATGTGAATGGCAATTTTGTTTTAAATTAAATACTTGTGATGGGTAACGTATTTATTTGGATAAGGATTAATATCATGTTTATAAAAACACCTTCGCAAATAATGCATTATTTTAGAACAAATTTGGTTAGCATAAAAAAGGTTTTAGTGAGCCAACCTTAGAAAATAGACATATGCTGTCACTGACTTTTATATAACTTTTAAAGGGGAACAATTCTGTCACACATGATTTTTGAACTTTTACCTTTTACGCAGCGCACGCTGCGGAAGCTCTCAAAAGGAAAAAAACCCCCCGATTTTAAAATATTTTTCATTGGTGCTCCGCTCCTATTGTTCTTAATATGATGATATACAGCCTATAGCCTTTCTCGATAAATGGGCTATCTAACACTGAAATAATTTTTCAAATCAGACCAGTAGTTCCTGAGATTAGCGCGTTCAATCAAACAAACAAACTCTTCAGCTTTATATATTAGTATAAGATAAGATATTATATACTCCTCTGTACTTATATTCGTCTAAAGCCGCAACCTTTATTATTAGATTAATAAGATAACGTATACCTACCAGGAGAATCGTCGGGTAGGTCTGTGTAGTGGTGTTGTGTGTTGGATGCTTGGCCGGCGTATAGGAGGTTCAGTTCCCGCGCTTCGTTTTCTTCCTGTGCTTGTTGCCGACGGAGAGCTACCTATAACAGAAATAAAAACTTTAAAATAGCGATTTGGAGTTTTTACAGCAACAATGAAGATGTTATATATTATTCTTTCAATAGTGATGTTGAGGAGAGAGAGAGAGAGAGAGAGAGAAAAGACGAAGAGAAAAAAAAAGGGGTGAGTAGGAGAGCAAGTTTATTTTTTAAAAAACCTTTACCTAAATAGATTTGGGTATCTCGCTCGCGTATTACTACATTTTTGAAAATATAAATAATCGTTTCTTAACGAGATTGTTATAAGTAAGGCTGATATCGTCAAAAATTACTTACGAAAAGTAAGTATTCTATAAATCTCAACAATAATATTACAAATGTTTCACATTACTACCCGGGCGCAGAAGGTTTGCCGATAGCCTCATGATGTCACGCGTCGATGGTCAGTAGGGTTGACAAAAAAGGTTACATAAATAGTTGTTGCAAGTGATGTCTCAAGACTTACTGATGGTGGATCTATTTATTGGTGCTGGAGTTTGGATACTTAGTATTGAATTATCTTTAACAATAGAATGGAAAGTGGAAGATCCACTTAAATTTATCGTTTTAGGAGAGTTCATAGACTCTCGTAAAAAAGTACTCTTTCTTGGCCAGTTCCTATATCTTACCGATCGTTCATTTGCCTTAATTATTTGTCAAAATGTAACCTGTGCTAGGGCAAGTGAATGAATAGGAAGATATACTAATGTGCGCAAGTTTGCCGACAGCCTCATGATGTCACACATCAATAGTCAGTAGAGTTGACAAAAAAGGTTACATAAATAGTTGTTGCAATAAATTTATTATTTTAATTTATTATTGTATATACTTTACATAAGTATATACAATAATAGTGAGCAGTTATCGGCAAACCTGCGCGCGGCTTATAATTTGATTTGGATTCATATACATATATATATATAAAACAAAGTCGTGTTAGTTACACCATTTATAACTCAAGAACGGCTGGATTTTTTTTAATGATTTTTGTGTTTTTGGAATTGTCTTCGTCTGGAATAGCATAATAAGTAATAAAATATGATATTAATCAATAAAAAAACACCAGTCACAACAATCAGTCTAGCGATTAATTTGTTATGATGTTTCCCGGCCGATTTCGGCAATGGTGACTGCATTTAAACTCATTTGTCTGATTTAGGTGAATTATTTTTGTGCGTGTTCAAGTGGATCCCGGGATGGTTTAGATACACGATTGTACCCGGTAGGTGGCGCCGCTGAACACCTCTAACAGTGGGACCGATTTTGAAGATTTTTTTCTGTTTTTTCAAGTAGGTTCGGGAATGGTTTAGATTAACAATCGGTCCCGATTGATGGCGCTGCATTCTGTTTCTAGATTTTTACTTTTTAAGGGCAAGACACCATCTGCCGGGTACAGCTAGTACTATATAGTAATGAAAATTAATTCTTATAAACAATAATTAAAACATTTTTTATTTGATTATAGAAGTCCTCCTAAAAGTGCGAGGCCGCAGACGATGGGCCACGTAGCCCACGGTTAACGCCACCTCCGTAAGTCTATGTTTGGGTTCCGAACTTACGAACTAACTTAAGAAATTCTTAAATGACCACCAATTTCGCCAGAGAGACTTTAAATACGACACCTGTGTTTTGTAGCGTTATAAGTCGAAAGGTGTACCACAAGGAACCGTTAATGAGTTTTATGTTTTGTTGGTCACTTCTGTTCATTGTTGTTTTTTGGAGTTGACACAAATATTTTTTGTTCCTTTGTAATTAATAATATTGTTCATAACAAGTCATCTATACTAATATTATAAAGAGGTAAAGTTTGTGAGTTTGTGACGTTGTAGGGGTAATCTCCGAAACTACTGAACCGATTTAAAAAATTCTTTCACTGTTGGCAAGCTTTTCTTTTTTTAAGGCGGGGGAAATGCATTTCGCACATACCGGGTCCTTTGCTAGGGATTAGACCGTTGTTGATCATGGAGGCTTTCCACTGAGGCAATCCAAACAATAATCAACCGGCTTGTGTGGAGACTCGACTAATCAATACCCCACTAAAACCACCCTCCTCCCATGTGCCCCGCGCTTATGGCAGGAAAGGCGTGAGATACAGAACGTGGTTACGCCCACACCGATCCTAGCGCACAAGAGCTTGAGAATGCCCCGGGAGAGGCAAACTCACTTCGTCAACAGGGGTGAAGACTCCTCTGCTCCCTAGATGCTAGAGGGCCCTTGCAGCGGTATTTCAGGGAGGGAGGTCATGCGCATACCTGCGCCTCCAGGCTCCCGACTGACGTCGGTGCCCGCGAGACGCATGCGCACTACCATCTCTCTCCCTATCTCGTTCCGCGGCCTCCTTATGAGACACTACCGTCTCGCAGAAATTGGCCGCACCCACCCACCAATCGTCGCTGTGCAGCATGGCTTGCACCAGATCGCCCAGCGATTCGATCGGTCCTACAAGTGTCTCGAGTTCAAACCTCTGAGGTGCCCATGCTGCGCACTCGACTAGCGTGTGTAACGCCGTGTCCAGCGCGCCACATTGGCGGCATTGGGGTGAAGGCAAGCAGCCCGCAATCTGACACAGATACTTATCGAAGCAACCGTGCCAAGTAAGTATCTGTGTCATTCTGAAGGTCAGGGTCCCGCGTTTCCGCGAGAGCCATCGCAACAGCTGCGGTCGAACCGCTTCCACCGTGTCAATGCCAGCAACAGGGTTTTCCAACTCTACTGACCAAGATTGAATCATGGCCGCGGTTTCCCGAGTCCTGATCACCTGGAGTTCGGCCTGGCCATAGACCAGGCCACGGGCGAGGGCATCCTGTCGGGAGCGCCGAACTTTGGCTATCACGTCCGCCTGGAGAGGCCAGGGCGGATCGCCTGCCAAGAGTGTCGACGCCGTCCACGACACTGTACGGTATCCTCGAATGGTCCTCACCGCCAGGACCCGTTGTGCGCGGCACAACAAAGTCCTATTGTGGCGGTGAAGTGCAGTGGACCATACGGGTGCACCGTACAGGGCCATACTCCTAAGGATGCCCATGTAGAGTTTCCTAGTCGTCGTCCCCGGTCCCCCCACGTTGGGAAGAAGCCGAGAGAGGGCGCCTGCGGATCTCACGAGCTTGGGAACTAGCTGCTCAAAGTGCGCTTTGAACAGCCATTTTCCATCAAGAATTAGCCCCAGATATTTCATCTGGGGGCCTACACGAATGTCCACCCCTTGGACTGTAACGGACAAGTCCGCGGGGGGGTTACGAAACAGCCTATGGAACATGATGGCCTCCGTTTTCGTGGGGGAGACCTTCAAGCCCAGCCGACCTATTCTTCGGACCACGATCGCCAGCCCGGCGTTGGCGAGGTCCACGGATTCCGCGAATGACGCAGCGCGTGCCGTGAGTAGGGTGTCATCCGCAAAGCAGATTAGCCCTATTCCGGGCAGGACCGGAATCCGAAAGATCCAGTCATAACCGACGTTCCAAAGAACCGGCCCGAGGACTGATCCCTGTGGGACGCCGCACGTGACGCGTCGCCGACCTATCGCGCGATTTTCGGACTCGCCGCCCTCCCAAAGGATGTATCTGTCCTGGAGTTACGCGCCCAAAAGCCTCGTGAGGTACGGGGGGACTCCGTGTTCACGTAGCCCCTCCCTGATCGTCTCGTGTGGGACGCTGTTAAAGGCGTTCGCTATGTCTAGCGAAACCGCCAGGACAGTATCCTTTGCTTGGACTGCGTCGTCCGTTGCAGATCGCAGTGTCTCGAAGGCGTCCAACGTGGAGCGCCTCCGCCGAAACCCGAACTGCGTCTGTGCTAGTCCTTGGCAAGCTACACTATCCCCGGTTGAGATAAGCTATATTATATTTTCAAAAAAATTAGGGATTCTTACCAAATCTCCAATAGTGTAACCCAAATCAACAAAAAACAAAGAGGTACAGTTTGTGAGTTTGTGACGTTGTAGGGGGTAATCTCTGGATCTACTGAACCTATTTTAAAAATTCTTTCACCAGTGGAAAGCTACATTATTCCCGAGTGACATAGGGTATATCTGATTGTGATTAATAATAAGTATTTTTTAATTTTTTTCTTATGCCCACTGAAGTGGGCACGGGTCAGCAAGTTATTAATTAATTTGCTTTGTGGAGCTAAGCCGTGGCATCACTTATAAGAACTTGCTGAAGACCCGCGCTGATTGTAAAACTATAATTATGCTGACGAAGGACATCGTAATTAATTGATATGTAAATTATCTTGGATTTTTGTTATCTTATCTTGAATATATACTTTTACTTCTTTCTTTCTATTATTACGCCACTGGTCGACCATTATGACGATATTGTAATAGCAGAATTGGGCCCAACTATGCGGATCCGTGATTTAGCATTACACATTACTCTAGTTCCATAGTACTTACTTGAGCAGCCATGACCCGTTGTCTTTCTGCTATGAGGGTACACTTTGCGCAGACGCAGTCCCGCCACCGGCAGTAGCGCTTGTGTCCCTTAAGAGCCGACACCACGCCGTGGTTGCGACATCTCGCGCATTTCGGCGTGCGCTGCAAAGAAAGGGATGATATTTATTCAAGAACTAGCTGTTGGCCGAGACTTCGCTCGTGTTGATGTTACCGTACATTTTTCCGGGATAGAAAGTAGCCTATGTGCTATCAGAATATAATCTATCTCTGTGCCAAATTTCATCCAATCCTGTTCGGCCATTCTGGAGTGATTGAGCAACAAACATCCAACATTAAGTATAGAAGAATGCAACAGCCAGTATTTTCGTTCATAGCTGGAGTACCTACAGTAGACAGGCTGACAGCCAACTTCATGGAAAGTGCTTATCATCTCCTATGTACATTTACAACATTGAAGGTCCCGGTCCTGAAGGAAATTCCCATACCGTGCCGTGGGAATACCGCAACTAGGAGCTTATTTCAAATTCATTATTTAACTATTTAATAAGAAGCCACTTAGAAAGTAACGCAATCATCTGGGCTGCACATGAAACTAAATATTATAATCTCATGTTGGAGCGCATACAAAATAAATTGACTAGACTTTTATACCTAAGACTTATGGTATTTACCCATTTTATCCTTTGATGTACCTTACCTTGTTTTTCTTATGCATGGTTGGGTATAATAATTTGGCATCCAGACGAAAGTTTGCATTGGTTACTCCTACTTATTTAAATTGTTAAGAGGTAAATTGTTTAACCCAGATGTATTGGCTGAAATCAAATTGAACATTTCAGCGCATTTTGTGATGAGACGTAGGCAGCCACCAATGTTCGTAGTACCATACGGCAGGACCAACTCGCTTAATAAGGCGCCGATGACACATGCCTTGCGAACATTGAACAAGTTATGTCAACAAATTGACATTTTTATTTGTACTGTGACTGAGTTCACAAGAACTGCATATTATATGTTATGACGATTGAATATGTGTATATATAATGTATTATGTGTACCACGCTATCGTATTGGTGACAACTGTAATGATAGCGATGTTTGTAAGTTAATAAATAAATAAAATCCCTACCTACCTACGGTGTGTAAGTGAAATTTTGACAACCGTTATGTACGTGAGCGAAGCGGTTCAAGGAAGTGGGGACGAACGCCTACCCAATAGCCAGTCCTGCGGTGGTAGAAAGACAATGAATGCACCAACCGTAATTTTTTTATTGCGAAGCTGCTAAACCGGCAGACGCCCTACCTTATGGAAAGTGGTTATTATCACCTATAGACATGGGCTGTGGGCTCTGTTCCAAAATATCTTGGCCAGCACTTTCTATCGCTTGGGATTACACTGCTGATTTGTCTCGGGACATTTCACGTACTTGTTGAAGCACATGTTTTGCAGCAGGTTGCTCCGTTTTCTGTTCTGCCCTTTTTTAGCAGGGGAAATCCGATTAGAGGACCATCAGTCGCAAGAGGGGATATCGCGGCCCGTTTGTAAATTCACCTCGGGGTGGCACTAGCATCCCCGTAGGAATGCTATGCTAACCTCTAGCCAATCTTCGGTCGTTCCTTACCCGGGCTGTGGGCTCGCTTACTCATCCATTTCCAGCCCGGACGGTCCATTCTCCCCCTAATGTATTTGAGTCTTAATACTCGAACTAAGCTGGGCGGGTCGGTTAATATTTAAATACCTTAAGGGCGTTCGCTATCTCGCTCACGCATTACATCATTTTGGAAGATGTAAATTCACAGAACTTATTTACGATAAAGTCGTGGTAGCGTCATGACTAGCCCATGCGTTCCAAACTGAAAAGGGCGCGGGTTCGATCCTAGCCGGAACGCATGCACCACTTGGGCAGTTTTCTAACCTAATGTGCATATTGTTAAAATTACCACAAGCTAATAACGGTGAACGGTGAAACCGAAATTGAATTTTGTAAGTGGTCGAAAACGCAATTATTAAACCTCTGTCTTGGACATTGATAGAGGTGCCCCGGAAAAAAAAACAGAATTATTACTATTATTTTAGACTTGTGGGTAGAAAAAGTAGGTAGAAAAAGGAAGCACCCGGAAAACATAGTGATGCAACCTGCACATCGAGATAACCGATGTGTCAAACCTGCCAAGCCGCCTTAGACAAGCGTGGCGGGTATGCTGTCCGTTCCCCTATAGTGCGAGACCCAAGCCCAGCAGTGGGACATTTATGGGCTGCTATTATTATATATATATATATACAAAAAAACGTTATGTTTTCGTATAAATTTCTATATATAAAAAATAATTCTTGAGAAAAAAATATTTTTATGTATGAGATATTGTCTGAATCGAAATGTGAATCAAAATTTTATTGTGAAACATTCGTAAATAATAAAATTTGATAGATTTTTACTATGTTCGATTTATTTTATTACATGTACAACTTTAAATATTATTAGTCTCTAGAATTTTCTTAGGCATAAATATTTTATGTTCATTAGTTCTAAATTAATTAATTTAAACTAAAATTGAACGCTGGTGCGTTGCCCTAGGTGCAAGTCAGCCTTTTGGTCACACCAGATCTGAATTAGACGCGATGAGAGGTCTCGATAAAATTTTGATAACATTTTCTCCGTGCAGGAACGGAAAAATAATACTAATTCCTGCGGCCGGGCGGCCTCTCGTAAAAGGCGACAAAACAACCCGTAGCCAGGTGGTAGGGCATCTTCCCGACTGGATGGCTACCACCCCTGGTCTAGAGTACGCCGCCATAACAACTCTGAGTTGTGTTCCGGCATCAGTGGCCAGGTTCCAGTTTCTCCTTCAAAGCCGGCAGCACATTGGCAGCACCTCCGGTATTTCTAATATCCATAGGCGACTGGAACCGCTTTCCATCTCAGTTGGGCCGTCAGCCAGTCTGCTGTGCTTCAGCAGTAAAAAACATCGTAAATTTTTAATTAACTTTATTGGGTAATAACATAATTAATATATAATATAATATAATCTATCTTATAAATATGTATATATACAAATTAAAATTAAATTATAAAATCTAGTGCCAGACCGCTGTCAGTTGGAAACGTGCCCAAAAGACAGGCCACATTACCTCGCTGTATCGCAACGCTAATGCGTTGTCCGAGGTACAGACCAGTCTTTTGGTCACGTGAGACGTCTACCAGGCGTTTCGCTATGTCTCGATAAAGTTTGTGCACCTCAGGCCCCCATGATCCCAGGGTCTCGACCCCAAAAACCGCAAATATGTAACCATTTCCGGTGGTGGAATATTTGCGGCATCTTAGGGCCTCCTGCTGTGCAGCAGCTGTACCAGCTGACATGCTAGTGGCTGAAAGATGGGACGCGTCCCATCCTCCAGGGCACCAATGACATACCATCGTGTCTCTTGCCATCGTCGCGGCACAAGCCGTTCGGTTCTAGAACGGCAGGTACCCCGGCGTTTATTTTATTGTAATACGCATTTGTCGTATGGAAATTCTATAAAATCGTATCTTCAATAATGTAGCCATGTGTGAGCCAGATAGCGAGCCCCATTTAGGTAGAGCCTTAACAAAATACTTCTGTTGCAAAAGGCCAAATGAAACTATAATTATCAAGTATAATATTAAACATTAATTCAAAGTCTCACACAATATAGCATTATCCTTACACGATCTTTATGGGGTTGGGTTATTGTGCCGGTATTAATGGGGACAAATTAATAACAGTAGCAACATTACGGAAATGACACTTGATACGGTTATTTGTAAGAGTTTTTGGCGGGAACGTAAAGGGCACGTTGTCCTTTGCAGTTTTATTTTCTAAAAATGTGTAATTAGTACTTTAAAAATGAAAATTAGTTGTAGGATAGTTTTTAAGTAATAATTATGTTTTGTGAGAATTGTGAATTGTGTTGATAAATGTGGCCTTTCGAGTTGACACAAAAACTCCGTTGATTGGCCTCAGTCGAAGACCCGCTTGATGGAAAGCGGTTACCATCGCCTATGGACATTTGCAACACCAAATGTGCTACAAAAGCGCTGCTGCTCTCTTAAGGGAGACTGGAACCTGGTCACTAGTGCCTGAACACAACTCAAGGTTGTTATGGCAACATACTTGAGACCAGGGGTAGTAGCCATCCAGTCCGGCAAATGCCCTACCAGCTGGCTGTAGGGTTGTTTTATCGCCTCTTACGACAGGCCGCTCCAACGCAGGAAATTGTATTCTTTCTCCTCTTGTTGTAGGTTGTCGATGACGACGAGGAGACACACCAGTCATGCGCAGACTTATATTACGAGCAGTCTAGCTCATTGATTATTGTTTATGTAGTAATTAAAATTATTATAAAGTAAAACTAAAATAAAAAATAACGTAATATAGTAAAAACTAAACTAAATCAAATTTATTAAATACTATAGTACATGCAAATAATTTGTTATTCTATAAATTTGTCTGTATTGTACAGTCGTATCTTTTTTCTGCTCCACCTACATCGCCAGATTAGTTAAGAATTTCTTTTAAGCGAGGTTGCCTGGAAGACATTGCTTTTAGCGATAAGGCCGCCTGTTGTTTTGCCAAGAAGTATTGTAATTATGTATTTTGTTTATTTTGGTGAGCAATAAAGTGTTATCTATCTATCTAAATACTAAAAATAAACAATATCTATATATACATATAATAAAATTGAAGAGGTCAAATTTCTGTACAATGAAAAAAAATGCTAAAAACCGAGTCAGGGGGGTGAAAAAGTGAAATAGAACTAATTTAGATATTTTTCTAATTTTTTGTTTCTCTGTTTGTCTGTTTGTACCGGTTAATCGCCGAAAAGACTGGACCGATTTAAATGAAATTTTGTATGGTGGTAGCTTATATCCCTGGTTACATATAGGATACTTTTGATCCCGAAAAATTAGAGTTCCCGTGGGATAGTTAAAAAACCACACCACGCGAACCAAGTCGCGGGCATCAGCTAGTTATAAATAAGTTAATATAAACTAAACTATGTAACGAATCTCTGTCAGAGGGAAGCGTACACAACGCTGTATGGCTGTATGTATCACGGGTGGTATCAAGCTTCTTACGAATTTCTTTGAGGAAACCCTTTACCGATGGACCCCACGGAAACAAATATTAGGTTGGGAAAGAGTTTCTTCGCATTTTATATAAAAATTCAAAAGGTTTTTTATAAAGTTTATTTACATTTGACTAAAGTATGTAGGTGACATTTTGTTGGATAACTTTTTGCCATCTTGTAGGTAGGGACGTGATCCCACTGCTATAAAAATTTTGTGGCTTCTGATCAAAAAACTGTGACAAGTGGTTTTGGCAGTCCTCTCGTGATGTTAACCTGACACTGCCTAAGGAATTCTGCAGATACCGAAACAGGTGAAAATCTGAAGGTGCAAGGTCAGGACTATACGGCGGATGCATTAACACCTCCCAGCCAAACTCTCGTAATTTTTGCTGAGTGGCTAAAGATGTGTGAGGTCTAGCGTTATCATGGTGAAAACCACACCCCTTCTGTTGATTAATTCCAGCCGCTTTCTCTCAACTTTTTGCTTTAATCTCATCAGTTGTTCGCAGTACAGTTCAGAATCGATGGTCCTGCCTGGTGGTAACAGCTCATAATGAATAATGCCCTTCTAATCCCACCATACACACAACATCACCTTGTTGCGAGTTAACCCGGATTTCGCCACAGTCTGTGAAGCCTGACCGGCCTTTGACCACGATCTTTTTCGCACGTTCTTGTCGTACGTGATACACTTTTCATCACCAGTTATCAGCTTCTTTGTTTGACAAAAATAAATTAGAAACTCCCACATGTACGATCCATAGTTTACAATAGTTTAGTGGGGCAAAGTATAATGCTCTTCAACAAAATCCCAAAAAACGTTCAAGAGCTATCAACAAATTTTAAAAAATATGAAGCAACGTTTGTGCGAGAAGGCTTATTATACGACGAAACTTTTTTCGGACTACCGCACCGAATGGTTACAACGCGTTCGCTACCAAGCTCTTGAAATGAAATGAAATATTTATTCTTGCATAAATGTATTGTATACAGGTATATATGTATATTGTATACAGGTGTTATTCCTAGAAATACATGGTTCAGTACATTTTACCGGTTTCACTGGTGTGCAAGTAGCAAGATCTTAATCGTCATTATTTAAGTAGTGAGTTCCTATTTATTCTGTTAAATACCTTTTATGTAACCTGGATAATACTTATTAATTATATAGATATCTGTTTTTAATTAAATTGTTATTCCAATCTGTGTATGTCAATTTTTTAATATCTGTAATTAAAATATTATTATTAATTATGTATTGATATTATGTTTCAAATTTGTCATTAAGGAATTCGTTTGTGGAATAATATGATTTCTCTATTAACAATTTCTTTAGTCTGGTTTTAAATATATTTAATGGTATTGTTTTTAACGGTTTTGGTAGTTTATTAAATATTGTAGGTGCCATTTCGTAAACACTCTTTTCCAACAGTGCCGTATTATATCTATTAACACTGAATACATTTGATTCTCTTTTTCTCAAATTTTCATGACGTGGCGGTTTTATTTTAAATAGGTGGGGATTTATTTTAACGAGCTGCGCAATCTCGTATATATACAGACAGGGCAAGGTTAAAATTCTTAATGATTGGAAATGAGTCTTGCAACTGTCTCTGGGACCCAAATTACAGATGGATCGTATACATTTCTTTTGTGCTATAAATATATGATTTTTGTCTGTGGAATTACCCCAAGATATAACTCCATACCTTAATATAGATTCAACATAGCTATGGTAAGCAATCAATACAGTATCTCAATTTACAAATTTTAAGAGTTTATAAAGAGCGTACGAAAAACTATTTATTTTTTTACATAATTGTTCAACATGTGTTTTCCACGTTAGTTTATTATCAATAAATAATCCTAAAAACTTGGTATGGTCTTTCAGTAATCATTCATATAAATTGCTTTGTTGAACCTTGTATTAGTATAAACTACATTTTAAAAAAAGACGAATAATAATAATTATGAAGTAAAGATATCTTGCTGGGGAGTTTGTTGCGCCGCTTCTTCTCCTTAAACATTAATTAAAGTTGCTATGGGAGCGCATGACTTTCAATAAGTAATCTGTAAGATTCCGTTTTGAAATATAATATATATATATGTATATAATATTATAATATCAGCCCATAAATGTCCTACTGCTGGGCTCGGGCCTCCCATTATAGCAGTGGTTCTTAACCTTTAAGTCATGGGGGACCATTTTACCAAATTTCTGTCTTCCCAGGGACCGCCCGGTCGGTTATGTATATATATATATATATATATATTCTTTGTATTTGTCTCTATCTAATAAAGCACGTATAATTTTAGAACTAGCATGCATTTATTTATTATTTTAAAAATCTAAAAATTGTAATGTAAGTTACGGATTTTAAATTTAATGAGATTTTTGTGATTGCATTGTCTTTGCGCGGTTTTCGTTGTGATGACTCGACACAACACGTCAGGACACTTGTTTATTACGATGGCTTCGCGGACCACTTGGAATGCCTCCAGGCCACCAGTGGTCTGCGGACCACCGGTTAAGAACCACTGCCTTATAGGGACGGACCGTATACCCGCCACGCTTGTCCAAGGCGTCTTGGCAGATTTCACACAGCGGTTATCTCGATGTGCAGGTTGCATCACGATGTTTTCCTTCACCGTTGTTAACATGTGGTAATTGTAACAATATGCACATTAGATCAGAAAACTGACTAAGTGGTGAATGCGTTCCGGCCAGGATCGAAACCGCGCCCTTTTGAGATTGGGACGCGTGCGCTAGCCATTACGCTGGCCGTTTTGAAATAAATACATTTATTTATAATAAACTACATTTAAACGGCTTTAAGGGCGGCAATTTATTTGTCTATTATTATTCCGACGTTTCACTAGCCGTGATCACGGCTAATCCTAATTAAATTTAATATTTATTTCGTTGGAAAGTTTACGATAACGCTACTAGTTACGTTTTGTGCATGTGTCAGCCATACCGTCTTATTTGAAATAAACTTTAAACAACAATGATTTAAATAACAATCATTGTAAATGATCTCCCAGAGGAGCTGCAATCAATGTACAAAAGTAACCATAAATCGATCAAATATAATCTGAAAAGATTCTATATTGATTCCCAAAGCGGACCATCAGGCTCACACGTGCAGACCTGGGACTAAAAGAGAATATACTAGAATGATGATAACACCGCTTTTACTATCAAATCAGAACTAAACACTAGAATGACGATAACAATTACTCCCCTCTGCTCCTATTTTTGATATATCAATATTGTGTACAGGACTCTGCGGCACGAATAAGCCCATGAGGTTTCTGTGCCACATTCAAATGTGTTTCTAATATGTATGAATGTAAGCATATTGGATAAAAAATTATCAGACTATCGGCCTCTGCAGTTTAGTGGTTAAAAATTTTGCCCGCATTGTTGCACTGGGTTCACAGAATCCCGGGTTCAATTGCCGGCAGGATAAATGTTGTAAAACAAACTTTCTACTATTTATTCTAGTCTGGGTATCTGTAATGTACCCCAGCGTTGTAGCAATATAAAATGTCTGTCGATTTATAATAAAAAAAAAGAAACCGACTTCAAGAGTAACTAACTAAAAGGCATAAAATATTTTTTCTATGACATCTTGAACTCGGTGCCAAGCAAACCATAAAAATTACTACATTTTGCAATATATTGTTGTTGTAACAATGTATATGGTAAATTTTACATAAATAAAGAAACAACAAAGTAATGGTTGAACATGCATAAAAAAATTTACGTGACGAATTATAAACTCTTCCTTTTTTAAAGTCGGTTAAAAAAATTACCCCGCCGGGTTTTGAACTCGGATCCTCTAGCAATAAGTTCTAGTGATTTAAGCAGATTCAACATCCAGACCAGTACATTACAGAAGCAGGATGTAAAACATTTTTTGTTAGATAGTTCTTACTAACCTGATACCTTTCCGACGCTCTTAGGAAGAACGGCGGCAATGCAGCCAAAACCGGGTGTTGAACTAGTTGTGACACATCTACACCGTTAGGCAAAGACATTTCCATTATAATTATTTTAAAAATTAAACTATATATTTACAATATTAAGTCCTACACTTCCGCCATTACGAGTTTAAAAAAATGCATTAAAATGTAACAGTCACTGGCTAAAATTAGGTATATCACTTTTTAACAAGAATCTTTTGTTTAAACACACAGAATAAAAATCTTACGTCTTTTTAGTTCAACTTCAAATAAAAACTATTTTATCATTAAAAATACAACTTTATAACAATGTTCACAAGGCTTTGGGAGAGTGTCACAGTATTTTATTTAATAAAAAATATTTAAATTCATATACAGAATTCAAAATTAAAATTAAATCACAGAAAAGTCAATTTTAAAACAAACGCTCAATTGCCACTTCCGAAACTATAACTCACTAAAGTTTTTTCTTGAAAATAGAATTTATAATTGTCACATTAAAAAATGGAACTTGACACATAGGTCAAGTATCAAATATTCAATTCGTAAATGGAACACAGGGTGACGACGACCCGCGACGCGTTGTAACGAACACTGTTGCTTCAGCCTTCAATATCTACGACGGAACAGTTGCTAGAGCGAGTGAGTGGGACGGCAAAAGAGCGATACGACACACTGTATTCTTAAAATATCTCCATCCCACTCTAACTATAGTGTTAACTGTATATTTGTATCATTCGGTTATATAAAATGTTCTAAGATGAGAGCTTATAACGGACCAATAGAAACGCAGAGGCGGGGAATCGCGGCGCTGTGATTGGTCGATTTAAATGAAACTTACAATTGAGTGACTTTTTTTATAAACTTTGAACAATATAGGCTATTGAATTAAAAACATTATTATGTTCTTTGTATTAAGCTTTTATTTATTTGTAGTAATGAGATCGTTTTTTTGATAAGTTCTTTTCTCTTTGTTGGCCATTTTTGTTTTTATACATGCTTTTGTGTGTGGGTTTGTTCGATTCATAATAGGAATCTTAAGTCTACTGAATGATTATTATAGTGGGTTGTTTTTTATTCCAAATTTAAGCTTCTAGTTATGTGATAAGATAACTAAATGGTTAAAAAATATACAATATTACTATGAGTAAGATCTGTAACATCAAAATTACCGATATATGCATGTTACATAAAAGTCTTGGAAGTAATGGCTATGTAAGACATACGCGTGAGTTCGAATACTGGCAGCAAAGCAGAAAGGCAGTCTTTCCTACAATGATAACTGGTAGTAATTGAAGCCTTCGCTAATAACGGCTATATCAACCTACTACATATAACTTGAACCTGTTTCGTGTTGAAAAAATAATAAGTAGCTACCCGATATTTATTAACCCCTTTCATTACTGTTTCCTGAACTTTTCGTTGATATCGTTTCCCATTTTATCTAAGGTCGATGACATGTCTGCAAGATCAGCGTGTTTTCAAGAGTCTACCAGAATGAAGGTTGTTATAATTATTAAAATAAAAAAGATTTGTAGTTGTAGTAGTAAACAAGTAACAATGAACAATCATTATCTTTGTTTTTTTTAAATAATCGGCAGACAAACACACACATGGTATAATATCTCCAAGTTAAGCAAGTTATGCTTGTGTTATGGGTATTGTACAACGGACTACTCTGAGTCCGTCCCAGAGACCCAGCCCAAAGTAAATAAGAGAAAGTTCGTTTCCGAAATTTACCATTGCAGGAATCGAACCCAGAGCCTATGCTCTCTCTCCAGCAAGTTCGGGCGCCTAAGACTTAACCCGCTCGACCACAGAGGCCGTCAGGTCTCTATATATATACAGTATATCTATAGGTATATATTACACACCTATCCCCTTTGTTCCATTTCTATTGTCTCGTCCTTCTATCCCTTCCCGTTTATTCAAGAAGACGGCCTCTGTGGTTGAGCGGGCTAAGTCTTTGCTGGCTTACCTCACTGCAACGCAGAGGCTCCGGGTTCGATTCCTGGTATAGTAAATTTCGGAAATGTATTTTCTTCGTTGTTTACTATGGTCTGGGTGTCTGGGATTGGCCACAGAATGGTCCGTTGTATATTACCCATAACACAAGCGTAACTTGCTTAATTTGGGGATATACAGTGTGTGTTTGTCTGCCGATTTATATTTATATTATATATATTCAATCCTAAAGGCTCTCAAGGCGTTGGTTTCGCTCCTGATGTTGCAAATGTCTATATACGACGGTAGTTGGGGGCATCTCCTGAACGGCATCGGCACGTTTCTTAAAACTCATGCTACATCATTCAATTTTGATTATAATGTCGCTGATTAATGTTCATTATTGTTACCAATAAGACACTTGAAACGGAGAAATTCTTATATAAGATGTAAGATTTAAAAAAAACATAGTTGCGGCAAATGAATACGGGAGACTTACCCAACTACTTTCCATTAGGTGGGCTGATCTACATATTTGCTAGCTTCGTAACAAAAGATAAATACGGAACCCCTTACTATCAATTGACTGACTCGCGCTTTGCCGATTGTTTCTGGATTATTAAGCGTAAAACTTAGCTCCACAGAAATAATCGTAAATGCATCAGAACAATACAATTTTAACAAAAACCGCGGTTAACTTCTTTTGCTGTTCAATCGTCATTATTTTATATCATTTTATTGATCGTGACGTGATATTTCTTTGTTTGAATTGCGAACGAACTCTTTTGTATTAATACAAAAAATAATAGCTTTTGAAGTAAGAAAGCGGCCAGTATTATTTTTAGATTATTTAATGTATGCTATTTTGACTTTTAAAACAATTACTTTGGTCTTTTATACAAAGTTTTCTAAAAATTATTTATTTCAACAAAAACCACGATTGAAATTGAAATTGTTTTGCTGTTAAATCGTCATTATTTAACACCTTAGAAAGACGGAGTCTCAGACTCTTCGAGTGAAGCCGGCTAAAAGATGCCGAACTTAGAATAGGATGCCGATCGCGCCGCACTGCATTACGAGATTTCAGATTTACGAATTAAGCTTTTCGAATTAGTAGGGATAAAGGTGGAATGTTTTCCAGTAGATACATTACTACTAACCAAAGAGACGCAAACTACGTGTATAGTAGACACATAATTTTAAAGCTGATTTACATTAATGTAGCTACTGACTTCAAATCCGGTGGAAGCTAGTGCTACTTCATACTTGCATCGTATAAATTGATTTGAAGTCAGTACAGCACAACCAAGTCAGTACTGACTTCAATATTACCGATTAAATATTTTAAAGTCAATCCGCTCCCCAAGTCAGTCCAATCATTATAAATCAGCATTTACGCACACAATTTTAAAAAAATACTTTCATTTGACGCTTCTGTTAACGTAGGCTTCGTCTATGCTTTTTTTTCGTCCGAGCAATACTGAGCATATATCCTATCAAACACAGACTTAATAAAAACTGAAAGCATTTATTTGATATCAAAAATCTTGAATATCGAATACGAGCGCTCGAACATAACACCCTTCAGTAATACATTGATAATTATACTCTTTGGCCACCCCCAGCGAAGGAGGTTGCCACCCGCCTCTCATTGTAATTTAAATCGAATTCCCGCCAAGTAAATTGAAATATTTCAATTTAGAACGCACCTTCCGCTTGTGACGTTCGATGTTTGAATTCGAATTTAGAATCAAGATTGTTACGGCGGGACAGCTTTTTTTTTATCGCTTCTAGGCCTTTTAGCAAAGCTCATAGTGTAGAAACATTTCAATTTAGAACGCACCTTCCGCTTATGACGTTCAATGTTTGGATTCGAATTTAGAATCAAGTTTGCTTCGGCGAGACAATCTTTTTATTTCTTTTTTATCGTTTCTAAGCATTTTAGGTAAGATCATAGTGTAGAGATATATCAATTTAGAACGCACCTTCCGCTTCTGATGTTTTATGTTTGAATTCGTATTTAGAATCAAGGTTGCTACGGTGAGACAGTTTTTATTGCTTTTTATCGCTTCTAGGCCTGTTGGCTAAGACCATAGTATATAGTTATGGTTTTTTTTCAAACGTGTAAAAGGGTTTCATATTAATCCATATTTCCATATTAATATTACAACTACGAAATAATACTGTTTGTTGCCTTTTTACTATTGAAAGAATGAATGGATCTTAATAAAATTTAGAAAGGTGATAAGACCTAACTTGGAAAAATGCCGTAGGCTATTTTTTATTAACAATCTTGGAGGGGATTATAATTTTCCCCGTAATTCCTCGAGTTGGGGATGAATACTGGAAATAACACTTTAACATGAAAAACACAACTTAGTTATTATTGGATATGATAATAAAATATTAAATTTAGTATCTATATATACCTATACTTATATATTATAAAGAGGAAAGATTTGATTGTTTGTTTGTTTGCATTGAATAGGTTCCGAAACTACTGAACCGATTTGAAAAATTCTTTCACTGTTGGCAAGCTACACTATCCCCGGGTTACATAGGCTATATTATATTTTCAAAAAAATTAGGGATCCTTACTAAAACTCCAATAATGTAACCTAAGGTGTAAAAAAAATACCTAAAATATTCTTTACATCGCGTGCGCTGCGAAAACTAATGATGATAAAATAAAATAATGTACTACGACTTTGCAGAACACATCGTTATTTACAAAAAGTATTGCGACAGCATATGTCTAACTATTATAGTTATGCCACAAAAGTGTTCTTTTATATTTAAAATTTAATTGAAATGCCGCCGCTAGAAAAGGCTCTTTATTTGTATCTTGGTATTCATCCTTATCAAAATAAATTACTTCATATTCAAGTTTGCTTTAATACCTTTATATAAGTTTTGAATGATTCAATTCGGACATTCTATTCGAAAGATATCACGAGTTTAAAAATGTAAGTATTAGAAAAAAGTTGCGTGATCGCCGCTCACCTTGCTCGGCTAGCTAGGCAGCACCTTATGCGATGTAGGCGTCACTGGGGTACGGGCCGTACGGGAGGATAAAAATTTTGAACTCGCTTAGTAGGTAATTAAACTCAACAAAAAAGTTAGATACCCGTGCGAAGCCGGGGCGGACCGCTAGTTATGAATAAAACTTCGCTAGGTTTTGCCTTAGGATGTATCAACATGAAATCTACAGGAGATGTAAACACAAATGACGAGACTGTATAGTGGGCGATCTTTGCCTTTTCTTCAAATAATGAAGTACAAAAATACTATAGTCTAGCCCCCGAGACGAACGAAGTCCCACGGAAAATAAAGGAACTAAAATGGCAGCTCCGCTATTTGATAGAATTTTGTTCATAGAGTAGTCAGGAAATAAAATTACAGCTTTAATTATGGAATATTTTGTATTTATATGAATGCAGCGCCGCGTCTGTGTGATTTCTTTTGTGGCGCGGACTCTACACTCTACGAATTCTATATTTGAATTTTCAAATCTGATTATGTCGTTAGAGAATGTGAACCTTACTTTACACAACTAATACTTGCCATGCAGATACAGGTGATCTCGTGGGGGGGGGGGGGGGCGCAGTCAGGCTATTGGGGAGGGAGAGGGAGATCCGCGCAAATGAGAATTCCGGAGCGCAACGATCAATTCGTGAAATGTTCACATTTCGCAAACGTCTCAACTTGGGTTGTAGGGATGAGGTTTTTTCGATGAGTAAAAATCGATAGTTTACAACGTATGAAAATAGTTTGTTTTTATATTTGACAAATACTATATTTATTGCCTCTGTGGTTGAGCGGGCTAAGCCTTTGCCGGCTTACCTCACTGCAACAAAGAGGCTCCAGATTCGATTCCTAGTACGGTAAGTTTGGGAAACGATTTTTCTCCGTTATTTACTATGGTCTGGGTGTCTGGGATTGGCCTCAGAATTATCCGTTGTATGTTAACCATAATGCAAGCGTAACTTGCTTAATTTGGGGATTTCCAATATAATATTTTATGTATAGTTAGTAATATTGTTAATTGAAATAAAATTTTAGATTTTAGTATATTTGTAGCATTTACTTTTATAGTTAAAAACCTTTTTTTAATAGAAGAAATAACAAAAATGTTTAGGTTTTTTTTAGCAAGCAAAAGAAAATAAAATGTATATAATTGAAAATTTTATACATAAATATCAAGATAATAAACATAATATGTGAACCTTCGTAGGTATTCTGGCAGCTCTTAGTGCAAAAATTGAAATAAAAATTACTAAGCCCAACTTTACACACTTGGAAGTTTTGCACGCGTAAGAGGTTTTCACAGTTTACACCCAGTAAACTCTGAAAACCTCTTGTCTCATATTCTATTTCTTTTAGGTAGTATTCTTACACACTTCTATTTATCCTCTTCATACTCGTACATTACAATAGTATTACTTACATATTAATACGCTATTTAACTCACTGTAGAAATGAAGTTATAATTTGCAACGTCCATACAAAATCTAGGTGGATTCAATTCGTTTTGTAAGATGTTAAAAATTATTTCGTTTGATATGATTGATGACTTTATATTATAAAAGCTTTTATATTACAAAAGCCTTTATATTACAAAAGCTTTTATGAACAACATCGAACAATCGACATCGATAAACGGGCATCCTTACGAAGCGTGGGAGCGGAGCAAATATCTTGGCAAGCGTTAAAATGAAATGTTCGCAATTTGAATATCGTTCTGCGAAACCCCCTCCCCCTTCCCGCACACCCCGCGTTCATCCCACGATAGCGCAGATGTTCGGTCGTAGAACGTAATACCACGCTTAAACGAATGCTTGTGATGATTATTCCCGGTTGCAAATCATACATTGCTAGTAATGTAGTTAATTGCGAGACAAGTGAAAATTAGTATCACATCTTTATAATAATAACAGCATATAGACGTCCCACTGCTGGGTTCGCGCCTCCTATTTATAGGGGGGCACGGCATACCCTCCACTCTTGTCCAAGGCGGATTAGCGGATTTGACACATCGATTAACTCGATGACCAGGTTTCATCAAATGTTTTCCTTCACCGTTAGCGATTGGTAATTGTAACAATAGAATAGAATAGAAAACACTTTATTGTTCACCAAATAAACAATTACAGAATAAATAATTACAATAATTTAACGGCAAAACAAAAGGCGGCCTTATCGCTTAAAGCGATGTCTTCCAGGCAACCTGACTGAAAGGATACTTTTAACAACTTATGTCTAGGTATAATTAAACTAAAAAGAAGTAAAAATAAAAAAGCAAGAACAGCACATCGTGGACAGTAAACAACTAAGTTAAGAAGAATAGAAAATTATATATTTTATTATAAACTAAGGTAATGGTTTTTGACAGATTTTTTAAATATGGCAAGTGATTTAGCTTTTCTGATATCTGCGGGTAAAGAATTACAAAGGCAAACAGCCTGCACAGCGAAGGATTTGGAGTAAAATGTTGAAGAATGTGCAGGTGCCTTTAACAGGAGGTTATTAGAGGAGCGCAAATCGAAGGTGTGTGTTGTATGAAGGAAGTTGAAACATTCCTTAAGATAAAGAGGAGTGTAGGGTATAAATAGTGAACGATATAATAAATGTAGAAGATGAGCATTCCAGCGAAGTGAGATTGGCAGCCACTTTAGTTTTTTGCGATATTCAGAAATGTGGTCATATTTTTTTAAAATCCAAATATGAATCTAAAACAAACATTTTGAAGACGCTCAAGTTTGATAAATTGGTCTTGGGTAATATTAAGATAACAGGCATCCGCATAGTCAAGGATGGATAGTGTGATAAATTGGTCTTGGGTAATATTAAGATAACAGGCATCCGCATAGTTAAGGATGGGTAGTAAAATTGCTTGAACAAGCGAAATCTTAGTGACGGTTGGAAGAAATTTTTTTAGTCTTCTGAGTGAGGATGCAAAGATCCTGCGACTTAACTCGATAATCTGGGGTCGCCAACACAGTTCCTTGTCGATGATTACGCCGAGATTCTTGACTTGATCACTAATAGGAATATACGTATTATGAAACATTACATCATACGTATAGGGAGTAATTCAAAATCTATTTGGGAGATTGTTTGAGAGTTACCGATAATGATAGCCTGAGTCTTACCAGGATTAACGCTAAGTTCGTGAGAAGTACTCCAGTTGTGTATACAACTCAAGTCGTCATTAATAACCTTAATAGCATCATGTAAGGTTTCCTTTGGAGCCTGGGTATAGATCTGCAAATCGTCTGCACAGAGATGATAGAAAGAAGATAGATTTTTGGAGAAGTTATTTATAAAAATAGAAAATAAAAGAGGAGATAAAACGCCGCCCTGAGGAACGCCAGATGATAGATCTTGCCATGTTGAAAACATGTCATCGATACGGACACGCTGCCGGCGTTCGACCAGGTAACTGTGAAATCAATCAATTGCAGTTGGAGATATGTTGAGAGAGCGGAGAATTTCGATAAATATATCAAAATACACATTGTTAAATGCACTGCTAAAGTCGAGCAGTAACAGAACAGTCACTAAACCTTTGTTGTTGTGCTGTGGCCTGGTCGAAACCCAGACTGAAAAGGATTCATGAGAAATTGTGTGTTGAGGAATATACTTAGTTGATCATAAACCAAACGTTTTTTTAGAGAAAGTAAGATAGATATAGGGCGGAACTCTGGGAAGGATAAGGGATTAGGTTTCTTGGGTAAGGGGATAACTTGGGCTTCTTTCCATACAGCAGGATGTATACCAGTAGATATGGAGTCATTAAGGATTTGGGAAATGGTAAGACTGATGATGTCAAGAATGGGGAGTATCATGTTTCGACTAATTACGTCACTGTCAACTGCGTTAGAAGTGATTGATTTTAAAGCTTTCACAACATCACATACTGAAAATTTATTGAGACAAAAGGGAGAACAGTGAGGAGTAGGAAGAGAAGAAATGAAATTAAGCGTTTCTGACTTAACTGTCAGATTAAAAGTTGACGTGGTAGCAAAGTGCTGATTCAGAAGATCTATGTATAAGTTTTTAGAATTAGATATAGGTGTAGTTTTACCGACTCCCAGTGATTTAAGAAATTTCCAAACTATTCTAGGATTATTGATATATATATATATATATATATATATATATATATATATATATATATATATATATATATATATATATATATATCTGACAATATGCACATTATGTCAAAAACTTAGTAGTACATGCTATTCGGCCACGATTCGAACCCATACTCTTTGAGTTTGGAACGCATGTGCATTTACCACTAAGCTACCACAGCTCTAACTAGTTAAATATACATAATAGTAAAATGATTTATAATAGTTAAATGTTTTGTAATAAATACCACATTATAAAAAGGTAGTAGTACCTTTTTATAATGTGGTTGTAAAACACATTTTCACAAAACCAAACGTGGTCGTTCCAAAAAATAGTAAATTTTTCAGACACCAGAGTACGTAATGGTATATTCATTTATGAAATTTACCCTGCCGGAAATCAAACTAGAGAAGCCCTGTGTTCCAATGAACTATCTTAGACAAAAATTTTCAGAAGCTCTACCTTGAATTTGCATTTCGATTCAGAGAGCGAAAGAAAATATTATTAACAAACCATTATTTTATAATACAAATTACAGATGCATGAAACTCCTAAACCTACATATTTGTCACACAGCAATGAGTTGTAAAACGATGCTGACTAAAAATAAGAATTTGAGCAATCATTTTAAAAAGACGGTAGTTTTAGCTTTAACCTTAGCGCCCACGGTCCTTAAAAAAGTACTTCAATAAAATAGTGAATAAAGCCCAACACCAAATCCAATTTCGTCAAATGAACGACCAGAGTACTACTCTAAGTACTCCAACTTTAATAATTGCTACTTATTCCAAATTACCACCTTTTTATAAAGTGTTGTCTCCGATCGTATGTTCGAGGTTTTTACTTAATACTTGTGTATGACCAAGCAACAGTGCCAACAAAAACAAAAGAAATTTGTCTTTCTTGACTTAATATCGAACAAAATCGTCGAGTGTGAAAATAAATTTTAATGTATTCATTAAATCTTTACGATTTGTGCTGATATGGTTATCAAAAGTAGGTGCTTATATACTATATTTGTTGTTTATATCAAAACTTTATATGGATTTGAGATATAGTTAAAATTATCTTAATTATAAATTTAAGACCTTTTAATAGACCTTTGGGTTAATAAGAACTATCATAATTGTTTCGAATGTTTTAAATCAATAATAATTAAATAAATGTTTCTATTAATTTTGAAGGATTTTTTTGTTTATTAAGGTTATTTAATTTGTTTAATTTCATTATTTATTTTTTGAAGGTAGTTGGAAATTTGTTGAAAAAAAGGACAAAATAGTCCTTTTTCCTTCTCCTCGTTCACATGATAACACAAGAAAAAAAATATCACTTGTGAGATTACTGCAAGGTGCAATTTTTAAAGTTCAAAGTCTTGGGTTTTCGCCATTGAAACCTTTTTTAAGTACTTTGGGCGTTTAGTTTTTGAAAGCGTTGAAAAACCTGGGCGTCAGGAGGTTATAATAACAATGAATTTTACGTCCTACCTGCCTTTAGAGAGAAGTAAAGGCGGATATTGTGTTGTCGACGTAATTTGGCGGAGACGCGCCAAGGCCGACAGCGAGCAGGCACCGCGCACCTCTCTCCGTATGTGCAGCCAAAGTGTAAAATAGGTTAACCTACAGTTATCATTATTCATATTATTATGAATAATGATAATTGTATCATATTCATACATATTTTGTTAATGAATGACGAACTGTTTTATTATTAAAACAAAATATCTTTATTAAGCCTGTTAAGGAGAACAAAGTACAAAATACAAAAATAAACTTATTTTAAAAGCTAAAAACACTGTACAAAGTGTTAAGTTGTCTCCGACTCTCAAACAATTTCTCTCTGAAATTTACAGGGTTATAATTTATGATTTACATGGAATGCGTATGTAGTCATGTTTATATTTATTAATATGTGTATGTGAAACAAATATAAAATACATTAGTTATCCGTTACCTGCGGCCGGGCGGCCTGTCGTAAGAGGCGAGAAAACAATCTACAGCCAGGTGGTAGGGTATTTGCCCGTCTGGGTGGCTACCACCCCTGGTCTAGAGTATGCTGCCATACCAACCTTTAGTTGTATTCCGGCATTAGTGGCCAGGTTCCAGTTTCCCTTTAGAGAGCAGCAACACATTTGTAGCACCGTTGTTGTTACAAATGTTCATAGACGATGGTAACGGCCTTCCATCAGGTAAACAATAAACAGAAAAATAAAAATAATCGAAATTATTAACACCCAGTCAATTTATTCATAATATAAAAAAATCTCAATATTTCCTATTTGGTATTGGTAGACACATACAATATAATGTTATTATTATCATTGTATGGCTACAAACTAAAATAAAAATTAAGATTACTTAATGTTTTGAATAAATAATAAGTAGTGTGCCAATTATTGTACTGAGGAATGTGTAGGTACTAACTTGTAACAAATACCCCGTTTTACTTAATAGCACGATTTATTAGCGATCACTTTTTACTACAAACAGTGAAATTTCGATCCTTTTTTTAAGTATAAGGTATTGTCCTTTTCGAATATAGAGGCAAAAATATAAAATTGTTGATTTATCGATAAATCATATTACATTCATTACGATCAATGCGCAAAGCGATCCTTGCTGTTCCACCGACCAATCAAGATTCGTACCAGGAAATTTACCTATAGGTAAATAAAAAATTGAGGGTATTCTTTTCAGACTATGCGAATTAAATAAATAAATATAGAATAATAATAATAATCGTAGACAAACACACATATTGTATATTCCCAAGCTAAGCAACTTACGTTTGTGTTATGGGTAATAATGGTGGTACAACGGACCACTCTGGGGCCGATCCCAGACACCCAGACCATAGTAAATAACAGAAAGTTCGTTTCCGAAATTTACCATGCCAGGAATCGTACCCGGAGCGTTTGTGTAGCAATTATAGCAAATAAAAATTTTAAAGAGAATTTATTAGAAACCATTAACATAGTGTACAGAAACAATTTGGTGTCGCAAACAACTGCTGTAGTATAAATACTGTGTTGCAGTTGTTAGCGCCCACTTCCAGACAATTCGTTTGTTATACATTATAAAAAGAAAATTATATTAAATTTATACATTTGTAAATTTTTCGTGTTAATATTTTAAATATATAGATGTGTGAATGGCTGTGTATATGTATGTGGTGTATATTTGTGTGATGTGTGTACAAGTGAACGAGTGAGTGTGTGTGTCTTAGTAGACTAGTGTAGTCAGTTTAGTAACTTCTCGGTGTCGTCATAAGGGAGTTCTATTAGCCAGTTGAATAACTTCAATTTACATTCGCGATGAGTAAGAGAGTATATATTTAGTAACTTATTAGCTCGGTAGTAATTTTTGGGACTAAGAAAGTAAGCATGTCGGTCAGCTAATCGAAGTCGGCATGGTACGAATGTACAAACTAAATCGTATCTTCTTTTATTATATATACTAGGATCAAACGGTAAAATACGGTGCTTATGAAGAACTAACTGCATAATAAATAGTTTCCTTACAGAAAGAACCTTAGACAGAATGTACAGATCGGAAGTCGGAAACCGTATTGGCTTAAACAAAATCACTTTAAGAACTGCTCGTTGAGCTCTTTCAAGTCTTAAGAGAGTTGATTTAGCCGCTCCACCCCAGGCTCTAATGCAATAGGATAAAATAGATTGTCCCAGAGTATAATAGTCTGTTTTTAAAATTTGCATACCAACAACATTCCTAAGTGATTTGAAAACATAAATCAATTTACGCACACGAGAAATTAACACTTGTATTTGAGGTTTCCAAGTCAATGTGTTGTCAAATAAAATACGAGGTACCTTATATAATCTACACGGCTTAATGGGGCAAATGTACAAATAACAGACCGATCAAGCTTACAATTATGAGCAAGAATTGTTAAGGACACAGGAGGCAATAATGAGATGTTAGGGTAAAAAGGAATTGTAGCAAACGCAAGTCCAGTTCATTTAACACATGACAAAACTCTAAGATTTTATTTTCGCCATTTCGCTACTTGATCTTGATAATAAAAAATGAAAATCACAAAAACAAGTGTTAAGTCATTTTCCCTTTTAACCGGTAATATCTTTAATACACACTCGAATTTCGCTTCTCTTTGTGTTTTCTGTTTTAAACATATGACAGGTAGATATAATATAATCATTTATTTAGTTATTACAAAAAACATTACTGCTTACAAACGTCGCAAACTCATAGATTTGGAACGAGTGTACGTACCTATTGTTTGCATTGTTTTTCCTTGGACGATAATTTTGGTACATTACAAACAGGATTTTTGCAATTATAATATCAGCCCATAAATGTCCCACTGCTGGGCCCGGACCTCCCATTATAGGGGGAACGGACAGTATACCCGCCACGATAGTCCAAGGCGGCATGGCAGGTTTGACACATAGGTTCTCTCGATGTCCAAGTTTCATCACGACGTTTTCCTTCACCGTTGCTAGCAAGTGGTAATTGTAACAATATGCACATTAAGTCAGAAAACTGCCTAAGTAGTGCATGCGTTCCGGCCAGGATCGAACCCGCGTCCTTTGACTTTGGGACGCGTATGTTAGCCATTACACTAACACGACTATTTTTACCACGATTTTTGCTTACCTACATAAAAACTTAACTAAATTTTTATATACAATACCTGTATAAACCTTTAATGATTATCTAACTGATAATAATAATAATAATAAATAAATCGGCAGACAAACACACACACTGTATATCCCCAAATTAAGTAAGTTACGCTTGTCGAAGGGGAAGGCTCAAGAAATGTTGGCTTGACATTGTGAAAGATGACATGCGTACCAATGGTCTCAAAACGGGGGATGCAGAAGACCGCGCGAAGTGGAGTAGAAAAAATAGGAAAGCGGACCCTGGGCGTCGGAGCGAAGGCTCCGAACGTAACCGGGATTTAACGTTCGGATGATGATGATGATGATAAGCAAGTTACGCTTGTGTTATGGGTAATATACAACGGACCACTCTGGGGAACCCGGAGCCTCTGCTTTGCAGTGGGGTAAGCCGGCAAAGATTTAGCCCGCTCAACCACAGAGGCCGTCATTATGACTACATACGTTTTAATGGTTTTAAGCGCGGAATTTCATTTATTTAGTTTTTAATTTCGACGTTTCGGCAACTTTTCAGTAGCCGTGATCAGGGAAGACTACTTACAACTACTAGATTGATTGGTTGGTGAACATTTGTTACAAGCATTCGAAAGTCGAAAAAATTTCAAATTTTCAAATAAAGAATGTGAATTCAACCAATTTAGTTACAAGCATTCGAAACAATTTCAAATTTTCAAATAAAGAACGTGAACCCGACCAATGGGTGAGCTCGCAACTGTATCCTGCGATATGATTGGTCGAAACAACTGTAACAGATGTGTAGGCGGAACCACTTCATTATATAGACTGCGAGTAGAATTTTATATTTTATCTTGTGTAACACTTTCAACGCCCACTAATATAAGTGTTCGTACCGCGACTTACTCACCACGACCAATTCGCAGATATCTTCTGGCCGGTTCTCTTTATCTTACTATTCATTCACTTGCCTTACCATCGGTTGAATTTTGACATTACTTTGTATGGAGTTTATGTCAAATTTTAACCGATAGTTAAGCAAATAAAAGGTCAGTAATATATAAGAACCGGCCATTAAAGAATGGTCAGGTAAAATCATCTTTATTAAACGTGAATGTCAATGAAGCAAAAGATGTAATGTGAAAATCGTAGTAAGTAGAAATCTATGAATACCTACATCTATGTGAAAACGCGTGATAATATGTATGTATGTATTATCATAATAAGTGTTCCTGACTAAATATTTATCAATATAAGAAAGTAGGCTAAGGTTGCGCAAGTCGTACCCCCTAAAAGAAAAAGGCTGTAATATTTCGGGTAAGAAATTAAACAAAACCTTTTGCTTCCACTGAATCTTTGGTCTTTAAACTATTACAATCATTTTAAATTCTTAAAAAAAATACCTTTGGTACGTTTAAGGCCCGGTTGTCTAACTCGTACCACCTATAGCCTAAGTCGTACTTAGAATAAAACGTCTATAAGAACATCATAAAACCGTTTAAAGTTACCAAGTTACATAACCAGAGATCACATCACATCAAATACTCAAAATACTGTCACTAAAAGTATTGTCTTATTATTTATGATTTCTATTTTCTTTTCGAATGAAAGAGAAATGTTTAATTAGGACAAGATACAAAGAAGACAAAATAGTAACATAACATCAATTATGGTCTCCTAAAAAGGCCCATGCTCAGCTTAATGCTGGTTTCACAACCAGAGCTGATCTTTCGCAAGGTGACAAACTAAACATATAAAAATAAATAAACTACTAGTGGTTCGTTATGTCACCTCGTTTGATTTATACTAACTATAAAATACGTGTATCATACTAAAAGTCTCTCCGGTCAATTAAGATTTTTTTTAGCTTGGTTTTGAATCCATACTGGCTGAATGTTGTTCCAACACTTCGATGCAGCGTAGCGAAAACGCACCCTAAGAGCTTGTCCAGAAGGAGTGATTTCGCCCCGATTCACTCGTGCGTATCACGCGCGACCGTTTCGCCCAGAAAGAACGTACCTACGCGCGAGCATTTGGGGACGAATTTTCTTCCCAAGATCTACGTTTTAAAATTCGGTTGGCATAATCAGGTGATTCCAAATCCCAATCTTTTTCTATTTCGTCTATAAACAATCCCGTATCAAAATTTTGGCGCTCCATTTCCCTGGATACGTGCACTCGCTCTGGAGTTCGCGCGATAACTGGGCGCAACAAGGCTCTAGTATCTCGACTCGCGATATAAACATAGAATCACGCGCGAGTCGAGAGTCTGGCGTAGTGCACGCGATTTACGCGCATATTTTGAATTCGCGCGATGGTTGCGAGCGCGATGTATTGGTGCCTAGAATCTCACTAACGCGCGAAACGTTTCGCGGCGAATTCGCCCTTTCTGGATCAGGACTAAAGGCAGCAGAGTAATGATGATGAGTAGCGAGATTCACCGAGCCTTGCCTACAACCGAGGGACCTTCTTGAGGACATCCAGGACTTTCGACTTGCCCAACCTTCCCCTACTAGGTATTTGGATAACAATTAACAAAGTAATCAAAATAAACTACGTTGTGTATCAGAATTGAAACCTTTTGTGTACAGATGCCAGGAATATTCGGCTGCTATTCGGTATTTGGCCTATTCGATATAATACTAAATTGTGGAAAACTAACTAACGACAAAATTGTGTGTGTGTGTGTGTCTTTTTTGCCTGTGTCCATATATGTCACTGATGACCCTAGCGGAAGATCAGCGCTGGTTATCCCAACCGGCAATTTTGCTGAACTACCACCACCAATTTCGGACTACATTTACTAATTGTTATTTTTTAAATAGTTTAAGTGGTTTCACATTGTAGTTCTAAATACAACTATTTCTTGCATTCTTTAAAAAATACGCACATATTGTTAAACTACGTTTTAATTTTTTTTTTAAATATTATGTTTCGAACAATTTTTATAACAACAGAATCAAATAAAAAAATATATAAAATCGCGCTTAAAACCGTTAAAATACATAGTAGTACACATAATAAAATACACATTATGCATTCATATTCAGAATTCATGATTTTTCGCGTTTTGCTTTTTCCACTTACTTAATATAAAAAAGAGTCGTCCTTTGTTGTAAATTAAGTATATGATTAAAATAACAGGGTACACTCTATTTTCTACTTGCAATGCTGTTCTTGAATATAAATATCTTGAAAGCCTGTAGTTATGTATGTGTCCAAAAATGCCGCGTCTAGTTGTACAGTGGACGGCGTGCGACAGTAATGGCGGCTCTTAGTCAAAGAGACGCCGAGCTGACCGGTCTCGTTTGACCGCCTGTACGATGATATAACGTGGATATGCCGACAATCTTTCTAAATGTTATAATTTTATTGCACATGAATTTATTTTACCTAATTTACCTACTCTAAAAATATATGTATATGTATACAACTTAATTTTTAAAAGATAAAACTACAAATAGTAAATAGGTCCCAAATCACCGTCAGTTGGGAACGTTCCCAAAACGCTGGCCGCGTTACCACGTTGTATGGCAACGGCTTATGCGTTGCCATACAACATGGTAAACAACGTGTCTAAATTATTTTGAAGTGAAACTTGTATATAGACGGGGGTATTATTATTTGTCACGAAAAAGCGTTACAGCCGCGTGGAGGAGCGGCATAAATTTAGACTAAACGTGGTGAGAGGCGGCATAATTTTAGACTAGAATTTGGATGCGTTTTTTGGTTCCGGGTCGAATTCAGTTTTTTTGTTTGATAAAATAAAATATATTTAAATAAAAAATGCATTCATTGAAATGTACCTAACCTAACCAAAACATAATTTGCAGTAAATCTCCGAAAAATCTAAATGTGTGCTGTGGACACATAGTAAAGGTGAAACTTCAACAGACAAGTAGAAAAACGAATCGCAACAAAATTTTAACTTGAAGTTATACGGGCAGGTTTTCAAATTGGACAAGTATATTAATAATCTACCCGTAAAACTTCTAATTAAAATTTTGCTAAAAAGATATCGCCTCCACATATGAAAAAAGTTTGTAAAAGGTGTTGCGCCCCTTCACTACAGAATTATAATCGACAGCTTCTGTGGTCAAGCGGGCTAAGTCTTGGCAGGCTGAACTCGCTGGAACGCAGAGGTTCCAGGTTCGATTTCTGACATGGCAAATTGAGCAAACGAACTTTCCATTATTTATTATGGTCTGGGTGTCTGGGATCGGCCCCAGAGTGGTCCGTTGTATATTACCCATAACACAAGCGTAATTTGCTTAGTTTGGGGATATAAGTATAATATGTGTGTTTGTCAGTCGAATATAAAAAAAATAATACTAGTTGACCAAGCCAATTTCGTTGGGCGTCATTAAAAATACACACGCACCCACGAACTAACGCACGCATATCAAAATTATTACATTAAATTAATCTTTGTAATCTTTAATTAATTCATAAACGCAGAAAGCACTCTCAGTGCCTCTTACAAAGATGTGCGCGATTCTTGCATGGAACTTTATTGCTGTAACATATTTGACAGGCGTTCCCGTCCCCACTTCGCTGGGCGTAAAATATTTTAACTTTTATTATTTATTAATCACAATAAAATATAGCCTATGTTGCTCGGGAATAATTTAGCTTTCTACTGGTTAATGAATTTACAAAATCGGATCAGTAGTACAGATCGGATTACCCTGATCATTCAAACTCACAAACTTTACCTCATTATAATATTAGTATAGATTTTAATTAATAGTTTATTTATACGTTTGTATTATATATAGGTCTTATTTTTTAAATAGACTATGATCCTTTTTAATAACAAACGCGATCTCCAGGTTGAGAAACAATGGATTAGACTTATGAATTATTTCTGATAGACTGTCTTCAGTATTTTATTCCAACTCCTTCGTCATGCAGGCTGTCTTTCTTAGGAACTTTTTGCCCACTGACGTCATAAAAGCTAAATCCTTTACCATATTTAAAAATTCACTCATGACACATTATGTTAGTCTTACGCAATAATATATGTGCTAGTTTACTATACTTTAGACAGTAATCTGATATCGATATATATATATATATATAAAATTTCCTTTGAATGAGGTTGCCTGGAAGAGATCGCTTTTAGCGATAAGACCGCCTTTTTTTTACCAAGTAGGTAACTATTGTATTGTACATTTTTGTAATTTTTGTTTTGGTTATAGTATCGCTCGTGTAACTTTTAGTAGCACTGGCGTAAGATAAGAACTAGTTACCGTTTTATACAATAATATATTTTAGACGAAAATAAACTATATTAAAAAAAACAGTCGGTAGACACACGTTTCGGTCAAAAAGCGCGACGGAGTCAGTGCAGAGAGTGGTCACCGCGAAAACCGGTCATCGTGTCAGAACCACTCGTCCCGCGTCACCGACGTCGCCTTGATTGCGCGCTCACGGTGGCTTAGTGGTTTGCCACATGGCGAACAATAAAGTGTTGTCTATGTCTATGACTGTACTCGCCCGCGCTATGCCCCATAGGATGACCGAGAACATTTCAGAATAAAAAAAGAAAGAACATTTCACCTGTACATTTCAAGTGTTTCCCAAGAAATTTTACCACACATCACAAAATAAATATATTTGAAACTAAGTTTTAACGGTTTTAAACGCGGCATTTTATTTGTTTTTATTTCGATGTTTCGGCCACTTTTCAGCAGTTGTGATCACGGAAGATAAAGATGCCTAGTTTCAATGAGTTATGTTATAGTTATTTTATTCAACTGTCATTTTTTAATTAACTGTGACATTGGCAAAACAATGCCGAGTGCGTTTGTAGCCATTTCACTTCCCATACATTTTTTTATAACGTGACTAATGATACCCCATATGCCTATGTACACTCAAAAACAATTTTTAATTCGCGATATTACTATAGCATCTACTTTATTGATGGAATACAGGAGAAAGACGGATAGCCCACCTGATGGAAAATAGTTACCGTCGCCTATGGACATTTGCAACATCACAGATGCTAACAATGCGCAGTCTATCTGGGAGAGAACCCAGCCACTAATGCTGGAATACAACTCAAGTGACTCACATTTAACAGGTTTACTGAAGCTCTTGAATTAAATTAAAAATAATTATAATACTATATCCATATTAATCTTTCGTTCGTCTATACGCTGACCAGCAAAAACAGTAAGCGGCAACCCGTCCGCTGCCCGATCGTTCCTTTTTCACAGAGTCCACAAAACACGGCCGCTGCCGTTGATTTTGATCGAGAACCAAACACACAGTTTTAAGGGCTAGTTAAGGACT
The DNA here is from genome assembly GCA_039645545.1 of Dendrolimus houi. Lineage (NCBI taxonomy): Eukaryota > Metazoa > Arthropoda > Insecta > Lepidoptera > Lasiocampidae > Dendrolimus > Dendrolimus houi. The sequence continues at coordinate 12,828,325 of CM077141.1, read as the reverse complement.
TTATACACTTAACTGTTCAACAAAAAACCCGATTTACGTCTTCTATCGGATACATTTCATCGAGTGTTCCTTAGATTAGCAAGAGCTGGTTCCTCCATCCCTATTTTGTCATCTGACAACCAGACGTACCGGTATGCGCCACCGTTATATGTTGCGCTAAGCGCTTCGCTTCATCATTTTCGCACTGCCAAAGAATGGAATAATTTGCCGGAGTCCCTTTTTCCTGACAAATACAATCTTGAAGTCTTCAAGTCACGAGTGAGGTATCTTCTAAGTAAGCGTGCTCCATCCCATTTTTTTTTTTTTTTTTTTTTTTAAGGCGGGGGAAATGCATTTCGCACATACCGGGTCCTTTGCTAGGATTAGACCGTTGTTGATCATGGAGGCTTTCCACTGAGGCAATCCAAACAATAATCAACCGGCTTGTGTGGAGACTCGACTAATCAATACCCCACTAAAACCACCCTCCTCCCATGTGCCCCGCGCTTATGGCAGGAAAGGCGTGAGATACAGAACGTAGTTACGCCCACACCGATCCTAGCGCACAAGTGCTTGAGAATGCCCGGGAGAGGCAAACTCACTTCGTCAACAGGGGTGAAGACTCCTCTGCTCCCTAGATGCTAGAGGGCCCCTGCAGCGGTATTTCAGGGAGGAGGTCATGCGCATACCTGCGCCTCCGGGCTCCCAACTGACGTCGGCGCCCGCGAGACGCATGCGCACTACCATCTCTCTCCCTATCTCGTTCCGCGGCCTCCTTATGAGACACTACCGCCTCGCAGAAATTGGCCGCACCCACCCACCAATCGTCGCTGTGCAGCATGGCTTGCACCAGATCGCCCAGCGATTCGATCGGTCCTACAAGTGTCTCGAGTTCAAACCTCTGAGGTGCCCATGCTGCGCACTCGACTAGCGTGTGTAACGCCGTGTCTAGCGCGCCACATTGGCGGCATTGGGGTGAAGGCAAGCAGCCCGCAATCTGACACAGATACTTATCGAAGCAGCCGTGCCCGGTAAGTATCTGTGTCATTCTGAAGGTCAGGGTCCCGCGTTTCCGCGAGAGCCATCGCAACAGCTGCGGTCGAACCGCCTCCACCGTGTCAATGCCAGCAACAGGGTTTTCCAACTCTACTGACCAAGCTTGGATCATGGCCGCGGTTTCCCGCGTCCTGATCACCTGGAGTTCGGCCTGGCCATAGACCAGGCCACGGGCGAGGGCATCCTGTCGGGAGCGCCGAACTTTGGCTATCACGTCCGCCTGGAGAGGCCAGGGCGGATCGCCTGCCAAAAGTGTCGACGCCGTCCACGACACTGTACGGTATCCTCGGATGGTCCTCACCGCCAGGACCCGTTGTGCGCGGCACAACAAAGTCCTATTATGGCGGTGAAGTGCAGTGGACCATACGGGTGCACCGTACAGGGCCATACTCCTAAGGATGCCCATGTAGAGTTTCCTAGTCGTCCCCCCCGGTCCCCCCACGTTGGGAAGAAGCCGAGAGAGGGCGCCTGCGGACCTCACGAGCTTGGGAACTAGCTGCTTAAAGTGCGCTTTGAACAGCCATTTCCCATCAAGAATTAGCCCCAGATATTTCATCTGGGGGCCTACACGAATGTCCACCCCTTGGACTGTAACGGACAAGTCCGCGGGGGGGTTACGAAACCGCCTATGGAACATGATGGCCTCCGTTTTCGCGGGGGAGACCTTCAAGCCCAGCCTACCTATTCTTCGGACCACGATCGCCAGCCCGGCGTTGGCAAGGTCCACGGATTCCGCGAATGACGCAGCGCGTGCCGTGAGTAGGGTGTCATCCGCAAAGCAGATTAGCCCTATTCCGGGCAGGACCGGAACCCGAAGGATCCAGTCATAACCGACGTTCCAAAGAACCGGCCCGAGGACCGATCCCTGTGGGACGCCGCACGCGACGCGTCGCCGACCTATCGCGCGATTCTCGGACTCGCCGCCCTCCCAAAGGATGTATCTGTCCTGGAGGTACGCGCCCAACAGCCTCGTGAGGTACGGGGGACTCCGTGTGCACGAAGCCCCTCCTGATCGTCTCGTGTGGGAGGCTGTTAAAGGCGTTCGCTATGTCTAGCGAAACTGCCAGGACAGTATCCTTTGCTTGGACGGCTTCGTCCTTTACAGCTCGCAGTGTCTCGAAGGCGTCCAATGTGGAGCGCCTCCGCCGAAACCTAAACTGCATCTGTGCTAGCCCCGGCTCCACAGTATCGAGATGCTTAACGAGACGTTCCGCTAAGATCTTCTCGAAGATCTTGGACGAGAGACGATCTCGTTGAGTAACACTATGGGCCCGTAGGCAGACGGATCGTTGGGAGGCCGACCTCCCTTGGGAATTAGGCATAATCGGCCCTCCTTCCATTGCGACGGAAACTGACCTGCGCGAATACAGGCATTGAACAGTTCCCGCAGCTGGCTGCGTAGATATTTGGCAGCCAGGAAGAAGAGCCGACCCGGAATCTCGTCGGGTCCCGGAGCCGTCTTCCTGCTCCGAAGCCGGTCCAGGGCTACGTCTAGCTCTTCGTCTGTGATGAGTGAGGCTCCACCTCCGAGGTGTCGGGAATGATTGGACCCATTTCAGGGGGAGTAAAGATCCCCGGATCCGGGAAGAGCCCATCGATAACCAACTGGAGGACCTCGGGTTCGAGCGTTTCCGTAGCCGTGGAGGTGCAGGGCCGCAACGTGTTGCGGGCCGCACGGTACGGACGCCCCAAGGGTCCCGGTCCAGTGTCTCGAGGAGCTCCTCCCGAGCCCGGGCTTTCGCTCGCAAAATTGCGATCGAAAGGGCCTTTCTGGCCTCTCTGAACTCCCCCCACGAGTCCATTCTCCTCAACATAGTCTGGAGGACGACGCGCTCTGCTGCGTTTGAGCCTGTGGCTGATTCTGCGGACTGCCCTCCGCAGTTCAGCCAGCTCCTCAGTCCACCAGTGGACCGATGTACGCGGCGGCGGTCGTTTGGCTCGAGGCATAGCAGCGTCGCAAATCCTTTTGAGGGATTTGCGCATGTGCTCAGCCTGCGCCTCCAGATTCCCCAGGTCGGCTGGATAGGTCCAGCATTCGATGATGGCCCTCTCCTCGGCCTGCTCCGCGTCGAGCTTGGTAAGAGCCCAGCGCGGGAGCCGGGAGGGGCCCTGAACAGGGTTAGCGCTAGGCGAGGGAGAGCTCGAATCTGATGTACAAGTGATCAGACAGAGTCTCCACCTCCTCCAGCACTCTCCATCCTACCACTCTGCGGGCGGCCGCATGTGTGGCGAATGACAAGTCGATGATCGATCCACCCCGCGCACGTACGCAGGTCTGGACCGACCCCTGGTTCAGGATGGACAGGTTGGATTGAAGCGCCCAGTCTTCAACCGTCCGTCCCCTAACATCGGTAATCGCGTTTCCCCAGGATTGGTGCTTGGCATTGAAGTCGCCTAGGACGAATATCGTCTTCGGCGCTAGTCTGCCGACGGCTGCCCTAATGGAGTCCAAGGCGAGCTCGTACTCCGCCAGGGGCGGCTGCGCGTGAGGTACACGCCTATGATGACGTAACCTCCGCTTTCCGCCACCGCGTAGCCCTTTCCTCTTTCGAGACTGGTGAGCGGTGTGCCAGATCCGGCTCTGGCGACCACGGCCACCACATCATCGAGATCCCCACCCAGTTCCTGGCTGGGGTACGTAATAAGGTTCGCTTATTACGGCCAAGTTTGCTTGCCACTCCGCCATCGCCTGCAGGCACAAGTCCTGGGCGTCGGGGGAGTGGTTAACATTAACGGAAGAGTGTTAAGGGTGTACTGGGCATTTAGGTGTCCATAGGTACCCCCTTCCACTCGCCGGTCGTTTATTCGCCCTCGGGTGGACGAATTTACCCTTGACGTATGGGGGCTGGCAGTGCCTCGCCAACGTCGGGTGGGTAGCGCGTTTGCCCCCGCCGCGCAGACGGCGCAGTGGGGTCGCGGGCTGTGCAGTCCGGCTGCTTGTGTCCGCTCTTACCGCAGCGGAGACACAAGCCGGTCCGGTCCGGGCACGAGTCCGGGCAAGTCTGGGTGCCGTGGCCGACGTTGAAACAACGGTAACAACGTATGGGCCGGGCTTCCAGAGCCTCCACCTTCGCCGAGGTGAAGCCCACCAGAAGGTGGCCCCGCTCGGCGATGGCTTTGGCTGCGAGACGGGGCACATCACGTATGATGCGCCCATCCCCAGGTCCTATGCCGATGTGCCTCGCCTTAACATCGTCGCGCAGGCAGTTGCCCACGCTGGCGATGGCACTGCGAAGCCCATCTACTGTGGCCGACTCATCCAGCCCTGAGACGTAAAGCTCCCCACGCTTTACGGGGCGGATGACTTCGGCCATCCTTGGAAAGCGCCCCTCGAAGGGCCTCGGCGACGCGGTTCGCCCTAGTCGCGCTCTCGGGTCCTGGGGAAGTCAGGAGTCGAGCGTCCCGGGCGGTCCGCGTCACTTTCAGCCCCTCTCTGAGGCCTAGCTCGGTGATATTGACCACCGAGGCGGCCTTCGCGAAGACCTCCCGGTAGCCAATACCGTTTTTGGCCGATTCCGGCAGCAACTTAATGATAATTGCTGCCGATCTCGGCTCCTGAAATACCACGGGCTTCGTAGCCCGTGGCTTGCGCGCCGGTTTCCGCCCGATGGCGAAGCCGGTGCTTGCGCCGAGGGAGGGCGGGGCGTTTCGGAACTGCCCTTCTTCCTTCGGACGACCGTGGACCACGCCCCCTCCGGAACGGGGGCGGGGGCAGGGGCCACCGCAGCCGATGGTGGCGCGACGGCAGGTGCCGCGACGGCGCGTGCCGCGACGGCGGGTGCCGCGACGGCCGGTGTCGCGGCCGCGGGTTTAGCCATGAGTCTGGGGGCCGGCTTGGGGGCCGGTGGCCCAGGCTTAGGCGCCGGAGCAGAGGCGGCGGCGAGAGCTGCGGCTCGGCGCAGCTTCTTCGCCCTCTGCTTTACTCCCCCTCTTCACCTTCTTCTTGGGGAGGGGTGGCGGTGGGGAGTCCGCCACCCCTACGACGGGGGCTACCACCACCTCCATCGGTACCGGGGGAATTACTTCCCCCGGGGCCCGGCGGGCGGCGGCGGCAGCTCCCGCCGTTTTAGGCAGCGGTTGTGTCTCCGCGGCCTTTTTCCTGTCCGCCGCAAGCGGCGGGCGAAGAATTGGCGCGGGCGGCAGCCGCTCCTCAATCCCGGCAAGCCGAGCGTCAACATCGCGCCCACCGTGCGGGCGATGATATGCGTGAGCATATCATAATCCACACCGGTGTGCGCAGCGGTTGGTGTAGGAACCGGCTCCGCCACAGCGGCGGTAGCCGGAACCGTTCTGGGGACCGCGGCGGAGATATGAACCGGCTCGGGGGCCGGGACTTTTTCCGCCGCGGCGGCCTTGGCCTTCCGCTTAGCGGGCACGGGACCCGGCTCCGCCGTTACAGCGGGAACCGGGGCCGCATCCGCAGCGGGGGCCTTCATGGCCTTCCGCATCTGCTCGAACTCCTTGCGGTAGGGGAGGTTCTCCTCCCGCAAGGCGCCGAGCTCGGCGCGCAGCCTGGAGTTCTCGTTGCCGAGTCTCCAGGCTTCCGACTCTGGATTCCGCGTCACCAGCGTGTCGACTATGTCCGACAGCCGGGTCGCAGCCTCCTTCAGTCGGCGCACGTATGCGCCCTTCAGGTTGCCCGACGTCTGGGCGACCTGGAGGATGTCGGCGACCTGGGCGCTCGCCGCTAGGCGGAGCTCCCCAGGGCCGAGCACACGTACGTCCCCTATCAGCGCGGCGCACTGGCTAGCCGCGGCCAGTTTGGCAGCAGTGGCCTTCCTGGCCTTGCGACCCTTTTCCCCCCCTTCGGTGCGGAGGTAGGCCTCCGCACCCGCGAGCTACGCTCGCCGTCGCGTCGCCCGTGCGACGCAGCGGCGATCGCGCCCGCGCCGGCGTGGAAGCACCCGATGTGCTTTCCGAGTCGGCGCTGCGGTCCCAGAACCGCTGCCTCGACTCGGGGACGAAGCTGGACGAAGCGGTGGCGGCGACAGTCCCAGTAGGGAAAGAAGACAACATCATCGCCGCCACCGCACCTATATCACCATCCCTAACAACGACCCCGGTCGTTGGCGCGGGTGAAGCCCGCGCGGCAACCGGTGTCGCGGGGCGGTCGTCCCCACGCTGCGCACGGGTGAAGCCGGTGCGCAAGCCGATGCCGAGGGCACGGGTGAAGCCCGCGCGCTAGTCGACACCGTCGTGGGGCCATCGCCCCCGCTGTCGCTGAGCCGGCCGCTGTGTACACCGAACTAACGAGAACGGCCGAGTTCGCGGCGAGCACCACCACCCTACCTACGGCCGTGTGTGCCGCGCTCTTGCGCGCGGCACGCATGGCGGGAACCCTAGGCGCGGCGGGAGCCGAAGGCGGCCCCATCGTCGCGCTCTCCTTATCGCGGGGCCCGGCGGCGGTGAGGTCGACCACCGCCGATGCGCCCCCTATCGAAGCGGGCAGCCCGGTAGCCGTGACAACGGCTGAGACGAGGTTCCGCGGCGCTGCGGCTGGCTGTGATCCCGCTTGCGCGGGACACTCGGCTCCTGGGGAACCTTCGGGGTACTTGGGCCGTCCACTGGAGGCCCTGACGGAGAGGAGACCAGAAAGGCGCGCGAAAACACTACACACACAAAACCGTTACAAAAGCGCGCGCAACTGATTTTGCGCACGACACTAGCAAGCGGAGAGAGAAATGGGACTCACCGGCCAAAACTGCATAAACGAACAAACACTAGTACACTAAGAACTAACAATTTAAGGTAAAAAGCGCGAAAGTTCAGTGGATGAGGTCATTCGTGACCGCTACCCCTGTCGCGAACTGGGCAGGGTCTCATAACTCAACACAGGTGAGACGTGGTCAAACTCAAACCTGAGTTCAGTTACTTCCGTCTGGTAGGACACGTGGAGCTCGTAGCCTCGTAGCTTCGCCCCTTCTATAACCTTCGAATTATGAATTGAAAAACAACGCAACAAATGTACGTTTTACATACATAACATCACGCCTGTTTCCCATGGTAGTAGGCAGACTTTGGATCTCCACTGGTGATAGGTACGTCTCGGTCTACCGGCAGCAACTCTGCCATTCACAATACTGTCATACACCTGTTTTGTGATTCTACTTTTATCCACTCTCTCTACATGTCCAAACCACCTTAACATTCGTTTTTCAACTCTTGTTATTACATCTTCTTTCAATCCACAATGTATATACATATAGGTTTTAGGCTATAAAATTATCGTTTCAACCCTTTTTTTGTCATTTTGCAGCCAAATGAAGGAGCTGCGGACGTTCTCCAGAAGAATTATTTACAATTTTGAAAATTCATGAATATTTAGTACTTTTCACCAGTAAGATTTACAAATCGTGCAGAGCTATTTGTTTTAAGAGCTCCCAATTTTCTCAATAATTTAAGTGCGAATATACGCGTACAAATCTATATAACCATTTAAAGAAATTTCGCAAAAATGTTTTTCCTCAACCCTCGTGTTATTTGCATCAATGAGAGGGTTAAGTACGTTTTTTTGTGGCGGCCAAGTGGGGCGCGTGCCTAATATAAAACAACATCAAATTCTGTACAGCAGTTACGAGGTAATAAGTTTTTCATTAAGGTTTTATTGTTTCTTAAGTGTGTTTAAGTTTTTTCTGTATTTCTTTTCAACCTGAAGCGAAGAAAGTGTTGTACCCGCAATAGAATTATCAAAAAAGTAGGAAAACTGACTGGCTTCAAAGGGGATGCTTCTAATTCAAGCGAGATTTAATTATCGGATGATGATAATAATGCTAGCTGTACAGTTTGTACACTTGCCCTTGCTTGTAGTGGTGCTTGCTGGCAGTAGTTGGTGGAGTGCTGGTGATTTCTTGTAGTACAGTGAATAAAATACACCTTGGTGTTTATAGGGATTTATTCTCGTATTAGTTGAGCTTGGATGCTGATCCCTGTGCTGGCTTAGGGAGCTTAACTCGTGCCCGGGGCACAATACCTGTTTAGCGCCCACAATAAACCATATATTATATGTAAAGTATACTCGCAAATTAGTAAATAAATAAAGTCATAGGTTCAAGCTAGGCTTTAAATTTGAGACAAAAATGTATAATAAAACTACGTTTCAACGGTTTTAAGCGCGGTAACAATACTCGTTGACACTTGATATCTTTGACTTCCGTGATCACGGAAAAGTGGCCGAAAAGTCGAAATAACAAAAATCAAATAAATTACCGCTCTTAAAACCGTTAAAACGTAGTTTTATTATGTATACAAGTCGCGAAAACTTAAGAAAATATTACAAATAATGTACTTGAGAAAACAAGACTAGATTTTGAAATGTATATGATCATGTAGAATTAGTTCAAAAGTTATACATATTATTTATTTTACATATTTATAAAGAAATATTTTAAAGACACGCAGTTTTAAAACAATAAAAGGAGATAATTTATGTAACCACACAGCGTAGATGCCATAAGGAAGTGCTGACAGACACAGGTCGAGTCAGCCCTGCCACTAGAAAAGACGTGCCATTTCTATTATACAGTTTGATTTAGACTATTAGTATACCACTTTTTCCTTTTATTTAAGAATTAATATTTATTGTATTACAATATCACTAAATTTAAAACTATATTTTCCAGAAATCAATTATAATAAAAATTAAAATTGTTCAGAAATTTTTTGTTTTGCGGACCATTTGACGCCCCTTTGTGACTAGCGTCGGGCCATGATGCCCCCCCCCACTACGTCACTGTCCCTGGGTTCAACTTACTTGATAGCAACTCATTTACAAAGTATTTATGAACATTATTTATACTAATGTTAAAGTAGCCTAAAGTAGGCCGCAGCGCCAGTAAAACACAGCGTTGAACCGTAGACTAGCTTTATTACAAAACTTCCAAAAAAGCATAAGTTTTTACTGCGAAGTTGGCAAACTGGCAGACGGCCCAGCTGATGGAAAGTGATCACCTATAGATGTTTGCAACACCAGGGGCGAATCCAACGTGTTGTCAGCCTTTAGGCTGGGACAGGAGGGATGGATTAAGGGGATAGATGTATATAATAGGAGGATGGGATAAGAAAATGGAATATTGTGTTTCGTTTGCATATATGTTTACAATTAATCAAATAATCTATGTCTAACACGTACTTATCCGTCAAAGTCGAGAGCTGCCAGTCAGTAGTTGGATACTACGAATCATACATACTACACGCGTGTGCAACTGAACGATAATTCCCGCCAAATCTAATAAAATAATACTACTACAATCTAGAGCTGTTAGCAGCATCCGGTAAGTACTTGCTTATATCTTTACTGCTAAGACTAGATTTCAAACATCAGTCGAGTCTGAAAAATATTTAGAAAACCAGAATCTACGTATCTTCCCAAAATATAGCTACCGTCCTTTTAGATGTGCATCCTACGTGGGGGGATGTCATAGGTAAGATGATAGAAAGGGAGGAGGAAGAAGGCACACACACATACACAATCACTAACTGTGCGAAACACGACTAGCTCCAAGGCTCCTTTACATTAGAGACTTACAACGAGCATGTTCACGACCGCGATTTTTCCCGTTCCACTTGCTTGCCGGCATTACAATCGTAAACCCAAGTGGAGCGGTTATTCGACCCACCTCTTGACATGGGTCGTTGTGAGCGTCGTGTGATCCAAAATGATGAAGTCATTAGTGATGTTTTCGCCACGACCACAACGACCGCGGTGGCCTTGTGGAACGGCTAATGGAGCATTTTGGGTGTTGTGAGCTACTAATGGAACGCGCTGCAAGACTAATCGTTTCGCGCCGATATTTTATGAGAGCTTAGTATCGCGCTGATCGATACGGCCTTCTGTAATCATAAGAATGATTCCATTATGGAAAGAAAGAAAGAAAAATTTTACTCGAGTTGTTTATTCAAAGTATTAAAAAGTCTTTATACTTTTTATTCTGTTGCAAAACAATAATAGTATATTATTATCATTGTATGACTACAAAATAAAAAAGCGCTAATCATTGCAGAGGAGTGCCAGCAATGATATAGATATATACTTTATACTCTACATATACTTTTCCAAATAGATAATAGATGAGTAGAACTGAAGAAACTACATTTGTGTTTGAATGAGCATGATAACCTCAGTAATTAACAGTTTGATTTAAAAATTATAGGACAATAGTTTTTTATTACATATTGCTAATATTTATACATAGAGCGACACCTATTGTTGAATAGCTGTATTTACCAACTACATCACTTGACAAATATGTCATCGAAATATTACTATTTACCGCTAGATGTCATCATTAGGAGCTAAAAGTAGACTAATCAAAGCTAATTACGAAGTATTTATTGATTTAATTATGATATTGTATATAAATATGAAATTTAATAGGAACTTAATTGTTAGCTTTTTGGTCTACAAATAGCACTTCAAAAAGTGAGAGAATAGTAGCCGGTAGCGCTACCTATAGTAAACTATAGTTCACGATAGTCGAAAAAGTACTGCTAGATAGTGATGGACGTTACATATGAAGTAGTCGATATCGATATTTTTTAGTACGCAACAAAATGAGAGTTAAATTATTCTCACCTTTTATTTCAGGTGTTATTTTCAAACACAGCCCTATCCAGTATATGATTAAAAGGATATTTAGAGTGCGTCACACGAAAAAAGTCGCGCGGCATAAACTAGAACTCTATAACAGATCAGCCCAGCCACATTGTTATGTTGTTTTTATCAATTTTTTTCATGTAAATGTTACATTATGTTATTATTCAATTTACTATTACTATTAAATCGGAATTTTTCTAAAATTATTTTATGTTTCTAACATTCCGTTCCAAAACCGTAGCGCCCTGACTGCGGCACTGCTTTCATGAGACACAGTCTATAACAAATATTTTTACGTTCAGTGATGTCACAATTGCAAAATTACTTTTTTACTGAACTATTCTAAACCTGAGATTAACTAAACGCTCTCCATTTCGTCAGATTCAATTGCATTTTTCCTAACAAAGTTATTCTTTATATACACGTCGGGATGTAAGACGTCTTTTCTAGAAGCTTGTTCTAGTACATTCTCGTCCAAGATCACATTAGCACCGGTTTGCATTATTTTTCCTTTTAATCTGTCAGTTTCGTATGGAAACATATTGAAGCTGGACTCTCCATGTTTCATATAATCTATTCGCCATACAGGAGGATCAGAGTTCAGTTTTGAAAGAAACCCGGGACTTTCTCCCACTAACTTCGGGAGTTTCAACGGACATAGATAGCTTCTCTTCGGAGTAATCTTGATATTCGCGCCCACCATGCTTCACAGACTTATCTTTATATTTTATTTTATGCGGATAAAACTTACGAATTTTTTTCCTTCCATTAAAAACAGACGTGTGTTTTTTATTTTTTTTATTCTTTCTCTTCTTCGTCACTTCGCGTGACCAAAAATTTGTTGCAACGCCCTTTTTTCTTTTTTGCTTACTTTTAGCGTCCTTACTGAAGAAACCGATTTCGCTGACTTGCAAAAAATTTGACAGATCCTCACTATTTATAACTGGGAATAGAGTCAAACGTGTACCGGTAGATGGCGTTGTTCGCTCCATATTCAATTTCGTATATTTTATCTGTTGTATCGATTTCTCGATTAATTTCCTGAGCGTCTCATCTTGTACTATCATGTCGCAAGGGATAGATGGAAAATTTCTACATAAAACGTTCTGCATTAGACTCAAGACGTTTGTATGTGGTTTCTCTGTGGTGCTAGAATTTTCTGTAGACAAGGTCTCTTTGTCTTGAAAATTTGAGACCATTTTTGACATTAAAGCGTTGTTTCTCATCACTATGCCGTGACAGTGATACTGTGAGATATGGATTATTGTAAAATACGTGTTCAGGAGTTTCTTCATTTTTGTTAATAGATGGCTCTGTAATAAGAATTGTATTCATAATATTTTATTGTACTTCATAAAATTAATAACAGAACCTCCACGTTCTTAATAGTTATGTTATAAGAATGTTAAACAGTTAAACGCTTTAAAACTTCACAATCCAACATAACGCGAAGGCGTCTACTGTACCTTAATGACGGGTTATTTATTTTTGAACCATATTTGTAGAAAATATAAAATAAGACTTTTATTTGTGTACTAATCGCGAAAACTTAGCAAGACTTTGAATTTTTGATTTTTTATTAATTTGGTCGGAACTACAACTGTTGGACCGATTTTGATGAAATTTTTTGTGTGTTTGAGTGAGTCACAGGATGGTTTAGATTCAGAATTGGACCCAGTGAATGGCGCTGCAAACGGATTTTAGATGTTCATTTTCCATACTTGCATAATAATTGATTTAGGCTTATTGATTTTATTCCAATAAAATTCTTTATTGTGTTTATTTTTGTAATAATACTACGTTTTAACGGTTTTAAGCGCGGTATTTTATTTGTTTTTTTTTTATTTCGACATTTCGGTCACTATTTAGTAGCCGTGAACGCGGCAGACAAAGACGTCACGTTTTAAAGTTTTAATTTAGCCTACCGCGAAAGTGTCCTTTTAATTATTTAGTTTTAATGGTTAAATTTTTGTTTATGGTTATTATTTACTGTATGGGAGCTTAATCTAATTTACCAACGCTTCGCAACGTGTTGTAGCTTGAAGAGAAGAAGCGGCGCAAAAAACTCGTCAGCAACATGCCTAGCTCTATCAATTTTATATAATATTAAAATGGTGAGTTTATTTCTGTTAATATCCACAATTTAGAAATGTTAAATATACAAAAAAAAAAAAAAGAAAATACAACAAAATCGATTTCTCAAAAATTGAAAGTTATCTAATTTTGCCATAATGTGGACGATGATGGTAATATTAGATGGATCAACCAAATTGAATAAATTTAGTTGAAATGTGGGTCAAACACGAAAAAGTTTTAGGTACATGTCTACAGGAGAAGACTATAAATGTTGGAACAATATGTTTTGATTCGTAAACATGGATTGCTATAAGAAAAATTGTTTAATTTTTACATGTTTCTATAATTAAAAGTTTATTTTTTATTATTGGACTAGCTGATGCCCGCGACTTCGTCCGCGTGGTGTGGTTTTTTAACTATCCCACGGGAACTCTTTAATTTTTCGGGATCAAAAGTATCCTATATTGACCAGGGATATAAGCTACCACCATATTTAATTTCATTTAAATCGATGCTGTCGTTTCAGAGATTAGCCGGCGCAAACAGACAGACAAACAGAGAAACAAAAAATTTGAAAAAATCTAGATTAGTTCTATTTCACTTCTTACATCCCCCTGGCTCGGTTTTTAGCAATTTTTTTCATTGTACAGAAATTTGGCCTTTACAATTTTATTATATGTATAGATTATTTTTCAACGTCTACCAAATTGAGGTATTCAGTATCCAAACAGTCTACAGTAGGAGACATTTTGGTTTAAACGAGAGCAATAAAAAATATTTATTGGTTAAAATACAAAAGACTGTCAAATGTAACATACCCACAACATAATCTTATATAATAAAAAAAATGTATTAACAAATAATGTACATATGGAATTTATGTAACTTGAACACTTTATCTTCCGTTTATGTGCTTTACCCAGGTGCAAAACTAAAACGACACAATGGTATTCAATGTCATTGAATGATTCAAGTTTAAGTTTATACAGATCACTTTGGTTGATTCATATAAATTGCAAGACAGAAATGACCGTCTAAATTTACCTTTCACAAAATTCCATAAATGACTTCTAAGCTGGGCCCTTTTCTTTGTAAACCTATTTCTGAACTGAACAATTGAAATGTTCGTTTATGAAATAACTACTTGGTTAGTAAACAAATACCTATTGTGAAACAGCGTCCGGTGTTTATTAACCGATTACGGTATGCCGTTAAGATGTATTATGTGTTTATAGCATTGTATGGGTTTATACTTTGTCCAGCCTATTTTACATCTAACGTTTAGAGGTCTACCAAGTAGCGCATTTTTGACAATAAATGTCACATACTCTGTGAGTAACTAAGTAAAAACTATCGTTTTCATACCTAAATTTAATCGTAATGAGTCGTTTGAAATGATTTTTTTTAAATATACTCTGTTTTTTTATTAGCTCGACTGAAATGCCAGCAGAGGTCAAACTTTTTTTAATTCTTAAGTGAGTTGTGTGATTTGAATCAACAACTCACCACTATGAGGTGAACCCAATAGAAATTCTATAGGATTCAACTCAGAGTGATGAGTTGCTATACGCTTGCAAAAAAAAAATCGATGACAGCTGTCATTTTAGTCAAGGTAAATAAAAATCAGAGTATAAAAGAAAACAACAATGCATTCATTTACATTTAAAAAGTCGTATTTTGCTTTTATTTTACCTCTAATTATAAACATTTTATAAGGCTTATTTATTACGTTATCAAACAGAAGTGAAACTAAAATTTAATAATTCATATTTCGTTTTTAAATTTAGTTACATAGAAAGTAACGTTACTCTCAGTCGCACACATAATTTTGTCAGAAATGTTTAGGGTTTCGTAGTAATTTGACAATGTGCACAAATCTTGACAATCTGTCTATACATTTGTGTATATTCTTGAGTTAGTACTAAACATGAATTAATTATATTACCCTGATTTTTAATTACCTGGATTAAAATGACAGCTGCGCTCGACCTTTTTTTTATGTTGCAAGTTTGGAGCATAGTGTTGTACCTAATATGGCTCATATGAATGAGCTCACTCATGAAGCTGAAAGTGAGTTGTTGATTCAACTTTTAACAATTTCTACAGAAATTCTATAGGATTCAACTCACAGTGGAAAGTTTTTGTTTTAATTCACACAACTCGCTTATAAGCAACACTATGCTTCACGCTTGCAACTGGGGAGAGGAGGGAGGGGTCGACGAAGTGTGACATTGTGTAACAAGGGGTAGGAGGGTTCCAAATTTCCTGACGTCACTATTTGAACTATTAACGAAAAGTTTCAAAATATTTCCAACTCTATCTTTATGAACATATGTTTAAATTATTAAAAAATAATTTAAATGTAAATAAAACTCATTACGGAACTGCTGTTTTAATTCAATAATTTCTTAATGCAAAATATGTGATGTTACACTAGGGAGGGAGGAGTCTGACGAATGTGAACAGCTGTGAAGTGTGACAAGGACGGGGGTCAAAAATCATGAAATTCGTGTGACGCAATTTATGGATGGCCCCCTTAGCAGAAATTGCGTTAGCCGAAATTAATATTGTTACACTTAAGTTTCGACAAAAATAAAATCCACCTGCATACCTATAAAAAAATACATTTATTACCTGTCGGCACTTGTACATTTGTTTTATGATTGTAATTGTTTACTTATTTGATGAGTCTTCTATTTTGTTTACTTATTTATTGGTTATTGTGCCGGACGGAATATTTGTATTTATACAGTATCGTTTATGCCTGATGGAGAGGCAGCAGCGAGCGATAACAACGATAGTACAATCGGAGAGTGTGACAGATTGCGCGATTAAATTTCTGGATTATGTTTAGGAAATTTGTGTCTGTGTTATACGTGTTTGTATAGTTCTAATAAACTCTATAATAATTCCAACGGCATTTTAATTCGAGTCCTCGCAACTCGTAACAATATGAAACCCCACATGAAACTAAATATATTATAGTCTCATGTTGGAGCGCGAACAAAATAAATTTACTAGATTTTTATACCTAAGATTTTATGGTGTTTAGTTATTTAATCCTTTGATTTACCCCACCTTGTTTGTCTTAGGCATGGTTGGGTATAATAATTTGGCATCCAGACGAAAGTTTGCATTGGTCTCCTACTTATTTAAATTGTTAAGAGGTAAAACTTTCACCCAGGTGTATTAGCTGAAATCAAATTGAACATTACAGCGAATTTTGTGATGAGACGTAGGCAGCCAATAATGTTCGTGGTACCATACGGTAGGACCAACTTGCTTAATAAGGCGCTGGTGGCACAGGCCTTGCGGACATTGAACAAGATATGTCAACAAATTGACATTTCTAGCTGTATTACTGTGATTGAATTCACAAGAACTGCATATTATATTATATGTTATGAAGATTGAATATATATATATGTACATAATAGGTTGGGGAAAAAGTCGTTTCGCATATAGTATGTATGAACTTGTACCAAGATCTCTTTGGCTATACCATTTGTATCTGGCTGGTTTTGGTATCATTAAAAGGTTTTAATTTTAAAGAAGACAATTTCAAATTAAAATTAGGAAAATGTGTGATTTTCATTTGTTTTTCTTATTCTTAAAATGAGTAAATCTAATGAATAAATTCGATACATTTTAAAAATTTACTACAAAATGCAACACAAGCCGCGAAAAAAATTTGTGATGTTTATGGACCTAATGCAGTATCTGTGAGAGTAGCGCAAATTTGGTTTAATCGTTTTCAATCCGGAAATTTTGATATCAAAGATGCACGTCGCCCTGGTCGCCCTGTTACAGACAAAATTTATGCCATTTTTGAAAAAGTGGAGCAAGATCGGCATATTAGTAGTTACGATGTAGCTGGAGAACTGGGAATTGACCACAAAACGATTTTGGCGCATTTGAAAAAAGCTGGGTACACAAAAAAGCTCGATATTTGGGTGCCTCATGAGCTCACTGAAAGAAACTTAATGAACCGTGTACTCATTTGTGATTCTTTATTACGACGTAATGAAACCGAACCATTTCTGAAGAAGCTGATAACTGGTGATGAAAAGTGGATCACGTAAGAAAAGAACGTGCGAAAAAGATCGTGGTCAAAGGCCGGTCAGGCTTCACAGACTGTGGCGAAACTCGGGTTAACTCGCAACAAGGTGATGCTGTGTGTATGGTAGGATTGGAAGGGCATTAATCATTATGAGCTGTTACCGCCAGGCAGGACCATCGATTCTGAACTGTACTGCAAACAACTGATGAGATTAAAGCAAAAAGTTGAGAGAAAGCGGCCGGAATTAATCAACAGAAGGGGTGTGGTTTTTCACCATGATAACGCTAGACCTCACACATTTTTAGCCACTCAGCAAAAATTACGAGAGTTTGGCTGGGAGGTGTTAATGCATCCGCCGTATAGTCCTGACCTTGCACCTTCAGATTTTCACCTGTTTCGGTCTCTGCAGAATTTCTTGGGCAGTGTCAGGTTAACATCACGAGAGGACTGCCAAAACCACTTATCGCAGTTTTTTGATCAGAAGCCCCAAAATTTTTATAGCAATAGGATCACGTCCCTACCTACAAGATGGCAAAAAGTTATCCAACAAAATGGCACCTACATACTTTAGTCAAATATAAATAAACTTTATAAAAAAACCTTTTGAATTTTTATATAAAATGCGAAGAAACTTTTTCCCCAACCTAATATAATGTATTATGTGTACCACGCTATCGCATTGGTGACAACTGTAATGATAGCGATGTTTGTAAGTTAATAATAAATAAATAAATAAATATTGAAAAGCTACCAATATTTTAAACATTTATTTCGCGAGTTGTATTCTTTTATTTTACGCTTATATTATTTTATTTAGGTTTATGGCTTGGCAGCTAGGTCTTTAAGCCAGATCTTAGATTGTAATGTAGTTTCTTAATTTTCTTATGCCTGTGTGTAGCACAGCTGAACTGTAGGTTATCAGCTGGTTCCATTCAACGGAGTTCTTGTGACAACTCAAAAGGCCACATTTGACTATACAATTCACATTTGTCACAAAACACATAATTACTACTCAAAAACATTTTAGAGTAATTTTACAGATTTTTAGAAAATAGAACTGTACAGCACAACATCTCCTTTCAGTTCCCGCCAAAAACTCCCGCTTATAAATATTTACAAAGCTATACTGGTGTACCACGGACACGCCGTTAGAAATAACAGAATACCGAAATCTGGCAAACCTCCGATTGAAACAATAATGTCCGGCGATTTTGACGAGATATTAGTACCAGAATTGGACCCCAGTGCACAATAACTGGCGATCACCTGCGCCTATTGCACACGTCACATTCATACAAATCCCTGACGCGCAATTTTCATACTTATATGTTCCCTACACCTCCTAAGGAACCCTTCAACATTTGTTGTCCATCATGCACTTGGCCGTTTTTTTGTTTCCTTATCAGTCTATTAACTCAATTCATTTACATATAAGATAATTAATGTATGAAGTTCTATTCTGCAGTTTCTCTGTATGCATATGTATAATTATATTAATGTTAAATAAAACAACGCCAAACGAAAATAGTCTTTAAATGCTTTTGTTATGGTTCAAAATGTTTATTATAACCAATAAATTGTGTTAACGAGTCTATAAAAATACCATGAGTGTTGTCAGTTTAAAAAAAAATTACAAAGATTTTCGAAAATAATAATAATAATTAGGCAAGACCATTGCACGGGGTTTCCCTATTAATTGTTTTTCCTTAGAAGATCATTTTGGTACATTACAAACAGGATTTTTACAATGAATTACACTATTTAATGTCGTTTAAATGTCTTAGAAAACTTAAAGTCAGGTACACATTACATAGGATGTTAAGAAGGTACATCAACGGAGTTTGATATCTCGCTCGGGCTTTGCCACATTTTCAAAGATATCAATTGATATAATTTACTTACAACAAATCTGTATTCTAGAAATATCAAGAACAATATTACAATTGCTCCACAAACAATCATTTTATATCAAACAGGGGTCACACGCAGTAGAAGTGAAATAGCAAATATACTCACAGATAATTCTTCTTTATCTTTTATTGTGTGTATTTCCTTTGCAGGTCACAACATATTATAATTCAAAGTAAAGAAGTGAAACTTCAGCAAATATACTCAAAGATAATTCTTCTTTATCTTTTATTAATATAAATATATTTCCTTTAACCTATATCCGTCAACATATTATAATTCAAAATAAACCTCTTAAGTGTCACTTTCGATTTTTCTCAGTTGTTTTTTTTTTTTAGTCTACAAAATATTATTATGGAGTTTAATATCAATAAGTCCAAAAAATAGGACCTATAATGTAATCGTTGGTCTTATGGCAATATAACTCTAATGTTAGAGTGAGCTGCTATGTAAAGAATGTCATTTAAAATCGTATCTCATTCTCTCGCAGGCTTGATTCTATAGATTTATATGTTTATCTCTTTTTAATGTCGGTTTTTCGTTTCATCGAATTTCAAATCACGATTCCAAAGAAGTTTCACCCTAAAAAGAAGATTTTATACTTTCTTTTTTATATAGTATATGAAAACGAAGCAAATTTTCTGTAATAATAAATTATTCGAAATTTTGTTTGGGCATGTTAAATTACGTAAACGGACTCTCTGTTATTTACTATGGTCTGGATGTCTGGGATCGGCCCCAGAATAGTCCATTGTATATTACTCATAATACAAGCGAGCCTCTAACACACTATGCACATGCGGTAAGATATCTGTATCTGAGCGCATATCTTTCAATATCGCTCTCTATGTAATTCAATGATGTATAAAATATCTGTAGGCATCAACCGATATCGTAAGATGATGTCAATATTATCTGCTTATACAAATATTTCTGCAGATAATATCTGCAAAATATTATATAAAGGCATGTTGTTGAAGTACTGCACTTTAAATTAGATTTGTATACATATTTTACAAAACATAAAACCAGTACTTCTCTAAAAAAATTAAAAACTGACAACACCAACCGCACGCGCTACCACTCCCCGGCTCCCGCCATCTCCCGCTAGCTTCATAAACACAACACAAGCCACAAGGCCACGAGGGCATCGCACGGACAGTTGCAAACAAAACATCTTTATTACAAATAACCTATTATTTTAATATTTTACAATTTTAACTTGAAGAAACAAGTCAAAAATGTCTCGGCCGATTCTTTCTACACATGCTCTAGACATTTCAACCGGAACACCGGTAGCTGGATTATTTGTAGAATTGTACAAACAAAAAACCGATTCTTGGGTGCTTTGGCACAACACTGCGACTAATAGTGATGGGAGAATACAGTTTCCGTTCTCAAATGACTCGATGTCTGAAGGAATTTATAAATTAGTGTTCAAAACTGGAGATCATTATAAAACTTTGGAAAGGCAAACGTTATATCCTTTCATTGAGGTGAGTTTTTTAAGCGACTTTAAAAAAGCAAGTGGGTTTGAATTTATTTATGTTCAGCCATAACTTGTTTCCGAACCAATTTTGACTATTCTTCTAGCGTTGGTTTCAGTACGGCTTCAGGATAGCTCCATATGAATTTCGTTATCAATAGATACGATGTTCGTAACTTAAAAGTGATTTTTTTGTCTTTCTTATAGTCGGCTCTTTATTACATTTTTTTTTTTATTAAAAAATATCGAACCGAGTGTAATACTTTATGAAAGGCCTGTGTCTGGCATTAGACTTTAATTAGCTGACAATGAAGTTGGGTTTAATCTAAAGCCCTAACTAAATAGATTGTATTATTTATGCTTTTAAAATAAAATTTAGACTACGCAATAATACTCCAACTATTTGCCTCCGAAGTTACTCAATCGAAAAATTCCAAAATAAAATAGAAGTTTTTTTACCATTAAATGATATCAGGTTTATTTTTAAACAGGAATAAAATGTAAAAGAAGTTCAAATTTTCAGTCTCAACTCAATTGGACCATTTTTAGTTGTTCGAAATCACACCTAAACATATTAAAAAAAAGTTTAGTATATGACTATAACTACAGGACTCAAAGATATTTGAAAAACAGTTCAAGACAATAGGTAGACCATATACCAGTTTTATCTATGAGTTAGACTATTGATCTAAATAAATATTTTAAAAGTGGCGTGATTTATACTGTTTCCAAGAGTCTATTTTGTTTTTGTTGTTTGCACGTCTATCAAGTTACATATTTCTTAACTGTAAAGCCCACATGACACCAATGACATAATTGTTTTACTTTATTGTTGTGGGTGACGTTCTAGTGGTTCTGTAAGTCATTCAACGCACAGACTATTAAACCATCGACACTAACGTAAATAAATGAAAACTAATCGATTTGAAAATAAAAAAATTTCACTTTAAAGAAAATTAATACTGCAATTATTAAAGTATCGTTTTATTTTGCCGAATTAAATACAATGATAATTTTACGTTTATTTTACTTTTGACAACTGATAATATAAAGGAATTAAATTGATTATATTTATAAATGAAGTCGATTTTTATAACAAATCGAGTTGGTAGCACATTAGGACATTACTAATTCATTCGTTATCGAGCTGTCAAAAGTAAAATGCTTGGAAAGGGTATTTAAAGAACTAAACTTGGGATATTTTAAATTTACCAAAATGTAGGCCTTGTATCAGCTCATTGAAAAATATGTGGGAATTACACCAAAGCACTATAGTCAAGTAAAGACTAAAGATAATATGAATTTGTATGTTAAATAGACGACCCCTGACCTGTTTATATTTGGTACAAACAAAACTAGATAAAAGAGTACTTAAATTAATTATAATATTGTTTAATCAATATTATGTTTAAATTAAATATTATTTTGCTTCGTAACTATATCGATTGACCTCAGTACTGAGAGTATCCTACTTCCATAGCCTGAGGGAACAAGATAACAGATTTATATTATACAGACTCTAAAGTCAGGGCCGTCTCGAACATATCGGGCCACGTGTGTGGAAAATCCTCGTCCGGGCTGAAGGTGAATGTGCAAGTGAGCCCACAACCCGGACAATCTAGACATGGGACGTAACGTAGAACGGACAGGGGTTTTAGTGGCTATAGCCAAGAACTGTGGGGGCCAGACGGCGGATCACCGTGCTTCCCCCACTGTGGTTTATCCTCAATCGGATTTTCCCTGGATAAAAATATATGCGAAAATTAGCCTGAATCCCCAAGTAACAAAAAAATATGCAAGTAAAATGATATAATCAATCGAGTTAAGATGCTGATGATAAGGTCGTTGGTTTATGCCATCTAAATCTCTGCGCCCGAGTGCCAAGCACCCGTTACACCCCCGAGTAAAGACGTCTTTTTATACCAGGGGAAATTGGATTGAGGACCATCAGCCGCACCAAAAACAAAACTGTGGAACATATCGCGCGGAAAATTCGGCGACGCAGAGGTTGAGTGCTAATTTGAATTCAGCGGAATTAACGCTGATGTGTCATGGATAAATAAAAACACATTGATGCCCGGTGTTTCTGAGGTTACCAGTTATGATTTCAATAACAATTGATTCCATAAAGTTATGTAATAGATAACCTTAGGGTTAGCTGTCATTGAGTTTTTGAATACGTATGGAAGCGTTCGATTTTCTTCAAACAAAAGATATGTGGAATGGATAAACGCCTAAAACTCAATTTTATAAGTTATTGAACGGATAGCGCTAACGAGCAGATAAACTACAGTTAAAAGTGCCTCAGAAGCCGGGCATGAGAGCGTGTTAAGCCGAAATTTCTGCACGGTACGTTTCGCAGGTGTCGCTATACTTATTGTAGTAAGGTATTTAGGAAGTAAAACGTAATATGTAGGATCTACATTTACCTTGTTGAAAAGACATGTAACCAAATTCATTATAATTTCAGTTCATTCACAAAGCCAGTCAAGAAGAAATAAACATTAAAAGCGCTACATAAACAGAAGCGCTTTTATTTATAAATATAATTATGGATAATATAATTATTTATTTTTACAGATAACGTTCGAGATCAAAGATGGAGAGCATTACCACATACCTTTATTATTGAGCCCATTTGGATACTCTACATACAGGGGGAGTTAAATTGTACTACCTACTGTAATAACTAGCTTATTAAAAATACCAAAAATCTGATATATTAAACATATTTTTTAATACCAAATCACTGTTTCTTTACTACTTTGTCATTTCCAGTATTTTTCTTGTGGCATAGCTATGAAAATAAATGATTAAAAAAAAGTGAATGTGAAACTTCATAAAAGTAGCCTACGTGAGTATGAGATAAAGTTAGCAGAATAATTATAAGGTTTATTATTTTTATAATATTGTTACCAAGCTCAAAAATGTTTTATATTTTAATGCAAAATATTACATTTCTTATATTATTCAGATTCCATGTTTTCACTTTGAACAAAATTAAATGATACGAGAGGCTTATGTTACCTAAAATAGGAAACAAATGCTCTAGTTACAATTTGATTTATGAACTTCAAAACATTTTCAACTATCTGTAAGAGCAGTGTTTAAATGACTAAATTCACGGCGTCATGCTTTTTCGTTCACATCGATAGAATTCACTACCGTGGCTAAAAAAGTTTCACTTCAAATATAATTTATAAGTTTAGTGATACGCTACGATTTTTATCGAAACAAGCCACAAGTTTGCTGCGGCTTTGTCGTTATGAACGGACGCAATTTTATTTATTAAGGTCAAACTATAGGAGAGTGGTGACTGAGAAGCAAAATTGTGCAGTGCCCGCACATAATGGCGATAAGTACGTCTTATTAAATAGAGTAATATTGGCTCGTACACTTGTTTTAACAGAACAATAGGCGGCCTTATCGGTTAGAGCGATCTCTTCCAGGCAATTTACCGATATAAGATCTAAGCTAATCTGGCAATGCAAGTAAAGGGCAATTTACATGGAGAGTTTACCGCACGTTTTGGGGCGAAAATCGTATATTATTTTCGGCGATACTCTTTAGGTAATAATCGCATTGACATGTTTAAGTCAAGCAAAAACTTGTCTACGAGTATATCATACGATAATCGTAAGGTAATTATCACAAGTTTTGTATAAACTACGACACAAATCGCATTAAGATATTTGCCTACGATTTCTCGACTTGTATAAACTAGAACTCGTATGACATTTTTCCAAGTTAATGGACGTATCGAACAAATTAGTTTGAACCGATTTGAAAGCGAGACCTTACCTTTCGAGCTCGGTATTTTGTTTAGACAGACACATCAATATTCAATGACCAGGCGATTATTGCCCTTCCAAATACAATATCGTGTTTAGTTTACCTTTTTTTTTGTTTAGACAATCATATATTGAAGGTTAAGTAACTGTCTCTATGTAAATGGCCCTTAACGCAGAAATTCAATGTTTCAAAATGTATGAATTAATTTTTTTAAGATAAATACATACAAAAAATAGTGTAAGCCAAACTTTACGGCCTTTTCTGTCAATCTGTAGAAAACTGCAAACAAAATCTGGATAAAAAAGCACTTGTCACCCAAAAATCTGTTAGCAACCCATATTTGGCGCAGAGCCGCAGACTACCAATATTTTAAAATAAAACAACATCATTATAAATCAATGTTTTATTTACGAAAGGAATTGATTCAAAATGAGCATCTCTTCTAACTTCAAGTCATATCTATACATTGATGGTTTCTTTAAACCGTAATCCTAAAGCGATTGAACCTGCCAGTTTCTTTCATAACCCGGTAAATGACACATTTTAAAATAAATTCCAAAACGATGTTCATATAAAAGACCTCGTTATTACCTCTATTATTTTTTAAATATAATGATAAAAATAATTTTAATAACTGCTTAAACAATATTGATACGCCATCAGACTCATTAAACTTGCTACGTTCATATCATATATTATGGGAGCCTGCATAGTTTTCTACTGTTACAATTCATTCACCACTTAGGCTATGTTCCATTAGAGACTCACAACGACCACGTTCACGACCGCGATTTTTTCCGTTCCACTTGCTTGCCGGCGTTACAGTCGTAAACCCAGGTGGAACGGTTATTCGACCCACCTCTTGACATGGGTCGTTGTGAGCTTTGTGTGGTCGAAAATTATGAAGTCATTAGTGATGTTTTCGCCACGACCATAACGACCGCGGTCGCCTTGTGTAACGGCTAACGGAGAATTTAGGGCGTTGTGAACTATAAATGGAACGCCCTGTTACTTGCCTTACTGTCGGTTGAATTTTGACATTATTTGTATGGAGCTTACTTATGTCAAATTTTAACAGCTGGTAAGGCAGATGACTGTTTGGTAAGATACAGGAACCGGCTATAAGATGACAAATGTCTGACTTAATTCAATCGTCAACTACACACGACATAAACTATGAAATCATAAAATTTACGTAAATATATAAAAATAGTAGACGCAATATTTTACAGTACATAATGATTAATGTAATTTTTGTGATTCAAAAACAATGCTATGGACTTTTAGATAGTGGCAAAAATAATCCCCTGACGCGGGATTACCGCGCTGGGTTTAGATCTTAACTAAAGATTGTTATAAGACATCGTTAAAAATTCCATAAAAAGAAATCGGTATTGCTAAAACCTGCTTTATGTAAGAGCTAGGCGGACTTTTTGCAGGTTTAAGTGATATCATAAAAATAAATAATACGAGACAAAGTACACGACCACTCAACTTTCCTACTCTTTTTTTTATTGCAGGAGTTCAGCAGACAGGCAGACGGCCCAATTGGTTGAAAGCGGTTACCATCGCCTATGGACATTTGCAACACCAAAAGTGCTACAAATGCGCTGCTGCTCTCTAAGGATGACTGGAACCTGGTCACTAATGCCGGAACACAACTCAAGGTTGCTATGGCGACATACTTTAAACCAGGGGTGGTAGCCATCCAGTCGGGCAAATGCCCTACCACCTGGCATATACTCCGCAATAGCCAATACAAAATGAGTTACTGCCAGTTGGGCAGGAAATTACTAATCTGTAGGAAACAAAATTAGATGCCGACGGTACTGTAATTTACAGACTAGAGTTTGTAGTATCATGCCTGGTATTTTGCTATCCATTCTTACTTTAGCCTTAACAATGGTTGAAAAATTACATTACTTGTATGAAGTTAGGAATCCGTTGTTAGTAGCACCGCATTTCTAAATCTTACTATTGCCTTATTATTCTGAATAAAATTTTACATAACTCCGTACATGTAAATTTTCTAGCAATGATAAGGCAACACAGCTGGAATATCGACTATTGTGCGCAATAATTAACTCACGACATATTTTTCTGTAATTTATATAAACTAATAAATTAAATAATTTCTACACAGGACGTTAATTTTCTTTCCTTTTGTAACAGTTTATTTTTGTACTAACATATCTGTAATTATTCTATTATTATTATTTCTTCGGTAGTATTATATAGCCCGTGCTATCTTTCATGACCACTCCACTTAGCCTGCGTAGTTACTGATTTACACGAAAACTGTCTTCAGTTCAGCCAACAAACACTAACAAGAGCAGTCATAAGTAAATATGCAAGAAATATAATATTATACTTATACAATTTTGTTCAATACATACTATATCTATTAACACCTTATGTAAAACTTCTAACAGTTAAACATTTTATAACTAATAGTATATTAATTATTCTAACAATATAATACAATATTTACACATTTTAAAGAGTTTATTTCGTATATCATAACAGCCTGTATATCGCATACAGCTATAATTCATACTTAAAAAAATAAATTCACAAGTATTATTAGTAAATCATAGACTTAAAGAAAAACCTAGCTAAAATGTTAACTATTATTAATATTTTAATATACCTTTTATCGGATTAACACACGTTTTAATATTTTTCAGGTCTTACGTTTCGATCGTACTTCAGTAATAGTGCTCAACAGAATAAATTTACTAATTAAAACAATAGTATTGCTATAGAAATATGCTATGTTAAGGTCTTTATAAAGTTTATTTATTTCTAAATAATTAAAATTATTTATTCTTACCGTAATACTTTCATCCTTGTAGATTCTTCAGAAATTAACAAAAAATCCCACTAAACCTTACATCTATAATATTATACAATTCTAAACGTAGCGAGTCTGTACATTAAAGCTATTAAAAAATACTGGAATAGACTATATAGACGAGGGAGAACACGATGCAATTTTTTTTAGATTTCTTGTCTGTTTGTTCGGGATTCACGTAAAAACTAATGGGCCGATTTCGATGTGGTTTTCGCTGATCGACAGCCAATTCTTAGACTTAAAATCTGCGCTACTTTTTATCCTTGGAATTTTTCTAGGAATGATTTAAAATATGATGATCAATAGCAATTTTTATGTAATAAAATGTGTGATATTTTTTAACCCGCGAATCCCGCGGGAATTTTCCCGAGAGCGGATTGAAGTTGTTCGGATGCATAAAAATTAGCTTGTTCCAATACAGTTTTCACTATTTTAAAACAGTAACTTACATTCTTTATTTAAATGCTGCGGTACTTTGTATCCCGGGAATTTCAAGTCAAGCGTGGACGAAGTCACGGGATGTCCTACTTTTACATAAAAAAGCAAATTACCAGTCAGCTTAGTGTCAGTCTGATTGTAGTGTCTCATTTATTATTTTATAAAAGTAAGAGAAAATGCTTTTAAAATCCAACTCAAAATGTATTTGATAAAAATATTATGGTAAGAATATTATGATACATAAGAGTACAAAATAAACAATAACTACTTTCTAACAAATCAAGCATGTGATTTTTATTTATTTTAATTCTAACATTTTGATCAATTTGCATTTGCAAAACGAGACATTTCTTTTATGTTTTTATAATCATTTTAGGTCAGCAAAGCATGCTTTGCTTTGCTTTCATAGTCCTCCATTCTGTTATTTCCTCTGTCACACCATAAATGCCCATTTCATTCTACATACAATCCATTAATGTCGTTTTTAACCTAACTTTACTTTTACATCCAGCAATTTTCCATAACATTATAGGTATATCACATAATTTAATTTAATCTTTTTCCTATCAATTTTACAATCCCCGGTGCAACTTTTTAGACCCCTTTTATGTACGTACTCATTTTTCACATCCATTCTTTACATTTATTTTCGTATAATTCTTGCAATTCACTAAGGCGAGCGGTATTTACTCGTTGTTAAACGTACACTGTACATATTACATTGGCATGTGTGTCTGACGGAATGATCAGTTGCGAACATGCCGTCTAAGCATTTTAAATCATGCTCGTTTTTATATCACGCATGCATAGATACGTGTTTAACCACAAGTAAAGCTCGTTCGCCTTCGTGAATCGCAGAACTATAACATAACACATACATCGCAACATTTTCAACTCGGCTGAGTGAAGACTTTTCTGGTCTATCATTTTAATATCCAGGCATTTGGGGTCGTATAATTAACTTAACACGACTCGATCTGTTAAAAAGTAGTTCGAACTATACACAAAGGCCGTGAAAACGTAACAAAATGGTAAGACACTACTCAACACATTTGGCACGGAGGTCCGGATTCCCAGTCGACTCTGTAATTGAAATGGTCACATTTATGAATAAACTTGTATATTTTTCTCACATTTTCAGTTCAACCGTTTTATCTTCCCAAACTGTACACAACACAGTCTATCACAGATATAAAGTCTTTGATTTCGCCGTCTCGTTTGCTTCATGCGACGTGTTATTTGACACATAGTTTATCAAAGATGGCGGACGACTTTTAATAACGTTAAATGCTAGAATGACAATGGCTCAATAAAAAACGTAACACAGAAAGAAGAACTTCTAAACCCTACATGAGTAGATAACCAAACAGATCATACATTTCGCGCTTTTAACGTTAAATTATTTAAAACAATCTTCTAGCTAAAACAGTAAAAATAGAAATAGTGAACTTATTAAGATTTCAAATTCAACTGATTTAGTCTAAAAATGTTTGAAAGGATAAAAAGTAAAAAAGCGACAGAGCAATGACCTGTAGCGTCCTTTAGTCATGTAGAATTTAGGCTTAGGCTGTTTTCAGTCATGTTTTTACGTTATTCCTAGTAGAAGTCCCCCCGTCGGTAAAAGACAAAAAAAATATATCTCTTTTGTGTGCATGACTACTACGCTTTCGAATAGGTTCCTTAGCTGTAGTATTTTTAAAACTGAGAAAATTAAAGGAAAAAGTAGTTATGCACCATTGAATCTATTCCAATGCATTGATGTAGCCAATAATAGAGCTATTGCTACATCAATGCTCCAATGTAAAAACTTGATATTAAAATTTCAAGATATTTATTAAGAAGCAACATTAGTCACAAAGTTAGGGACATCTTTTTTGAAACTAACGAACTCGTAGGTAAAAAAAATTCGATTATCAAAAACATCAAAAATTAGACTGTTCTTTAATCCAAAAATAGCAACTTTTTGCGTATTTTGCGCAGTGGTCGGGCAACGATTCATAAAAAAAAAGTTCCTGATCAGGTGCTTCTCTTACAATTCCCTATTGGTTGCGGTAGTCGGATGTCATTAAAATTGGGATTAAGTGCGATTTCACTTAAACGAAAAAAAACTGAGGAGTCATAAACTCTTAACAAACAATAAAGAAATAAAACAAATAATAAAAAAGAAAATCATTACTTCACTAACACTGTTCAGGCCCAAGAAATGCTGTAAAGTGACACAATTATAAATCAACTGCTTGTAATAAATGATACTACAAGAATCCACTGTCCACTCTCATTTAAATCTGCCATAGTATACGAATTATAATAAATTTACAATAATCCAGTTGGAGAGCTAGTATCTTCTACACACATATATTTACCTGATATCAACCCTGTTGAATAAAAAAAATTAGTTGACAAGAAATATATCTTGCAATACTTACCAAGTTGCTAGAAGTTTGTTCCTACACGTATCGACTGTGGCTCGACTGACACGGCATATCTATTACAGTGAAACGAGAATCAAACTGTTAGATAAAAAAAAATAACTGACATTGTCGCCTTTTTTCACCAAAACCATAGACAATAGTCAAACTCTATGACATTATTACTGTGCTATATCCCAGATTGTGCATAGTTTGCTAATTAAAAAAAATACAATGACTGATAACCATCAAGTAAATTTTTTTCTTTTTTTTTGGGAGGACCACAAATCTATTTAATCCAGTCAAATTGCGATTTCACGTCGGAATGAAAGCCAATAAGCTATAAACTTGTAAAAATCTTTATTTTAGTACTCTAAAACTTATCTCAAGAAATGTCCTGTCCAGAAGCACCATTTAGTCAATTTTCCCAGGCTCAAATGTTTATTATAACTATCACTATCTATTATTATACAAGGAAATATCGTGATAACTTGTAAATGTACCCTGGTATGCTAAACTTGCCAATCCGCATTTAACCAGATGGGTGGGTATGTATCATACTATAGAGCCCAAGGGTGCAAATAGTGGGCAACCCAGCAAGCCTACAATATTTCTACTGATTCACAAGTCCTAATCATTGTGTTCATCACTATATTTGTCTGAAGTCTCAAATTTGATGATTTCCCAATTTGGGGATACATATATTAAGGAAATTAGAGGAACAAAAGCTAGCTTGAGCGGGAATTTTTTGAGGTAATACATTTGGTACTGTGGAAAATAGGGAAATATTTTATCTGTCTAACATGTACTACTTAATGCAATCTCTGATGTAGCAATAAGATGTCTAATTAGTAATTCAAAATGTATATATATATATATTTGATCATAGTGGTGTTGAAGGTACTTAGCTTTTGGAATAATATATTTTGTTATTTATTCCAATACCTAATATAGGGTAAACTATACCATTGTTGACACCCCCTATATGATTGCACCCTATTTATTCAAAACATTAAGCAATTTCAATATTTTTTGTAGCCATACAATGATAATAGCATAATAATTACTGTATCACTACAAAATATCTTAATTAATACCTGAAATAAATTGGCAGGTTGCCAATAATGGTATAATTTCCCCTACACAGGAGTGTTAGTGTAGAAGACAGCATTAGGAAGTTTATTAACTTTGTTGTTAAGTCCCCACTTTCATCTATTAATATTAAGATAAATCATTTAGGCTGCACATAAATAGACCTTGAGACTTTTTCTGTGGAGATAATTGAGTACACTAGATAAGTAATCAGCTTCAGAAATATAATTATTTACTAACTTTCTCTATACATTTTAATCCCATTGTATTATGCTTGGGAACTTAGATATCATTGTTATGTAGGTAACAGAAGATTTGTGTCTACATGATGTTTATTTGTAGACTATTATAATTTACTGAATGCAGGTTACACATCTAAGATATATTTAAAAAATTATAGCTAGTTGATACCTATTATTTTATTATTGTCAAATTGGAGAACCTATAAAAACAATTTACTTATAAAACACCACAGTTTCAATGAATGAATTAAAATATTCATAAACAATACTGCTTTTCACTTCTGTAAAGTATTCTTCTCCTTCAACAGTAACAAAAATTTACTTTGGAAGAGGTGACTCTTGATTTTCAATAAGTAATCTGTAAAGGGGTCAAAAGTTGCTGAAAAAATCATCAAGTTATTGATGGACCACCCCAAAGCTAATTTTAGATGGTTCATAATATCTCTGTCAATTTGGATGAAACAAACAGTGAACCATATAAACTTAAATTATTCAATGTTATTGAACACCATTGTCCAAACCTATTTAGACATAACCTTTTTTGTCTTTCCTTTAAGTAATTTAAATGTTTCTTTTTCCTGTGTTTTCTTCTTGTCAATATGGATTCCTCATAATAATGTATTACAAGCAATATTTTATTTTTAATTTCATTTCACATTAAATATATATCAGTTTTTAAACACCACCACCACCACTCCACACCAATTTGTGTTTCAACCAAAATTATTCAATTTAGTTGACACATCTGATATCAGCACTGGATTCCACTTTGAAGTAAATATACCACCACGACCATTCATTTAAAATCTTTATTATCATAGATTGCTAACAATAAATAACATAATTATGTCAGTCTAAATCATATACGGGCAACAACCGGCCCGAGAGACTTTTGAGAAAACCCAATTTAAAAAATATTACATTAGGTACTTATACTCACGGGAGTGACAGTGAGGCGGCAAACATCAAATCCTTTGATGTCTGCCGCCTCACTCTTTGATAATCGCCGCCATTCGGCTTGCTGGATCGAATTCTTTGAGGTTTGCCTCACAGACGACACATCAAAAGATTTATTGCTTCTCAATTATTCTAAACTAGTTTCTTTTAAACACGGCCCGCGAACGTTTATTGCACGCTAAAGTTTGGCCCTCAACATGTCAAAGGTTGCCCATACCTGGCATTATTATTATTTAGATTGAAAATCCATATGGTTAGATGTGCGGTTTCAAAACCTAGCAACTCTGACTCTGTTTTGTTAAAAAAATTATTGCAGGAGTTTAGCAGACAGGTATATGGCCCACCTGATGGAAAGCGGTTATGATCGCCTATGGACATTTGTAACACCAAAGGTGCTACCAATGTGTTGCTGCTATATAAAGGGAGGCGGTAACCTGGTCACTAACACCGGAACACAATTGAAGGTTGTGGTGGCATACTCTAGACAAGGGGTGGTAGCAATCCATATGGGCAAATACCCTATAACCTGGCTGTGGGTTTTTTTGTTGCCTCTGACAACAGGCCATAGGAAGTTGTATTCTTTCTCTGTTTCTGCATGGTTTTCTAAATTAATATGCATTTATACTCT
This sequence comes from Dendrolimus houi, assembly GCA_039645545.1. Classification (NCBI taxonomy): domain Eukaryota; kingdom Metazoa; phylum Arthropoda; class Insecta; order Lepidoptera; family Lasiocampidae; genus Dendrolimus; species Dendrolimus houi. The sequence goes on along the minus strand of CM077141.1, from coordinate 12,795,757 downwards.
TACTAGGCATTTGCTGACATATTGTGTTTGTCAAAACATATAGAGTTTATTAAAATGTAATATCGGACCCAATAAACTTAATAAATAGTTTCAAAATGCCATAGCATTGAAGTTCATGACATTTGCTGTTTTAAAATTGTGCAAATGACTGTTCTGTAATGTCTTTTTAATTAATTTTAAGTCAATAGATGAGGACATATTATTACCTTCCAAAGCCCTAAGATTGTTTGTTCTATCTTTTGAAGTATGAGGTGCAAAATCTAAAAAATACTTCCCAGGAACATTGGTTTATACAAGCTTCATTAAATGGTTTTTGACCTATATTTTGTACTAAATCCTTTTGTATGGTTCCTTCATAGACAATGGTCAAAATTAGTGAACATATCTCACCTCTGGAACCCTTGTGTGTAAACAGACACACACTTGCTTAATTTTAATGATATTATATTCTTAAAGATTGGTAGCTATTGTAAAAACCAGCATTTAGCATATAAAAAAGTTGTCATATAAAACTGACAACTCGCAAGTTTACAGCTTAGTGTCAGTTTGTGACTTTGTTTGTTCAACAGCTGATAGCTAACACAGACAAACAGCCCGGTTATAAAGCCATTAGCCAAATAACGATCAACTGGATTTACAGCCGGTTATTGAACTAACAATAGCTGGATAGCAACATTTTTGAAATTTTGGTTGTTAACCCATTGCTGTATCTTCTTGTATATTTATTTTATTAAACATATAATTTGAAATGTCCCACTAACCTGTAAATCCATCCCTGCAAAAGTCAAAACCATTTAGTTAAAAAATATATAAAAGTGAAACCCACCTATTTTCCTTCTTCTTGTCCCACGACCTCCTTGTATCTTGCTATCATCAACTTCTTGACTGTATCTCTGTATGTTTCACCAGGTGTTGGTGTATATATACCTCTTTTTTGACCTAGACCTGCTAGACTAGGCCTCTGTTCAGCCTCAATAGGAGCTATACGGCCCTGCTCGGTCTTCCCAAGACCTCTACCCTCAGACCAACCCATTTTTTGTAACATTTTTCCACCAATAGTATCTACTACAGAAGGTGGTGGCTGAGGTATGATTGGTGGTGGCATAATATCCGGATCATACCGTTTACGTACTATAGGGGTTTCATCTTCACCAAATTTCATCCTTCTTTCTGCTGCACGGTCTCTATAACCATTTATCTGTGGCAACAATTCATTTTTCTTTCTAAATTCTGCAAGGTTTTGCTTATGCAGATCTGATAGAGTCTTGTGTTTGTTCAGGACATCTGATGAAGGGAATTTACGCTTGCATAGAAGACAGGTTAATTTAGCCCAATCTATGATACCATCATCGTTATCTATTACTACTGGTTCCATCACTTTTTTTGTTAAGAAATCTTCAACAGGAGGTGGTGACAGTTCTTTGACAAGCGTTATTGATGGTCCTGCGCCTAATACTGAAAAACCAATATCAGCTGAACCTTTGCTAGCTGAAGTATCTAACACTTGTTCCATAACAATATTACTACGAGCATTTTCTTTCTTTTGGTTCAAAGTACGAGCCCAACGTTCCATATCCTTTGCTATTTTCTTAGCAACTTTAACTTTGTCTTCTTTCTCTTTTTTCTTTTTCTCTTCCGGCTCTTTGGTTATTGTATTTTCTTCTGTGGGCTGAGATGGATCTGGTAGTTTTGGTTGTTCAGTATTTTGTTGATTCTGTGATGCTGCAATGTATGTACAGGTAGTTGCATCCCAATACATGTACTGATTCATTTGACTATTATAAAAATATTGAGTGTTGCCATCATAATATAACCCTGTTGCAGGATCATAATAGTAACCTGAGGTTTCATCGTACAAGAAAGTTCTTACGTCTGGTGCAGAATAAACTGTTTTTCCATCTCCTATAGGAGCAGTTACTGCAGGAGTAGCTTGTACACTGGAAGCAATGAATATTGGTGCAGAAACAGGTGTCCAAGACATCTGCCTTGCTTGCGCTGCTGAAATAGCTGATTGCGCCACAGCTGCTGCTGCATTAACTCTATCAGCTTCAGATAAAGCCTGAGAATTTGCATTATAATTGGACATCTGTGCATAATACGCTGAATAGTCTGAATTGACAGGTTTTTGTGCCTTTTTAGCTTCTGTATAAAAACTTATGAATACCTCACGACCATCTATTTCCAATGGAGGCTGTAAAGTTACTAATTCTGTATGAGCAACTGTAGAGTCAGCTATGGAGTTAAAATTTATATATGCAAGACATTTAGAAGCACCTGTCAATGTTTCTCTACCAATTTTAATACCCGCAATAGAATCAAGAACACCTTTTGAACATCTCTCTTTTAACACATCTAAAATTTTCTCTTCAGTAGTTAGAGCATCTAGACGTCTGAACAGTATACGTTTTGTCAAGCCTGGAGCATCATTTAAAGCGCTCCTGTCACTGCATATTGTACCTTCAGACCTCTGTCCATTGCAGCTACGTCTGTAGCATACCTTACGACGTTTAAAATTGTATAAACCACATTTACAAAACCAATCACCTGGTGAAGCATTGATGGAGTGCATATCTTCATGTCTCTCATGGTCGTAATTTTCCTCACTCCCCTGCCGTTCACGGCTATCCGAGCGACTGCTCGACCTAGAACTCCTACGCTCGATATCCATGCTTATAGACGGGGGCGATGGCGCTTCAGGAATACTATCATCGTACCGTTTTGGCGAACGACGCCGATCGCGGTCTTTGTCCCTTGGTCTGTCGTAGCGATCGCGACGATAACGATCCGAATCGCGGTCGTAGCGGTCCCGTCGGTCGTCGTATCGATCCCGCTGATAGCGGTCCCGCTGTGGAGACCGGCGACCCGGACTTGCGCTGCGCCGTGTGTCCCATACAGGCGACCTTCCTCGATTCTCTCGCCGAGTATCCATTTCCCACCTCGAAGAACGCTCGTCTCGGCCACGCCACGACATCGCAAAGGCCTGTGAACATCATCCGTTCAAATAAAACCTCAGTACTCACAACTTTCCCTGATCCTCGACCATCAGTCGCCATTGTGTAGTGTCTCGTAGCTTAGTGACCTAAAAACTGCCCGCTTCCCTGCTCCTATGTTTACCTGCTGTTGTTATCGGCTTTGTATAAATCTTCAACGTGTTAAAACCACTGTGTATTACTGTTACAAAATGAATTTAACCCTTTAGAAAACTTGATATAAGAAATTCTAAGAATAAAATTAGCATTCACATTCACAAACGTCACAAATCACCAACAATCACCATCACGGCCGCCATTTTTTTTTACTTTTTTTTAAGACCCGTCGCCGAGTTGTCAATAAAAAAATCGATTACTTCATACTCGATTACTTCACACAACAGCTATAATATTTATTATAGGAAATTTAAAGGAACTTTAATATCAATTGCGTATCACAAATAACACATTGAACCCTTTGCTTTGCTACATCTGCGTGAAACGGTCATTAGCTATAACACTATTCCAGATGTAGCAGTAAGGTAAGACGAAATCCATCTTTTTTTTAACTTTAAGCTGTAATTTTTTTAAACAGGTTATATGAAAACCTCGGATTTCGGAAAAAAAATGTTGAAGGTAAAATTGTACACCTAAAATTCAAATAGGCTTATTTTAGACTAATAGCCGGTTCCTATATCTCTTGCCAACCGTTCACTTGCCTTACTATCTATCACATATCGGTTAAAATTTGACATAAGCTCCATAGAATTAATGTCAAAATTCAATCGATGTTAGGGCAAGTGATTGAGTAAGATTTATAATAAAATAGAATAGAAAACGCTTTATTTTTCACCACATACACATTAAACCAACAATTTACAGTAGTCATATTAAATAGGAAACGAAGGAACAATGGGTGGTCTTATCTCTTTATAGCGATCTCTTCCAGACATCCCGGGCTATGGATTTTAAAAAGGAATCACAAGTGTATTACGGTGGTGTGCACATTAAATACATCCATATATAAATAGGATATATAAATATTACACACTACACATACCGAAAATAAATAAACAGTAATACATATTAATGTTATTGTTTCGCCCAGTTATTGGCCATAAATAAAATTCACTTGATTTCATTCGATTACAATATCGATTATTTCCATTGTGTCATCATTATTTTTGCGCAAATGTTCAACCCATACCATAGATTAACGAAAAACCAATAATTCAATGTGATAAAATATTTATGTAAATGAATATTACAATTATTGTAAAACATACAGAAAATCGTTGTTTTTTAAATTATTTTAATAAAATCAAAATGTCTGTATGCAGATATAATAATATGTATTAAGGACAATAGACATTCAATCCTAACAGGCGCCATCTACCTTTATAATATGAGAAGTTTATGATTTTAGGAATGAGAATGTTCTTCCGAGGAAGTAAAGAATTGGTTGGGGAAAAAGTTTCTTCGCATTTTATATAAAAATTCAAAGGTTTTTTTATAAAGTTTATTTACATTTGACTAAAGTATGTAGGTGCCATTTTGTTGGTTTACTTTTTGTCATCTTGTAGGTAGGGACGTGATCCCATTACTATAAAAATTTTAGGGCTTCTGATCAAAAAACTGCGACAAGCGGTTTTAGCAGTCCTCTCGTGATGTTAACCTGACACTGCCTAAGGATATTCTGCAGAGACCGAAACAGGTGAAAATCTGAAGGTGCAAGGTCAGGACTATACGGCGGATGCATTAACACCTCCCAGCCAAACTCTTGTAATTTTTGGTGAGTGGCTAAAGATGTGTGAGGTGTAGTGTTATCATGATGAAAAACCACACCCCTTCTGTTGATTAATTCCTGCCGCTTTCTCTCAACTTTTTGCTTTAATCTCATCAGTTGTTCGCAGTACAGTTCAGAGTCGATGGTCCTGCCTGGTGGTAACAGCTCATAATGATTAATGCCCTTCCAATCCCACTATACACACAGCATCACCTTGTTGCGAGTTAACCCGGGTTTCGCCACAGTCTGTAAAGCCTGACCGGCCTTTGACCACGATCTTTTTCGCACGTTCTTCTCGTACATGATCCACTTTTCATCACCAGTTATCAGCTTCTTCAAAAATGGTTCGGTTTCATTACGTCGTAATAAAGAATCACAAATGAGTACACGGTTCATTAGGTTTCTTTCAGTGAGCTCATGAGGCACCCAAATATCGAGCTTTTTTGTGTACCCAGCTATTTTCAAATGCTCCAAAACCGTTTTGTGGTCAATTCCCAGATCTCCAGCTACATCGTAACTACTAATATGCTGATCTTGATCCACTTTTTCAAAAATAGCATCAATTTTGTCTGTAACAGAGCGACCAGAGCGACGTGCATCTTTGATATCAAAATTTCCGGATTGAAAACGCTTAAACCAAATTTGCGCTACTCTCACAGATATTGCATTAGGTCCATAAATATCACAATATTTTTTTCGCGGCTTGTGTTGCATTTTTACCTTTTTTGTAGTGAAATTTCAAAATGTATCGAATTTCTTCATTAGATTCACTCATTTTAACAATAAGAAAAACAAATGAAAATCACACATTTTCCTAATTTGAATTTGGAATTGTCTTCTTTAAAATTAAAACTTTTTAATGATACCAAAACCAGCCAGATACAAATGGTATAGCCAAAGAGATCTTATTACAAGTTCATACATACTATATGCGAAAAGACTTTTTCCACAACCTATAATAATAAATAATAATATATACCAGCATTACGAATGTCATTAGGAGGTTTTTAGCATTGCGTTAGTGTAATTTTTAGTATTATACTGTTCTATTTATTCTTTAAAAATTAAACAAAGCAGAAACCTTTTAAATCTATATAATGAAAGATGGCTCTGGTAGTTTTATTTCATATTTAAAATTATGAAGATACGTATATGGCGTTATTCTATGAAAACTTATTTAAATATGGAAAATTTTAAAAGAAGAGCGAGTATTTTAAATCACAATTTACGCTAGGTATAATTTGATATTTTATTTAAACTTTAGATACATCTAAAAAGAGGATTGTTTCCAATAAAATTTTCTACTGTAAAACAATAATATAAAATTTGTAATTTGAATTCCTGGAATAGAAGGAAACAGACTATTATAAATATAAATAAGTATAGTATTTGGTGAATAATGTTTTGGCACCGTAGTAAGATAGTTTTATGGAGAAGAATAAAAATATTAATCATCTGATTTTTGGCCGGTTCCTATATGCCGCGCGCAGGTTTGCCGATGACTAAATACTATTATTGTATTGTATTATTTACTATTATTGTATATACTTATGTAAAGTATATACAATAATAAATTAAAATAATAAATTTATTGCAACAACTATTTATGTAACCTTTTTTGTCAACCCTGCTAACCATCGACGCGTGACATCATGAGGCTATCGGCAAACCTGCGCACGGGTAGTAAGTAGATGGTTATTTGTTACCCTACTTAGTACGTATAAACCATAGGGTACTCTGTGATCTCAATCTTACTCACTCTGCCTTTTAATAACTCTTGGGCTCCTTCTGTCTGTAAGCATTTCCAACTTCCTAGCTGACCCCAATCAGTTCAGCCTAGACGGTGGCTTATACTGGAAATAATAGCTGCCCATAAGCTCCCCGCTGCTGGGCTCGGGTCTCCCACTATAGGGGAACGGACAGTATACCCGCCACGTTTGTGCAAGGCGGCTTGACAGGTTCGACGATGTGCAGGTTTCATCACGATGTTTTCCTTCACCGTTGTTAGCACGTGGCCATTGTAACAATATGCACAGTGGGTCAGAAAACTACCTAAGTGGTGCATGCGTTCTGGTCAGGATTCGAAACCGGCCCCCCTTGAGATTGGGACGCGTGCGCTAGCCATTAAGCTACCACGACTTACTGGCTGCTGGAAATATCGATTTATAATTATCAACCCTATTGGTATTAAGATTAGGAGTACTGTCGGTTGAAGAGTAAAATATTCAAGATATTACGTTAATGAAAAATAGCACTTAATTTGAGTAATTCTTAGGTAAGTTTTACTTTGTAAAACTTTCCATGTTTAAGGGGACTCTTTTGCGCATGCGCAAATAGCATACCCTTTCCCTCGCCCTATGAAATAGTGATGCTTATAGGTAGTTTTAAAAATCTATCGAATATCTCCATGTGTTCTAAAGTAGAAACAGCACTAGATTATCCAGCAGTATACTCCCCTTGAGATTTATTAAGAATACATAAAATGTATTTAATAACAAATAGATAATTTACTTACTGACTAATAAGAACATTACGGGCTTTCGTTTATTAAATGATTTCAAAATGAAGGAACCTTCTCGTTGGGCAATATCATGCTAAATATCATTTGAAGTTAGTGGAGGAAATTAATAAATCTAACATCTGCTTTTTAATAATAAGAAAATATTTATATTTTATATTGTATAACATTTTGTATCACGGGCATATACAGTGTTATGTGTACAAAAAAATAAGGTAAATTTGAATTCAGGGTAAAGATTCTATCATATCTTAAGATATTTTCAAGAATTTGGATTATTTTTTATTATAAAATTACATATAATCGAATACAATAAAAGAAAACTTATTTGTATAGTATTCTACCCATAGTCTATAATATTTTTTATTTATTTTACTTTCATTACGATCATGTTTTAATTGTAGGGTCTCGAGTAACTTCATTTTTGTGGCATATTGTAAACAGTTCCCGTCAAAGATATTAATAGCAATATCTTTCATACAACCATATGATTGATATATAAAATTAGGAATCAGCTGAGACTATACTGTTACATACCGTCAAAGATAAGCCGCACAACCAATTGTAAGCGTAGCTTATTGCCCTTTTCTAGTAATCGACGAACCCTTTCTCTTTTGAAATTGTAGTTAAGAAAAACATGCTATTGTCAATTTACTTGTTTTATAGCCATCATTAGCGTCGAACCATAATCCCTATTGTTATTGTATTCGACTTTGTGGACGTTCGCAGGTGTGCAAATTAGTAATTCTTAGAAGCCTTGTGTGCGCCTTCAACTTCTTTGTACTGTGTAGTTAGTATAAGGCGATGCCCGAATGGAGGGGCGGGCAGTTAAGCGAGGACTACGAAGCGAGTAAGACGTTTTCTAGTACTCTCGATTAGCGATATAAACGACGGACTTTGTGCGTTCTAATTGTATTGAATAGTGCAGTGTGAACTGGTTGCATCCAGTGTTATTTGTATTCGTTTTATACGTGTTTGTATAGTTCTAATAAATTCTATAGTAGTTCCAACGGCATTTTTAATAATCGAGTCCTGTAGCTCGTAACAATACAATTATTTTGTCTACAGTTGACGTATAATATTTCAGTTTGTGTTCATTCTTTTAAATCATTTTAGTATAACTCGCTACTGGGAAGTCAATGACTTGTTTTAGACTACATTAGAAAATAGAAAGACCAAGTTAAGGTGCATGTCGACATTTACTTTTTTTTAAATCTAATTGGACCAATTTACAAATAGAATCAAATCAAATTCATATTTTCAAAACATGGTTTAAATATAGTTGGTATTCATATGACTATATAGATACTTAAAGTTCATGTTCGAACATATAATTTTGCATATTAGTGCCAGATACAAGTGCAGTTCATGTCATTCCCAAAAACAAAAAGATTTATAATATTATATAAAAGAAATAAACGTTAGAGTTTCAAAGAAATGCAAAAAATAAATAATTTATAGATTCGATTGGCATAATTTTTTTATAATATATGGAACTATAAAAACAGCAAACACTTGCATATTACAAAGATATCGTTTTCTCAAAACTCAATTAAAGTTTGGCTTATATGTAGACCGTATCACCGTTAGCTCTAGTGTTGCCTATATCATGCATATTATTCCGTGAATCGCAGAACAAAAGTTAAATCAAAATTATTATAGAACACTCGTATATTTTTATAAGTAAACAGGTTAGTCTAGCCATGCTACTTCCATCGGGTCTCAATAGAAAGAATAAGCGCAAGCAATTCTACTTTAGACTATATAAGAATTATACCAAAATTATTTAGATAAACATAGAATACATAGAATTATGTTAGTTTATATTTTTATTAATAATACAAAAATATTATTTCTATCACGTTATATGATGTATATTTAAAAAATATTCTTAACCGTAAGGTAGTAGCGGCCTTACACCGTCATGTTAAAAAGAAAATATGAACATATTTCCCATTGTAAAGAACTCATGAATGTGAAAAAGCCTCACATTATTGCACGCACAGCAATTAATTGGTACAAAGCACGCAATAAGAGTTGAGGGATATACTACATATTACGCATATTGTTGATTTAATTAGGTCAAACAAATTACGATTATTTAATAACAAGAAAACTTACAATAGCTGGAACAAGTCCTATATAAATGAACATTGTTGAAGTGTTATGGCACTATTCTTGTATAATTATGGCTACAATTACCCTTTCTGTATCAGTATAAAATAATGCTTGTTTGTTGTTAACTTTAAATTACACTACGTCATGTACAGGAGATATATTATATGTGTTTATATCATCATCATCATTTATTTTACAACAATATTCCAACTTTCAGTATGTCCACATGTTTTTGCTTCTTTGACGTACAAATTACAATCTCAATTATTGCTAATTATAAGTTGTTGTTTGTTAGTCTAATAGCAGTAGAAGTTTATAATTTCTATACAAGTGATTATGAATCAATGATGACTATATATAGCTTTAGTAATAAATAATTATGATAACTGCTTCTAACTAAATCTCTAATCTCCAAAAATAAATTAATGACAAGCTGTATATATGCATGATAAGCTAACCAGCTAATGTTATATGTCTTATAGCATACGTGCAATAATGACCTTGGCAAAAATAAACGCGTCAGATCGTCATCAATGAACTCAAAATAATTTAGTTAAATAATCGATACTCGTAACAACACTACACTACGCATGTTACCCCGCGCGCTCCGCACGCCACCGCCATGACACTCGTTCGAGCGTGCCCTGCACGTTAGTAACGCTTCGTGTTACATTTAAAATTGTATTTTAAAAATATCGCTGCATTTTATTCATGTAAGTCTTAATTTTTCGAGTTAAATGTTTATATGGACGATGGGATATTTGAAAGCAAGAATATTGTTTTATTAACGTGTAATATTGATTTAAAAAATATTAATTTCTTTTAAAGTTAGTTATATGCTAGTTATCGATTGTTTTCGTGAAAAAAGGGTACTTAGCCTGTATGTGAAAACAAATGTTAATTTATTACTTGAAATATTAGATTGTCGTTAGAACTGTGGGGTGGGGTATAGTTATAGGGCACATTTATTTATTATGAATAGATCCGAACTTTTTTAAATATAGGTTAGAAGGCTAAGGTGGGTGTGAATCAAAGTGGAGCACCCGCCTTAGCCTTCGTGGTTATTTTTTTTATAACCACCCAAAGTTAATTTTATATCTCAAATAAATAAATAAATGTGCCCTATAACTATACCACTACCACACCCTACTAATAATTTTTAGGGTGTAAATCGTTGAAATATGACGTTTACGTGTAGTAAGTAGGTTCCGTAGTTAAATAACAAAGAAGTTAAATTCGACATGTCCGTTCGTTCTTCCATCTATAAGCCACAGCTGTGCTTCTCGAATGCTAGGATGTATTGAGGTGAGGATAAGTATATTCTATATACCGTTACATCTGTTTGGTGAAATCGTGAAAAAGTTAAAAGTTTCATTGCATATAGGCCACGTTCCAGTAGCGACTCACAACGACCACGTTCACGACCGCGATTTATCCCGTTCCAATGGCTCGCTGGCGTTACAATCGTAAACCCAAGTGGAACGGCTATTCGACCCACCTATAGACATGGGTCGTTGTGTGATCGAAAATGATGACGTCATTAGTGACGTTTTCGCCACGACCACAACGACCGCGGTCGCCTTGTGGAACGGCTAATTGAGCATTTTGGGCGTTGTGAGCGCCCTGATAGTCGTGTGGAATGGAATTGGGCCATCGAAAGTCACTCATCGCACGACACACGATTAGCTCAACCTAACCGTTTCACGCTGATATTCTGTGAGGGCGTGGTAGTACATCCTCTACGAAGCCCTTCATTGTGCGTGGTCCGACAGCACTTGGCCGATTTATATTATTTATTAGTGTTCCACGCGATTCCCGTCATCATTGCGTCGTCCAACACTTGGACGAGATTTTTTTTTTGATGAAAGTAACAGATTTTGACCTTAAGCAAAATTGAAAACTATTATTTTCTTATAAGTAATATATTTACTTTTGATATTTATTATATAATTAAAAATAAACTAAGTTATAAATAGTACAAGCGATTATAGACTAACAAATCGCTGCCAGATGGGAGTGTGCCCAGGAGGCTGGCTGCATTTTCGCACTGTATGGCGATATTTATTCGTTGGGCAAAATACGAACCAGCCTTGTGATCACGGGTGGCATCGAAGAGTTTCTTGCAAATTTCTTTGAAGAAACTCTTTGCCGATGAACCCTACAGACCTATCGTTTCAGCTCCAAACGGCACAAATATGTAACCCCTTCCTAAGGTTCCATTCAGCTTTTGTAGCAGCGTTGCCAGCCTCTAACTCAGTCATTGGAAGATGACTCAGATCTTTTCTATGTGTATTTTTTAATAATTAATATTTACTTTTTAGACTAGATAGGAAAAAGCCGTGGTAGCCTAGTGGCTGACGTATGCCTCGCGTTGCGAATTAGGGAACGCACCCATACTGCGTGGTAACCTGATCCATTTTTTTACAATTTTTTAAGCCCCTTCATGTCAAGTTTTTGCAAAGTAATTCAAAATATGATTTTATATCATTTTTGCATACAGAAAGTTATAATTTTTTTGGGTCATTAGTTGTTTTAAAAAGTGCTAAGCGCTGCGCGCTATATTTGAATATAGCTCGAAAAAGCGCGAGATTTCCTTAACGGATATTGACTACCTGACGAAAACCTGTGACTAAGAGAATAGAATAGAAAGAACATACTTTATTGCTTAACATTAAGAAGACAATAGGCGGTGTATTACTGAAAGCAATTTCTTCCAGACAACCTTAGGATGGATTAGAGAAAATTGTGTAACATGTGGGTTTTGCAATATAACTAGAATAAAAATTTTGAAATGGCAATTATAATAAACATAGAACAAAGACAAAAATGTACATGTATTGATACATAAAAAAATAATAATAGTGTTATTTTTAAGATGATTCTCCCTCCTGATCGGACAGATCACGTAGTTATGGGTACGTAACCTTATCTGGGTTCAAATCCTTCAAAAAAGCTTAGACCCGCTATACTCAACCAGAAGTTATTTTGTGACTGGCCCCCCTGGCATAATTGTAGAATGTATTGGACTAGCTGTTGCTCACGGCGTCGCCCGTGATTAAGTGTAGTCCTAGTTTGACCAAACTTTCTACTTTTTAACCCCCTTAGAGGATGAACCTCCAAAAACCGTGATACACGTGTTCATTCATTTTTAACCCGAAGTACGAACATAAAATTTCGTGCTTCTTACTTTGAAAATGACGGATTTTTATAAAAACTTTCATCCCTCCTCCTTAAAGGGAGTTGGTTGGTCCCTAAGGTTGAGTTTTCAAAAATCTATTTTTAGTGCGCACTTACAGTATAGAAAGAAAATTCACATGCAAATGTTCACGCTCCTAGCACCAGTAGTTTGGGCTGTGCGTTGATATGTTACTCAGTGAGGTCAATTAATTATATATGTATGGATGTAGCTAATCGTTAACGCGTTATTTTTAACGTTACATGTAAGTCGCATTTAGCCACAGACACTAATACTAACGAAAATTTGTTTGAACAATATCCCTTAATATAATAATCACAAAATAAAAAGCCCGATTTGACACTTAAGTCAATAGAACGTAACTTTGAATTAAAATCAATAAAACTGAAAGCCAATAACAGTTAATTTATTTGGTTGATAATATACCATTTTTAGTGGTGCATTATAAAACGTTATAAAGCATATTTCAATTGTTCTATTCCTGCAAGTGGCAAAATAACATGCAATTTGTATTAATTCTATAATGTCGTATTAATCTATGGTATGGCATTTCTTTAACTCAATTCGATTAAGTAAAGAAACTATAAACTTACACATTTGTTCCAAAAACTTAGATTATTTGTGCCTTTATACTAAAACAATATTTCATAAATGTATTGAAAACAATAAAAATTAATCGATTTCTCGTGATAATCGGTTAACTCGGTTAACGATATGGGGGTTTCAATTCCAAAATATGTTGTAACTAGCTTATGCCCACGACTTCGTCCGCGTGGAATAGTTTAAAAAAAGTAAGTTTAAAAAAAAAAACCCGATTATGAAACATTCTTCATTGGTGCTCTGCTCCTATTGGTCTTAGCATGATGATATATAGCCAATAGTCTTCCTCGATAAATGGGCTATTTAACACTGAAAGAATTTTTCAAAGCGGACCAGTAGTTCCTGAGATTAGCGCGTTCAAGCAAACAAACAAACTCTTCAGCTTTATATATTAGTATAAGATGAGAACTGTCAAATCAGGCCTATTATTTTGTGATTAGTCTTAAGTAGATTTTTAGGTACGAGGTAATTTTTCGATTTGACTTTTTATTATTCCGTTGCCAAATCCCATTTGTCACCTCTATGGAACCCTTCATTAAAGAAATAGCTAAAACTTTATTGCTCACCCAATAAGTAATTACAAAAAATGCACGATTACCATATTGCCATTGTAAAAATAATAGGCGGCCTTATCGCTTAAAACAGAGATTCCCAAAGTGGTCGATATCGACCCCTGGCGTCGAAATCGGTTTTCCAGGGGTCGGCATAAACGAAAACTGATTTTAGGGGTTAACAAAGTCTAAAAATCGACGCCTATTAATTAACACAAGTTCGTATTTGAAACTTTCAAGATATTGTATAAGTTGTGTTACGTGTGCCAACTTGTTTTAAGAATGACTAATATTTTAGTAGAAAGTATCATTGTTGTATGTATTTTTAAAAATCTCAACACGTCTATAAGCGTGCACATGAATGAGTTCGAGTGTAGAAGTCTTTCAGGCAAAAGGCTTTCGAAAACTAATTACCGAATTAAGTGTTTTTACGTAATTTGTATTAATAATTATTAATTACACTTGATATTTACTGAATTTTATTTATGTCTATTTATTTTGTTAAATTTTTATAAGAAAATTATGTCAAGTTTACGCACTTAACCAACCGCAAAGTGTTTAAATTAAATTTAGTTATGTATTTTGTAATAATACGAAAAAACTAGATAGAATTTTTTAAATAATTTAGCTATGGGTGTAAGAAGTATCAGTATATTCTGGAAAAGGGGTCTCTTGTCCAAAGTATTTTGGGAATCCCTGGCTTTTTTAAACTAATGTGGCCATATAGGTGATGCAGAGGATTAGATAGACATAACTTAAATGCACATATTTAAATACTCTAGTCATCATTACGACGTTAATCATAATTTCTTTCCTCTTATGTCTTCGTTATATTGAGTATGCACTGTTTGCTACAACTCCATTAATTATTCGCCAAGTAATTGTATAAGATACTCCTGTATTTATAATAAAGAAAGAAAAAGAGCCAGAGATAGATAAATATGAACAAAAAGATTTTTTAGCCTAAACAGCTAATAGATAACATGTTGCGAAACGGTGTACATAGAATAAGAAGTAGATTTAAATTTTAACCTTTAACCGTATTTATTACCTTCAACAAATGTTCTCCAGTGGAACTTTTTTGAATAAAATCTTTTGAATTTGCCTTAATTTGAAATTGTACTTGTAAAATAGGATACAAAAAATAGATCAAATGCGTCACACATGTGTTATATTTTTTTTTTGTTATGCTAAACACCTTTTGTATTGCAAACAGGAAATCGATTATTCCAGATACATAATTTGTGCTTACATTATTATACTTCGCAGTTCTGGTGGCCCCGCGGCCTTGATTCGAGCAAACTGGCGCAAAACTGGTGGAAGGAGCCGGATGTCGGAGGTAATTATTACGGATTTCGATTCAACGCTTTACGCAGGGCCGTTACTACCCGGGGTTGCAAGGGGTGCGTGGCACCCGAGAGCAGACCTGCACATCTCATACTTAATCTGCTAGTTTTGAAAATTACCTAACATCATCGCAGCTCGATCACTAAAATCATAATAATAATAAACCCGCAGGGGGCTTTGTGGCGAAAGGCCTTAGGTGAGTAGCGACACCTCGTACTCGACTCCGGGGGGCCTAGACAAGGCTCCCGCTTCCGTGCTTGCCTTAGCCAGCCGGCACGGAGCTTAGATCGCTAGAGCTAAGACTCAAGCTCCAAGGGTGGAAGTAACAAATGGCATAACGTCGGCAGTAGTTTTGGTGAACCTGCAGCCCACCTCTCTATACCCCTTAGCCACTCATACCCATTTTGCTACTCGCCAATTTGTACGGCATTCTTTTTCGGGCCTATATAGGCAGTGGCGACTCACCGTCTGCTCATTTGTCCATGTTCCCCGAACATTGCGACGAGCAGAGCGCATCGTCCTCATAGGACCAGATCCCTAGTCCCACTAACAGTTCATCCCAATAGCTCGGTACCTTTTGTTCTCATTCTCTACAATAGTTCTACAAAGACCGGAGCTTGTCCTTGGGTGCAATTTTATATGGTGTAGACAGAGATAATCGCCGGTCAGTGTCACGCCACATTTATATAAAATTTGTCAAGGGGCCTCTACGTCTTGGCTTTTCCGTGGGCCCACACAAGCGCTCTAAAAGCCGGCCATTTTTATGGCCCGTGGTCTTCCAGGCCATAAAATAATTAAAAAAAAACTTTATTTTGCACTGAGGGCCATTTAAAGTTAGTGTGCTAATTACAAATGTCTTAGAAATTAAACTTAGCAGTGTTAGTAATTAAATATGTTTAACAGAAATTATTACTCTAAGGGCTAATTTTTCAATCTCACTATCCAATGCTTTTGGAAGGGGCATTCAAATCTAACCGCTATAGTTAATGAATCGCCTATTGAAATTTACTGACTACTAGCTGTGCCCGCGACTTCGTCCGCGTGGATTGTTTTTCGCGGAACCCTACAAAAATGAACTAAGTTACTCCTTAGAACATTAGCTATATGGCAGTGAAAGTTCCGTCAAAATCGGACCACCCGTTTCAGATATTAGCGGAAACATCTAGACAGATAGACAAAAAATTTAAATATTGACTTTTTGATATAAGTACCGTATATTCTTTCACGTGTTAGTAAAAAGCTATTTTGACATTACAAAGATACACTTCAATTTTAATTATCTGTATAGATAACGTTTTAATATATTTTTTACTGGAGAGGGGGGGGGGGGACTGATTTTTCGCATCGCGGCACCTAATATGGTTAACACGGCTTTGGCTTAAAGGTCAGTGTACATTGATTCAGCTACTAACTTCAACTTCGAAGGATGCCAGCGCTGACTGGCTACTACTGACTTCATGTGAACCACACTAGTATCATAAATGACTGTGTTTTCTCAAATGTATATTTGTAGTCCCGGCCGGCGAGCGGCAGGGGTGCTCCGCTGCCCGCATGTGGCGCATGGCGTGTACGACGCTCTGCGCCCCGGGCTCTGACGACGCCTGGAAGCAGATCGTCGAGGCGGCACCACCAGACTCCGTCTGGCACTCGCTAAGGAACTGCGTGGCTTATCAGGTAGCGATTTTCACTGTATTTAATTGATCACAGTCTATTTCAAACAGGATGATGGTATGCGAGAAATTACGTAAATTGCGAAATAAACATCGTGATTTTAAGTATACTAGTGCTCGCCCTTGGTCGAAATTCGACCATAATAATTAATGTCAAAGACTATATCTTCTATAATTACAGATTTGGCCAAGGCTACACTGTTAATTTGACTTGAACAATAAACAAAAGAGTATATATGCGTGTGTGTGTCAAATACATGGTAGTGTGTGTAATGTTTTTTTATTGATTTAATGTATAATTAAAAAAGAAAAAATAGCATACGTCGCTTCTTCTAAACTAAACTATAAGTGTACGAAATTTCATACTCCTTCGTCCGCGCAATTTTCGTAAAAAGGGGTACGAAGTTTTTGTTTCACGTATTAATATATAGATATAAAATAATTAAACAGAGTAACAAGATTTAATATATTTTTAAATAGTTAAAACGAAGCTCCTTGCCGCACGTTACTCGGCGAATGAGGGCAAGACGAAAAAAAAAGTGTAACAGAAACAAAAATGCTGCAACCCCAGGGGTCCATATAAACCACTTTGGGGACCTCTGGGATAGAGGAATCAGACAGGAGAAATGGGATACATTATATCTCAATACTGACTTTGATAAAATTCCAGGCAGGTGTGTGGCAGAATCTATTGTCAAAAGGCATTGATGATGTGATTCAGCCGGCCGCGTTTAAACTCGCCATTGTATTGCGACACACGCCTTCAGAGCTCACTGTACGATTATTGGCAGAGCTGCTACGCTTGCATCCACAATCTGTAAGTATACTGCGATAATTCCCCCGGGTTCAATTTCGTTCAGTATAGAAAAAAGGTGAATATATATCTAAGATGTGCTATTAAACCAGAATTCCGTGCTATACCTACCTTAATACGGGGCTATCTTGACCTAGTAACGCACAACATAAAAGAAAATTCCATAAACTATTGTTACGAGCTACAGGACTCGAATTAAAATAAATGCCGTTGGAATTACTATAGAGTTTATTAGAACTGTACAAACACGTATAAATCAAATACAAATAAAACTGGATGCAACCAGTTCACACTGCACGATTCAATGCAATTTGGCACGCGCAAAGTCCGTCGGCTATATCGCTAATCGAGAGTACTACAAACGTCTTACTCGTATCGTAGTCGTCGCTTGACTGCCCATCTCTCCGTTCGGACACCCCTTTATACTCAGCTCAGGACCGTGTAAACAATGATTTACACAAATTACACCTGCGCCACCATCGACGCTATTTCCAGAAAACATAATTCTGCACACCTGCAGGATTATGTCTGCGAACGGCCATAAACAAGTACAATAAGAATAGGCTATTGTCAAAACAAAAGAACTCCGAACAGGGGAAGAACAACAAACCAGGTTTTATGGCAGGTAGATGTGCATCCCTTGTATTTGGCCCAACTTGTAACACTATTTTACACTAGCTGTGCCCTCGACTTGATCCGCGTGGAACTATTTTTCGCGGAACCATAAAAAAAGATTGCCTAAGTTACCCCTTTAATCTGTGACGTAAGTTATGGATGACTCCCAAGCAAATAAATTTCATTTCATTTCACACTAACAACCATTGTCTTTCTTCTTTTTTGTTTCGTTTTTATAAAATATCTGTGAAATAGCAGATAACTTGTAATTTTTTTTATTGCACACGTTCAGAAGACAGGCCCACGTGATGGACAGCGGTTACCATCGCCTATGGACATTTGTAACACTAAAGGTGCTACCAATGTGCTGCCGCTCTCTAAAGGGGGACTGAAACCTGGCCATTAATGCCGAAACACAGCTCAAGGTTATTATGGCGGCTTACTCTAGATCGGGGGTGGTAGCCACCCAGACGGGCAAATACCCTACCACCTGGCTGTGGGTTGTTTTGCAAGAAAGTTGCCTGTGCTACTATACCCACGTCAGAAAACGGCTAGTTATGTCGGTAACAATTGAAGACTGAAGACTTGAGTGGATGAAGGAAGCTATGTACCATTTTTATTGTTCAGTAGTTGCTCTTTTATCAAAAACTGTCTCTGTATGTCACAAAAAAATTTGTTGCTACTCTGAATGGCAAGTAAAGATCCCCCTGGTGTAGAGTATGCCTCCATAACAACAACATTGAGCCAGCCAGCTAGTCTAGAGTGTTTAAAATTATATTTATTTTAATTGCAGCAAGATCTAACTTCGTATGTGTTAGCGTTGCTTACTGATGATGAGGCCCAGTGGTGTGGCGGTTGCGGGTCTGGCTCATCATCACCCTCATCACCTTCTAGGTCAGTATATATAAGCACAATGAATTTTTATTATAATATTAATCCATGTTCGATCATTGCCTAAAAGCATAGAAGGAAAATATTAGGAAAGACAAGCGTCCAGTAAAGTAACCTGCACTACGAACAGAATTTAAATGTGTTCTTGAAGTTAGTAGGAGTAATGGTTCAGAACACAGTTATAAGATTCACAGACGGAGCTAAGGGGGGGAGTGTTGGGCTCTCGCTCACCTGCTATCCGGAATCATGTGCCATCTCTTTCGTATAACACAACGTAAGGTGTAATTAATATTTGACTGGACCGACGCAAACTCACAAAACTAACTTCTCTTGAAGCGCATTTAAGTTTTGAGCTTACTGTAACTAAAGATTCTATATTTCTAGAGGGCGCTTCAAGTATATAGTTCAATAATAAACCGCAGTTAAACACATACAACTTAATTTATGACAATTATACGAGGTTGAAACGCTCTTTAAAAAAAGTATTACTTACAATCGCATTCAGAATGCTGGCTTATTTTAACGAGCGACATTGTTTATCCCTCAAGCTTTGAAAGTTATGTTTGTGTTATGATTAATATACAACGGAGCACTCCCTACTCGGATCGATCCCAGACACCCAGACCAAGGTAAATAATTAAATTTCATTTACCGGGACCACGGGCGTTCAAGTAAACTAGACGGCCAAAGTTTACACTACAAAGCCATAATTTTCATGGGTTGTTATCAAAAATATTTTTTTTATTTTAACTGAGTTAATAGTTTAAAGTCATCTATAATATTATAAAATTGTAAAACTGCCGTGTCTGTTCATACATATGATTAAAAAATAAAACTATTTCTTATGTTCTTGTTTCTTTTCTATTTAAATTAATTCGTTTTTAGTGTAGTATAATTTCGTTTTATTTTACGTATTAAATTTCTTTTATTTTTAGATTTATTCAAATAATTTAATTCGGATTGAACTTACATGATCTATAAAAATATGTTTTAAATAACAAAATCGTGGTGGCAAGTCCAGTGGAGATATGTTACATTAAAACGGAAGACATTAATCGCTTGCAGCGCCCCTTTAAATTGTAGGATGTATGCTTTTTTCAGTTGCATTTTTACTAGACATTTGTTATTGGTAGTATTCTTCTTCCATGCTAAAAGTAAGTAAAACATTGACAAGTTATTTTGATATCTACCCTCATCTCTACGTAATGGTTGAAGTGAAGCGGAGGAAGGGCGGCCATCTTGGACCGACGCGCAGTCGCCGTTTGACCGCCGCCATGTTATGCCGTGCGTACACCCACTTTTCGTGAGATATTAGACTTTGATTTTTAATAAACTATATACGAATAAATAAAATGGATGTCTGTCTGTGTTTTCTGAATATATGCGAAAATTTTAAAAATATTTTTTTTTACATTTCGGTGCAAAGGTGAGGCAAATCCAATTCAATTTTCTTTATTGGCCGAACCAGGCAAACAGGTGGACGGCCCACTTGATGGAAGGTGGTTACCGTCGCCTATGGACGTTTGCAACACCAGGGGCGTTGCCAACGCGTTGCCGGCCTCTAGGAAATTTTATAACGCTCTTAAACGACCCCATGTCGTAGCGCAGAGGGATTTTTCTTTTAAAGTTTGCAGTATTTTTGATTTATTTTTAAAACTTTAAATGTGTAAATAATTTAGGATTTTATTAAATCATATAATTTTAAACGTTAGTATAGAACAAATAATTTTTAAAGTGGTTTTTTTATTAGTTAAAAATGTCTTGTTGCACCGCTTATTTCGCATTAACAGTAACTAAAATTTAGATGTCGTTGATCAACTCACAATTTTCAATAATTAATGTGTAATATTTAATTTTGAAATAAATATCTGAATTTTGAAACTTTTCGACTTGCTCCTCTTTTGCTGCAAGGTGTCTTAAATATTTGTGAACATACACAAATATTTAAGACGCCGTATTATCATATTTTGGTAAGATATGAATATAATAAATATTTGTAACTATTACTGCCATCTAGCGGGTATTGTAAGGGGCTGTGCATAAAGTACGTTCGTACGTGACGATGGGGGTTCAAAAGGGTAAAAATGAACGTGACGTACTTTATAAACGCGGCCTCTAAAGCGGATGATACTGTGTGAGCAAGCATGCGTACTTATGCCGCGACGAATTTCTCCGGTTCTATAAGTTCACGTACACTACGAGCAAAACTTAAATGCGTCTTTAAAGTTCGTACAAGTTAATTGCGTAGAACACAATTATAAGGTTCACGTACAGAGTGGAGAAGGGACAGTGTTGCGCTCTCACTCTGCCGCTAGCCGGACTCTCATGCTATCCCTTTTGCACAATACACCGTAAGATGTAATAAACGTTAACATTTGACAAGACCTGCACAAACTCACGGAAATAACTTCACTAGATAGTTTTACGCGTTAGTCTTCTGCTTATTAGGTGATCCAATTGAGCGCTCCTTTTGTTCACTGAACTAGTTCACCTTAATAGGCCTGCAAGTACTATTCGGTCATTAAGATTTTTTGGATCTTCTTTGTTAACAATCAAATCATGGTTCCTAACAGTTAATCGTTTATGAATTGGCTATTTGATTCATGCTACAATAAATTCTACAATAATGTTCATATAAAGAGACTGCGTTACAAGTTAATTATCGCTATAATCTTCCCTTCAAAAAGTCATAGAAATAATTTTGATTACTTTTTAAACGATAAATCAATAACTATTTCATTCGTTAGAATAGTGAATTATAACGCAGTATTTTTATACAAAATAAAGGAGGGCTGCGACTTTTGTATTCGATAACAAGTGTCAAGTTGATTTGACCATCACATACCCAATTACACAAGACTTCCGATCGCTGACTAGTTAATGTTTGATCATATGAAACGTTTCTTTTAGTACAGTGTAGGGAACCGGTTCCTAATAGTTCTGTTCATGAACTACACAAGACTATTGCGCGTACTGTAGTTATGGCGTTAGACGGGTGGAAAAGGTAGCAGTCATAAGTACGCGTGTTTACTCGCTATGTTTATCATCACCTTGAGGAATGAAGGCGGTCACAGCTATGTGGATAATAAAATAGGAAATTGGTTTGTGAGCTGTGATAATGTATTGGGTCCCAGGTCTACCCTGACACCACTCGGGCCCGCACCCTTGCGGGACCTCCAACTCTTCGGGGACCTGGAGCTGGCGGTGCTCTCGGCCTCCAGGGAGGAGTATGACGCTCACGCGAAGCTCGTGAGGGCCGAATACTCCAAACTGACCCATGATAATTACGTCGAACTGAGGATCAAGGTATTCTCAGCAAAATCTGTACATATTTACGTTAGATATATTTATTAATACTCTACTCTCGATAATTTGAAATTTGTTCCCAAGTATTTTTTAAGGAACCTTAAAATACTCAATAAATTAAATAAAATCAATAATAATAATAACAGCCCATAAATGTCCCACTGTTGGGCTCGGGCCACCCACTATAGGGGAATGGACAGTATACCCGCCACGCTTGTCCAAGGCGACTTGGCAGGTTTGACACATCGGGTATCTCGATGTACAGGTTGCATCACGATGTTTTCCTTCACTGTTATTAGTACGTCGTAATTGTACCAATATGCACATTAGGTCAGAAAAATGCCAGTGGTGCATGCGTTCCGATTAGGATCGAACCCGCGTCTTTTGAGTTTGGGACGCGTGCGCTAGCCGTTACGCTACCACGACTATAAGATCAATCGCATGAAATAAAATCAATATTAATCGATAATTAATTCGGTTCGTCAAGTCTTCTCGTCGACCATCCCGCAAAGCTTGAAGGCGAAAGTCTTCGAGCAGTGCGTACTCCCCGTCCTGACCTACAGGGCCGAGACGTGGATACTGACGGCAGGATTGGTCCACTAGTTCCAAGTCTCTCAACGGGCTATGGAGTGGAGCTATGTTTAGTGGTTGCCTTATGGATAGAACTAGAATGAGGATTAGCAAATTGAAATGGCAGTGGGCCGATCACGTCTGCCGCAGGACCGATGGTCGATAGAACAGACGAGTCCTGGAGTGGAGACCGCGTCTCGGCAAACGTAGTGTCGAACGCCCTCCATACCCGATGGGCGGACGACCCACGCAAGGTCGCCGGTAGGCACTGGATGAGAAAGTCGGAGGGCAGGGATGCATGGCGCCAACTTAGGGAGGCATACGTCCCGCAGTGGACTGCGATTGGTTGACGGTGAATATTCATTGGGCCAACATGCAATAATTTGAAGTCTAGGCGTCCTTATTCTAGATGATTTGAAGCGCTACAATACGCTTCTACGCCCTCAGAACCGACACAAGTAACTGCTTCTTCTCGGCTCTCACCACTATCGAAAGTTCATTGGACAACAATAGACTGAAGTCATTAACTCAAAAGAAAATTACAAACTTTTTTCAAAATGAACATTTGCGGGTAGTTGTACAAATGTTTAAAATAATACATTACGATTTTAATCAAACTATTGTTTATTGATATTTTTCCTCCGTTCCTATTGTTTATAAACGCTTGGTAATTTGAATTTTTTCTTTAGTCCCTTGAGTGTCATATTATCGAGAGTCTACTGTATTTTGACTTATATTATTGTGTAATTGTTATGTTATACTTTATACAAGTAATACTTTAAGGTTACCTATATACTTGTACTTACATAGGCTCTTATGACATATGTGATTTATGTGGTGGGCTCTGAAAACCAGTGCTGTGTCGTACCATGATTCGGCACAGCAAAATAATGAGTGCCAACCTCATTTTTAAATATTTTGTCATTCAATTTTTGTACATAATATATTTTCTAATCTGTTCTTATTGTGTGTGTCACAATTGGAAATAAATATTTTCTGTCTTACTGTATTTTAAGTCAATTAGGATGTAAATTTACGGTATTGTGCATATTGAGTTAGTGTCAGTTTATAGGCTTCTTTAAGGTGAAAAGCCCACAAACTTATTCTAACTCGATATGAATAAGACCGTGATAGTGTTTATTAAATACTTAAATTGAGTTTGCTATCTCGTTCTCGCAACACCACATTTTCAAAGATATAATAAGAATAGCCCATAAATGCCCCACAGCTGGGCTCAAACCTTTCATTTTTGTAGGGGAACAGGCAGTATATCCGCCCCGCTTTTTTGATTGCATGAGTTCAGCAGACGGGCAGAGGGTACACCTGATGGAAAGCGGTTACCATCGCCTATGGATGGAGGTTACAAATGTGCATCCGCTCTCTAAAGAGAGACTGGAACCTGGCCACTAATGCCGGAACTAAATACCGGGGTGGTAGCCATCGTGACGGGAAAATACCCTACCACCTGGCTTTGAGTTGGTTTGTATTTTATTAGTTGATAAAATAGTATACATAATAGTTGTTAAATTATTTATAAAATAATAATCTGTCACTTAAATCTGCTAATGCGTGAGTGAGACAGCGAACTGTATTTAAGTAGTTTTTCAATCGGTTTTTTGTTTTTTTTTCAGGTTTTAAACCAATTCTCTCAAATACCAAAGCTATACCACACACCAGAGTTTGAGTGTTTCGAGGCTTCCTCAAGAGAAAATATTGAAAGGGAAATATGCACATTGAGAGAGCATTTGTTGACTGGACGTAAAGATTCCACTTAAACTACGTTTTTTTATTACATATGGATAGTATTTTTCTAGGTTTTGCGATAATAGTCGTATAATATAGTGACCTTTGCCTGGTGCATAGAAAAAAAAGTTGCGACAAGTCTCTAATTAACGCCGTCTGTTTGGTGCGAACTAATCACAAGTTCAATAAAAGTTTTTGATAAAGATTAACGTGATATAATATACAATGTGGATAGTATTAAAAAAATAAATTTTAATTCTATATTTAATTATTTTGAAAATGCAGTTTACTTTTTTTAATAACTTTTGGCTTTAGAACCTTGCGTTTAAACAGAAACCATAAATATTTTACTTATTATATATACAGGTTGAATTTGACAAGTGGGCGTTCAGGGCCGTATCCTAAACTGTATGAAATAGCAAAAAACGCTCTAAAGTCTCTCTGGGCCGATTTTGACGAAAATTAAAGTGATACCATTAGATTTTTGAAAAATCAATTACCCTGGTCAGGAATCAAAACGACTGATTTTGGAAAATAACACAAATACTGTATTATAACACTAAATTATAGTGTAGCTTGTAAAGATCAATTTTTGGGAAGGAATTTCAAACGGCAAACCATGAGGTACGGTTTATTTTGAACAAAATGTTCTATTATTTCTTAAATATTCCCAAATACTTAGTAAGACAATATATGCACAAATTGTGTTTTGAAATTGCAGAACTGTATTTATTACTGTTTCGCTGTGCCCGCTGCTGGGTTAATAAAACGCCTTTGAAACTGTGATTAGATCGCGCCTTAATTATATTAAAAAAGATAAATAAAATGCACTTTTTACAATACAAATGTATTTAATTATAGTCTTAGTATATTATTATTTACATAGCAAGAATATATGAAAAAAAAATATTTTTCCAATCATAGAGACAACAATAATAACGCTATAGAAACCGTATTGAAATAGCTACAAAATATATACATCCGAACTGTTTTCACTTATGGCATTGAAAGAGTGTTGGAAAGAGAACAGTATATATTCGCACGTTATTTACAGATTGCCACTAGTTTAAATGAAGACAGTGATGTATGTATTACTCTTTTACTTTAAACTAGTGATATTCATAGCTTTTTTTTCAATTATTAGAAAGAAACAACAATAGTTTATTTTTTGAGATTTAGACAGTGTAAAGACAATGTATTGTCAAATGTATTTTCACAAACTGTTAATTTTTTATTGTTACAGAATTTACCTGTCAAAGTTTAATGTGCTGCTGAGTTTTTTAAGGATGCTCATCAATATTTGTTTTTTTTAAAACGAGATGCAATCTCGAAAATACCTATTGAAGTAAACATATTCTATTTCGTACAAGTTTGATGTATAAATTGGTCTTAATTTACAAATAAAGATCATGGATATTATGAATTTTCAATTTAATAGCGTAATTACATCAAAATTTTATGAATTACATATTAACTTGTCACTCGTCCGATCCAATAGAAATCTAAGATTTGTTTTGTTTCACACTTATATATAGTAATGAGCAAAACTTACATGCGTCCTTGAAGTTCGTACACTTTATTGCGCAGAACACAATAAGGTTCATAGACGGAGCTGAGAGGAAAGACTATTGCGTGCTCGCTTAGTCTCTATCAGGACACGCATGCCATCTCTCTAATCTCTTTCGCATAACACCGTAATGTGTAATCAACCTTAACATTTGATTGGACCTGCGCAAACTCACGGAATTAATTTCACTCGAAGCGCTTTGTATGATTAAAAGAGCTCTCTTACTCAGCTTTTATCCTCACGGTTTCTATAGCCTTAGTTATGAATCTGAGTAAATAAATATATTTTGACATTTTACTAGTGTTGCCACTGTAAGAATTGAAATACATATAGTTATTTAAATCAACATTGACCACAGCATAAATTAACTTTTAAAGACTCTTTTTGTCATGTGATTTCCAGTAATTGACATTTTAAGTAGTTGTTAAATTTTATTGTTAAGTTATAACGCTTATTATGACTTAATATTGAACTAAGCACGTTCAAAGTTCAAGCTTAAATGTAAGACTTTAGTGATTAAAAAATAAAATGAATAAATAAAAAGTATTTTATTCTGTTTTCTTGATGTTTTATTGATGTTTTGTATTGATATTATATTGAATTATTTTCATAGAAATCAAATTAACTTTTGTCTAAGATTTCCATACATAATTTCGTTTATACAGATCCAATTGTTTTTGTCAAAATGGATTACAGTTACAGTCAATGTTTTTATAATATCATTGGTTACAGTAATTTCACAATTGCAAATGTCAAATTTGTGTCGAACAACACAACTTATCTGTGAAATTACGAGCGTTGCTGTATTATTTATTTAGGTTTATGGCTTGGCACTAGGCCTTTAAGCCAGATCTTAGATTATAATGTAGTTAGTTTCTTCATTTCTTAAGCCTATGTGCAGCACAGCTGAACTGTAGGTTATCGGCTAGTGCCATTCAACGGAGTTCTTGTGACAACTCGAAAGGCCACATTCGACTATACAGTTCACGTTTCTCATAAAACATAATTACTACTCAAAAACTATCAATATCCTACAACTATTGTTAATTTTAAAGTAATTTTACACATTTTTAGAAAATAAAACTGCATAGCACAACATCTCCTTTCAGTTCCCGCCAAAAACTCCAGCGTTGGCGTATTCGCTCCGGTGTTGCCAATATATGAATAATCACAAAGACAAGGCTGTATGGACTGTTCTCTTGCCTGCCATTGTGACGAATTCTACTCAATTTGGCTTGGCACGGTTTCTGCATCCAGCCAGTCACTTAAAAAGTATACGTTATTTTTTACGTTTGACATTTGCAAGTTGTGAATTTATGGCCGGTTCCTATATCTTACTATGCTAACTATTCATTCACTTGCCTTGCCTGGCCTTACCATTGCACCGGTAGAAATTTGAAATTACTTGTATGGAGGTTATTATGTCAAATTTTACCTAGTAGTAAGGTAAGATCACAGTACATTGTATATATAAAGAGGTAGGAATAGGAACCAGCCATTAGTTTCTACAATTAAAAAACGGACTGTAGAGTTAATGTTTTAAATCGACACCATTGTTATAATACTAAACTAATGAGGTATCTTTGAGACCCCTGGTTGGAATGAAGTTCTTGAAGACCATCGAAAAGTATAAAAAAAGATGAGGTGAGTGTCTGTCTACGCGCCAACTGCCACTTTCGGTGCGGGGCGCGACTACCTAGTCGAGTCAAACTACACATATGTACAGCCGCCACTCTAAGAGCGCGTTCCTTTATATCTCAACGCCCAAAATGCACAGTCTGCCGTTCCACATGACGACTACGGTCGTTATCGTCGTGGTGAAAACGTCAGTAATGACGTCATGAGTTTCGCTCAAGCAGCGCTCCCAACGACCCGTGTCAAGAGGTGGGTCGAATAACCGTTCCACTTGAGTTTACGATTGTGACGCCGGCAATCAATCAGCAACGGGAAATATTGCGGTCGTGAACGTGGTCGTTGTGAGTCTCTTGTGGAACGTAGCCTAAGTGTTGTGCAGACAGCGCGCGGCGCCGGGAGAAGCTACTAACCGAATATAACCGAAGAAAGTCGAAGATCTTCTGGCGCGCGGAAAAAGCTATGTGCGGCGATGTATATAGTTCAAACAGGACTGTAACTATAGCAAGAAGTGTCGGAAAAGTCTTATTACACTTTATAGGTCTCGCTCCCATTCGTTAAAAGCGTGTAACGCGCGATAAGGAACTTGGTTCCAAAAATATGGTTGATAATAAAAAAAAATTGTCGCAAGTCAATATTTTAGTATCGTATTGGATAAAGTTCCTCCCAAATTTTGAAGCGATCTTCGAATAAGTTTTCTCTTACGGAAAGTTCATCAGCAATCTGCAAGTAGCGGCGATTGTTTGGTAGCATTGGCGGCCAAGAAATTTTCAACTGCCCGCACTTGGAATTCGGTTCTCCATTTGGGTTGCTGTGAATGTAAATATATCCTATGTCAGATATCGAATATGTATAATTCTTCTATTCGTGTATATGTGACTGAACTCCTAAAACGCTGGCCCTATCGAGCCTTTACCGTCATTCTATCGTAAGCGACATTGGAACCTAAGTATATTTCTCGCTGTAAAAGGTATTTTAAACTATTATTTCGTTTTAAGACTTTCAGTTTTAGTTAGGTTAGACCCTACTGAATCAAAATTGAGTCTTGAAACAGAATAATAGTTTAAAATACCTTTTGCAACAAAAAAAATTACTTAGGTCCAAAGGTCGCTTATAATAAAATGGCGGTAAAGTCTCGCGATTTTATTGAAACTTGGGTATGTTTGAGTGGATTCTGGATGGTTGAGAATCGCAATTGTATCCGGTAGGTGGCGAAGCAATTGGGTTCTAGCTAATTCTGACCAGCGTTTCTTTTAATTGTATGAGTTCCGCAGACAGGCAGACTGACCACCTGATGGAAAGCGGTTATCATCGCTATAGACATTTGTAACACCAAAGGTGCTAACAATTGCGCTGCTGCACTCTTAAGGGAGACTGGAACCTGGTCACTAATGCCGGAACACAACTCAAAGCTGTTATGGCGACATACTTTAGACCAGGGGTGGTAGCCATCCAGTCGGGCAAATGCCCTACCACCTGGCTGTGGGTTGTTTTGTCGCCTCTTACGACAGGCCGCTCGGCCGCAGGACATTGTATTTTTTCTCCGTTCCTGCACGGATAGCTGCTTTTACCGTGAAAGCGTAGCAGACAGCGTTACTTGCTCTTTGAAATATTAGTATCGAGTGTGGATGTTTGTATTGTTTTCGTTACTTGAAATTAATATCATTGATTTTATATTGAAAAATTTACAAAAATGTATAAGTACGTACATATAAAAAAAATTAAAAACTACTATAAACCTGGGTGATATGTACTTACCCCCACTTAGCGAAGTTGTACCAAATTTGAGTCATGAAATCAACCATTTTGGAGTCCGTGCTGTCAGAGACCTCTATTGTTGAATAACGGTAGCTCAATGTAAATAGGTACAAAAGATCGTCGTGATGAGCTACTCCTGAAATCGGCGACAATTTAAAATTGGTCATATAGAAATTGGACAAAATCCGGTCGTTTTGGTATCACGCCAAAAGGAAGGTACAGCAATAAGTTGAGTGCAAACCTTGTTTACTGAAAATGCGGCGTACGAATTCTCAAATTGTGCTTTTTTTAGTAGACTTAAAAAAAGGAGGAGGATTCTAGGCGTTAGATTCAGCAAAACTTCAAAACTCCCATATAAATTTTATTGCTATTGGATTTTGGATTCCGAAGATATAGCAGAAAATTCATTAAAATCGGGCAGAAAAGGTGAAACTTTTTCTGTTTTTCTGATCATTCCTTTCTGTTGCATTCAGTACAACTTTGAAGTGAAAAATAAAAGTTTTCTAGCAAAAAAAAAAACCGATTTCAGGAGTAACTGAAAAGCATAAAATAAATATTTTCTACATCTTGAAGTTGGTGCAAAATAAAACATAAAAATAAAATAACAAATTTGCAAAAATATTAATATTATATCGGTTTAAATAAACTGTAAATATTTAGTGTGATTATGTATTACTTTTTTTCTTAGGAAAATGATATAATATGTATAATGAAAAATACCTATATTTTTCATTATACTCATTATTATTATTACATCCTACATTTTTCTGTTTCTTGTTCTTTATATTTTAATCTTTGTGCTTACCTATACGTTTTTATATTTTTACGGGTCGCATGCCATATGTGATTTTAGGAGGTGCGCACTAAAATTCAGCGCTACGTCGAACCACGTTTCGGCACAGCAAAATGCTGAATACCAATCTCATTTCGAAATTGGGGCATCATATTTAATTTTATCTAAACTTTGTTATATCGCTATTAGAAAGAAACAATATAATATTTATTTTATGCATTTTAGTAATTCTTGATGTCGGTTTTTTGCTAGAAAACTTTTTTAAGACACATGTAGTGCAAGTAGGTACGCCAAGAAGCGTATTTATACACTTAAAACTTTCTTCAAAATTAAGTTATAAAAGGGTACGGAACTCAAGTCCGTAGAATTGTTAAAAAAAAATAGGTACGTCGCCGCTATTTCTTAAATTAAACTTTTTCTTTCTGTCTATTGGATTTGAGCGTTATATTATTTCAATAAATAGTCATGAAAGAAATGTTTTTAAAATAACACTCTTACGAGTTACTGGAGACGTCTATCAAGCCGACCGCTTGCCTGCACCAGACAATCAAAAGGTATTCTTCCATGGTCGGAACTTATTGAAATAAAAAAATGTTTGAATATGTTGGAAGGAACACTTACCTAATAGCTTCTTAGTATCTGGATCTCTATAATGACTTTGGTTTCCTAAATATGCAAATTCGTAGTAATATACCGGTTGAGATGAATGGCGGCACATCAAGTTTGCCAACCTAAAAAAAGCAATAAACTGTCTAATTTATACATATACAATTACTTGATCTCACTAACTGACTGACATATCAACGCTTATAATTTGTATACGGGTTCTTTTTGTACTATAAGTGCGCACTAAGAAAGGTTTTTCGGAAATTCAACCCCTAAGGGGGTAACCTCCATACAAGTCTTTATATATTCAATGTACTCTGTGCATACAAGTACCTAATGTCAAAATTCAACCGACAGTAGGGCGAGTGAATGAATAGTAAGCAGGGACAGCTCGAGACGGTAGGCATCTGACTGCAAAATTTAGGGGTAGCAAAAATGCCTGCAAAAAATATAAATATTTTTTTTTTTCAATAAAACAATTTTTCGTAAATAAATCTGTAATATTTCCTTAAGTTGTCGCGACTTGAATACATAATAAAACTACGTTTTAACGGTGTTAATCGCGGTAATTTATTTAATTGTTATGATTCCGACGTTTCGGCCACTTTTCAGTGGCCATGATGACGGAAGACAAAGATGTTAAGTGTCAATGAGTATTGTTAAAACTGAAAAGTGGCCGAACCGTCGGAATAATAAAAGTCAAATAAATTACCGCGCTTAAAACCGTTAAAACGTAGTTTTATTGAATAAATCTGTATATTAATGTCTTAACTCAATGATACATAATACTTCTGGTTAACGAAGTTTTCTTAAGCTTCGGTGAGGGCGGCATTTTTCGAGTTTGACTACGACGGCAAAGGAGTTGGGGTTGGTCTTGATAGTAAAATATAGGACCGGCCACACTGACATGGACACACATTTGATTTGAATTACTTAACTTATACAATTTGCAAAGTGCTAAATTTGATACGCCAGCGGTTAGTGCACTATTATTTTTTATTGCACGAGTCCAGCAGACAGGCAGACGGCCTGCTTGATGGAAAGTAGTTACCATCACCTATGGACATTTGTAACACCAAAAGTGCTACCAATGTGCCGCGGCTCTAAAGGAAGACTGGAACCTGGCCAAAAGACAACTCAATTTCGTTATGGCGACACACTCTAAACCAGGGGTAGTAACCATCTAAGCGAGCAAATACCCTAACTGCCCTAACACCTGGCTGTGGGGTGATTTTGTCGCCTCTTACGACAGACCGCCCGGCCGCAGGAAATTGTATTCTTTCTCCGTTCCTGCACGAATACAATAGATAAATAGATATACCCATACCATCGCACTAGACTGGATCATTCCTGCCTTTACACCATCCAATTTTAGCACACTAGCTCACCTAGCGCTCTGCAAACATGATAATGCGTGAATAGGAATATTGGGTATATTAGATCCTAAGAATTCTTGCTGTAAACCGGTATATAGTAATTTAAAGTTTAGTAGTATTAGTATATAAGAACCTCATAACGTAAATATGTAAAACATTTGGTAATAGTGGAACATGAATGTGTTAGACTATAAGAATATTTTATCAGAAACAGTGTTAAAATTAGTGAAGTGAAGTTAGACAGCAGTGAAGTTATCTGCCTCTGACCAAATCCTTGTCGGAGGCACCAGTTCTGACCAAAAAAGACACAGTAATGCAATGTCAGCTTACGTAAACATTACCTATGAGTTGGAAATGCTGTGATTGAATCGCCATACAGTTTTCCCAATCTATCAGCGGTGTAATTGTCATTCACAAGCTCCCTGTCTCCGAGATACGCCTTTCTCAACTGCTGCGAGGGATAACTGGCGTTTTCCCGAGGCAGGATGAAAGATATCGGCGCTACCCTGTCCCATTCTTCGTTCATTGTTTTCCGGAGCGTTGAGTTTTTTACAACGTCTGAAAATATTTAAAGAAACGTAGAAAGGAAGATTTATTTTTAACCATAACTATATGTACAACAGCAATGCAGTATATTACAGTAAGAAAAAAAAACGTACAATGTAATTTAAAAAAAAAGAAAACCGACTTCAAACTAAAGGGCAAAAATAAATATTAAAAGACTTATTTCTACAACATCTTGATGAAATAAGTTAAATATTAATTTTTGCTTTTTTGTTTTGTTTTTGTATTTTTTTTTAAATATATTTTAATAATACCAATGAAATTTATATGGGACCATACTGAAGCTATACTGAATCGAACGCAAAAAAATAGCAAAATCAGTTCAGAAACAACAAAAAAAACTTGTGGCTGAATAACCGCAAAGATTTCATATTTCTGTCTGATTTCAAGGGTTTTCAGCTATATCTTCGGAACTCATAATCTGATAGCAATTAAATTCAAATGGGAGCATTTCGAAGCTTTCTGAATCCAACGTAAAAAGAATAATCAGTCGGTTAAAAAGAAATGACAAATATATAGTCAATATTTATTTGAAAACCTTACAGAATGCCTTCCAGAAGAACTCGTCCTTTGTCATGCTAATAAGGTAAGGAACAGCGTGCATCTTCCCCTCGCGTATCGCATCCATAGGCTCCATGGTTAAAAAGCGTTCCTGTCCAAAATCCGGCTCAACCACTGGCCTCCATAAAGACAATGGATCTGAACCAAACTCCTGAAATATACAGAGAAATTGAAGAGACCCATACGAAGACCTCAAACGGCGCAAATATGTGATCCTTGGAATCTATCTATCTTGAAATCTTTCATATTTGAAACGGGGATACGCTGGCGACAGAGGGCGTCTTTTGACCATCGGCGGCGGGTGGTCCCCTGGGGAAGGGTTCCTACCCGCCAATAATGACGATGAAAAGACGGTGCGTCATGTTCATTATGCTTCCCCACGCTGGATCGAGAGGGAAGATGCCGGGGAATGTGCTCCCCCCCGGCAGTGGACGTTGGCCCTTGGACCTCCGCCTACCAGGGTACATGGAGTTGGTAGAGACTCGGGTGGCGATATCACTTCTTCGGGGGTGCTAGCACCACCCCAACGCAGGTGAATCCCATACATTCCAACTGCATTTCTCCACGGTGGCTCAACCTCAATCAGGTTTTCTCTCATTAAAAAAAAAGATCGGCTTAACCCATTCAACCACAGAGGCTCAAAGCTTTTCTTCTTTCAACTCATCAATACAAAATGCAAACCACAAAAAATTTGATACTCACATAAAAACCTTCGAAAGACCCAGCCAACTCCTTCCATGTCTTCGTCTTGAGGCAGTCGTATAGTGCTCTTGTATCATTGGTCGGGCAGTTGACTATTCTAGCTTGCTTGTAAGCTAAATCTAGCCTGTTTGATGGACTAGGTACTTTAGAAGTAGGAGAGCCACTTACTGAGATTGCTCGGTGAAAAAGGCCTAGAATGTTCAGTTTCTAAGTTTTTGCTATTAGTACACATAATAAAACTTTCTGCGAGCCTTCGCCTGGGGCTCCATGTTGCGTACCACACCGCTGCCAGTGTAGAACTGTGGTGGATCCATATGGACGCCACGGACTACATGTTTACATAGTGTTGGTCGAAGATCTCGCGACGCCAGCCTCAATGACATCATCCGCCGAGCTCTTGTCAGCGTCGGCGTACCAGCCCTCCAAGAGCCAAATGGCTTGGTGCGCGACGATGGCAAGAGGCCAGACGAATGTCACTTCTTCCTTGGAAGTTGGGACGGCCGCCTGTGTAGGAGGCGACATGCGCTGACACTCTGGCGGCATCACATCTTCTAATGACTAAGTCAGGGGCTGGCAAGGCTGCTTCAACAGCTGAATATCTCAAACTTCGCAAATATGGAACCCTAGGAAGGGGTTACATATTTCTGCCGTTTGTAGTTGAAACTTTAGATCCGTGGGGTCCATCGGCAAAGGGTTTCTTCAAAGAAATTTGTAAGAAACTCTTAGATACCACCTGTGATCAGAAGGCTGGTTCGTACTTCGCGCAACGAATCAGCATTGCCATACAGCGTGGCAATGCAGCCGGCCTTCTGGGCACGCTTCCCTCTGGCAGCGATTTGTTACATACTTTATACTAATTTATTTACAATTGAGTTTATTTTTAAGTATTTAGTTTAATGTATACTTTAGTTTTATTTTCTTTCCATTAACTGTAAAACGTTTGTAGGAAATTAGAGATCGATAAACGTACTGTCATATCATTTTCATGAGCTCGACGCGCGAGGGCGTTACTGTCCATCAACGTGTTAAGAATTGCTTTTCATATAAGACCCTCGATGGAAATTTTATGAGGGATATTTTATCCGTGCAGGAACGGAGAAATAATACAATTTCTTGCGGCCGGGCGGCCTGTCGTAAGAGGCGATAAAACAACCCACAGCCAGGTAGTAAGGCATTTGCCCGTCTGGGTAGCCACACCCATGGTCTAGAGTACGCCGTCATAACAGCCTTGAGTTATGTTCCGGCATTAGTGGCCAGGTTCCAGTCTCGCTTAAGAAAGCAGCAGCGCGTTTGTGGCGCCTTTAGTGTTGTAAATGTCCATAGGCGGTGGTAGCCGCTTTCCATCAGGTGGGTCGTCTGCCTGTCTGCTGAACTCATGCAATAAAAAAGAGGAGTGAAATGAACACAGTGTTGATTCAAAAGCGTTATGTTTTTCTGCACAACGTAGGTATTTTGCGCACCTTTCACTTGAGTTGTACTTAAGGAGTAAGCTTCAGTCGTGCATCGGAGCTGACACAATTTTTATGGAAAAATTATGGAGTTGTAGCAGCTTACCTTTAGACATTGGGGATATCATGTGCAGCATAACACTTACGCTACCAGCGCTGCATCCAGCGATTGTCACAAGGTTGGGGTCACCCCCAAAAGCCCGAATGTTAGTCTGGACCCACTTTAGTGCAACCACTTGATCTCTGTACCCATTATTCCCAGGCGCGTAGGACGTACCAAGGCTAAGAAAACCTGTAGCAAGAATCCTACTATTACAACTACTGAGATAGTATGACATTTAATAGAGAGAGATAACACTTTATTGCACACCAAAATATACAATTACAAAAACAGACCATATTTACAATATTTTCTAGGCAATACAACAGGCGGCCTTATCGCTTGAAAGCGATGTCTTCCAGGCAACTTAAATGAAAGAAATTTGAATCAGGCGATATAAGTTTGTATTACTCTAATGGAAGCTCTACATTCTCGTAAGAACATCGCTTCGTTACGAACGAACGCTGCATGCAACATTCTTATTAAGGACTAGCTGTGCCTACGACTTCATCCGCGTGAAATTTTGTTCGTGGAAACCTAAAAAAATGTAGCTAGGTTACTCCTTATAACATCAGCTATCTGCCATTGAGTCCCGTCAAAATCGGTTCAGCCATTTCAGAGATTAGCCGGAACATCCAGACAGATAGTCAAAAATCCTAAAAATTGCATTTAAGGAATCTCCTAGTTAGAATTATCCCATCTGATATTTTTCACATTTTTATTTTGACACTACAAACAGACTCTTCAATTTTATTTATCTGTATACATGCTGACTGCTTGGCCTGCGCCTCTTAATCTCTCTATTTTTTATGTAGGGGGAATGGACAGCCATGTATGTCCAAGCAAGTTTCATCTGGATGTGTTCCTTCACTGTCAATTTTCACAGCACCAGCATCGTCAGCAATTATTGTAATTATATGCACATTAGTCAAAAAATGCTAAAGTTGCATTGGCCAGGATTCGAAGCCACGTCGTTTGCGAGCGAGTTTAAAACTCGGGAGCGAGATTGTTCTAACAATACTTGGTCAGTAGCTAAATTCACAAACTGTGTCAAGTCAAATAAAAAAATATATTTTGAATTCTCATAAACCATAGACCTTTAGGATATTATCTGTGAAAATTATTCGAAAACATCTGAGGTGGTTTTGGCGGGAACTGAAAGGATAGGTTGTGCTGTGCAGTTTTATTTTCTAAAAATGTGTAATATTACTTTAAAATGAACAATAGTTGTAGGATATTGATAGTTTTTGACTAGTAATTATGTGTATTGTGAGAAATGTGAACTGTATAGTCAAATGTTGCCTTTTGAGTTGTCACAAGAACTCCGTTGAATGGCACCTACAGTTCAGCTGTGCTACACATAGGCTTAAGAAAATGAAGAAACTACATTAAATCTAAGTTCTGGCTTAAAGGCCTAGCTGCCAACCCATAAACCTAAATAAATAATAACATCTGAGAAACGATATCATGGATACAGAAAGAACTTACCCAAAGATCCAAGCCTGTAGTTGCTGGTGACTAGAACAACATCCTTGTCGGCAAGGTAGTTCGCTCCGGCGAAGTCGGTGCGTCCTGTCATCGAATAAAACCCACCTGGATGTAAGTAAAAGATCACCGGTAGGAGAGACGACCTGAAATAGTGTTATACATATTACCTGATGGGAATCTCGTCTAAAACTGCCTCATTTATATTATGTCCACATTAACCGCAGCAAGCAGGAAAGTGGCGAGAGAAGTGAGCAGCGTGAGTATGTAAACGCAACTTATATGAACATCTTGGTCCCTGCGCTGCCCAGTTTTATCTCCACTTTTCTGCTAACTCCGTTGAAGTGGGCATAATATAAATCGTCATGTCATCAATAAAATAAATTAAATACGCTCCGCACATAGTAACTATATAACATAAAATAACTTAGTATTAAAATATTTAAAATAAATTAACATACAATAAATGTAAAATATAATTAATAACTCTCCACGCCCCACCGCTGAGTTACCAAATACTGTAAATATCTTTAATAAATTAATATATAATATACTACAACCCACACCGCAACTACAAAATATAATAAACATATATAATATAAAATAAATATACAAAATACTATACTATAAACCACGTTTCGCCACTTAAATAAATATATATACAATATAAATAAATTATTAAGTGCATTTGTGAAGAGGAAGTGAAAGTGAGAAGCAGCTGCATTTTATGCCCATTAATCAGGTACGTGCGTGCTCTTTCTCAAATTCTCATTCAAATTGTCCCACACTCTTTTTTATGTAAAATTGACACAGTTCGCTTATCACAAATCCAGCGCCGCCGCAACAATAACCTTTAGGTATATGAATCAGAGGATTAATTACGACCCTGTTGAATCACGCCACCAGGCCTTGCCAACGCATCGAGAATTATCTCGTCCTTATTATGTTCAGGGAATTATGTGGTATGACTGGATTAATTTATGTCGTACAATCTAGCTCAAAGATATTGAATGTATCGTTATGAGTTACAGGACTTGAATTAAAATACCGTTGGAATTATTATAAAATTTATTACAACTATACAAACACGTATAACACAGGTACAAATATAATTGAACACAATCAGTCTAAACGTAATGCACGATTCAATAACACGCGCAAAGTCCGTCACGAGATAGATTATCGAATGTACACAAGTCTTGCCTCACGGCTGGTTATCGCTAGACTGACCATCTCTCCATTGGGGAATTGCTTTTTTTTTGCTGCACAAATGCAATATGTCTACCTGACCGCATGGACTGAATTTCTTAGAATCACACCTGGCTAATGACTACCATAAAAGATTACAATAGGCAATGGACTGTTTGTCTAACCACAAATTTTAAACACAAAGTAAACAAAAGAAGCCCAAATGCCGAAAAGTAAATAGGTAGCAGGTAAAGTAGCAGGTGTGAATATGTCTTTGTCGGTCGTAACAGTATAGATGGAACAATTTGAACATAAAGCTACAGTTACGAAAGTGTCAGGCGATAGAAAAAGATAGGTTATTTTTGTTACTTCGTCTTAACATGGCCTTAACCCCTTAGAATGTCTTAAGTCTAGGTAGATAAAATATTTCTCCAGTTCCCCGAAGTGCTGAGTTTTGTCTTCAGTCACCAAAATATTCGAAGGAATTCTTGTCACCAAAATGGGAAAGAAACACTGTAGACCTTGCTATTGGCTTCGGACCGGCTTCGGCATGACATCATCAGGTACACGTTACACATTCATTAGTTACATTAATCTAACCAGTTAAATGCCCCATGACACACGTATTTTCATACAGTCTTGGTCTTCCTTATCTCTATGTATCCATCATAATTAAAATATTTATTAACACATTTTAATTCATTTTTTAATAGCTTACCTATTACGGCCAGGAGTATAAACATTGATTGTCAGACAGTCCTCGTCGATGGTATAGCGAGGAGGCAACGGCTGTGGACACACGACGCCTTGGTCTGTCGCGTTTACTATACCGTTGTACCGAGTTATTGGTTTTGGTGGCTTGAACAGAACACGAAAAAGATGATATTATAATACTATAGTATTTTCTTAAGTTTTCAGGTAGAGGTGATTGTTCCATGATCACGACTACTGAAAAGTGGCCGAAACGTCGGAATAAAAATTAAAATCGAATAAAAAGTCTCTCTTAAAGTCGTTAAAACGTAATTTTAATTATAATACTGTAGTTGGTTTCTATCTTCGTGGGGCGCTATCGTGGGGCGTTCGTTAATTGTAGAAGAAAGAAAAAAGAAAGAAATAAAAACGTTTATTTGTTCTTCCCATAGCGAGACACATGCCGAAGACGATGTAGGCATATACCAAAAAAAGTCTCGCGATGGTACCAAATAGATGCAGTTCAGCATATATATGCCGGGCAACAGGTGCCTGACGCTGGTTTTCAACTGCACCCTAGGACGGACGGATGTTGCACTGTTTATATATATATATATATATATATATATATATATATATATATATATATATATATATATATATATATATATATATATATATATATATACATATTGTCACGCCTGTTTCCCACTGGGGTAGGCAGAGACGGTGGATCTCCACTGATGATCCTGACAAACACTTTTCGCTTCATCAACTTTCATTAATCTTTTCATACATACACGCTTATTTAAACTACTTTTTATCTGATCTTTCTTCAAAATATCTTCAATTGGTTCATGGTGAGTCCGTCTCGGTCTACCGGCACCGACTCTACCAGTCATATTGCTGTCATATACTTGTTTTGTGATTCTGCTTTCATTCATTCTCTCTATATGCTCAAACCACCTTAAAATTCCTTTTTGAACTCTCGTCACTACATCTTATTTCAATCCACAACGCTCCCTTATCACACTGTTTCTTATCATATCACTTACATTAACCTTACATATACTTCTCAAAGCTCTCATTTCAACTGCATTTATCCTACTTTCATGCTTCTTCTGCCTTACCCAACTTTCACTGCCGTACATTAGCGTTGGTACTAATACCCCTTGATGGACAGTCAGACGTGCCTTTACAGATACTTTCCGGCTGTTCATAAAAGAGTTCAGCGCTCCATTCACCTTATTACTATTTTATATATATATATATATATATATATATATACTAGCTGACCCGGCAAACGTTGTTTTGCCATATAGATCTATTTTTCAAAGCTAAATCATTATAAAATATAAATAAGAAATTTTGACAAAAAAATAAAAGAGAACATTTAGTTGGTGGGTCACTTAGGGGTATGGAAAATAAATGTTGGCCTATTCTCAGACCTACCCGATATGCACACAAAATTTCATACAAATCGGTTCAGCCGTTTCGGAGGAGTTTGATAACAAACACCTCGACACGAGAATTTTATATATTAGATGTGTATATATGTATATGTAGTATGCATAATAATAAATTACATACATAGATAGACACATAATACATATTTATAAACAGAACAGTGTTGTATAGGTAGAAGACAAAATCATAATGTATAAGAAAGATTGACGTTCATGTTTTTTTAGTTTTTTAAGTGCTTGTTAAGTGATAATTGAGTGATTTAATTATCTTAAAAGTGGGGGTGTATTGTTCCATATGTTAGATGCAGCGTAACGGAAGCTACCTCTAAAGCATATCAATTTATATAACTGAAACGCTAGTTGTCGAGAACATTGCCTAACTTTGACTGCCCCCCCTCTGGCTACTTAGCTGAGCTTATTATACAAGTACTGCGGCTCTTTGTACTTAAGGACACCAAAGAGAAGGTAATCTGGATTGTATGGTAGAGATGTAATCTAGATCCTTGGACTAGAAAAGTAGCTCCACCAACCTTGAGACCCGCCTTCTCCTGGCTCGGTTCAGGCTGCATACAGGAACAGCACATGGCACTGAATTCCTCTTTTGGGCTAGTACTTAGAAGAAAAATTTAAATGTGATAAAAGTCATTAGCACGGCCAGTAATCACAATAAGTTCATGAAAGTTATCCAAAAGAAAAAGGATGAGCGCACTGCGCGGTGTGGTCTCGTTAAGATAATGTAGTGATTACTTGCTCTGTGGTTAAAACGCGGAAAAGTGAGTCGATGTCCAAAATGTCTGCCCTTACCCTGCTCTGCGTTAGGCGTCACCTCGCACAGAAAGAGGGTAGACAACAAAATTGTTGTTACTTTTCTAGGCAAAGACTGACAAATTAATTCTTTTTCGATAAAGGAAACTGAAATCATCGCTGCGTCTGCTCTTGGCGCAGCATAATGCCGAGTTCAAGCATCATTGACATAAACGTGATGTATTTTTGTGTTTAAAAAAATATATATTCATGCTTTTGTAGTTTACGTCTAAGGTCTTGTTACTTAAGTGTCTATGATTATATACCTCTAAAATCAAAGTTTAGTGTATTTTCTTATCGGCATATACATTACATACATTCGCAACAATATACAATTTCTTTCTCTTTTCATCACAGCAAAGCTCAGTATTCGCTTGTTAGACTCTATTTTGCGAGCAAATATTCACACAGTTTACATTGCATCAAATAATTATCTAGGCGCTCCATCGAAAAATTCCAATTTCCCGTCCCGGGAATATTATTCCATTTTCCGGGATTAAAAGTATCCTATGCTCATTCTCGGTATTAAGACTACGTATTATACAAATATAATTCTTTTATACGTTCGTATGTTGCTGACCTCTTTCTAAGCTGCTCGATTTTTTTTTTCAATGGGTACCGGCATGGTTTAGATTCAAAACTGTACTCGGTAGATGGCGCTAGAATTGGGTTAAAATTTTGATTTTTTTTCAGAGCAGGACAATACCTGTCGTGGTCGCCCAATATATTATATTAGCTGAACTGTGCCCACTTCGCTGGGCGCCATGAAAAAATACTTAGGCACGCACGCACACGCACGCAATCAAGATTTAATTAAGTTTTGTAACCTTTAATTAATTAATAAACGCGGAAAGCACTCGCAGTGCACCGTACGAGGATGTGCGCAATTCTTGCGTGGAACGTTATTGCTGTTGCATAAACTACCCACAAAAATTAATGGATCAAAAATTATCTAAATTTTTGGCTGAATTTCAATAGTCTGTGCTCATTTAAAACAGCAAATTATAGCTCCAAGTGTCTAGTTTTTGGATGTGTATTTAAAAAAATCTTGATTTTTATTCCAGTAATTTTGAGAAACCAACGACAAAAAATAGCATTTTTTTGTTTTTCTTTTTTGTCTATCGACTTGGAAAAACTTTCGTTACTGTGGTCTATATGGTTCTCTATATGGTCTAGATAACTTGTTTATTTAGCTTCAATTTATTTTTTAAAGACCTCGATACCAGCACTTTCTTGAGATATTGGTCTTTAAATGGAAAAATATTATTTTGTCTTTGATTATCAATGTATCGGGAAGCTATGACTGGAAAAAGTTCAAGGTGAGTTTCGAAACCTTGAATAAAATCTCAAAAAGAGTTAGTCATTGGTCTTTAAAAAAATTTTCTCCATCATTACATGAATTTGAAAAAGCAACCACAAAAGGGCTTTTCGTAGTTTTTTTAGAAAACCAAGTGCCTAATCAAAAATATCGAGGAAACTACTAATGTTCAGAGTGACTTTTACAGTTCAATATATACCAAAAACCCTACAAAGTTTCAAGTTAATCTAGCCAGCCGAATTTTTTGTTCCATTCAATTTTTTTGGAAAATTAAAAGAGAAAGATTTTTGCTATGAAAAGCTCACAATCTTCATCAAAATGAAAAAAACACCTCACAATAAGGCCTATATCACACAGGAATAATGTAGCTTTCCACTGGTGAAAGAATTTTCAAAATCGGTTCAGTAGTTCATGAACTACTTCCTACAAACAAAGTTTACCTCTTTATAATATTATGATTAATTAAGTGTTATTACCTGAAACCTGAGTTCGTTGATAGGAGGTTCAGCGTACTTGATACCACGATATGACTCGAATCGTCTACCTCTTCGCGTTTCCATCCAGGACCCTCGGAAGACGCCCATAGGCGTTGTGGTTATGGGTCCATCGTCGGGGTCTGCAAGGAGCAATAGCATTGAGAAACGTTTTTAATAAAATACAAAACCGACTTCAAAACACAAAAAGATTTTGCAAAAAAGAAACTGACTTCAAGAGGAATTAAAAAGCAAACAATAAATATTTTCTCTTTTGTTTTTGTTTTTGAATAAGTCGTGGTAACGTAATGGTTAGCATTCGCGTCCAAAACTCAAACAGTGCGGGTTCGATCCTGGCCGGAATGCATGCACCACTTAAAAGTTTTCTGACCTAATGTGCATATATTACAATTACCACGTGCTAACAACGGTGACGGAAAACATCGTGATGCAACCTGCACATCCAGATAACCGATGTGTCAAACCTGCCAGGCCGCCTTGGACAAGTGTGGCTGGTATACTGTCCGTTCCCTCCTATAACGGGAGCCCTGAGCTCTACAGTGGGATATCTATGGGCTGTTATTATTATTATTTTGTTTTTTGTAAATAAACAATGTCTTTATAATGTGTTAAAATAAAGTCCGCGGGATCCCGCATTGGTCTGCACGGCGCCCTGTGATGGAATTATGGGAGGAGCTGCACGTAGCGGCGCCCACGACCCCTAGGTCGCTTTCTGCGGATGTGGTCCTCATATGCGCTCTCCTCCCTCTCTCTTTCAGCTGCCTCCTTCTGGGCCATGACTGACTCACAGAAAGAACTACCGCCTCCTTCTGGGCCATAACTGACTCACAGAAAGAACTGCGTCCTCCCTATATCCCGTCTTAAAGGCTGGCAACGCGTTGTCTTCGCCCCTAATGTTGCAAACGTCTATGGTTAACGGTAACCACCTTCCACGAGGGCCGTCTGCTAGTTTGCGAACTTTGCAATAAAAAGACGAACGTGTGCGTCTCGGGACGCCCGACATAAGTGATAACTTTAAACTAAGTTGAACTATTTAATATTTAAATTGTTTAACTTGAGAAAAGCTTAGGTTATTACTTAAATTTTCTGTATATTAATATGATAATGTAAGGAAAGGTTATTTTTAATAAAATCTTTTATTGATTATAAAATATATTTTATTCTTAGTTACAATTCTTGAATATGTACATTAGAATTTTGTGTATGTACATTATTAGTATCATTATTTAATCTAATTACCGAAATACGGCT
Organism: Dendrolimus houi; assembly: GCA_039645545.1. Classification (NCBI taxonomy): domain Eukaryota; kingdom Metazoa; phylum Arthropoda; class Insecta; order Lepidoptera; family Lasiocampidae; genus Dendrolimus; species Dendrolimus houi. The sequence goes on along the minus strand of CM077141.1, from coordinate 12,751,260 downwards.
AGGGCTGTGGGTTAGAGTGAGAAAGGAAGAGCCTGCCTACCGCTGCCGTATGCGTGAGAGAAAGGGAAGTCAGACAGACGGAAGCCGTAACGCGCTACGTAACGAAGCGGTTTACCCTACCATAAGAAGTTATCACTTTAAAAACCTATCTCAGATACATTTTTTAAAATCAGCTCAAATCAAGTGATAAATGATTTATACTAACTTGCATTTACATACTGGTTTCCCAAACAATACACACTGCATATACAATACAACAATTTTACGAACATTTTCCTTGTATGACTTACGAATAACTACGTCTGATATGCTTGCTGCATGCTTATATTGTACGCGAGCAGCTACTTACCGAACATTGCTGTACAAAAAATGGATTCGCCATCTCATAATAAATTTATCATCTATACTAATATTATAAAGAGGAAATATTTGTATATTTGTAACGCACGTAAAATATAAAGTCGTGGTAGAGTAATGGCTAGTACACGCGTCCCGCGTTTGTAGCACCTTTGGTGTTGCAAATGTTCCAAGGCGATGGTAACCGCTTTCCATCAAGTGGGCCGTCTGCCTGTCTGCTGAACTACTGCAATAAAAAAAACTGTTCCACTACATATATTCCTCCACCTATTCGAAATTCGCAATACCTTAATGGGTTCAGAACTAAATTGAAGACATTTTTAAAAGAGCACCAACGTTCGCAACGCGACCTAAAACATGATACCAGTCGTATTTAATTTAATTGTAATATCGTTTCAGATAAAAAAAAAATTTTTAACTTTTTAAGAACGTATTTATAACAACACTAATATATTTATTCCCGATCATTTCTCTTCCCTATTTCTACCTATTGTGTATGTATGTATGTAGATGTATATAGTTCAAGATTCTAGTTTTACGCTTTACAATGATGTAATGTTTGCCGTGACGATACCTTAAGGGCACAGCGGTAGATCAGCGCTGGTTTAAACCGACCAGCCTTATGCTGATACTGATGCCCCTTTTGGGACAACATTATATGACTCTTAGTTTTTAAATTTGTTAGCAATCATACTGTATTTTATAATTTGCCCTGAATAAAATGTTTTTCTTTCTTTCTTTCTTTCTTATGTATAACATTTTGAAGTCGGTGCCAAGTAGGTGCCAAGTAAAACATAGTCATGTTTGCAATTCTGCAAATGTGCAAAATATAGTACTTGACACTGAGTTCAAGATTACAAAAATAAATTCTTTTTAGCTACTCTTGCAGTCAGTTTTTTTTTAATCTATTACCAATGTTTTTAATAGCTTTTTTAATTATGTCAACATGTGGACAGATATTAGATTCCAAATTAGTAAAAATTCATTCGCGTTATAAAATCATATTCCTACTAACCAATCATATTAATATATTCTTAAGTTTTCGCGACTAGCACACATGATTGAGGCTCCTATTGCCGCAAAAGATCGAAAGTGAGTGCAAACGAAACAACTTTTCTTTGTTATTTACTGATCGGCTTCACTATCATGTGAATGTCGAGGCGATCCAGCTCCTCTACAACACGGATATTATGAGAAGGCTCAAAAGGACAAAACCGTTTGAATTAGTACTATAAACAAAACTGAAGTGTAGTGTACTGTGCTAACCTATTAAAGAACAGATGAACAAAGTGTTCTCCCTTCCCTTAATAGAGACAATAAGAAAAGTGCTAATGGACACTTTCTTAGTACTATACTTTTAGTTAATTTAGGTTATATTTAAATAACTTATTAGTCATTTTAGATTAGATGGTAATATTAATGTGGTATTTTTTAATACATTTATGAAAAAAAAATACTGATCAATAATGTACGAAAAAATTTGTCATAAATCTTCACGATATGAGGCGTAACGTGGTTTATTTGTAATTTTTATATAGTTACTAGCTGTACCCGGCAGACGTTGTCCTGACTTTAAAAAATAGAAATGTAGAACTCGATTCCAGCGCCATCTACCGGGACTAAATGTTAATCTAAACTATTCTCAAATCCACTTGAACAATCAAACATTTTCATCAAAATCAGCCCCACTGTGTAGGAGGAGTATCGCGGCGCCACCTACTGGGTCCAATCGTTTATTTAAACCATTGCAGGACAAACTTGAACACATACAACAACAAAAAACACTTAAATTCTGATACCCGATTGCAGCGCCATCTATCTGGTTTCAAATTTGAATCTAAATCATCCCAGTAGAAAATTATTAAAATACTAATATCGCTATTAAAAAGTAATGGTTAGTAGTAGAAGGGTGAAAATTTTGAATTGTATGTATTTTTTAATGCAAAATCATAAAAAAAACAAATAAAATATTTAGGGGTGGGTCATCCTTATCATTTAGGGGTATGAAAAATAGATCTTGGCCGATTCTCAGACCTACCCGATATGTACACAAAATTTCATACAAATCGGTTCAGTCGTTTCGGAGGACAAGTGGGAGGGGTCCTAAATTTCGTGGCAGGTAGACGGCTCACCCGATGGAAAGTGGTTACCGTCGCCTATGGACGTTTGCAACAGCAGGGGTGTCGCCAACGCATTGCCGACCTCTACGACCTCTAAGAAATTTTATAACGTAGTGCAAAGGGAAAACCGCGACGGGAAATTCCCTCCACTTCATTGTTGTACGCGGAATAAATGTTCTAGAGAACCGTTGCGTAGTAGAGCCTGGGAGCTCAACGAAATGGGGGTGAATATCCTGTCACTGGCGAGCGGTGTGGTTGTAAAACTGAGGTGTTGGCACCAGATCAAATACTTCCTCGGAACCCTCCCCGTTATACAGGCGGTAAAATACGCAGAGGGACGCAAAGTCTCTTCGAAGGCTAAACGATTCTAAACAGCTTGTTAATATGGGATCGTCGACGATACGAAGATAGAGGGTCAGTCTGGTAAGCGGGTGCTCCGGCCCATAGATGTGTACTCCATATGTGGTCTGATTTGCTTTGTACAGCGTAAGTCGTGAAACGATTATTAACAAAAAACTTGAAAATATTTCCAACTCTATATGTATGATCATAGTGCTTATATTATATAAAAACAGTTTAAATGGAAATAAAACAAATTACAGAATTGCTGTTTTTATTTAATAATTTCTTGATGTGAAATTGCAACATACGTATGTCACACTGGGGAGGGAGGAGTCTCACGAATGTGACCATCTGTGACAAGGATGTGGGAGGGGTCAAAAAAATCATGAAATTCGTGTGACGTCATTTGCGGATGGTCCCTAAGCTCCGTACAAGTAATGTCTAAATTCAAGCGAGGCTAAGGAGTGAATAGTAAAGTATAGGAACCGGCTATCAATGTATAGTAAGTTATACTAACCGGACAATAGCCGAGTGTCTAAACTAGTGTATTGTAATTTGTAATCTATACTAATATATAAAGCTGAAGAGTTTGTTTGCTTGAACTCGCTAATCTCAGGAACTACTAGTGCGATTTGAAAAATTCTTTCAGTGTTAGATAGCCCGCTTATCGAGGAAGGCTATGGGCTATAAATCATCACGCTAAGACCAATAGGAGCGGAGCACCAATGAGGAATGTTTCAAAAACGGGGATTTTGTAACTTACGTTTTTTAACTATTCCACCCGGACGAAGTTGCGGGCAGAAGCTAGTAATCTATAATATTATAAAACTCTAAACACATCGTATCTGTACATTGCAGTTATTAAAAAACCAATTGGAATAGATTATATAAACGATGGAGAGTGTGATGCAATATTTTTGTTTCTTGTGAGTTCCTCTGTTTTTTCGAGATTCACTTAAAAACTACTGGGCCGATTTCGATGTAGTTTTCACTGATCGACAGCTAATTCTTATACTTAAAATCTGCGGTACTTTTTATTCTGAGGAATTTTTCTGGGAATTATTTAACATAGCCACATTAAAAAAAAACGAATTCCAATATGATTTTTTCACTGATCGACTTATGTAATAAAATGTGTGATATTTTTTATTCTGGGAATCCCGCGAGAATTTTCCCGTAATTTTTGTAGTTGTATGGGTGCATAAAAATTTGCTCATTCCGACACAGTATTCACTAAAACAATAGCTTACATTCTTTTTAAAATTCTGTGGTACTTTGTGTTCCGGGAATCCCGCGAAAATTTCAAGTCAAGCCTGGACGAAGTCGCGGGCATGTCCTAGTGGTTCATATAATTAGATATACCATACGATTTATTTGTATTTACAATTTAAACAGTTATTACTTCTTCTTCTTCAGCCAATGCAGGCCCGGTCCCCCGCCTTCCTCATCCAGCTCCTGCCTGCGACCCCTTACACAGGTCGTCGGTGTGTACGCCTACCGAGACGCGGTCTCCACTCTAGGACACGTTTGCTCCATCGCCCGTCGGTCCTGCGACAGACGTGATCGACCCCGTGGCACTTCAACTTTTGCGAGCTAGGTCGGTTACCTTGGTTCTCTTACGGATATCCTCATTTCTAATTCTATCCATAAGAGAAACACCCAACATAGCTCCCTCTATAGCCCGCTGAGCGACTTTAAATTTGTGGACCAGTCCCACCGTCAGTGTAGGCATCTCGGCACTGTGTGTAATAATCGATAGGACGTTTATCAGTAAGCAGTATTTTCGGAACCTAAATCAAGATGGCGTAAAATGAAATAGAGAGTCGGAATCTTCAGTTAGCCACGCTCACCCTTTGTATCGGGTCCTTAAATCAGTGTAATACAATCACCTGTATAATAAAGTAACACAACAAGACGACAAGTCTGTAACTTTCACAAAAAAAAAACATGTCGGTGCGAGTTAAGATCTATTCGACTGACGATGGTCCAGTATTCATAGTATCTAAAATTCATATTAAATCTATCTCGGTCCAATCAAGATTGATTCAATGTTGAGCCGCGGTGGATTACTGACTATCAAAAACCGTCATAAATTGCGATTCCAATGCGATTCGTTTGCCTATTTGTGTTACAGTCTCGGGGCCCTATTACTATACAATGTGGAAATGCGGCCAGCATTTTGGGGATGCTTCCCGCCTGCAGCGATCTGGATTATATATTATTTACTACATATTTATTACATAAATATTTATCTATTGTATAAAAAATAATAACTCAAAACAGGTAACTTTAAACATTTAATTAGTTAAAAATTTTTTTTATTAACAATACAATTAGGTATAATTTTGATATAGAGGTTAAAACTTAGACCATTAATGTAAGTCTAAGGAATAACTTTAATACAAAATAGGATATAGGTGTTCCCAAACTTCGAATCTGTCTTCGAACAGATTCTTATGAATTGTTAATTTATCAGCAACTTCGAGGTATTTCCGAGAATCCGGTTTCATCGGCGGCCATGAAAGGGAGCCAAGTTCTGGAGTATCACCACGAGGATTTGGGTCTCTGTGGAGAAAAAATAAAATTAACATACTTCAGTTTTATTTGGAAATTGCTGCCAGAGGTAAGCGTGTCCAGAATGTTGGCTGCATAGCCACGCTGTGTGTCAGTGTAGAGTCACTGGGCGAAATATGAGCCCGCCTTCTGATCACGGGTGGCATCAGGGTCTCTTGCAAATTCCTTCGCCGATACCGATGAACCTGGATCTAATGTTTATCCGCGCGGGAACGGAGAAAGAATACAATTTCCCGCGGCCGGGCGGCCTGTCGTAAGAGGCGACGAAACAACCCATAGCCAGTTAGTAGAGTATTTGCCCGACTGGATGGCTACCACCCCTGGTCTAAAGTATGTCGCCATAACAACCTTGAGTTGTGTTTCGGGATTAGTGACCAGGTTCCAGTCTCCCTTAAGAGAGCAGCAGCGTATTTGTAGCACCTTTGATGTTGTAAATGTCCATGGGTGATGGTAGCCGCATTCCATCAAGTGGACCGCCTGCCTGTCTGCTGAATTCCTTGAATAAAAAAATAATGTTTCAATTCCAAACGGTACATATAAATAAATAAATATATAACCCCTTCCTGAGGTTCCATATTCAGAACGGACGTCACTCAGGAGAACATACGTGATCTTCTCGGGAAGCGGCTGCGAGAGGACTTCGTTAGTTTCGCGAAGAAAATAGTAACAAAGTTAGTTAACAAGAACCGATCCAATAACAACACTGCAGGCGTATAATTATAGTAGTCATAGGATAGCCATAGACATCATGTAGATATAGATAGAAAATAAGGTGTATCAGAGAAATAGCATAAATAAATAGACATAAGCATTGTAAAAAGAAAAAGAAAAAAAGAGAAAAAGAAATAGAAAAAACCTCTATCTTGACCTATGATGGAGGAAGCTGAATTATAAAAAAGGTCCTTATTTGCGACTTTCGAGAGCTTCAGCTGTTGAAGCAGCGTTGCGTTTATAAGTAATATAAATATGTCTAAGTATGATTGCTTATCACTATCTTTGGACGTCAACAGATTTTTATAAAGTTTGTTTTGAAAGCCTTTGTATATCACTTGCTAATGAAAGATCTACTTTAGGCGTTTCAGTATTCATATATTATTGTTTATTCTTTTATATTTAATCCAACTCGTACGGCGATTCAACTAAGTGACGTTGCTAGAGATAATGCTAAGATGATTATTAATGTCTAACAAGAAGTATACAAACCCAGTTCTGGCGAAGTTGTACCATAGGGCTGTCATCTCATCAACGACGTGCGAATCAGGACTGTCGAGCGGGATGATGGGGAAATTGAAGGTCAGCGTCAGAACGTACAGCATATCGTCGTGATGAGCCGCTCCTAGAAAGAAATTGATATTGTGTTACGGAAATCATACGCCATAATTCAAATATATGGAACTATGGAAGCAAAAAACCTAAAGTTCGGACTCCGTATGATTGGTAAGATATGAAAGAAAAGAGCGACCAAGTTATTCTTACGGCTTAGCCATTTAGTTTATGGGCTGACATTATACTGGACTGTTGTGGACATCCACAAATTTAAAATCTTTTAGAGGGCTATGAAGCGAGGTATGTTTGTTGTCTTCTGTATGTATAGAGTAAAAAACGAAGATACTCATAATCGACTGACATTGTAGCAAGTCAGATACATCTCTTGCAGGAATGATGAAGCAAACGAATATTGATGTAAAAAAATCGCGTCATATACCATGACGCGTGACGTGGGAAGCCTCCAGCTCGATGGGTCGTCAATCTGTGCAAGGTCGTTGATTGGTACTGGATAAAGAAAGTGGGAGACTGGGATCTACGTCCTGCAATGGAGAATGATTGGCTGATGATGGGGAATAATAGTCATCATCAGTAGTATATAACAATATTATCATTGTAATAATCTAGATCCCCAAGTGTTTTTTACATAAAATATACATAGATTTACCTAAAGGTTTCCCGTTGGCATCTTCATAAAAGCTGTCATTGCCAATATAACTGAACACGGAGTAGTAGACGTCATGCTTTGAATGCAGAGTCATCAGGTGAGCTAACCTATTAAATAAGATATTAACAGTCAATAGGTACCGGTGATTCAGATCCGGCTCGACGGACCATTAAACATTGCGACTGACTACTGTATTCAAAATGAATGAATGAATCGATGGGATTCGATTCATTTCATTCATTCTCGATTCGATCGATCGAATTTGATGTGAGCTACGAAACAATGGCTAAAAATGTGCAATGATCATTTACAAAAAAAGTAATTAAAATCATTTTACGACATAAAGAAGTGATTAATATTATCAGAATGTTAACTAAAGTTATTGTACTTGTAATTATTGTGGTTCTGACTTATCCAAGGTAAAAATGGCTGTAATGTGGGTTGACAGAGTCAATACTTTAACATCTGATGTCAGCGCCAATAAATACTTTTACAAGACTAATCACTTACCTGTGAACACCAAATCCTATGATAGAATCTCCATACAGTCGTCCGAGATTCTTTTCGCTTTCAGAGTCATTTACTTTAAGCGGTTTGTTCTTTAAGTACACTTCTCTAAGTTTATCAGTGATATTTTTTGAGTTCTGTTTTGGAAGTAAGAAGGATAGGGGAGCAATCCGATCCCAATCTTCATTCATAGTCTTTGTGAGAGTCTCGTTCTGCAGGACGCCTATGAAATCGAGACAAAGTTAACATATTTTTATACTTACAAGTGATCATCAAACTAGCAGGCAGACTTGATAGTAAGTTGTTAGCGTTATCATAGACATATGCAATACCAAGGGAGATGATATATTGTGCACCTTGTTGGAACTTCAAAACTTTATTTACGCCCTTTTAAAAGACAACATTATACCTATTTGGAAATGTTTGGAAATGAAAGATTTTTTAGTGTGGATTCAAAATATTGGGATTATTGCGATCTTTTTAATTTTCTATAACTAGTAAAATTTGTAGATAAGGAAATAAGTCAAGAAAAACTGCCTAAATGGTGCATGTGGGTTACATGCTTCCCGGCCAGGATTTGAACTCACGGTATTTGAAACACCAGTTTGAAACGCGTTTGCGCTTAAGATATTATAGCCATTTTTACATTAGGATTACCTCTCATTAATTGTAATAAGTCATAATTAAACAATATAAGTACTCACTAAAAGCTTTCCAATAAAATTCGTCTTTAGTTTGACTGATCCAGTAGGGCACTGAATGCATCTTGCCTTGGCGGATAGCGTCCAAGGGGTCTATAGTCAGGAATCGCTCTTGTCCAAAATCTGGCTCTACTACTGGACCCCAGAGAGCAACCGGGTCACCTGGACCGAACTCCTAAAGAATTGACAATGTACATTTATATGTAAATTGTTGAATACTAACAGTATTTTTCCATTTTTTATTGCAAAGCTAGCAAACAAGAAGCTCCTAGTTCCTAGCTCATGGAAAGTGATTACCAACGCCTATAGGCGCTCGCAAGGGTCGAAATCAATGCGCTGCCAGCCTTTAAATTTTGGATAGGGGGATGAGATAGCGGGATCAGACAGGAGGAAACGGATAGAGAGGATGGGATTGGAATAGGAGGATGGGATAGGGGCTATGGGATATCGGAACTCTAAGTCATCGCACAAAACATGATTAGTTCAAAGCTTAACCGTTTCACGCCGATATTTTGTTAGAGCGTGGTATCACACCGATTGATCCGGCCCCAAAAAGCTGTAATCAAGGTAATATAATCTAACAAGACTCTTTACCAGTTTTCATTAGGTGAGCCGCTGCCTGTTTGGCAGCTTCTCAGTGAAAAGTAAAAAAATACGTTACTCACAAAGAACTTGGGAAGTGAATCGCCCATCTCCCTCCAGGGCTTGGTTTTCAAGCAATCAATGATGGCTTTCGAGCTGTTCGTTGGACAGTTCATGATTTCAGCTTGTTTTATAGCCAGGTTTTTTTGGTCACGAATTGCCGGGCCTTTCGATATAAGGGAGCCGCTCATTGAAATACCTCGGTGGAAGAGACCTGTCAAGAATGATTGTGAGCATAAAAGCCCAATTGCAAATTTCCTCCAAAATTTATCAGAAATGAAAGAAAACGATGATGCATTGAGTAATCCTATTTTAAATTATATATATTGGTGGCTTCGTCCAAATTGAAAGACTGAACTGAACCATGTAATATTTGACGGCCTCTGTGGTTGAGCGGGTTAAGCCTTTGCCGGCTTATCTCACTGCAACGCAGAGGCTCCGGGTTAAATTTCGGAAACGAATTTTCCTTTATTTACTTTGGTCTGGGTGTTTGGGATCGACCCCAGAGTAATCTGTTGTTTATTACCCATAACACAAGCGTAATTTGCTTAATTTATGGATATAAAATGAGTGTTTGTCTGCCGATTATTTAAAAAAATATTAAAAAAATATTAACTAAAGGTAAATCTGATTTTTTAACTCTAATTAAATTATTGACTTTTTATTGCAGGAGTAGTTACAGCAAGCAGGCTGATGACCTACCTGATGGAAAATGATTACCGTTGTCTTTGGATATTTATAACACTTGAGGTTTAGAGGTTGAACACTTTAATAAAAGTCATTAATGAACGTTGTCATGATTTGTTAAGATCTAACTAAAAATACCCTACATGACAATTCAATCGATTTCACTGCATCAGTATGTAGCGGTATATGACCATAATATATTAATCTTTCAATCAACTTCCATTCACATAATCACTTTAGTTTCTGAGATAAATGACTATGACATACAAAGACAGACAGAGAAATATATTTAACTAAACACTACCGGTTTTGGGGTTTTCCTTTGGTTCCGGAACAGTTGGCAAACCCAGACATATTTATCTTACCTTTGGACATGGGTGAAATCATATGGAACATCACACTATTAGAACCAGCACTACACCCAGCAATGGTGACCCGGTTAGGATCTCCACCGAACGCGGCTATATTGCGCTGCATCCACCGCAATGCTGATACCTGATCCTTTATTCCATTGTTCCCTGGGGCGTGTTCATCGCCTGTACTAAGCCATCCTGAGGAACAGAAATCGTTAGGATTTGCAATTAAGTCATTCACTCTGTTATAGGATCTTAAAGATCTCTTAGGGAGTCCCACACTAGTCGGCAACGAATTCGACAAATACAAGCCCAAAAGAGCTTTACAACGTAAGGTTGTCAGTGGTATTGGTGAACGATTAAGGACATTTTTACTGTTGATTTTTCACAGGACAACTGCTATTCTTAGTATTCTTATTGCAAGGTATTACCTAAAGAACCAATGCGATAGTTGAATGCCACAAACACCACATCCCTGTCGAGAATACTGTGTGGACCAACCACGTCACTCCTTCCAGACATCGCGTAAAAACCACCAGCATGAATGAAGGCGATTACAGGAAGCAACTCCGTACTGTGAATATTAAAATACAATCACAAATATTGGCCATAGAATAAGAGATATTGGTAGCAACATATAATATTGAAGTGTAACTCGCTTCTTAACTTGAGTATGAGTGAGGATCTCGTTTCGCCTCACAAGATACTCATGACGACCACCTCAAATGAGAACAAGAACACATCCGATGCATAATAGTATAACTTGACAGTTACTATGTTAAACACTCATACAAGCCACTATTTTAACGCATCAAAATAAACGATACAGTGATGCTTATTAGAAGTGCTTATTATGTAATTAAAGCTCAAAGTCATATAGACCTTTGTTAAAAATGGAGTCTCTTTTACGTTATCTTAACGATGCCCTCAAAAAAGGGGTCTCGTGAGTGAAGCACTCATCGGTAGAACTCAACAAACTAGAACTACGTCAAATTTGATATTATATAAAAACTTTGCTGAACAAATGAAATAGACTAGCAAATAATAGATAGATAGATAATTATTTATTGTACACCAAAGCCTAAACAAACAGAAGTAGAAAAAGATAAAAGATGGTAAAACAGGCGACTTTATGGCTAAGAAGCGATCTCTTGCAGGCAACCCTTGGCAGGGATTGATAGAATTTTAATATAGACGGTGGTACAGTTAATAGATAAGAATGACGAATGATAAATAAACATAAAAATGGTACATATAAGTACAAAAATAATATAAATATATATACATATGACAATACAAACATACATACACTTATATAATAGCTTTAGGAATTATTATACACAATAGAAAAGTAATGCTTCTGAATCTGATTTTTAAAGCACGGTAAGGATTTGGCTTGTCTTATAGCAATAGGTAACTCATTCCATAGACGCACAGCTTGGACTGTGAAAGAGTTATTATAAAAACAAGATGTGTGTGCTGGTGTATTTATTCTGTATTTAGTGCAGGGGCGTAAATTATGGGAACTAGATACATAGAGAAATTGGAAACGTTTTGAGGTAACGAGGAGTAGTAGGTAGAAAGAATGTACTATAAAGACGAGTGAGAATGTGAGTATTCAGGCAAAGATTGACGGGTAACCACTTATGTTTTATACGGAATTCGGAGACGTGGCCATTCTATCATCGCACCACTCGCCGACAATTGGGAGTTCATCCATACTTCCTAGACACTTGAAAGTCCTTCACGGTACGTGGCGGACGGTTCTTTATGCCATAGGTGTCCAAGTTATGGAATGAACTCCCTCCCGCGGTTTTCCCAGAGCACTACAATACGGGGCTCTTCAAAAGCGCGTGAACAGATACCTAAAGTCTCAACGAGGTAGGCAACGCATCGGCTCCCTTAGTGTTGTAGATGTCCATGGGCGACTGTAGCCACCTATCACCAGGTGGTCCGTTGCCAGTTTCAAGCAAACATTAAAAAAAAAAGTGTCATATATGTACGTAATCCAAATATGAACCTTATACAGAAATTTTGAAGGCGCTCAAGTTTATTTAGTTGTTCTTGGGTTATATCCAGATAGCTGACGTCGGCATAATCAAGAATGGGGAATAATACCGCAAGCTTAACTTTGGTCGCAGTAGGTAAAAAGTTTCTCAACCTCCTCAGTGACCTAGAAGAGAGAAAACTTTTCTACTTAATTCGATGATATGGGACCGCCAAGACAGTTCGCAGTCAATTAAGACACCGAGGCTTTTTATTGTTTCGCTGAGAGTAATGTGAGTTCCATTAAATATTACTTTAGGTATGACAGACCAGTCTACTTTGCTTCGTATACGAGAGCTGCCGATGACATTCACTTGCGTTTTCTGAGGGTTTATTTGAAATGCAAATAAGTTACTCCAATTCAATATGTGTTCAAGCCCCCGCCCCCAAGAAACTTATAACTTTTACCTCTTCCAGAACCCCCCATGACCCCCTCCCCCTCCACCCCCAAAAACCTGCCCCATGAAACTTTGTAAAATATGTGCAGAAAACAGAAACATGCCAGCAACAGTTACACATAGATGGCTACAACCAGATAAAGCTTGGTCCCGGCTACATATTGATTACGCGGGTCCGTTTCAAGGAAAAACAATTTGATCATGATAGATTCATACTCTAAATGGCCAGAAGTAAAAATAGTTGATGATCGCAGTAATAACACCTTGATTAAAATACCAAGAGATATCTGTGCAGAACAAGGTCTGCCAGACTCTCTAGTAAGTGACAATGGCAGAAGCTTTATCTCTGAAGAATTTCGAAGTTATTTGAACAGTTGTGTGATTAGATAAGTACTAGTTCCTCCATACCATTCAGCTTCAAATGGGAAGGTTGAGCGTACAGTCCAAACCATAAAGAATAAACTTCGGAAAATAACTTCCGAACCATGGCATGTACGCCTGCCCAATATCTTATATGGACTTAGGGCTACACCAAACAGTGTGCATGAAATGACGCCAGCAGAACTTCTCAACAATCGCCGATTCAGAATCAAAGTTGATTATTTAAACCCCTTATCATACAGGAACAAGGAAGAAATGGATAAAGGAAAATAATAATAAATTAAAATTGAGAGGTTTTAGTATTGGTCAATGGGTGTATTATATATTTGAAATTATGGTAAGGGATCTCGGTGGTTACGGGATGTAATAGAGAAGAAAGTAGGACTATGTAGATACTTGGTGCGATGAAATGGTAGACTGTTGTAAGGCATATGGACCGAATGCATGGCAGTATGATGGAGAACAATAACCAAAATACAAATAACAAGGAAAGTAAATGTGACAGTGATACTGAGGGAAATATCAGTATATGTGGTGAGGCACAGAAATGGGTGGACATTATTGGCGTTTCAGAACCACAAGATATCATAATGCCTACTCAATCAGAAGAAGGGTTTAGAAATTAAAGAGCACTGTCTTTTTCATCACCAACATCAACACCTTAGAAAATAAGGACAACAAGGAGGCAGTATAATGATAAATCGGTCTACGAAGGAAGCGAAGGGTCTGAGACCATATCAGAGGAACAATAAACAATAATGTACGACTAACCAATGAGAGTTGTGTATAGAACTCTCTCCCATTGGTTGGAATTCAAAATGTAGATGTAAAACGGGTTTTTGAATTCAGTTACGAGAGATTTTTGTGCTAATGAAAGATATTTACTAGAGTTAAAATAAAAACCAGTTATAAGATCGAAGTTATATTCATTCAAGAGCTTTACATCATGTTCAGCATCATAGCACTCTCTTCATACTAAAGCTAAAGTGGCGATGGATAGGACCTATGACAAGAGAGGATAAAATGGACAAAATAAAGAATGTCAAGCCATGGACGGAAAGAGGTGAAGAGGACTGCACAGTACACAGAAGATATTAAGATAACTTAAGGGAATTAGCAGGGGTTACATGGCATATGGTAGCAAAGACAAAGAAGTGGTTGTAAAATGTTGGAAAAGTTAAAAGACATTCTGAACATATCAATGTAAGTATGGCAAAATGAAATTGAGTTAAGCTTAAAATTCATTAATTAAGGCAAGTAAAATACTATATACCAATTTCCCAGTTGAAAGCTTTTAATTAAGTCTAAATTCATTGGTCTTACTCATGATCCTTCGAACTGGATAATTAAATCCGGTTGCCAGTGTGAACAAATAAGAAAAAAGCTTAATGCTAATTAAAAACAATAACTTGGGATATTACTTACACGTTATTACTAGGAGTGTATACATTGATCCTCAAGCAGTCTTCGTCGATGTAATAATTAGCAGGAACTGGTAAAGGACAGGCTGGACCCTCCTTACTGGCATCAACTGTTTCATTATAATGATGTATGTCTACTGGTGGCTGAAAAGCGATTATTATTTGGTGATGATAGTCCAAAATGGGAGCTGTGAAGTCTCCGGTATCCAAGACATAGCCAATTTACAACTGCATTCCAAAATCTTTACTCTAGGAGTGGGTGATTTGAATCGTGTATAGTTTTCATATACATATCTTGCTGCAATATCGCTAAATCGTATATCGAGCTGTACAAAAACCATATATTTAGATAACCGCTTTGATGTGATGTACTTTCAAAGTTTCGGTGATGTTCGTATAGAATCGGCTAGGGGAGTAAAACGCACGACCTGCAACGCTGGTTGTGTGAAAGAGAAATTCTACTACTTAGGGACCACGCATCTGATAATATATAGTTTTAAAAATACTAGTGGTCGCCCGTGGTCGAAATTCAACCATAATAATTAATGTCAAAGACACTTCTATAATCACAGATTTCGCCAAGGCTACATACACTGTTAATTTGACTTTAACAATAAACAAAAGAGTATATATGCGTGTGTGTGTCAAATACATGGTAGTGTGTGTAATGTTTTTTTTTATTAATTTAATTTATTTCTTATGCATAATTTTAAAAAATATTAGCATTATGCTCTTCTACTCTTTATAAACAAACTATAATATAAATGTGCGAAATTTCATACTCTTCCGTCTGCGCAGTTTTCGTAAAAAGGGGTACAAAATGTTTGATTCACGTATTAATATAATGATAGATAGATAGATAGATAGATAACACTTTATTATACACCAATACAAAAATGAACTTAAAGACTAAAATTATATCTAGTTGTGTACAAAGGGCGGTCTTATCGCTAAAAAGCGATCTCTTCCAGACAACCCCAGTATATATATAAAAAAATATACGGATTGAAATTTGATTTTATCAAATTGTATATTAAATCGAGTAGGCGGGTGGAATGCGCGACCGTCCACTTGTTACGACGGAAATATAAACAACCGCAATCCATACAATTGTGAAGTTTAAGCTGTAGTTGTTATTTATAAATAATCTTCTATCTAATACTTTTGACAAGATTTTTAAGGTGAAATATTAGTTAGTCCTAATAGGAAAAAACATCACAAATCGAAAATAACAAAAGTACTAAAATAATTACAAATACGATCAAATACTCAGAAAAAATGTTTTCGCATCTGTCACATTCAGGAAATACATGTAGATTTCAAATTTTAAATGACCTATCGAAATACAGATTCGTATGGATAAGCAAGAAAAATCATTTCTTTTAATTTTATAGGTTTGCGTTTGACCACGACCACGTCCAATACCGGACGAAGATGGAGCACGCTTCGAGATAGTACCTATTCACACGAAACTTGAAGATACCCGGATTGTACTTTTCGGGAAACACGGACCTTGGTAGTGCATTCCACAATTCTGTCGTACGTAGGAGGAACGTGGAGGCGAAACGTTTAGTACGCACTGGTTGCGTTTCCACTGCGAAACGATGGCGTAGACCAGAGCGCCTTGTGGTCCGAAAATGGAATGGTGTTGGGGGAATCAGGTCGAACAGTTCAACCGCACACTTTCCGAATCGAATCCTATAAAAAGCCGACAGACTAGCAACCCAGCGTCGATGCTCTAGGCTTTGAAGCCTTTTATCATATAAGATCTAATGTAAAAATCGTATATGGTTTAATTATATCGAAATCGTTATGCCTATGTCTCGCGATACAATATTGGCAGATCGAATCCCATCAGTCTATTTATGAATTCAGAAATATATGGTTTCAAATAGTGATGAGTATTACACGTGTGAGGCAGTACATTTGTCCCGTACAAAATAGATTTGTACTGATACTGATACGTCCGACGATTTTGGTGAGATTGTTATAGCAGAATTGAGCCCCAGAATAACCATTTCCTCCTAGAGTCCACTGTTCGAGCTGTGGGTTTACTTAGAAATGCGCCTCCAGCCAGGGCGCCTAAAAATTGACACGTGTCTAGATATATTGGTAGTTGTAAGACATAGCATACAATTCCACTTTACGTTGCTACTTGTCATGTTCATCATTGGCCGGTTGCTATATTTTAGCACCCGTTCATTTGCCTTACAAGTAATGTCAAAATTCAACCGATGATAAGGCAAGTGAATGAATATTAAGTTATAGGAACGGTACCACATATGAATCTGCGAATACGACAGCTTTAAGCCCTCAAGGATGGTATATTCCTCCCCTGCTAGCTGTCTGTATCTTGTCCAAAAGGTTCCAGAAGATACCTAATGATGCAATGCTGATAGCAGAGACTTACTTTAAACCTCAATTCACCAACAGGAGGTTCCGCGTACCGGATGCCTCTGTACGCCTGGAACCGCCGTCCACGACGTGACTCCATCCATGACCCTCGGATTGTAGCAGACGGTGTGACAGTCACGGGTCCATCTTCATTGGTTTCGGTTCGTTGTGTGGTGCTTGGTGTGACTGCAAATTGTAGATAGACAGATAACACTTTAATGTACACCATTACAGAAAACTTACGAACTAGTATTATTCTAATTGTGTACAAAGGGCGGTCTTATCGCTAAAAAGCGATCTCTTCCAGACAACCCGTGGCAGGAATATTGCTGATTAGGAGTGGCGATGGTGGCATACATAATTATTGTACGATTACTTACATTTTAATAATAAATATATAACTATACTATATATACAAATATACACATAAGTTATGTACATATACAACATATAGTGATAAAATGAAACTATTTAAACATAATAAATATATAGCTATATGCAATATTATACTAATTATATTAAGTATATTATTATGTTAAATTATATTAACTCTTTATGACGTTATCCGACAAATTGTAGAAGAGATGCCTAAACGTAACACGTCTAGCTAAATATTGTTTTTCTTTATATTTCTTATTCTATTTATATGTGAAGTTCTTTTTTTAATAAGTTTATACAGAAGTATGTTACAGAAATACAGAAGTATGTTTCGGTCGCAAATCTATCTATCTATAATATTACAAAATTCTAAACATTGAAGCTATTAAAAAAAACCCAACTGGTATAGACTATATAAATGACGGAGAACACGGTGCAATTTTTTAGATTTAATTCCTGTCTGTCGGTTTATCTGTTTGTTCGGGATTCAAGTAAAAACTACTGGGCCCATTTCGATGCGGTTTTCGCTTATCGACAGCTAATTCTTAGACTTAAACTCTGCGCTACGTTTTATCCTGGGAATCCCGCGGGAATTTTTCTAGGAATGATTTAAATTGGCCAAATAAAAAAATATCGAATTCCAATGTGATTTTTTCACTGATCGATGATCTGATGATCAGTGAAAACCTCATCGAAATCGGCCCAGTAGTTTTTACGTGAATCCCGAACAAACAGACAAGAAATCTAAAAAAATTGCATCGTGTTCTCCATCGTTTATATAGTCTATTCCAGTTGTTTTTTTTATATAGCTTCAATGTACAGATACGGCATGTTTAGAATTTTATAATATTATAGATAGATAGAAAATAATTAATACATTTTGTTCCAGGCATCCATAACCATAAGGATTGCATCTAGCACTGTTATTATTGTAGAAGTAACTGTTTGTTTTGATTGGAATCAAGGTAATTGATTATTATAAGAACAAGATTCTTTCTAAAATTGCTATCATTGTCACTATAACCGGACATAATTTATAAAAATAGGTCATATAAGCGATATGTCAAGACATGCCACTATATCCGACTTTGCTACAAACAATTTTATATGAAACCAAACTAAGCTAATTACTTAATATTAAGCGGTTCGTTAATGTAAGCGGAGTCATAATAACCGGATTCTACTGTACAGTCAAAGTGGGTAAGTCCGTACACCTCCCATTTTTTACCTTTTTTAAACGGAGTTTAACGCCAACGACATTCGAACATGAGTTAAATTATATCTTAGCTTTACTGACCGATTTTTTTTCGTCGTAGCTATTGAAATACGGTAATAACGAAAGATGTACGGAGTTCCGCCACTAACGGACTTCCCCACCTTGACTATATGTTGTAAACCAAAATATAATATAAACAGACCTGGTTTGTTCACCTTTTCCTCATGTTTGTGACCGTATACGTACACAAAGGCAAAACAAATAATGAAAAACCCGCGCATGTTAAGCCCGCAGTAAACAAAGAACTGGCTCGTTCCTTCAAGCAGCTAATCTTATATAGCTTTATGCAAACATTAGTATACGTGGCCTGGATTCGCTTCATTAGTAAACATGTACTTTTCCCCAATTCACTGCGCGGGTGATGGCCATCAAGCGGCTTTTCCCTCGTTAAAAAAAGGAGGGTTGGGATGAAGCGATCAGATAGGAGGAATGGGATAGATAGGATGAGATAGGAGATTTTTTAATATATTTTTTTATTACTGCTTGCGTTTGAACATTATCTCGCGCGATTTTGAGCGGAGATATGGTCTAAGATGGAACACGCTTACATAGAAGGTACCTATTCAGACGAGACTTGAAGACACCCAGGTTGTAGGTTTCGGGAAAAACAGACTCCGGCAGTGAGTGCCACTCCTTTGCGTTGCGCATAACGAAGGTGAACTCAAAGCGCTTTATTCGTATAGGATAGTATAGGTGGTATGTCCACCACATCGCGGTGCCGCATGCCAGTGCGTTTGATTGTCCGATGGTGGAAGGGGATGGTGGGATAAGATTGAAAAGGGAATTGAATAGAGGGATGAGATAGGTTGGAACTCTCATTCCTCTTACGAAATACGATTAGGAGGATAATCGTTTCACGCCGATATCTGTGTTTGCGTTGTGTCACACTGATCGAGCCGACCCTCTGTAGTCAAGATAATGATTCCAACATGGCTGTAACACGTCAGCATAGTGTAAGAATAGTGACACGGCGTTTCACACGCTCGTGGAGTGCGCACCGTGGGGGCCCCAGAGGGCTCTCCTAGAGAACGTCGTTGGCCCTGTGGACTTGCTTCGTAGCATAGTCGAAGCGATGCTCCAGGGTCAACATTCCTGGCTTGCGGTTTCCTCCTTCTATGAATCCGTCATTTTGCAGAAGGATGCCGCCTGAAATAGCGAGGGAGGAAGATGCGTACGCGGACCCCGTCCGCAAAAGGCGGACCGGAGGTCGTAGGCGCCGCTACGCGCATCTCCTCCTCCCTTAGTTACCGCCACAGGACTTGCCCCCTGCTGTACGAAGTGGATCACTCTGCTCCCCGGGGTGGCCCAGTTACAGAGCGTAGGGGCGTCACGTCACGGTGTGTACACAGTTACTCTGTACAAGATCCCGTGACGCCCCGTAAGAGCACTATAAATGGGGCGCAGGTTTAGGTTTAGTGGGTAGTTCGATTCTCGCGACAGCTTTACTTTAGAAGAAGGCGTGGAGAACCGGTCGCTGAGAGTCCCACACACTCTCGATGGAGGCCTTATGTCAGCATTCTGGCCCTTCCCCCGAAGGGCCCGAGGATGATGTCCAAAAACAATCCCCTGCGTTATCAAAAAAAAAGTGTAAGGATAGTGAATACGGTCTTCATGGGGATACTTTGCAGTATAAAGTTTTAGTACGTCATGACATTATTACAACTATAATAATATTTTTATTACTCCCGCAGCCCCCCTGCGGGAGTAATAAAGCTTTCTGGCGAAGCTTTAGGTGAGTAGCGACACCTCATACTTGACTCCAGGGGCCAAGGCAAAGCCCCCACCTCCGTGCTTGCCTTAGCCAGCCGACACGGAGTGGAGATCGCTAGAGCTAAGACTCAAGCTCCAGGGGTGGGAGTGATAAATGGCAGCACGTCAGAAGTAGCTTCGATGAACCTGCAGCCCACCTCTCTACACCCCTTAGCCACTCACACCCATGTTGCCCCTGTCTTCTATGGCATTTTTTGGGGCCCATGCAGGGAGTGGCAAGTCACCGTCGGGCCATTTTTCCATGTTCCTCGAACATTGCGACGGGCAGACGCCATAGTCCCCATATTCCCAGACCACTAGTACCACTAGCAGTTCACCCCAATAGTCCGGTACTTTTTGTTCTTATTTCCCACAACAGTCCTACACTGGCCGGGGCTTGTCCTTGGGTGCATTATTATATAGTGTAGACAGGGATAATCGCCGGTCAGTGTCACGCCACATTTACATTAAATTTGTCAAAGGGCCTCTACGTGTTGGCTTTCTCATGGCCCCACGCAAGCCCACCAAAAGTCCGGGCCATTTTGAAGGCCCGTGGTCTTCAAAGACATTTTTATTTCCTTTTATTGGGTCTTTGTCTTACTAAGTATGCACTGTTTGCTACAACTCCATTAATTCTCCGAAAAGTAATTCTGTAAACATATTTATGTATAAAATTTATTTAAAAAAAGAGTTTCGGCTAGATAAATAAGAAGAAAAACATTTTTTAGGTAGACGTGTTGCTGGGGAGTTTATTGCCGCTTCTTCTCCTTAACAGCAATAACACGTTGCGAAACAGTGTACATAGAATATGAAGTGAAATTAAATTTTATCTTATATGTATGACCTTAAAAAAGTGTTCTTTAGTGGAACTTATTTTGAATAACAACTCTTGAATTTGAATTTATCTGTGTAGCTTAAACAATAGATAACGTGGCCTGTACTTGAAACAACACAAGCAGGAGTTTTGTGTCACGGAAATGAATATGCTTCGGTGGATGTGTGAAGTCACGCGGAAGGACCTCGTCTGGAACTGTATCCGTGCAGAAACGGAGAAAGAATACAATTTTCTGCCGCCGGGGGCGGCTTGCCGTAAGAGGTGACAGATACACCCCACAGCCAGGTGGTAGGTTATTTGCTCGCCTGGATGAGTACCACCTAGTCCAGTCTATGCCACCAGAACAATCTTGAGTTGTGTTCCGGCATTACTGGCCAGATTCTAGTCTCCCTTTAGAGAGCGGCAGCACATTGGTTGCACCTTTGGTGTTAAAAATGTCCATAGGCGATGGTAACCGCTTTCCATCAGTCCAGTTCCATCTGTCTGCTGAACTCATGTAATAATTTTTTTTTTAACTGCCGCATCTGCGGCAGTCTGCACGTCTGTGACATAGCAGACAAACTGCAAGAGAGTCGCTTATGCTGGTACGGTCAGGTTTTACGAAGACCGGCTAGTTACGTGCGGAACGAATGCCTAGCTATGCCGCCTCCGCCAGGTTGCGGTCGAAGGGGTAGGCCCATGAAGTTGGCTTGACGTTGTGAAGGATGACATGCCTACCAATGGTCTCAATACAATGGATGCCGAAGACCGCACGAATTGGAGAAGTAAAAGTAGGAAAGCGGACCTTGGGCGTCGAAGCGATCACTCCGAACGCAATCGGGATTCAACACTCGGATGATGATGATGAACTTAAGCAATAGAAAGCATGTGTCATTGCACCGATATTGGGTTTACATGTAAAATGACTCCTGTAATATCTGTATATATTCCTTCAAACATAAGTTAATTGATTAGTAATCTTCTTTATTAATACTACAAACACATGGGATGCCGAAGACTGCGTGAAACGTAGAAGAATAAAAAGTAGGAAAGCAAACTCCGAGCTTCAAAGTGGACGCTCCGGAGGCAACCGGCATTTAGCATGATAAGTAAGTATGTATTTATTCTATATATTCTAAGCGATTTCTTTCCATGTTTATTCAGGTTAACTTTTATATAAAATATTGTAAGTAATTAATAGGAAATATAATAGCAGCTAGTCTCGGGCCTCCCATTATAGGAGAACAGACAATATACCTGCCACGCCTGTCCAAGGCGGCTTGGTAGGTTTTTACAAGTAACATAGAAAACTTATTTAAGTTTAAATTGAGGAAAAATTATTTGTTTATTTGTTAGTAACAATCTTTTTGTGTTTAATTATCCAAGTAATTAAATAAGAGTAGGTAGCTGGATCGAATATGGCCACTTTAAGGACGCACGTCACGTCATCATCATCATCATCCGAGCGTTAAATCCCGTTGGGTTCTGTTATAACCGTCCGTTGAAAGGAGATAACAAAAATATAAAGAAACATGATCCAAGGATCATGTTCCCATCCAGTTTTGCTCGGCAGATCTCACCAACGGTTTCAACCGACAGACAGTTCATTTCCATCCTCCGTACTGATCGGACCTCTATTTCTAGAACTCAATTTCTATTATTTAAATTTAATTGTAAATTCTTTTCAAAAGTGTATATATTTAATTCATTTTAATTAAACAGTGTTAATTCGGATTTTTTTTTAAACGCTCTCCAGAGCTTCCGATATAACAGTTCAAAGCGTTCACTCCGACTCTCGGGGTCCGCTTTCTCAATTTTTCAACTCCACTTCGCGCGGCCTTCAGCATCCCCCGTTTTGAGACCATTGGTACGCATGTACTTCGCAACGTCAAGCCAGCATTTTTTGGGCCTACCCCTTCGACCGGGACCTGGTGGAGGCGGCATGGCTAGACACTTGTACCCCACATAATTAGCCGGTCTCCGTAAAACCATTTATCAGTAAGGGGTGTCCATTAATTTTTCGTACTACATGAAAAATGAACGAAAGACTTCAAGATATTTAAACTTTTTAAAAAAAGGGGAAAATGGCCATTTTTCCGACAGTGTAGGTAAATATTCCCATATGTTTAACAATATTTAGTGTATGAATAATTGCGGTTTTTTAAAATTACTACCAAAGAAAAATAAAACAAAAAGTTTGTACAATTTATTAATACTAGTGGTCGTCCAGTGGTCGAATTTCGACCATAATTAATTTAAATTATAAGTTAGAACATTATTAAGGTTCTGTTGTTAAAGACAATATTTCTATAATGTTAATTTGACTTTAACAATAAACAAAAGAGTATATATGCGTGTGTGTGTCAAATACATGGTAGCGTGTGTAATGTTTTTTTTTTATTAATTTAATTTATTTTTTATGCATAATTAAAAAAATATATTATCATTCTGCACTCCTCTATATAAACTATAAGTGTGCGAAATTTCATACTCTTCCGTCTGCGCAATTTTCGTAAAAAGGGGTACAAAAGTTTTGCTTCACGTATTAATATAATGATTTTTATTTAGTGGTAGTACAAGTTTTAAACTTGGTAATCCAACAATATGCATCACACTAGATAATAAACCATTTACATGAGCATAGTGTTTAAATTATTTAAAAATAATCTAAATGAAAATAAAACTAGTTACGGAACGGCTGTTTTAATTTAATAATTTATTGATGTAAAATTGCAAAGTATGTGATGTCACACTAGGGAGGGAGGGGTTTCACGAATGTGACCAGCTGTGACAAGGACGGGGAAGGGGTCAAAAATCATGAAATTCGTGTGACGTAATTTGTGGATGGCCCCTAAGCTCCTTATAAGTAATGTCTAAATTCAGCCGATGCTAAGGTAAGTGAATGAATAATATAGTATAGAAACCTATCTTACTTCTATTCATGGCCATGAATAGTAGTAAAATATAGGAACCGGGCATGAATAGTAATAAGATATAGGAACCAGCCATGCATTAATAGTAAGATATAGGAATCAGCCATGAATTATTAGTAACATATAGGAACCGGTCAGGAATTAATAGTAAGATAGAGGAACTGGCCATGAATTAATAGTAACATAGAGGAACCGGCCATAAATTTATAGTAACACAGAGGAACCGGCCAAGAATTAATAGTAACATAGAGGAATCGCCCATGAATTAATAGTAGCATAGAGGAACCGGCCATAAATTAATAGTAAGATAGAGGAACCGGCCATGAATTAATAGTAACATAGAGGAACCGGCCATAAATTAATAGTAAGATAGAGGAACCGGCCATGAATTAATAGTAACATACACAAAGCGGCCATGAATTAATAGTAAGATAAAGGAACCGGCCATCAATGAATAGTAAGTTATAAGAACTGGATATTAGCCGGCTGCCTAAATTATTGTATTGTATGTAATCTATTATATTTTATATTATAAAATTCTAAAAATGTCGTGTCTGTACATTGAAGCTACTTAAAAAAAAACAACTGGAATACACTACAAAAACGATGGAGAACTCGACTCGATTTTTTTTTTATTTCTTGTTTGTTAGTCGGTTTGTTTGTTCGGGATTCACGTAAAAACTACTGGACCGATCTCGATTAGTTTTTCGCTGTCGACAGTAAATTCTTAGACTTAAAATCTGCGCTGCTTTTTATCCTGGTAATCCCGCGGGAATTTTTCTGGGAATGATTTAAAATGGCCAGATAAGAAAAAATCCGATACCAACGTGATGTTTTCACTGATCGATAGCAAATTTTATGTAATAAAATGTGTGATGCTTTTTATCCTGGGAATTCAGCGAGAATTTTCCCGGGAGCGGTTTAAATTTGTTCGGGTGCATAAAAATTAGCTTTTCACGGTTTCCATTAAGCATACATTATTTTTTAAATGCTGCGGTACTTTGTGTCCCGGGAATCCCGCGGGAATTTCAAGTCAAACCTGCACGAAGTCGTGGGCATATCCTAGTTATATTATAGTACTATAAATCAGGATGGCGTTAAATGAAATAGGGATTCGGAAATTTCAGCTAAGCCACGCTCGCCCTTTGTACAGGGTCCCTAAATCAGTGTATAATCCGCGCGCAGAAGGTTGGTCGATGACAGCCCCTTCCACTTCCATCGACCACGTCCCGCGCTCGTCTGGTCAGTACTGCTAGCTAGGTATTGACCAGACCAGCGCGGGACGCGGACGGTGGAAGTGGGAGGGGTAGTCATCGGCCAACCTGCGCGCGGCTTATAAGGGGCCATTCATTAATTACGTAAGGATGATTTTGACGATTTTTGAGTTGTGCGTCTCAGGCCATCAAACTCCATACAACAACTCAAAGTGGTTTGGCTTGGCATCACCCTTTAAACAGGGTCCATCGTTAACGACGATTAAGCCCAGCATTTTGGAAATGTACAAACCGCACATATAGATTATATTTATAGAATTGTTACGAGCTACAGGACTCGATTAAAAATAAATGCCGTTGGAATTACTATAGAGTTTATTAGAACTGTACGAACACTTATAAAACAGGTACAAATAAAACTGGATGCAACCAGTTCACACTGCACGATTCAATGCAATTCAACACGCGCAAAGTCCGTCACTATATCGGTAATCGAGAGTACTACACACGTCTTACTCGTATCGCAGTCGTCGCTTGACTGCACCACCCCTCCGTTCAGGCATTGTTTTATACTGCACGGTGCAATATGTCTACCTCATCGCGTGCACCCGATTTCCCGGAATCGCACCTGGCCAATGCCTACCGGAACAGATTACAATACACAATAGGCGGCTTTTCTAATTACAAATATTAAATACAAAGAAAACAAAAGAAGTGCAAATGCGGGCGGTAATAAAACTTGGGGTTTATGGCCACAGGTGTTCATTCGCATTTGTTGTTGTGCTTCGTGGAATTTTGGCTGAGTCGTAACATAATATTAAATTTCGACTTGTAAAATATTACGTAAGAATGGGTTTTACACCCCCTCTCTCTCGGGAACCTTACGTAATTAATGAATGGCCCCTAATGTTATATAATCTGGCCAGTATTTAAGGCAATACATCAGGATCACACTGTAACTTTCACAATTAAAAACCATGCCAGTGCGAGTCAAGTCATTCGTAGATATCCTTACACTCCCCTACACGCGCGTCCACCAGACGTCGAAGTCCCACGCTGGCTACCGACCCCCCGTGACCTCATCCGCCGGGATTAGGGTGATGTTTGAGAGGTCGCAAAAATATCTTCCATGGCGCTGATAGGCCACCAGACGCAACAGATGGCCATCGGACTCCGCAGACTGGCCAACCATGCCGCAGACGGAGCCAGGGCGAAGCCCGTGATGGCCACCGAAAGCCACTGATTGGCCGACGCGGGTCGTCAACAACCCGTTATTGTCAGGCAGCTCCCGTACCCAGTCACCGGGCGGTAGTTGCCCCCCGCGAATCTAGTTCGGGACAAAGAGTGCAAACTCGAGGCCCCATATCGGCTCTGCCATCACCGGGCAGGGACGATAATCCTCTTACTTAGTCGTAAATATCCGTAGTTTCTTTCATATTAAATCAGTCTTGGTCAAATCAAGATTGATTTAATGTTGAGCCGAAGTGGTTTACAGACTACCAAAATTACCATTAAAAACTTGCGATCCAATTCAATTCGTTTCTCTATTTGAATTAGAGACTCGGGGACCTGTTTTTATACAACATGGAAATGCGACTAGCATTTTGGGGACCCATAGTGATCTGGATTATAAGCCGCGCGCAGAAGGTTTGCGATGACTACCCCTCCCACTTTCACCGACCGCATCCCGCGCCCGTCTAGTCAGTATATAAGTATACAATAATTAATTAAAATAATAAATTTATTGCAACAACTATTTATGTAATCTTTTGGTCAACCCTACCGACCATCGACACGTGATATCATGAGGCTATCGGCAAAACTTCTGCGCACGAGTAATAGGTGCATTATTAATTGTATATTTATTGCATAAATATGTATCTATTGTATAAAAAATAATAACTCAAATCAGGCAACTTCAAACATTTAATTAGTTAAAAAAATATTATTAACAATACAATTAGGTATAATTTTGATATAGAGGTTAACATTTAGACTATTAATGTAAGTCTAAGGAATAACTTTAATACACAATAGGATATAGGTGTTCCCAAACTTCGAATCTGTCTTCGAACAGATTCTTATGAATTGTTAATTTGTCAGCAACTTCGAGGTATTTGCGAGAATCCGGTTTCATCGGCGGCCACGAAAGGGAGCCAAGTTCTGGAGTATCACCACGAGGATTTGGGTCTCTGTGGAGAAAAGAAAAATCTTAAGAATCGATGTTCATACGAGGCCCCCGGTATGGATATTTTATGAGGAGAAAAATTTATACAGGCGTTAATTGAAAAACGTTATGATTTTTTTTATTATACAATTTCGAACTTTAATGCAATGAGAAAAGGTTTAAAATGATTGATTTTTTAATGTTTAAGGAGTAAACTGCAGTAGTGCGTCGGAACTGATTGATACACACTTTTTTATTTGGCTGAGATGAGACGGGTTGTTTAACGAGAGCCAACTTTATCATGCCTTCAACTATCTTCCTCTCAAAATCTTATCAATAAGGAACAGTGCAGGAACGGAGAAAGATTACAATTTCCTGCGGACGGGCGGCCTGCGACAAAACACTCCACAGACAGGTGGTAGGGCATTTGCCCGTCTGGATGGCTCCCACCCCTAGTTTACAGTATGCCGCCATAACAACCTTGAGTTGTGTTGTGGGCATTAGTGGCCAGGCTCTAGTCTCCCTTTAGAGAGTAGCCACGCATTTGTAACGCCTTTAGTGATGCAAATGTCCATAGGCGACGGTAACCGCTTTCTATAGGGTGGGCCGTCTGCCTGTGTGATGAACACAAAACAAAAAAACGACGGTGTGCGTCTCGGGACGCCCGGCAGAAGTGATAACTTAAGCAAATCTAAGTTGAAATATTTAATATTGAAATTGTTTAACTTGAGAAAAGTTTAGGTTATTACTTAAATTTTACGTATATTAATATGATAATATAAGGTTATTTATTAATAAAATCTTTTATTGATTATAAAATATATTTTATTCTTAGTTACAATTCCTGAATATGTACATTAGAATTTTGTGTATGTACATTATTAGTATCATTATATAATCTAATTATCCAAATACGGCTAGCGCTGTGGGTTAGAGTGAGAGAGGAGGAGCCTGCCTACCGCTACAGTATGCGTGAGTGAGAGAAAGGGAAGCCAGACAGACTGGCGCCGTAACGCGTTACGTAACGAAGCGGTTTACCCTCCCGTAAGAAGTTATAACTTCAAAAACATTTCTTAATCGTTAATTCTCCACAATTAACTTGATTGTTCCTCTAATGCCTTTGCTACATCTAGCTTAAGTTTACTGTTAATGACTATCTCACGCAGATGTAGAGTTTAATGCCTTATTTAAGATGCAACATTGTTAATGACATTAAACATTGACATATAGCTCCTGCCTAGTAATATGTAGCTAGTCGTTAACGCGGTATTTTTAATGCTATAAATAAGACATATTTGGTCACAATCACTAATACTAACGCAGATGGACCAGGGTCGTAAGAAAATTCTTGTAGCAACGTTTAGTAGCTATGAATAACATTTTTAACTATCGAGTCTTTTAAATACCTTAATAATAAAATACAATTAAATAGTGTTGAGGGATTATACGTACGTACGATAATATAATTTATATATTAATACGTGAAGCAAAAACTTTGTGCCCCTTTTTACGAAAATTGCGCTGACAGAGGAGTATGAAATTTCGTACACTTATAGTTTATATAGAGAAGAAGCGACGAATGCTAATATTATTTTAAAATAATGCATCAAAGCACATTAAATCAATAAAAACACACTGGTACACACACTACCATGTATTTGAAACACACACACTCTTTTTTTTATTGTTCAAGTCAAAACAGTGTAGCCTTGGCGAAATCTGTGATTATAGAATTATAGTCTTTGACAACAAATTATTATGGTCGAATTTCGACCACGGGCGGCCACTAGTATAATTAAATACTTAAAATAAACAAATTTATAAATATATGACTGTAGACCATTTAACAAATTGTTGCCATAGGCAAGCGTGCCCAGAACGCTCGCTGCTTAGCCCCGCTGTGGCAGTGCAGATTCACTGGGAATATGAGCCAGCCTTCTGATCACGAAAATTTCTTGCAAATTTCTTTGAGGTAACCCGTTGCTGATAAACCCGAAATATCTAATATTTCAACTCCAAACCTTACAAATATGTAATCCCTTTCTAAGGTTCCATATTTGTGCTGTTTGAGAATTTCAGCTATTGAAGCGTCATTGCGTTTAGTAGTTAATAAGTCTGATAAAATGTTTGTATGACTGATTTTAATTTTTACTGTCTTTGGATGTTAACAGATTTTTATAAAATTTGTTTAGAAAGCTTTTGTATATCAATAAAGTCAGTAAAGAAATATCTATTTCAAGTGTTTCAGTATTCATATATTATGCTTTTGTTCTTGTGTTTATCCTTTTCATTTAATCCTAAATTCGTACGGCGATTCAACTAAGTGACGTTGCTAGAGATTATCTCTAGCAACGTAATGCTAAAATGATTATTAATGTTTAACAAGAAGTATACAAACCCAGTTCTGGCAAAGTTGTACCATAGGGCTGTCATCTCATCAACGACGTGCGAATCAGGACTGTCGAGCGGGATGATGGGGAAATTGAAGGTCAGCGTCAGAACGTACAGCATATCGTCGTGATGGGCCACTCCTAGAAATTGATATTGTGTTTGAGAGATCGTACGCCATAATACAAATATATGGAACTATGGAAGCAAAAGACTTAATGTTCGGACTCCATAAACGAACCAAAATAACTGATATAGCTCGCATACTTAGCAAACTGACACGGTAGCGAGTCAGCTAGATCTGTTGCAGGAATGATAAAGCAAACGAATCTTGGAGTAAAAAAATCGCGTCATGGTATAGGTACGTGGAAAGTATGTGTGGAAAGGCTCCAGCTCGATGAGTTGTCAATCTGTGCAAGGTCGT
This sequence comes from Dendrolimus houi, assembly GCA_039645545.1. Classification (NCBI taxonomy): domain Eukaryota; kingdom Metazoa; phylum Arthropoda; class Insecta; order Lepidoptera; family Lasiocampidae; genus Dendrolimus; species Dendrolimus houi. The sequence continues at coordinate 12,721,061 of CM077141.1, read as the reverse complement.
TGATTGATACTGGATAAAGAAAGTGGAAGACTGGGATATTTAACGCAAATTTGGGAAGGTCTACATCCTGCAATGGAGAAAGATTGGCTGATGATGACGAATAATAGTCATCATCAGTAGTATATAACTATATTATCATTGTAATCATCTAGATCCCGAAGGTTTTTTTACATAAAATATACATAGACTTACCTAAAGGTTTCCCGTTGGCATCTTCGTAAAAGCTGTCATTGCCAATATAACTGAACACGGAGTAGTAGACGTCATGCTTTGAATGCAGACTCATCAGGTTAGCTAACCTGTAAAATAAGATATTATCAGTATATAGGTACTGCTTGCTCAGATCCGGCTCGACGGCCCATTAAACATTGCGACTGACTACTGTATTCTGAATGAATCGATGGGAAATGATGGTGATTTTTATTTGAGTTACGAAACAATGGCTAAAAATGTGCAATGATCATTTACAAAAAAAGTAATTAAAATCATTTTACGACGTAAAGGAGTTAGTAATGTCATCAGAATGTTAACTTAAGTTAATTTATTGAGCTTGTAATTATTGTGGTCCTGACTTATCCAAAGTAAAAATGGCGGTCATGTGGGTTCACAGAGTCAATCCTTTAACATCCGATGTCGGCTCCATTAAATACTTTTACAAGATTAATCACTTACCTGTGAACACCAAATCCTATGATAGAATCTCCATACAGTCGTCCGAGATTCTTTTCGCTTTCGGAGTCATTTACTTTAAGCGGTTTGTTCTTTAAGTACACTTCTCTAAGTTTATCAGTGATATTTTTTGAGGTCTGTTTTGGAAGTAAGAAGGATAGGGGAGCAATCCGATCCCAATCTTCATTCATGGTCTTTGTAAGAGTTTCATTCTGTAGGATGCCTATGAAATGGAGACAAAGTTAAATATTTTTGTCCTTACAAGTAATGAAACTAGCAGGCAGACTTGATAGTAAGTAGTTAGCGTTATCAGAGACACCTGCAACACCAATGAAATTAATGCATTGTGCACTTTGTTGGAACCTGAAAACTCTAATTACGTCCTTTTTGAAGAGGACATGTACCACTTTAAAAATGTTTAGAAATGAATACAGTGTTTTTCAGTGAGGCTTCAAAATATTGGAAATATTTTTAATATTTTTAAAGTGACAACCTTTTATTATAATGGAGTAGGTACATCAAATCAGAAAAACTGCCTAAGTGGTGAATGTTGGCTACATGCTTACCAGCCAGGATTTGAACTCAGGGTATTTGAACCGCAAGTTTGAGACATATATGCGCTTAAGATACTGTAGCCATTTTTACATTAGGATTACTTCTCATTAATTGTAATAAGTCATAACTAAACAATATACTCACTAAAAGCTTTCCAATAAAATTCGTCTCTAGTTTGACTGATCCAGTGAGGCACTGAATGCATCTTGCCTTGACGGATAGCGTCCAAGGGGTCTACAGCCAGGAAGCGCTCCTGTCCAAAATCTGGCTCAACCACTGGACCCCAGAGACCAACCGGGTCGCCTGGACCGAACTCCTAAGGAATTGACAATGTGCATTTATATGTATATAGATGTCGAATGCTTTGCAGTACTTTTTCTTTCTTTTATTGCGAAGCTGGCAAGCCGGCAGTTGGCTCAGGTAACGGAAAGTTTACAGTCACCTGTAGACATTCGTAACACCAGGGACAAAACCAATGTGTTATTAAGATGGAATAGAAGGGATGGAATTGGAATAGGGGGATGCGATAGGGACTATGGGACTTGGGAAGAAGTAATTGGGCCATCAATCGGAGCTCTTACTCATCGCACAAAATATGATTAGCTCAAGACTTAGCCGTCTCATGCCCATATTCTGCGAGAAGGTAGTATGATATCGATTGAGCTGGCCTTAGGAGCTGTAATCAAGGTAATAATTCCAGCCAAGCTGGAATTAAATGATGATGAAAAATGAACAATCGTCAAAGGGCAATCTCTTTAACCATTTTTCGTTAGGTGGGATGCTGCCTATTTGCCAGCTTCACCATGAAAGAATATACTATCTTTTTTCATGGCTTCAGTTAAAAAAATACGTTACTTACGAAGAACTTGGTAAGTGAATCGCCAATTTCCCTCCAAGGCTTTGTTTTTAAGCAATCAACGATGGCCTTCGAGCTGTTCGTTGGACAGTTCATGAATTCAGCTTGTTTTATGGCCAGGTTCTTTTGTTCACGAATTGCTGGGCCTTTGGTTACAGGAGAGCCACTCATTGAAATACCTCGATGGAAGAGACCTGTCGAGTATGATTGTGAGCATAAAAGCTGACTTGCACCGTTCAACCGAATTGAATCAGAAATGAAAGGAAACGATATCATTCGCTGAAATTTAATTATTTTTATTTATTTGTACATGACTTACATTGGTTCCTTCATCAGAACTAAAATATGTGACTAAAGATACCCTACACAATTCAACTAATTTCACTGAATCATTATGTAGCGGTATGACGACGAATGTATTAATCTTTCTTCCTTGTATGTTGTGTTTGGGATATAAATTATTATGACAAACAAAGACAGATAGACGAATACTTTAGCCAAGGGTTTTTCCTTTGGCTACGGAACTACAAAAGTTGGCAAGCCCAGTTATATTGCTTACCTTTGGACATAGGTGAAATCATATGGAGCATCACACTAATAGACCCAGCACTACATCCAGCAATGGTGACCTGGTTAGGATCTCCACCAAACGCGGCTATATTGCGCTGCATCCACCGTAGTGCTGATACCTGATCCTTCATTCCGTTATTCCCTGGGGCTTGTTCATCGCCTGTACTAAGCCATCCTGAGGAACAGAAATCGTTAGGATTGGTAAATAAGTCGTTCAGTGTGTTATAGAATCTTAAAAACCTCTTAGGGAGACCTAGACTAGACGGCAAAAGAGCTTTACGCTTACGACATAAGGGTGTCAGTTGTATTGCACTCACCGTCGATATGGCGTATCAAGCAAGTAATGCGTAATTAAGAACATTTTAATTGTTGAATTTATACAGGAAAATTGGTATTGTTAGTATTCTTATTGTATGATATTACCTAAAGAACCAATGCGATAGTTGAATGCCACAAACACCACATCCCTGTCGAGAATACTCTGTGGACCAACGACGTCACTCCTTCCAGTCATCGAGTAAAATCCACCAGCATGAATGAAGGCGATTACAGGAAGCAACTTCGTACTGTGAATATAAAAATACAATCACAATGCTTGCCTATAGGACGGAAATAGATGGCAACAAATCTAATGGAGATGTATAACTTGCTTTCCAGCTTTGAGGATGATGGGGACCCCGTTTTACCTCGCGAGATACTCACGAAGGACACTTCAAATGAGACGAGAACGCACATGATGCCATAATGGCTTCAATAATAATAAAAATATGCATCACCGCATTCAGTCAACCTTGTTCGTATAATTACTGTGTTAAAGACTCATTGACGCCGTATGGAGCCATACAAATTACGTCACACGAATTTTATGATCTTTTGACCCCTTCCCCGTCCTTGTCAAAGCTGGTCACAATCGACTCCTTCCTCCCTAGTGTGACATCACATATTTTGCAATTTTACATCAAGAAATTATTAAATTAAAACAGCAGTTCCGTAATTAGTTTAAATATATTAGATTTTGAAAGGGAACGTCACAAAATTTGAGATCCCTCCCACCCCTTGTCACACAATGTCACACTTCGTCGACCCATTCCCCGCCCCTTAACGTGGACGTAATTTATGGAACGCTCCAATTCATTCACATCATATCCTCTTGCTCACTACCTTAACGCCTCAAAATAAATGATACAGTGACGCTTATTAGCAGTGCTCAATGCAGTTCTTCAATCAAATGTTGAACATTGAGTCTTTCCAGCTACCTACATGATATCCTTAAAACTCAACCTCGTGAGTGCGGGAGACATTGTTAGACCTCAACAAACTAGACCTACAACTAAGATTGATAAAATATAAGAACTTGAACTGTAACAAATGAAATAAACTAGCAAATAGTAGTATCTCTCATTCCTTTAATCTTTTCCAATCATTTGAGGTCTCTTCAATTTGTCCTTCTTTCGTACTTCTCTGTTCTGGCATACGTCTTTTGTCACATCAGAAATTTTCAATTAATCCTATTTTTGCTTTCCTTTACTGGTATATACATCAATCTCCCAGTTGAATACTTATAATTAAATAGAAATACACTGGTCTCAGCCATGATCCTTCGAACAGTATAATTAAAAATGGTTGTCACTGAACAAATAAGCATAAAGCTAATTAAAAACATAAAGCTAATTAAAAACATTAACTGAGGATATTACTTACACTTTGTTATTAGGTGTGTACACATTGATCCTCAAGCAGTCTTCGTCGATGTAATAAGTAGGAGGAACTGGCAAAGGACAGGCTGGACCCTCCTTACTGGCATCAAATGTTTCTTTATAACGAAGTATGTCTATTGGTGGCTGAAAAACGATTATTGTTTGGTGATGATAGTTCAAAATGGGAGCCAGAAAGACTCCAATATCCAAGACAAAACCAATTAGAAGAGCATGCCGTGTAATTTCGTCTGTGTATGCTTTGGCTCATTATTTTGCAAAAGCTTTCCATTTTCTCCAATTAAAATTATTATATATTTATCCCCGTTGTCGGAAGTACACATTTGGCAAATTTCATTAGAATTCCTTCAATAATGAATGTTTACCCCGTAAAGGCTATGCTGATTTTCGGGATAAAATTATCCTATGTCATCTGTGTATTTTTCGAGGGGAAATCTTTTTTATGGAGTGTTTGAAGGAACCGTGGTGGAGGGGAATAGGACTCACTGGTCTACTAGATCAGGGGCCCAATTCTGATATATCAATATCTTGGAGTTGTTGCGAAGGTATTCAAATTGCGATTCCATTGTGATAGTGCCAAGAATTCCTATTTTAATAAATCCACAATTTATCTTCACTATATCGTCGCGGTGGAACAATAGTAGAAAAAGTTGGTATTACCGTTAATAGAAATGGCGTTAGCGAACATTAATATTGTAAAGCTACCAAAATTTTAACATTTATATTACGAATTTTCGCTTATAAATATCTGTAGAGTGGCGTGCCACGGGCACGATATTGGAATTCACAGACAAACTTACCAAAATCAGGAAAACTTATGATTGAGACGATAGTGTCCGGCGATTTTAGCGAGATAGTAATACCAGAATTGGGCCCCAAAACAACCATTAATATAACCCCATTTTACTCCTGGAGACCACTGTTCGAGCTGTGGGTTTACTTAGAAATGCGCTTCCAGCCAGAGTGCAAAAAGTACACACGTGTCTAGACATATCGGTAGTTGTAAGACATAGCATAATATTCCACTGTACGTTGCTACGTGTCATGTTCATCATATCTTAAAAACCTTTCTTTTGCCTTAGTGTCGGTTATAATTTTGTCATAAGCTCCATACATCTAATGTCAAAATTCAACCGACGGTAGGGCAAGTGATGAATAGTAAGATATAGGAACGGTGCCACATGTGAATCTGCGAAAACGACAGCTTTAAGCCCTCAGGATGGAATATTCTCCCTCCCCTGCTGTCTGTATCTTATTCAAAAGGTTCCAGAAGATACTTAATGATCCAATGGTGATAGCAGAGACTTACTTTGAACCTCAATTCACCAACAGGAGGTTCCGCATACCGGATTCCTCTGTACGCCTGGAACCGCCTTCCACGACGTGACTCCATCCATGACCCTCGGATTGTACCTGACGGTGTGACGGTTACGGGTCCATCTTCGTTGGTTTCTGTTCGTTGTGTAGTGCTTGGTGTGGCTGAAAATTGTATTAACTCTTTATGACATTATCAGATTGTGGTATGCGCGGGTGCTGATCGTAGTTTTGAGGTGGTTGTAGTACTAAAATACATTTTTCTAATGTGATTGATATCTTTATAGTCACGTTTAACAAAATTGAAGCCTTATATACTACACTAGCTAAGCCCGCGACGTCGTCCGCGTGGAATTTGTTTTCAAAACCCCCCGATTTTGAAACATTCTTCATTTGTGCTCGCTCCTATTGATCTTAGCGTGATGATATATAGCCTTCCTCGATAAATGGGCTATCTAACACTGAAAGAATCTTTCAAATTAGACCAATAGTTCCTGAGATTAGCGCGTTCAATCAAACAAACAAACTCTTCAGCTTTATATAATAATAATAGGAGCGGAGCACCAATGAAGAATGTTTCATAATCGAGGTTTTTTTAAAATTTATGCCTTTTTGACTATTCCACGCGGACGAAGTCGCGGGCAGAAGCTAATACTATATAAAATTACTAGGATATAATAGGGGACTTCGTCCACGCCTGACTTAAAATTCCCGCGGGATTCCCGGGTCAAAAAGTACCGCAATATTTAAAAAAGAATGTAAATTATCGTTCTAGTGAAAACTGTGTCGGAAAATTTCCCACAGGATACCCGGAATAAAAAACGAATGGCAACGGATAAGTGGCAAAACGAATCGCAACAAAATTTTAACTTGAAGTTTTACGGACAGGTTTTCAAATTGAACAAGTGGTACATTAACAATCTGCCCGTAAAACTTCAAGTTAAAATTTTGTTGCGATTGGTTTTGCCACTTATCCGTTGCCATTCGTTTTTCCACTTGTCCGTTGAAGTTTTACTTCTAGCATGTGTCCCAGCAAACATTTCGATTTTTCGCAGGTTTACTGCAAATTATGATTTGATTAGGTTAGGTACATTTTAATGAATGCATTTTTTATTTAAACATATTTTATTTTATCAAACAAAAAAACTTAATTCGATCCGGAACCAAAAAACGCATCCATGGTCTACTCTAAAATTATGCCGCCTCCCACCACGTCTGCTCTAAATTTAGGCCGCTCCTCCACGAGGTCGTAAAGCTTTTTCGTGACAGACAAAATCCTAAGACCCCCTCGTCTATATAGAAGTTTCACTTCAAAAATACCACACTTTTTATTACATAAAATTTGCTATCGATCAGTGACGAAATCACATTGGTCTAGAGTATGCCATTGTAATACATCTTAAATTGTGCTCCGGCATTAGCGGCCAGGAACTAGTCTCCTTTTAGAGAGCGGCAGCAGATTGGTAGCACCTTTGGTGTTACAAATGTCCATAGGTGATGGTAACCGCCTTCCATCAGATAGGCCGTCTGCCTGTCTTCACTCACAATTCACTGAAGTTATAATTTACAAGCTTCTGCCCGCGAATAGTTACAAAAAAAAGTAAGTTAAAAAACCCCCCGATTTTGAAACATTCTTCATTGGTGCTGCGCTCCTATTGTTCTTAGCGTGATGATATATAGCCTATAGCCTTCCTCGATACATGGGCTATCTAACACTGAAAGAATTTTTCAAATCGGACCCGCAGTTCCTGACATTACCGCGTTCAATCAAACAAACAAACAAACTCTTTAGCTTTATATATTACTATAAGATAAGAATCGAATGATAATTTTTATCTAATGATTAAAAAAACGGCCCATAGAGTGTTTTTATATATTTTAAGGAAATAATACCCCGGCTTCAACTTTTTAGTTCCTGCCAAAAACAAAGTTTCATCTTAACTTTTTTTGCAACCCTAACTTCTTAGACAAAGATGGTACTAATTCATTTCAGAATTCCTCTCTCTCACTCACTAATATCACGTAATTTCACGTTCTATTCGTATATATGCTTACAGCGAAATATAATATACAGACCTTGTTTGTTCACTTTTTCCTTATGTTTGTGACCGTATACATACACAAAGGCAAAACAAATAATGAAAAACCCGCGCATGTTAAGTCCGCAGTAAACAAAGAACTGGCTCGTTCCTTCAAGCAGCTAATCTTATATAGCTTTATGCAAACATTAGTATACGTGGCATGGATTTGCTTCATTAGTAAACTTGTACTAATTTTCGTGATAATCAATCCATTCGCAAAACACTGAAGTGGTATGGTAAGGAATTGTTTATTAATACTACAAATATACGAGATGCCGAAGACTGCGTGAAACAGAGAAGAAAAAGTAGGAAAGTGAACTCCGAGGTTCAAAGTGGATGCTTCGACCGCAACTGGGGATTTAAATTGATTAAATTAAAATCGGCAGACAAACACACATATTGTATATGCCAAAATTAAGCAAGTTATGCTTGTGTTAAGGGTAATGTACAACGTACTACTCTGGAGCCGATCCCAGACACCCAGAGCATAGTAAATAACGGAGAAAATACGTTTCCGAAATTTACTATACCAGGAATCAAACCCGGGGCCTCTGCGTTGCAGTGAGGTAGGCCGGCAAAGGCATAGCCCGCTCAACCACAGAGGCCGACATTTAGGCTGACAAGTAAGCATCCCATTTCCCTATGGGGTTTCTTTCCATAAAATAACACATACATAATTAACTACAATAAAATTATGTATGTGTTATTTTATATTCTTTGCGAGTAATGACCAGACTGACAGGTTTTAAAGTTGAAAATGTATTTCAATATTTGAGGAAAAGTTACTTGTTTATCTCTTAGTAGCAATCTTTTTGTGTTTAATTAATTAAATAAAAGTAAGTAACTAGTAAAAAATTATTAAAACTGCATGTATAAAAAATACAAATTGACCGAAAAGCGTGCCCCACTTGGCAGGGTTTTACCCTAATGTGCATATTGTTACAATTACCTCGTGCTAACGGTTAAGGTGGGGCTTCATCTGGTCGAGGTATCCGGAGAGACCCAGATTTCCGGCTAACACATAGTGAGGTCAGCCCGCAAAGAAGCCGGAGGTGAATGCGCGAGCGAGCCCACAGCCCGGAGGAAGGACGCTCACGGATCGGACAGGGATTTCAGTGGGAACTTCACACGTGAGGTGCTAGTGCCACCCCGACTTGGCGAATCCCACACACGGACCGCGAGCTTTCCCCCTCGTGCGGCCTGTGGTCTTCATCTGGGATAATGTTACAGGTATATGGCGTATCACGCAGATACGGCGATGGGTTTAATGCGTTACTTGAGATGCGACATTGTTAATGACGTTAAATATTTGTGGCTAAATGTTAACAGCGTTATTTTTCAATAAAGCGTTAAAGAATAGAGCTTTAAATAAGACGCATATGGCCACGGCCTAAGTCTTTGTCACTGATGCAAATGAAGCCCAAGCATTAAGGAAGATATCGTGATGAAACCTGCACATCGTGATACTGGGTCTAATTGTGAATCCAAACCATCCCGGGACCCATCTCAACACACACAAAAAATTACATCAAGATTAAGTGATTAAGAACTTTAAAGAAGCGTTCAAACTTACTCTAACTCAATATGAATACGATCTGTAGTCTATATGGCGCTTTACAATGGCGGGACACGTATTATCAATAGAAATTTTGAATTAAAAAAATCAAAGAAAGTCACAAGTCTGTTTACTTGATCAAATAAAACTTAATAGCGAAGAATAAAAAGAATTCATTCAATTGATAAAACGTTGAAGTATAAACTATATGAAAAAATAAACCTAATTACAAATTAAACTATACTATAAACAAAACTATACTTACAAAATAACATAAATCTATAAGTAAAAATTTGTCTCCAAATCGCTGACGGCGGGGAGCGTGCCCAAAATGCTGGCCGCATTTCCATGTTGGATGGCATTGCCCTAGGTGCAAGCCAGACTTTTGGTCACGCAAGATCTTAGTTAGACGCGTTGAGAGATCGCGATAGAGGTGATGAGCTCTAGGCCCCCACGGCCCCCCAGGGTCTTAACCCCAAAAGCCACAAATACGTACCCACTGCTAATGGATAGATATTCGGGGCGTTTCAGGGCCTCCTGGTAAATTACTTAATTAGTAAAAAAAATGTATTGGGCATTTGTAATATTCCTGCAACACTCGGGATAACGATAATGAGTGATTTTCACACACATGTAGCTGAGGGCGATTTATGATGCGACATTATGAATAAGATTTTATACCTTTCTGTAAAATTACATTCATATGACCTATTATAATATTACAACAAAAAAATTACCGTGACAAACAAAGATAGACGGACGGATATAACGAAAACATACATAGATAAGTATGTAAGTAACAATTACAAAAACATCCTTATTTACCTACAATACTTTCCACTAGGTAAAATAGAATAGGAGACCTTATTGCTCAAAGCGAGCTCTTCCAGGCAACACAAATTAACACGTTCACAGCGGCACTTATTCATCTGTACTTCTCATTCCTGCGGTACGGGGCGTTTTATACCTCGTTCTAAAACTATTATTGTGGCGACACGAGGCCTATTGAGCCCCGTAACGTTTAAAATCTAATATTATTTTTGGCTTATATATAAAATAGTTTATGGATTTTTGCTTTGTGTTGTGCGGTACTAGGTCAAGGTAGACCCGTATTAAGTTAGGTATATCATGGTACTCTGGTTTAATAGTACATCTTAGATATATTCATTTTTTTAACACGGAACTAAATTGAAGCTGCGCCCTCCACACCACAGAGAAGTCTATATTTGTTTTAGCCACAACGCAAGTGAGACACGTCCAGGGCCACTTAGACCCCGTTTCGCAGTGAACGTGTTAAAGTGAATTTCTTAGTTCAAAGTGGCCACTATACTTTAAGGTTCATAGCAACGCCAACGTCTGTGAGGATATTTCAGTACTGATTTTTCGGACGATATGGAGGATTCCATAGATACGATCAAAATCGTCATCAAATCATCACAATAAAGTAGTATTTCAAGAAATAATAAAGCCAAATTATTTATCTCTCTTTTAAAAAGATCTATTTTTTTATCCCGTTTTGATACAAATTAAAGGAGTAAAATGGTTTCATGTCAATACTTTGTAGGTGATTTGGTGAATTATTTTCTTAACTTAAGTAAACTCGTAATTTTTGTATACTTATTTTAAAATAACTATACAAATATTACGAAAAATTTATATATTTCTTTTGGTAAGTTATTAATCACTAAATACCAACAAAGTTATTCCGTTTGCACCGCATTTTTGGCCTTTCGCGGCAATAGGAGCCTTAACAGATGTCGATACGGTGATTAGGACCACCCAGAGGTAATCCAAGCTTCACCTATCTAACCCCAAAAAATTAAGTCGTGATAATACGTATTGCTTTTATTATCTTGTACAAAGGTGGAGTGATAAATAGTTCGAATGTTTTGAAAACATTTCTTTTGAAATAATTATAATTATTTTCATTTAATTGCATACTGTTTCTAAAGGAGATTAAGAAATTGATAATACAAACAGTATTATTATTACTTTTGTAAAAAATATAATTGTTGTTACCTTATAAACAATGTTGAGAATAGTAGTTATAAAGTATATCTATAATATTATAAAATTCTAAACATGTGTCTGTACATTGAAGCTATTTAAAAAAAACAACTGGAATAGACTACATAAACGATGGAGAACACGATGCAATTGTTTTTTAGATTTCTTGTCTGTTCATCAGTTTGTCTGTTTGTTCGGAATTCACGTAAAAACTACTGGGCCGATTTAAATGCGGTTTTCGCTGATCGACAGCTATTTATTAGACTTAAAATCTGCGCTACTTTTTATCACTGATCGATAGCAAATTTTATGTATTAAAATGTGTGATACGTTTTATTCCGGGAAACACGCGGCAACTTTCCCGGGAGCGGTTTAAAGTTGTTCGGGTGCATAAAATTAACTTATTCTGACACAGTTTTCACTAGAACGATAGCTTACATTCTTTTTCAAATGCTGCGGTACTTTGTATCCCGGAAATCCCGCGGGAATTTCAAGTCAAGCCTGGCAACGAAGTGGTAGTCATATCCTAGTATATACACTTCTTTGTATAAGTAGTATAATAACAGTCGCTTTCGGCGTCTGTCTGTCTGTATAACCGCTAACTCCTCAAAAACCACGCAATGGTTTTTAAGCGGTTTTCACCACCAGTTAGATAATTTTTCGCTAGAGATTTATGTATATAAAACCTCTTTAAGTTTTCACTTAAATATAGCCACTACCTATAGTTTGACCTGTGGCGTAACTCTAGTATATATATATATATATATTATAAATGATGATGTATTAAATTCAATGCAAAAATCATAATCAAAATCGGTTCAGAAACAAAACGATATGGCTAAAAGTAAAAAAATATAAATACAGGACTAATAAAAAACTTCTTTTTTTAGAAATCCTACAAAAATGATAATAGAAATAATGTATGAGATTCAATTTCAATGACTCGCTGTGCAACCGTGGAATTAGGTGTAATGTAAAATACAAAATTCAAAGAGACTGGAGCGAGCTGCTATGTAAGTGTAGTTTTATCATTTAAATATTCTTCAATAGTGGACTCTCCCTTTTTAATCAATATATTTTTTTATTTGGTTTTAAATTTAGAGAAAGGCAGATCTAACATTTCATTCGGAATCTTATTGAAGAAGCGTATACCAACCCCTAAGAAAGAGGAAAATACTTTTTGTAATCTTAAAGACGCCAATATCAATCTATTACAATGTCTGGTGTTGAAACTGTGAACATCTTATACTGCTTGTAGACACTCAAATTGTTACGAATATGTAAACAAGGTAATAGATAAAGAAACCAAGTAATAAATATATTTCCTTGAATACTAATAGTCATGTACAATGAACAAAGCGGAAATTTTCATTATGATTAAGGTGTTGAAGCTGTTTTCTTGCCGTAACCCATCTTACACAAAGCGCGGTCGGTTTTCCCAACGCGCAAAGCATTTTCCTCAATTCTGTTTCATTGAGTTATAATGCATGCAGGTTACTAACATCTTTGTTCTGATTAATAAAACGCTCGTTAGGTTAATTGAATACGAAATACAAGCGGGCCTGGCAGTAGAGTTGCCAGATGTCTAGTTTTCCATCGAACAGTCTGTTTTCTTTGTTTGTCCGCTCAAGAAAATCTTGGTCAAAAATTGTCCGGTTTTAAAGCAAATTCGTTAATTATCTGGCGAACTTTCGTGTTTCGCCACAAATACTGTAAAAAGTGAATTATGGGCATAATTCCCGGTTTCTAAGGTACTTTTAACTGTAGTTTATCTGTTCTTTAGCGCTATCGGTTCAATAAGTTATAAAATTGCATTTCTGAACACACCGTCGTACGAGAGTTAAACTAGGTTCAACTTAACTGACCAACATTACATGTTCATCTATTCCGTATATTTTATTTGACGTTGTTGACGTTTTGTTTGATGTAAATAAATATTAGTAGATATTCCTATATTATACAGATATTCCATCTAGTGGCGAGTTTTGGTAAGAAGAAGAAAAAAAAATTATTTAGGACAATATACAAAAGTCTTACATGATAATATATCTAATAATTAAATGCGGTATCCTAAAAAGGTTCTTTCTCAGCATAATGCTACTTTCACAACCAGCGCTGGTCTTTCGCAAGTACCTCTAACTGATGCCACGGCTTAGCTCCACAAAGCAAATTAAAAAAAAACAATAAACATTACTTATAAAATTATGCAATTAGTAGTGTATATAAATATTGTTACGAGCTACAGGACTCGAATTAAAAATGCCTTTTGAACTACTATAGAATTTATTAGAACTATACAAACACGTATAAAACAAATACAAATAAAATTGGATGCAACCAGTTCACACTGCACGATTCAATACAGTCCGATACGCGCAAAGTCCGTCGTCTATATCGCTAATCGAGAGTACTAGAGAACTTCTTACTCGTTTCGTAGTCGTCGCTGACTGCCCTCTCCACTCCATTCACGCATCGTCTTATACTAACTACACAGTACAAATAAATTGGAGGCGCACACTAAGTTTCTACGAAATATTAATTTGCACACCTGCGAACGTCCACAAAGTCAAAAACAATAACAATAGGGATTAGTTCGACGCTAATGATGGTTATAAAACAAGTAGAAAAACAATAGCATGTTACAAATTCAAAACACAAAGGATTCCCTAATCCGGGAGGACAATAAGCTGCGCTTACAATATGGGCTGCGCGGCTTACCTTTGACGGCATGTAATAATATTTTTATTAAAAAAGCGGATAGAAGTTTGAACGGATTGGTACTATTTGTAGGTTAACAGTTAACCTAAGTTTATCTATTACATAACTTTATGGAATCAATTGTTATTGATCTCATAACTGGTAACCTCAGAAGCCGGGCATTAGGCGTTTTCTTTAATTTAACTGCTACTTGCACTGAATTTAAGGAGCCATTTCAGGCAATAAAACTTTAATAAAAGCAGTACTAAATTTATGAAAAAGTAGATTGACTCTTAATTTAGCATTCGATGCAAATTTAGTAACAAGAAATTTAGTTTTCAGTAAAAAATCTTGACCGGACTTTTTTCGGACATATTTGGCAACCCTACCTGGCAGACGATGTCATGCCTTAAAAAGTCTAGACCCCATTTGCAACGCCACATACTGGGTAAAATTGTAAATCCATACCACCAGTTGGAAACACTCAATACACATAAAAAATCATTAAATTCTTAAAACTCGATTCCAGTGCCACCTACCGGATACAATTGTGTATCTAAACCATCATCACACAAAAATGTCATCAAAAATCGATCCAGCGCTGGAAAGAGTTCAGCGACATAGAAGAATTATATATTTATAACAAAGCTAGGCCGTATATAAAGATACTAGCTTCTGCCCACGACTTCGTCCGCGTGGAATAGTTACTTTGGGCTAACGCTAACTTTAACCCGCGACTTTGTTTACGTAGAAGGTGAAAACATTGTTACGAGTCGCGAGACTCGAATTAAAATGCCGTTAGAATTACTATAGAGTTTATTGGAACCATACAAACACCTATAGCACAGGTACAAATATAACCGAACACAACCAGTCCAAATGTAATGCAAAAGGTCGTAACTCAATAAAACGCGCAAAGTCCGTCACTTATTAGATTCCCGATTGTAGTACAGATGTCACGCTTCGCTCGTGGTTCTCGCTCGACTGCCCCCTCTCTCCATCAAGACATCGTTTTATATTGCACAAGTGCAAATATGTCTGTCGACGTAATTTCCTACAAATCGTAATCCGCACACCTGGCTAATTATGCCTGCAAACGGCCATAAACGAGTACAATAGGCTGTTATCCACAATAACCAATAAACAAGTAAACAAAAGAAGACAATCATAAAGTAATTACAATTAGTTCAAATGCCGACAGGTAATAAAATATATTTTTATAGATATGCAGGATGCAGGCGGATTTTTTTTGACGGAACTTAAGTTGTAACTATATTTTTAAATCTTAATGACTGCCCGCCGGCCTTGCAGATCATAAATGCGCGCGCAGTACTTGATCATTATTTTCAAAGATATTCATTGAAATCGAATGATGTAAATGGTAATTTTGTTTTAAATTAAATGCTTGTTATGAATAACGTATTTATTTGGATAAGGGTTAATATCATGTTTATAAAACACCTTCGCGAATAATGTATTATTTTAGAAAAAAATTGGTTAGCATAAAAAAAGGTTATAGTGAGCCAACCTTAAAAGATAGACACATACTGTCGCGGACCATTTTTTAGAACTTTTAAAGGGGAACAATTCTGTCAGATATGATTTTTGCGAAACTTTAACCGTTTACGCAGCGCACGCAGCGGAAGCTCCCAAAAGGGAAAAATACTCCCCGATTTTGAAACATTCTTCATTGGTGCTCCGCTCCTATTGGTCTTAGCGTGATGACATTCAGCCTATAGCCTTCCTCGATAAATGGGCTATCTAACACTGCAAAAAATTTTCAAATCAGACCAGAAGTTCCTGAGTAAGCAAATAAAATGTCGCCATTGTCGAAACCCTTTCGACAATTTAATCTAATTGTACCTAACGTAAAACTGATCACCGTCCTTTTTCTATTATATGTGGGGAGAAACATTTCTAATTCCAGCAACCAGGGGCCAATCCTGCTATTTCTAATTTCAATACCTTAGCGTTGCGAAGATATTCAAAGTACGATTATATTGAGATAGTGTCATAAATTTGTATTCTACTAAATCCACAAAATCTTGTCGATATTGTCGCGGCGGAATAGTAGTAGAATAAAATAGATATTACCGTTAGCAGAAATGCCATTAGCCGAAATGAATATTGATAAGCTACCAAAATTTGAAACATTTATAGATAGATAGATAACACATTATTGCTCACCAAAATTAACAAATACATAAACAAAATGCATAATTACAATACTTCTTGGCAAAGCAATAGGCGGCCTTATCTCTAAAAGCGATCTCTTCCAGGCAACCTAGCTTAAAAGAAATTCTTAACTAATCTAGTGATGTAGGTGGAGCAGAAAAACGATAGGACTGTACTATTTAAATATACATACACTAATTTATAAATCGAATACATACATCAATATAATAGTAATATATTTACGTATATACAAAAAATAATCTAAATAAATGTATTTGTTAACATGTGACAAGCATTTTATATTAACATATGTTACAATTATTACATGTATTTCCTGAGTTTTCGCTTATAAAATTACAAGATAGTGTGACATGCTGAATTGATAGAACGCCGAAATCAGGCAAACCTACGATAGTGTGCGGCGGTTTTGTCGAGATAGTAATAGGAGAATTGGGCCCTAGGCCGCTTGCAGTGAGAGGCGACAAAATAACCCACAGCTAGGTCGGTCGGCCTTTGCCCATCTGGTTGCTATAACTCTTTTTTTTGTGGCGGGGAAAATGCATTTCGCACACTACCGGGTCCTTTACTAGGGATTAGACCAAAGCGACGAGAGGTGTCACCACGAATGGCGCACCAGAGTCAAATCGCCGGCTTGTGTGGAGACTCGAAGAACTCAATACTCCACTAAAACCACCCTCCTCCCATGTGCCCCGCGCTGTGGTAGGAAGAGCGTGAGACTTAGAACGTAGTTACGCCCACGCTGATCCTAGCGCATCAGTGCTAGAGAATACCCCGGGACAGGCAAACTCACTTCGTCAACAGGGGTGAAGAATCCTCTGCTCCCTAGGTGCTAGAGAGATGCCCCTGCAGCGGTATTTACGGGGTAGATGTTGCGCATATCTGCGTCTCCGGAACCCCGACTGACGTCGGTAGCCGCGTGACGCATGCGCACCTCTCTCCCGTTCTCGTTCCGCGGCCTCCTTTTGAGACATGACAGCCTCGCAGAAATTGGCCGCACCCACCCAATGATCGTCGCTATGCAGCATGGCTTGCACTGTGTCTAAGTCTAGAGTATATCCGTGTAGGAATGGAGAAAGAATTGTTACACTTATTTAGTAGCATGTTCTTTTCATGTTTCTTTTTAAAGTTAATAATTGATTTTGTTATGTACCCTCTGATTTCTGAACGATCCCTCTTATTTCTGAACGATACAATCGGCCATTTCCTTAATTGAATAATAATGTTATATTTTTATTTATTCGGTGATTAGCGCTTGTTTTGTATACAGTAAGTAGTTCTCTATAATTTAATATAATTTTATATAGGAATGTTTATCTCTAATACGTGGTGATTGTGTACAGATTATAATTCAAAATCTCTCAATAATTGTATATAGACGGTATTCACTACATTTTATTTTCATGTTGGCAGACGCGATAGATTTATACTGTGTTCGGTTTATTTTATTACATGTAAAACTTTAAGTATAATATTTTATATGAAATATTATCTAAAATTTCCAAATTCTTTTCATTCATAACACTTTAATTAAAATAGTTTATCAATGACTTCAATCCGCTTTCGGTTGTGCCAATTGCTAAGTTTCATATACTGTAAAATTGTTGGAGGGATGGCGAGGTGTTTTAATAATGCTTGTAGAGTGTGAAGAGTCAGTGTATGTAATATATTAAAACCATAAGGTTCTCTGATTATAAATATGTGACTAGTTGCTGTTCTTTTATTAACATAAACACTTCTGAGTTGTTGCAAGTATTACAGAATACAATTTATTGCGGCCAGCCAGGTAGTAGGGCCCTGGATGGCTACCACCTCTGGTCAAGAGTATACACAACAACCTTGAGTTGTGTTCTGGCATTAGTAGTCAGGTTCCAGCCTCCCTTTAGAGCAGCAGGACATTGGTAGTAAGTAACTTTGGTTCATAGGCGACGGTAACCGCTTTCCATCAGGTGTCCGTAAGCCTGTTTGCTGAACTAATGCATTAAAAAAAATGTTGCCTTGCGTTGTGTTCCCGTATTAGTGGTCAGACTTCAGGCCAATTTTACGCCCTACAGCTCTGTGTGGTTAAGATTACAGCTCGTTGATGAGTACGCGGTCAATCTGCTGAGCTGCTGCTGTAGGCGGTCTGAATCCACTATGTTGGGAGTATCTTTTATGAATAAAGTCCGACATGAGAATATCCGTAAGTGCACTGTGGGTGTTGAAATATAAGTTGTGCGTGTGGTGCGTCTATAATGGTTACCCCGTTGGATAGGGTGACACATCACAAGGGGAAAGCCCATGGCTCATTTGCCGTGAGGGGTACAAAATAATACGACGAGTGTACTTGATTTTTGTTCCTAATTTAACCTAGACTATATTACAGAAACCTTATCGTTTAAGTGATGTGCACAGCAATATTCTAATCATTATTAAATATTTATATTTAGACGTTTATGAGATTGGACATTTTTGAAGATACTGACAGACATCTTATCGACAGCTCTAACACCAATAACTATTATCTTTCTTTACATATATCACGTTCATGTATTTGCCATGGTCTTTTATTGTGCTAAATTATACATAAATAAATTGGTGTATGAAACGTGATTACGTGACGCAAGAAGAACCAACGTTACCGACATAACTTCCAAAATAAACAAGGTAAAGTTTTTTATTGCTGAAGCTCAACAGAGAGGCTGACGGCCCAACTGTAATGGAAAGTTGTTACCGTCGCCTATGGACATTGGCAATACCAGTGGTGCTGCCAATACGATACTGGCCTTAAAGGAGAATCCGGAACCTGGCCATTGATGCAGGAATTGGTAGTAGTTTTTTCTGTTCGTGCACGGAAGTGGTCAGAGGAGTCCTGGTGTGGAGACCGCGTCTTGGCAAACTTAGTGTAGGACGCCCTCCAGCCCGATGGACGACAATCTGTGCAAGGTCGCTGTTGGGGGCTGGATGAGAACAGCGGAGGGCCGGGATAAATGTCGCAAACGTAGGGAAGCCTACATCCATCAGTGGACAACGGTTGACTGACGACGATTCATAAGATTATATATATCAAAAAATACCGCGCTTGTCTGAATTGTATTTTATATACTTCGTTTAGATCTTCTAGAACAGGTATGGGCAACCTTTGACATGTTGAGGGTCAAACTTTAGCGTGCAAATACCGCGTTTAAAACTACTTACTGCATTTTAAAGTCGTGATAATATTTTGAAATAAACTAGTTTAGAATAATTGAGAAGCAATAAATCTTTTGATGTGTCGCCAGTTAGGCGGCAAACCTCAAATAATTCGATCGAGCAAGCCGAATGGCGGCGATTATCAAAAAGTGAGGCGGCAAACATCAAAGGATTTGATGTTTGCCGCCTCACTGTCACTCCCGTGAGTATAAGTACCTAATGTAATATTTTTTAAAATGTCTCGCGGGCCGGATCATATCTTACAGCGGGCCGGTTATTGTCCATATATGTTCTAGAACGATAAAAAAACAAATTCAAAAATACTCTTTTTTACATTTAAACAATCATTGAACTTACGTAATTTATTTCTTGTTATCAATTGTGTATATTGTATACCTATATATGGTATTATTTTTAATTGGTTTTTAGGGTTCCGTAGCGATTGCGGCTAAAACGGAATTCAGGGTCTATCCGAATACGGCAATGCAAGAAGAAGTAGATTCTGGGTCCAACAAAGAGAGAGGATGGTAGTTGGAGGGTACGAACCAACCTCGAAATTGAGAATCTCGAGAAGACAAGAGAGATAGAGACGCTCACCGCCTCTGCTGGCTGGGTCACGTAGAACGGATGGGAGAGGATCGCAGCGTGAGGAAAGCATATTTGGGAAGGCCGGTAGGTCGGCATCCGGTCGGCCGACCCAAATATCGCGAGAAAAACAAAGTTGAGGCCGACCTGTCGGAGCTACGAGCCGAGAATGCAAGGTTAGCGATAGTCACTACGAAGCTAGATGTCTCAGACATCATATTTTGCCATTGCACAAAAGGAGGCAAATAGCAGATATAGTGATGCTAAGTAAAATTGCAGTCTAAAATTGACTCGCTTTACTTATAATCTAAAATATATAATAAAACTGTAGAGGTCGAATTTCTGTACAGTGAAAAAAAAACCGAGTCAGGGGGGTGTAAGAAGTGAAATAGAACTAAATTAGTTTTTTTTCAAAATTTTTTGTTTATCTTTTTGTCTGTCTGTTTCTACCGGCTAATCTCTGAAACGACCGGACCGATTGAAATGACATTTTGTATGGTGGAAGCTTATATCCCTGGTCAACATATATAGATGTTTTGATCCCGAAAAATTAAAGTGTTCCCTTGGGATAGTTAAAAAAACTTTCCACGCGGACGAAGTCGCGGGCAGAAGCTAGTCTAAAATATGTTTAAAGTGCCAACAAGACTATTCTGGAATCCAATACAATTATTTGTTCCTCGGATATTTAGTAATAATAAGGCAAATGCTTATTTTAATCGTGTGTCAATTAACTATAATCTTTTAGCTGCGCTGCTACACATGATATATATTTATTTATTACTAATCCACAAAATGTTATACGGTCTTGGTAAGTACTGGTCTGAATATTAGCGGGATGCATTTAATAGGTCAATTTTAAAATAAACAGTTCTTTCCTTTTTAATTTCCTCTTTTTAATTTAATTAATAGATTATAAAATATTTACTAGCAAGCATTGTAAATTATCTATATGTGGAAACTTAGCTATAAACTGTGTGTTTACCGAATAAAATAAAATCATTGGCAAGAAACTGCGCAGGATAGGGATAAAATAATGGGATGGTTCTCATTTCCGAGGCCAAGACCCAGTGGGTCGCTGAGCCAACGAAGTAAATAAGTGAGGAAGAAGTAGTGGAAAAATAAAAAAACAAATGTTAATTATTTTTAACTCTTGTATTAATTAACACTAAATGACTGTCATCGTAATTTCGATTAATTAAATTGCTGATAATAATTTAATGAGCAAGAATCTGATAAAATATGCAGTAAACAAGGTGAAAACGTGATGGATAGTTGCTAAGGCCATTGTGAATCATCACGTGGGTTCTTTTGGCGGAACGCATCATATCCAAACGGTTGTCCTTTTATTGAACTGAAAACTTCTTTAGCTGCGTTGGGCACCATTTGGTAGGGAACATCTTATGCGTTCGCGTCACCGACATACTCATGATTGGCGCATGCGTAGCGGCCGTGTGCTGTGCGCGTTAGACGCTTTTTGGCTAGGTGAAATCTCGTGCGTTCGCGTCACCGACATGCTAATAGCAGTATATCTGTAGCTATACAGCTGACATAATGTGCAACATTAGTGCTGTGTATATCTTATAAGTGAAATTGAATGGATTTAGTGAAAAGTTCAATGTATAGATACTGTGCATTGTTAAAATAGTGTTTTAATTCAAACATTATGAAAATTCAAATTTTAATATTAAAAGTTCTAAGTTTTCACTTCTACGGCAGTTTCTATAACTGCCATTTTTTTAATTAGTTATTACTTTCGTAGCTCGAATATCCGGACCTCGGTTAAACAGATTCGCGTTTATCCGGCATGACAGTCATTTCATGACTAAGGTTGGTTCCTTTGGCGGAATGCATCATAGCTAAACCATCGTCCTTTTATTATTAGTTATTACTTTCGTATCTCGAATATCCGGACCTCGATTAAACGAATTCGCGATTATCCGGATTGGCAGTCATTATAGGACGTTGCAACATTTTAGTAATTTAAGAAAATATCTGTATACATACTTAATATGTGTGTTTAATCTCATAAACGTGGATATTGGTTGCTAAGTTTTTTTATTTGAATAAACACGTATACGCAGATGAGGTAAGTTACCTTTCTAGAGTTAATAATATGCACCAAAAACGCTTTGTTTATATTGTTACGAACCTTTTCGTATTTTTGTTCTTAATTTATTTTAATTATAATAGAATGACATATTTGTTTATTAGTTACGAAATATATGTATTTTCACCATTGTTGTCCAGCGTATTATTTCAGTAATGTATCTAAATTCATACAGTCCATAACATATATATTCAATTATCCGGCGTTTCGATTATCCGAATGTGTTATGACAACAATCGCAGTCCGGTTAATCAAGCTTTTTATATTGAATAGGTTCGCCTTTGACTAGGGTTGCCAACGGTACTATAATATATAGTATCGTACTGTATTTTAGCCACTTATACTGTATATTATAGGAAAATAATATAGTACGAGATGTAGTATATTATATTTTCATTGCTAATCCATTTGTCGCGCTTTTTGTTCAGATACTTATTATTTATAAAATAATAGTATAAAATAATAATAATAATCTTTGCTGGCTAAAGCAAAAATAATACTAAATACACTCGGAAAATGCAATAATGATATAAACAAAATATATAATAAATAATGAAAAATAAATGTGTACTCTTTTTTCAATAAAATTATTATGTGCTCTAGGATTGAGGTTAAGTTTTTGACTGTATTTAAGCAAATTTTATGCGAAAAAGATGAGCTGGCCAGAGACAAAAAATCTTACATCGGAAAAATGAGAAGAATGAGAAAATCGAAGAAAGAATACAATTTCCTGCGGCCGGGCGGCCTGTCGTAAGAGGCGACAAAACAACCCACAGCCAGGTGGTAGATTATTTGTCCGACTGGATGGCTACCACCTGGTCTAAAGTATGTCGCGATAATAACCTTGAGTTGTGTTCCGGCATTAGTGATCAGGTTCCAGTCTCCTATAAGAGAGTTGCAAATGTCCATTGGCGATGATAACCGCTAAACATCAAGTGGGCCGTATGCCTGCCTGCTGAACTCCTACAATAAAAAAAAAATCACTTGTGAACCGTAACCGTTGCAGAAGCCCTAGTCTCAAATGCCTCTCGTCGTTCGTTTTTGTTCGATCAGTCCGAAGGAGTCGATGAAATTTAAGATAAAAGAAAGAAAGAACAAAGATTTCTTTTAAAGTATAATAAGATATAACAAAAAATACAATAGAAAATCTACTTTAAAAACAAGTTCTAAAACGAGAAAGAACAACAAAAGACGTTTAAGAGTAAGTCCTCAATTACTGTAACCAAAAATCATACTGTGCAATGTTGCTGGCGAGCTCGAGGTGAGCAGCACGCGGCGCGTGCGCAAGATCAATGTCGGCATAAACTAGGGTTGCCACCATCGAGATGAGAGCGAGTGTTCAGCTCGCGTTCACCTTTCCTTCCGTGGGGCGCGTCGCAAACCGCCCCACGCCTGATATTAAACTTAGAAGATACCGGGGGACAAAAGTAGTGCCCTGGCAGGCAGGGGCATCGCACACAGGCCTTATCCACTATATACCTGTATCCCTAACTGGCGAGTGGCAATAGCCATGATCTGGCGAATCCTACATACGGGTCGCGAACTATCCCCCCAAGCTTCGGATTTACTCTGGTTAAAAAAAGGGTCACCACCTTTTTATGACGAAAATATAGGATTTTTGTTTTTTAGTTAGGTGTGAAAATAGTACTTTATTTTCCATTAATTATTTTAGATTTTATTTATTTCACTATTAATTTTTTCAAATGTATTTATTATTACTTTATGCTTTATCCAGCAAAGTTCTATTAATTTTAAAATATTTATAATAATCTGAACAAAAAGCGCGACAATTGAATTAGCGATGAAGATATATATTACATTTCGTACTATATTATTTTTCTATAATATATGTATGTTACAAATAGCTAAAGTATAGTAAGATACTATATATTATAGTACGGTTGGAAACCCTAGCATAAACGTTAGAAACACGTACTGTATCTGCTCGGTTAAAATCACGCCTTTATATATACAAACGTTTTATCTAAATGACATTTGACTGTTGGCTTTATTGAAAATAAAACACACTCAAGTTTTATATTTATATATTTTTATTATGTTTATTAAGAGAAAACAGGGTACTTATCATATGACTGTTACATATTTTTGTATTGGACCTTATGGTAATTTTTAATTTGTTTTTCATGATGTGAAATAATAAGGAAATCTAGGAAAATCTGATCATATAGAAATATTTTATGACCTCACTGGAGTGAGATCGTATGGATTCCTTATATAACTTTAAGTATTGGATCTCCTAGACAACTCTTTAACAATTTATAGGATACAATTCCTCCCAAATATTATATCTGTCTTCAAAGAGTCTGCTGTGTACTGAGAATTCTTCATCGATTCTCAGGTACTCCCTTTTATCTGGAGTCATTAGTGGCCATGTCATCGAAGAGAGCTCAGGAGTATCTCCGGTGTTGTGAGGATTTCTATGAGAAAGAAATGAATAATTATGTATGCACTAATTAATCAATTATATAAAAAAACTGCAAACAACCAATTATAATTCATCATTTATAATCAATCAATTACAACTTTATTTCTAATTAGCGTCTGTCCACGTCTTGTCCTGAAAATTCGCAATTTGAACACAACCGTCAAGGCCGTCTGCTCGCCTTCAGTACGAGTTCCGGCGATGATACATGTTATTCGCGTCGCTCCCCACCCCAACCGCTCTTTGTGTCACCGAACACTATGGTTCATGACATGACTCATAACAGCGAGGTTTATCCTTGACACTTATCGGGATATCTTGACCAATTTAAACAATCTCTTCATAAATGTATACATGTTATTTTGATGTAAGCTATATTACTTTCTCTTCCTTTTCATCTTCTCCCAAATATTTGGGGTATACCTCTTTTGTATAAACATTTGGCTCGTCACAATATGTCTTTTCCTTCCATACTTCTCTATTGTGGCATACGTTCTCTGTCACACTACAAATCAGGTCATCATACAATCCATCTATCTCTTTTTTGTCTACCTTTCATCAATCTTCCATTTTAACATTTATTTTGTCACGTGATTTTCATCTCTCCACAATACAGACCCATATTATATTATTTTCATCCTCTTAATTTTTTAATCACGGGTGCAACTTTCAAAGATCTCCTTATGTACTCATTGCTCACCTTATCCATTATTGTAATTTGAGCTATATTACTGAAACGCTTTAACCAAGGTCGTTCAGTAGTTTTTGTGTAATAGAATAATAAAAATCTCCCTTGATCCTGACAAACGTTTTCCGGTGTAATAAAATGGAATTTTACAAACTTACCCAGTTCTGGCGAAGTTATAGAAGATAGCAGTCATTTTATCAACTAATTCTGAGTCCTTGCTTTCAGACACTTGGATGATTGGCCAACCTGCTGTGATGCCGAACAGGTATATGAGGTCATCGTGATGGGCAGCACCTGTTATTATTCAGTCATATAGAGTAAGTACACTTCTCTATTCTTTTTTTTAGACGGACAGGCAGGCGGTCTGGCTCATGGAAAGTGTTTACCGTCGGTTGCAGTTGCTAGGGGCGGAGACAACCAGTTGCCAGTCTTTAATATAGGACACAAAGGATAGGATAAGGTGATGAGATAAATGGATCAGACGGGAGAAATGGGAAAGAAGGGATGTAGTATGGAATTGGATTTCATACCAAATATCATCTCTATAGGTCCAATAGTTATTGAAAAAAATGATTGTGAAATACATAGACAGACGTATGTATGTACAAGCAGATAAAATGCCTACTAAATCCTAAAAAATGTAAGACTCAAAATGTGTATAAAATAATATCCCGACCTTACGCGATAAGCGAGACCAAGCTATAACCGTAAGGGGATTAAGTAATCGAGATTTGTGTGATGCTCAAACAAAGAATGAATCGACGAGATTTGAAAACCACTAAAGTCAAGGTATAGCGTAATTCGTAGCATTACTGTATACATAAATAATTGGTCATAATCAATCATCTCATTGAGAATAACTATTCTCAATATGTGGAACTATCATAAAAGAAAAGAAGTAAAATATGAATATTAAATATACCTGTTGGTCTATTGGTCTTCGGGTCCACGTAGTGACTGTTGTTTCCAACGTAAGTAAACTCGTATTTATAAACCGGCTGCTTTGAGTACTTGCTCATGACGATCGCGAGTCTAAAAGTAATTATTATGCTCCTTTATATACAAATAATTTTCGGGATAGGTACCATTGTAACATGTGTCACGTACAATACTCGCAAAAGTTTAATGCGCCCCGGAAAGAAGTTAGCTCCAAGATTTATCGCAGATCCTATCAAGTAAATGTTTATTACATCTTAAAATGTATTGTGCGGAAGAGACGTCATGTGAGTCTGGATAGCGGTTGAGCGAGAACGAAAAATTCACCTCCGTGAACCTTATAATCATGTTCTGCGCAAAGCCTTGTACAAACTTCAAGAACGTATATAAGTTTTGCTCGTATTGTACACAGATTCGCTCATATCTTTACAGCTTGTACAAAGCAATTCTCAACATCTTTAACAATTAATTTTAAAATATCAGATAATGCTTACTTATGAACCCCAAATCCAATAATAGAATCACTGTATAAATTTTCCAAGCCTTTTAATACTGCTGGTTCTCTAGATACTGGCTTTCCACCAAGAAAAGCTTGTTTCAGTCTATCCGAAGCATGTTTGGCAGTTTTAGGCGATAAGTAGAAAGATATAGGAGCAATGCGATCCCATTCATTGTTCATCGTGTTTAAGAGTGTTTCGTTATCCACAACGTCTGAAAGTGAAAGTACATATTAGTACTGCTCATATAATTCACATACAGTATAATATACCTGTATATACAGTATATTACACCTGTTTATAAGTTCAATCTCTTGCACTCAATCAAGATCGATCCCGTAGTTATAGACAGTGTTTTGGAGAGACTTCGCGACTCTTTGCATTTGCTAGCGTCTGTATTATGGAAAGAATTTCGAGGAATTGTTCAGAATAGTGCCATCGTCCCCTTACTACCACCGCACCTCTCACCAGCAGTGTGTTTATTGTGCATGGTCGGGATATGACAGAAACTGATCAGCCAGATAGTCTTAAGTTAGAGGTTTCAGACTATTAAGTCTCTTGTGAGTCTAACTTTTGATCATTATGTCTAAAGCAATCTATGAGTAAGTATTAGACGTCCTCATGATATCTTGAGTATCAGATACGGCCCAAAATGGCTTGTTTGAAACTAAATTTAAATTTAAACAGTGGTCATAAAGGTGATACTCACTGTATGCCTTCCAGAAGAACTCGTCCTTAGTTTGACTGATGATATAAGGCACTTCGTATAACTTGCCCGTTTTCACAGCCTCTAATGGGTCCATTGTGAGGAAACGCTCTTGACCGAAATCGGGCTCAATGATTGGTTCCCAAATAAGTACTGGATCATAGCCGAATTCCTAGAAGAATACTTTTATTTCTTATTTGTTAAAATACTTGGATCCGTACAGGACCGGAGAAAGAATACAATTTCCTGCGGCCGGGCGGCTTGTTATCAGAGGCTACAAAACAACCCACAGCTAGGTGGAAGGGTATTTGCCTGTCTGCATGACTACCGCCCATGGTATAGAGAGTATGCCTGTCTTAAATAGAACACCAATATATTTTTTGTACATTTATGTAACGATACCCCAAAGGTTTAATAGAAAAATAAAATCATCCCTCAGCCACATGTATGAGGATATAAAGCATATATTGACCATACATATTTCGAAGAAGATAGTCCTCAAATTCCTTATTCGGGACAATATGATTCATATTAGCAGTCGAACTTACAAACATTTGATCCAAGGAGTCACCAAATTCCTTTGCAGTCTTGGTTTTAAGACAATCTATGATCGCCTTATTAGAGTCCGTTGGGCAGTTCAGAATTCTGGCCTGTCGTACTGCCAGCTCAGGTTGCTTGGTGGGAAGTACTACTTGAGATATAGGGGACCCACTCATTGATATAGCGCGATGGAAAAGACCTATAACAAATGGTAAACTTAGTTTCTTTGATGTTATATACTGATACATCTATACATAATTCTATCAGTTGCAGGTACGGAGAAAGAATACTAATTGTTGTGGCTGGGAGGCATGTTATAAGAAGTGACAAAATATCCTATAAGTGGTAGGGCATTTGCCCTAGTATCACCGCTGGTCTAGAGTATGCCACCTTAATAATCTTGAGTTGTGTTTATATAGTAAATAAGCGACAATATCCATCTTTCATCAGAAGAGTCGTCAGCCTGTCTGCTATACAACAGACAGTCCAGCAATAAAACAAAGATAATTTGTAATTTGTATTGGTGTCCAAAAAATAATTATTTATCTTCTTCTGGTGACAAGGCTTACCTTTAGACATAGGTGATACCATATGAAGCATGACGCTGAAAGAACCAGCGCTGTATCCAGCTATCGTGACCTGGTTCGGGTTTCCTCCAAAGGCTGCGATGTTCTTCTGAACCCAACGTAAGGCCATAACTTGATCCTTGAAGCCGTTATTCCCTGGGGCAAGTTCATCGCCAGTTGCGAGGAAACCTGAC
This sequence comes from Dendrolimus houi, assembly GCA_039645545.1. Classification (NCBI taxonomy): domain Eukaryota; kingdom Metazoa; phylum Arthropoda; class Insecta; order Lepidoptera; family Lasiocampidae; genus Dendrolimus; species Dendrolimus houi. The sequence continues at coordinate 12,692,416 of CM077141.1, read as the reverse complement.
GGAGAAACAATATAAATAAAGTTTCTGTGGGGACTAATTCTTTTTTATTACGAAACTAGCAAACAAGCTAATAGCCCTTATGGTGGGATAGAGAAGATGAGAAAAGGGGAAAGTGAAGTTGTCATCGGAACTCTCGCTTATCAACGCTATTAGCTAACTATTTCACTCCGAAATTCTGTGTTTGCGTGACTTCACACCGATCGAGATAGTTCTAAAAGCTGTAATCAACATAAAGATTTCAGAATGGCTCTACCACGTCCGTCATATTAGAATATGGAGACCCTTCATTATCTTAATAGGGTACTGTAGTCATTTACGTGTATGTATTTCGATGTCTAGAAGGGTTCAGAGGAAATATGTTAAGTCAAGGCAACTTACCAAGCGTAGCCAAACGATAGTTGATAGTAACCAATACAAAATCCCGGTCTAATAAATAATCGCCTCCAGCAGTATCACTTCTACCACTAACGGAGTAGAAACCTCCTGGGTGCATATAGAATAGCACCGGCTTTGGGTTTTTGCTAAAAAGAACATAAAATATATATTTATATTTGAAGGTTTTTGAAGAGAAACTTCTTTAGAATCGTTGTGATTTGTAACTCGATGAAACGAAAAAGCGACACTAAAACAGATAAACACACAAATCAATAGGATTAAGCCTGCGAGAGTATGAGATACGAGGTATACATTGTCCAACAAAGATTAGAGAGTCAATAAGGCCGATGATTAAAAATAGATCAAATTTGGACCTGAAACTGTGAAAAATTTTAAGTGATATTTCAGAAGTTTATTTTGAATGATAATATGTTGACGGATGTAGGCTAAAGGAATTATATTTATATTAATAAAAGTTAGAGTAGAATTATCTGTGAGTATATGCTCTGATATTTCACTTCTACCGCGTGTGAACTGCACACACACAAATGTTTTTTTCATACATTGTCATGACTGTCAAATAAATAATCCAGTTTTAAGGAGCTCTCACACAGCCAACATCTGGTCAGGTGTATTCGTTGCGAATAATACTCGCAGCGATAATTCACTAGGCCCGAACCCAGCAGTGGGACATTTATGGGCAGAAATCTTTACAAGAGCGTACCCAGGGAGGGCGGAGAGGACAAATGCCCTCCTGGATTGTATGCCTACTGATGTCGATAAAAGTTATAGTAAACTTTTAAAAAAATCGCGCTGCAAGACTAGTTAAGTTGCATTCATGCAATGCGTTAAGTTTATTTATTTCACTACTTATAAAGCAGGGTCATCTGCAGGTATTTCCCTTGCACATTACATATACCTCATGCTCCGTGTAGGTGCTTCGTGTTGTGTATAACGCAAAACAAGCGGGGGGTATACGCCTTAAGAAATTTCTCAATTGCCTCCCTAAAAGCCCCCTCGGTCAAAAGCTGCGTAACGCCCATGACTCTTTACCTGTCTTGGCCACTGGTATAAACATTAAGCCTTAAGCAATCTTCGTCGATGAAGAAACTCCCAGATGCCACCGGCTGCGGACACCCTGGCCCTTCTTTAGTCGCGTCCACTTCAGTGGTATAAGTTTGAATTGGTCTTGGAGGCTGTATAGAAAAACAAATTGAAAGACTTTTGACATTCCTTCACAGAAATTGATCCTTATAAGCTAGTCTATGGGTTGGTGTAAATGTTGTGTAATCTTTGAAAGTTGCACCTGTGACTGAAACATTGAGAGGAAAAAGACTAGGGTGGTATGGACATTTTTTTTTATTGCCTGAAGCAGGCAAACAAGCAAACCGCTTACCTGATGGAAAGTGGTTACCGATGCCTATGGACGTTTGCAACACCAGGGGTGTCGCCAACGCGTTGCCGACCTCTGAGAAATTTTATAACGCCCTTTTTAAAGAACCCCATGTCATAGCGCAAAGGGAAATCCGCGGCAGGAAGTTCCCTCCAGATCATTGTTGTACGTGGAATAAATGTTCTAGAGAACTGTTGCGTAGCATTGTGATGAGGAGGGATGAAAGGCACGTGACAAAAAGAGTGTTAAACTGCAAGATTGATGGGTACAAATATAAACGTAGGCCAAAACAGAGATGGATGGATTGTGTGAAGAATGACATGATGATTTGTGGTGTCACGGAGGATGTATGTCAGAATAGAGGAGTGTGGAAGGAAGAGATATATTGTGTCGACCCCAAATAATTGGTAGAAGGTGAAAGAAAGAAGAGAGGGTTAGTGTAATAACACAGTATATTTATGTTATTTTTTCAAAACGAGCCGGTTCGATTCCTGTCTACGGTAATTGATTTTCAAAAATATAATAACACAGCTTAAGTTTTCATTAAAATTGGCGCCGAGACTCCTTTAAATATTTTTCGCCATATCTTAGTTTCAGAACTAGTCATAGAGGCCCGCTTCAAAAATTGAGCCTGTGCATATTATGTATATAGAAAAGCCTCCAAGTCAAGATAATAGACATATCAAGCTCGCCAAGCCTCCTTGGATAAGTATTGCGGGTATTCTGTACGTTCCCCTAATAAACTGGAAGGCCCAAGAAGAAGAAGAAGAAGGTTTGTGGGCTGCAGTGGCACGGGCTGGGAATTCGGATAGAGTATGCGGATTGAAAAACATACCGTATGAAGCAAACGACGACTACACCGCTGTTGTAGAAATTAAGGACAACATACTCGTACAAAAATGCAAAGGATTTGATGACAGTGATTTTGATGTATGATAAAAGTTGCATTTGGAAAAGCCTATTTACACGTGTATGCTTGAATTCTTGTTAGTGAGAGTTAAGTTAGGATAGTATGTATCCAGTTTGGATCTTCGGCCGCCGTGAGCTCCCCTAGGGAAAGGGCTCCCCACCCGCTTTATGCCATCGAGATGGGGATGCCACGTATTACGCGCGCGCCCAATTCTCCTCCCGTAGGGCGAGTTACAAACCGCCCCACACAATGGGAGCAAGAAGATACCGGGGGATAAATAATAAAATACTCTCCCGGCAGTGGAAGAGGTCCATGGGCGACCGCCTGCCAGGGCCATCGGAGAGGCTAGGCTATTTATCCGTGGCCCTGGCATTAAAGGCGAAGGACGGAATATCGAGGGGTTTTAGTAGGTATATATAACTGTGGTATGGCAATAGCATCTTTAGCTTTGGCTAGAGGTGCTAGTGCCACCTTGACCTGGTGTATCCCACACACAGGCCGCGATTTCCCCAGTTCACTGCACGGCTGATGGCCCTCAATCGGGTTTCCCCTCGTAAAAAAAGACAGTATGTATAATATGTTTGAACAGAACGCGTAAAGACCAATGAACACATGGTGCTTCAGACCTTTTGGTCACTAATCGCTAGTTTATTAAAGGCTATGAGGAATAGAGTTGTATGAATTCCACACCACTGATGGGTTGTTATTATCATCTTCTATATGTTACCTGGAATCTTAATTCCCCCACAGGTGCTTCGGCGTAACGTATTCCTCTGTAGGCCTGATATTGCCTTCCACGACGAGTCGTCATCCATGATCCTCGGATGGATCCTGACGGGGTCACTGTTACAGGGTCTTGGGATGCTATTGAAAGAAAGAAATATTTTTTAATTCAGGACTATCCCACTTAAACGTCATCATTTATCGGGTAAAAATATACTAAGTACTGATTCGAGTTTTTTTTAAATCGATGTATAGTTTTGCGTTTGACCACTGTCTCACCTGATGTTGAGTGATGACGCAGTCTAGGATGGAGCACGCTTACCTATTTAAGCTTATCAGGATAACAAACACCCCACCACAACTATAGCAACCACCAAACAAAGCAACCACCTTCGGTCAAGAGTACGTCACCTTTACAACCTTGAGTTATGTACCGGCACCAGTCAACCTTTCAAGACCAGCAGCATATTTATATCATTTTTAACCGACTTCAAAAGGATGAGGTTCTCAATTCATTTGTGTTTTTTTGTACGTTCGTTACTCGATTTCTCCGTCAATTGTAGATTTTCAAATTTTTTCTTTTACCGAAAGGGTATACTCCCGAATTGGTCCCATTGGCACTATCTTAGGACCTGATAAGTGGATTGCAGGGAAATCGAGAGCAATACTTTGAAAACTGAGTAACCGCTTAATATATCATTTTTAAAGCTACTGAAGTATTTGCGCAACTGAAAAGTGATTATTTTTTAACAAAAATAAACCGAAAATAGACTAAAAAGCAAAAAATAAGTATTTAACCGAATTCTTTCTACAACATATTGAAGGCGGTGCGATGTAAAAGTTAAAAATTACTATATTTTGCTTTGTTGTTATTATTGTTTTACTTTTTACTTAAGTGACTTTTAACTGCATTTTTGTTTTCTTTTATTTTGTTGTATAAAGTTCCAACGTTTGTTAATTCTATTTGTGTTAGTTATTTATATACAACAATATGTTTATACTTTAAACAAAAAAAAAATCCTTGAAAATACTCCATAATTTAAGATATTGTACATCATTAAATATCAAATTAACAGATATTATTATGGAATCGTTTATAAAAATTAAGTTCGTTGATTTTTTAAAGTTGATAATGGCCCATTTCTATGTAAATGAATGAAGAAATTAACCGTCTCTTTTCGGTATTACTTAAGACTAGTGGTCGCCTGGTGGTCGAAATTCGACCATAATTAATTTAAATTATAAGTTTGAACTTTATTAAAGTTGTGTTGTCAAAGACTATATATACTTCTATAATCACAGATTTCGCCAAGGCTACACTGTTAATTTGACTTTAACAGTAAACAAAAGAGTATATTTGTCTGTTAAATACATAGTAGTGCGTGTAAAGTTTTTCTTTATTGATTTAATGTATTTTTTATGGATTATTTAAACAAAATATTAGCATTCTGCACTCCTCTATATAAACTATAAGTGTGCCAAATTTCAGACTCCTCCGTCCGCGCAATTTTCGTAAAAAGGGGTACAAATTTATTGCTTCACTTGTAACGATGAAAAATGAAAATATTTATTTTAAGAAACACATGTATAACTTGGAGTCTAATTTTGGGATCTTCTTTTAAGCAAATCTTACTTGTATCAGAAGATCCCACTCTTCCATTACCTAAACATTACATTGTATTGTATTTAATTAAGAATATCATGTACTTAATGTTCATTAAGTACAAATCATAATAATCATAACAAAAATATTAAACTACATTATTGTTATATAAGACGTTGTCTTGCCTTGATAAATAAAAATCTAGTACCCGATTCCAGTGCCTCCTATCGGTTCCAATTGTGAATTTAAACCATCCGGAGATCCACTCAAACACACAAAGAAAATCATCAAAATAGGTCCAGATTAGGAAGATCCTCGAACCCGATATAAGCGCCACTAACCGGTTCCAATTGTGAATATAAACCATTTCGAGATCCACTCAAACACACAAAGAAAATCATCAAAATAGGTCCAGGAGATTAGGAAGATCCTCGAACCCGATATAAGCGCCACTAACCGGTTCCAATTGTGAATGTAAACCATTTCGAGATCCACTCAAACACACACAAAAAATTCATTATAATCGGTAAAATCTTTCTCAGGTTGGTATGCGCGTTCATACATTTCTACGATTCATTTTCAGTTATACAGAAGACTAGAGTTTACCCCGCCACTGCGCCGCTGGTCAAACTCTAGTGCGTACCTCTTGTTTAAAGTGCAGGCGTTAGTACAGGTTACATTGTACTATATTTTTATGTTGGTTGCTATTTACCCTCGGAAGACTTACTTCATTTTATATCGCCAACCATCCCATCTCCCGGGATGAAAAGTATCTATGTCCATTTTTAATATTTAGGCAGACAGATCGAGATACTATCGCATTTTGTATAGATTATGATTTTTTATATGTGTAATCATGAGGAATGATTGGTCTCCCATACAAACTTTCATCCCCTATTTGGACCCGTTCTAGTTTTATTTATCTACCCGCGTCTATCTATCTGTATATTACATAAACTACACAAATGACCAAAATGTCGAAAATATTCAAAATAACCAAAATGTCCAAAATGACAAAGATGGCAAAATGACAAAAATGGAAAATGAACAAAATGACCAAAATAACCAAAATGTCCAAACTGTCAAAAATTACCAAAATATTCAATAAGTCCAAAATGAACAAAATGTCCAAAAGGATTAAAGTGACCAAAATAACAAAAATGACGAAAATGCCAAATCACAAAAAACCAAAACTTATCCCACTTTCTGGGATAACCTTTACATATATCTATCCCATTATCCGGGATGAAAAGTATACCTTGTCCATACTCGGTATTAAAATTACATATATACCGAATTTCAGCCAAATCAGTCCAATAGTTTTTCCATAAAAGCATAACAAACAGAGAGACAAATATATTTTATCCCGGAAACTATCCCATTTTCGGGATAAAAGTATCCTATGTTTATTCTCGGCAGTGGAAAATATATATTTACTGAGTCTCACCTAAATCAATCTCGTAGTTTTTCCGTGAAAATGGAACAGACGGTCAGACAGACAGACTTACTTTCGCATTTATAATATTAATAAGGATTAAATAGATAAATAGATTAGCCGACATAGGGCTTAGTTTCTACGGAACCCTGAAATTGTAAACGAATCTGACAAACCTGTATTTTGAGCATGTCGTTCATGGTGATGATGGTTTTGTCTTTTTGCATCACTCCCACAGAACACGCATATAAAGACGAACAACAAACAAAAAGTTCCACGAGACATTTTCCTGCCGCCCACAAGCTCAGACTGGCTGTTATTATGGTTTACAATTGTTTTTATACACTTTATGTGTCATGATAGCATGCTTACTATCTTTAAGAGTCGGCAGACGTAGAGTTACGATTAGTCAAATAGAATCATTAGTGCTGGGGCTTCATCTGCGTCAGTGTTAAACATTTACAATTTTTTTATTTCGCCATCTCCATTATAGGGTAAAATGGAGATTATTGTTTTATCTTTTATCTTTCTTCTTTTTTGTTTCTTATTTCTATTACCCTATTAATCTATTTTACCTAAACGAACTACACATATTTCCTCTTCTAGTGGTCGCCCGTGGTCGAAACTCGACCATAATAATTAATGTCAAAGATTATACTTCTATAATCACAGATTTCGCCAAATCTACATTTTAATTTGACTTGAACAATAAACAAAAGAGTATATATGCGTGTGTGTGTCAAATACGTAGTGTGTGTAATGTTTTTTTTAATGATTATTTTTCGTCGCTTCTTCTCTGTATAAACTATAAGTGTGCGAAATTCATACTCCTCCTTTCGCGCAATATTAGTAAAAAGGGGTACAAAGTTTTTGCTTGACGTATTAATATATTTATTACTATTTATTTACACATTTCCTATTTGTTACTAGTCTAAGGATACCTATATTTTATTTACTACTATTTTAAACGCTCTTTTTTATATCGAGTTAGAGTAAGTTTGTAGGCTTCTTTAAGACCCTTAAAGAAGACTTTAAACTTACTGTAACTCAAATTGAATTGAAGTGTGTTTCGCGCAGATGTGGCGATGGGCTTAATGCGTCATCTCAGAAGCGAAATTTTCAATGACGTTAAATATTATAAGATAACGTATGTAAATTACACTAGTATGGTTATGCGGTAGTGACGTTATTTTTAACGCTTTAAATGAAGATGAAACCCCAGCATTATATTTCCTACTAGCTGTTGCCCGCGATTTCGCCTGCGTAGATTTTTTTACGGAAATCTAATTTTAAAAGTAGCCTAAGTAATTCCTTATAACATCAGCTATCTGCCAGTAAAAGTCCTGTCAAAATCGATCCAGCCGTTTCAGAGATTAGCGGGAACAAACAGACAGAAAAAAATCAAAAATGGGTTTTTTGACATAAGTACCGTACATACTTTCAAATGCATTTAGTAAAAAGCTGTTATTTTGACATTACAAACAGACACTTCATTTTTATTTATTTGTATAGACTGTCATGAGCCAGCGAATTTTTTTGTTAATTTTAGGTCGCTATTTAACAGCTTAGGTCATTAACGACCACGATTATATAGTAATTATACACAGTAGGTTATCGTCCTACTGTCTAAATACGGAAAGATGGATGGCAAAACCAAAATTTAGTTTGAACTAGTTTATACATAACAACTAACATTTTCAGAAATTGTAAGGTTTGCATGCATCCTTCTTCGTTTAGACAGTCTTTTAAATTATTAGGCACATTACATAATAATTTTTCATTGTTAAATACTGAACAATCAACTAATAGGTGTGAAACGGTAAGCTCCAGTCCACATTTGCATTTATTTCTGTTATTTTTTGTGATGACTTGGATGTGTGTCATATTGGTGTGTCCAATACGTAATCTAGTGATAATTACTTGGTCTTTTCTGCAACTAAAAGAGGTAAGAGATTTTTCAAAAATGGATTTTCTAATTTTAAACAACAAAGATGAATTATCTGTCTTCCAATAATTGTCCCAATTTATTTTTTAATCTTACATTTGAAATATTTTTGTAATTCGTTAGCGTCGTTGCCCTAACGAAAAAGTGTTTAGTCAGTTGCAATGGCAGCGCCAAAAAAACACGACACAAAATATTTTAGGGAGTAAAACAATCTTAATTGTTAAAAGAAGGTTTCCTAATGGACTTTTAAATCTTTTTTGTTTTTTGAAGTTAAACTTCTTTAGAATCGTTGTGATTTGAACCTTGATGAAAAGAAAAAGCGACACTAAAAAGAGATAAACACAAACATATAGGACTAAGTCCGCGAGAGAATGAGACGTAATACATTATATTTAATCATCAAAACACTATGCACCTACAGATGGGGTTGGAGATGTTTTGAAGTTTTACGTTAATACTTCCAATTTCGTGTTTTAAAGTTTAAATATATTATAACGATATAATACATGAAATCTGACATCACGTAAACACTGTACACACACATAAATTCTTATTATTGTAAAAAGTTCCAAAGTCTGTTAATTATATTTCTATTAGTTACTTATATACAACAATATTTTATAATTTAAACACTTTTTCTTTGAAAATACTGTATGATCTAATCTAAAGCGCATTATACACCATAGCCGTAGCCAGCTCAGCCCGCTGACACAACCCGGTGGCCAATATGAAAGGAATCATGTCGGCAACATGCGCCCTCGCGAGTTGCCCGCCAACATGTCGTATGCCCGCGCTCAGTCCGGGGCAACTTAAGCTGTAGTGATTCCTCATCTCGAACCGCCGACAAAGTTTTCCGACTTGCCATGAGTCGCCAACTAGCCCGCCGATAAAAAGTTGCCGACATAGGTCGGCGGGTTTGGTGTGTATTGCGCTTAAGAAACACTATTAAATAACATATAAGCAATTTTTTTTGTTGCATAAGTTTTACACGCAGGCGGCCCACCTGATGGAAAGCAGTTTTGTCGCCTATGGACATTTGTAAAACCAAAGGTACTACCAATGTGTTGCCGCTCTCTAAATAGGGACTAATGTGTTCCGGCATTAGTGACCAGGTTCCAGTCTCCTTTAAGAGAGCAGCAGCGCATTTGTAGCACCTTTGGTGTTGCAAATTTCCATAGGCGATGGTAACCGCTTTCCATCAAGTGGGCCCTCTGCCTGTCTGCTGAACTTCTGCTATAAATAAATAAAAAAAACAATGACAAACAAAAGTTAAAAACCGAGTCAGGGAATGTAAGAAGTAAAATAGAACTAATTTAGTTTTTTTTTCATATTATGTTTCTCTGTTTGTACCGACTAATCTCCGAAACGACTGGACCGATTTAAATGAAATTTTGTATGGTGGTAGCTTATATCCCTGGTCAATATATAGGATACTTTTGATCCAGAAAAGGCAAAGAGTTCCCGTGGGATAGTTAAAAAACCGCACCACGCGGACGAAGCCGCGGTCATGAGCTAGTTGTATATATATTTTTAAGTTGGTTTTATTTATAGGATAGTCTAATTTTTAATATTACAATTTATATTATTAAAAAAATACATAGCCTATTTGAATAAATAATTTGAACAACTATTAAAATCAATTAGATATTAAAAAGTAATTATAGTACTAAAAACCACACAATATACCTCGTCAGCTGTAATCTTGTTCAAAACACCATATACATAGAAAAGTTACACGTCATTTAGATTGTTAAGTTCTTCCTCATTTACGCGTGTCGCAAACAAAGTGGCGACAGATTGTAATGTTATTTTCCTGTCTGGATCACTCCAGTCCATATTACTTTGGTTCTTGCACTAGTATGATCTTACTTACAAAATATTTATATCGCAGTGAATGTTTGAAAGATTTTACGTCTTTGCCAGGTTGCAGGACATTTGCCCGTCTGATGGCCACCACCCCTGGTTTAGATTATGCCGTCATTATGTCATTAATAATCTTGCTCAATATTAGATTAGATTAACTGTATAATAGGGTACAGCATCATCCCCTAATGTCTCCTGATTGTCCAAAAAAATGTCTTTCGAAGACATTTGTTCAAGCTGAGATATTTTATCCGTGCATGAACGGAGAAAGAATACAATTTCCTGCGTTGGGGGTGGCCTGTCGTACAGCCAGGTGGTAGGGTAATTGCTCGACTGCATGGCGACCACCCCTGGTATAGATTATGCCGCCATAACAACTTTGAGTTGTGTTCCGGCATTAGTGCCCAGGTTCCAGTCTCTCTTAAGAGGGCAGCAGTGCATTTGTAGCACCTTTGGTGTTGCAAATGCCATAGGTGGTGGTAAACGCTTTATGTGTAGTTTCGATACCGAGGATGGACACAGGATACTTGTATATATATAAAATTTAACAAATAGGTGATTGCTTAGTGGATAGCACATTCGTCCCAAACTCCAAGGGCGCGGGTTCGGATCCTGGCCGGAACGCATGCACCACTTAGGCAGTTTTCTGACCTAATGTGCATATTTTTATAACAACCACGTGCTAAAGGTGAGGAGCAATCGTGATGAAAACTGTAAATCGAGATAGCCGATGAGCCAAACCCGCCAATCCGCCTTGGACAAGCAAGGCGGATATACTCTCCGTTCTCCTATAAAAATGGGCACCGAGCCCAGCAGTGAGGCGTTTATGGGCGTTTATTATTGTAAACAAATTAAGGGGAAATACCAGTTTTATGGCAAGTTTAAGAAATATAAATGTTTTGAACATTAAAACTTGATTAAGATTAATAGGCATCGTAAAACTATAATAAACACGCGCTTAATTTAAAGTATGTTAGCATGTGCTGTTTTCCTTATCGTTTTAAATGCTGTAGTAGTTATGCAGTTCTTGAACTCCGAATAAGAACAAAGAAGAAACACCACGAGAAGGTCGATTCGCGCTTACTTGAAAATATTCGCTATCTCACTCACACATCACGATCAGAGCATCGGCTTTGTAAATATTAGAAATCGGGTTTTTAATCATCTAACATTTTTTATGAATTTTGGCAAGGGTTATTATAAAAGTTTTTTTGTTATTATAATTATAATATTGTTACAAGTTGGCCCAAATACAAGGGAGGCATATCTGCCTGCCATAAAATCTGGTTCTTTTCATTAGACAATACTATTGTTATTGCACTTGTTTATGGCCATTTGCAGACATAATCCTGCAGGTGTGCAGAATTATGTTTTCTGAGAATAGGGTCGATGGTGGCGCAGGTGTGATTCGTGGAAATCATTGTTTGCACGGTCCTAAGCTGAGTATAAAGGGGTGTCCGAACGGAGAGATGGGCAGCCAAGCGACGACTACGAAACGAGTAAGACGTTTGTAGTACTCTCGATTAGCGATATAGACGATGGACTTTGCGCGTGTCGAATTGCATTGAATTGTGCGGTATGAACTGGTTGCATCCAGTTTTTATTTGTATCTGTGTTATACGTGTTTGTGCAGTTCTAATAAATTCTATAGTAGTTCCAATGGCATTTTTAATCCGAGTCTTGTAGCTCGTAACAATATTATAGCCCTTAAGTTCTCGCAATTTTTATTTATGGCATGAGTTCAGTAGATAGGCATATGACCCACCCGATGGAAAGTAGTAACCATCACCTGTGAACGTTCATATCAATATGCTGTCGCTCTCTAAAAGGAGATTGAAACCTGGAAACTAATGCCGGAACAGAACTAAAAGTTGTTATGGCGATATACTTTAGACCAGGGGTGACAGCCATCCAGGTGGGTAAATACTCTACCACATAGCTGTGGGTTATTTTGTCACCTCTCACGACAGGCCACCCGGCCACAGGAAATTGTTTTCTTTTTCTGTTTCTGCACGGAAAACGTTCGTGAGTAGTACACATAACAAAATTGACTATTGCCATTGACTCATTTGCGGATAGTCTAGCTATAAATGCTAAATTAATCAAACTCTTTGGTTTCCTGTGAAGAGAGTGCCCTGTATAGGGTGGAGTAGCGAGATGGAATACTTCTCCGTCTCAAAGGAACATCTTCCAGCGAGACTATTGTTGTTACTCGCAGGCCTAGCTAGGCCCTTGGTTATTGTTGGAAATTTGTATATATTCTTTTTATGTTTCGAGAATCGTTTGCGACCTCAATTATTGTACAGCGCCATCTATTGGCTTGTAAGTGTGCCACTACAACAATTTGCTCAACAATTATAGATATTTTTAGTTTATAAATATCCTTTTTTATTTTAAACATTCAGTTCTATTTTTTTCTTCCGTCTGTGGAGGCTTATTAATGGCTTCTGTTTATATATATATGTTCCCTAGTTTTTAAGATTACAGCTATTATGCCCCCAAATACAATAAAATAAAAAAAAACACAATACTTAAACAATATAATAATTAAAACAATAAGGTATGACCAATATTACAAACTTAAAATTAGGAACACAAATACTAGCGACATCTAGTTAACAGAATACACTAATTATCAAGATAAAACATTTGAGTTCTGGAATTTTATTCAGAGTATATTTTTTTAAAAGGGCGTGAGAGCACGTCTGTACGGTTTAGCAATAATTTTTATGGCGACCTTCTGAATAAATTTTGTGGTTAAGGTATGTACTTTTTACTTATAATATATGTCATATAGGGAATCCCCTTTTCCGATAGGTCATTTCCTTATATTTGTTATGCTTCTTGTTTGCTTCATATAGCATTTGTAGAGATTATCATGTTGTGATTTGCAATCATGTCTAGTCAATCGTCATATTATGTGTCACAAAATTACGACTCGTAATAATTTTAACTAATGTACATAATCATACCTACCTGTATATATAAAATTCTTCCGTGCGTGTGTATGTGACTGAACTCCTAAATGACTGGAACGATTTCGGTGAATTTTTTTGTGTATATTTAGATTCGAGGATGATTTAGATTCACAATTAGACCCGGTAGGAGGCGCTGCAATCGGGACATAAATTTTATTTCTTCAGGACAGTACAACATCTGTCGGGACAGCTAGTTTTTATATATAATTCTTCTGTATGTGCGTGTGATACTAAACTCTTCCTAAACAGTTGGACCGATTATAGTGTTATTTTGTGTGTGTTCAAGTGAGTCCCGGAATGGTTTATATAGGGTCACAATAGGGTCAGATATATGGTGCTGGAATCGGGTTCTAGATTTACATTTTTCAGATCAGAACAACGTCTACCGGGTCCGGTAGTATGTATATAAAATATGATTTGTCTGTTCGTAAGTCGCTGATCTCCTAAGCCGCTGGACCGATTTTGATGAAACTCCTGTATGTTCAAGTGGGTCCCGGGATGGTTTAGATTCGCAAATGGATGTGGTAGATGGCGCTGGCACCGATTTCCAGGATTTTCATGTTTGTGGCGAAGGGTGTAATGCGTTATTCATGACGCGATGTTATTTTTTAATCGTTAATGACGATATTAACAGATAACGTATGTATATACACTAATTCTATAAAATAAAACGCATTTGGCCACAATCACTATCGTTAATCCCATTCCAGGTGCGGCCGCACCTTAAGAGTCTGTAGCAGCGAGAGGTAGAGGTTAAATGATACTTCAGATGGCAGACAGTAGTATTCACTGTCGAGTGCTGATGTGAACTGAAGTGAACTAAATTCTTTTGGAAACGATAACCTTAAGAACAAATATTAACAAGTCGTACAGCTATAGTCGACGCATTTTAAACTGAGTCGACGGGCAATAAATGTCACTGATAGTAGGAATGTGCACGCAATGCAACCCGTTATCGATACTTAGCTACCTGCGCACGCGGGGTCGATGCGTCATCGTGACCTTCATTAGCATTCTGACTCCTGATTGGTCGTTAAGAGTAAGGGTTGTTGTTTTTCTATAAATATAATATTTTTTGTTATGACACTCATTACTTACTTACGCTTCGTTACGCAATACGCACAATGGAGAATTTATTTTCTAACCGTTAAGGATAGAATGCGTTGTCTGAACGGTCCGCTCGGTGTTGGTTGTAAAATAAATAAATTAGATAATTAAATACAAATAATCAATAATATAAACATATAAAATAAATACACACACACACATATATATATATATATATATATATATATATATATATATATATATACAAAAGATAAAATATTTGTTGTCTATTTAGCTGTCTTTAAAATTAATAAATATTAGCAAATTGATTGCCTAGAGTGTAAGCGAATGCACGAACTTCACTCGGGATCGTAATATACGTGCCCTGCATTCGCTTCTCTCAAAACATCAACGGCTAGCTTTCACACCCTTAAAACCTTGTTTAATTTTCTCCTTTGCACCATCGAACGTTATATCCGTTACACTAACGTTAAAACTATTTTAAGAGATCAAGCACCACCTCTGATAATTAACCCACACGGAGATGATGACACAGATTGGGAAGATACGGATGAGGATTTTTGAAGAACTAAGAAATATCCCTAGAAAAGATAAAAACGGCCCTTTTCAGGGCTACATTACGATCTATACAGTTTCTCTATGATTACGTCGAAATAAACATTTTAACTTACAAATTAAAAACTTTTATTTTCGCGAAAAATTATTCCTATTAATACTTAACATAATTTAGCATATCGATCGTACATATCCCGTAATCGATATGCACCTCTACAGTTCTTAGCCACATCACTACACCTCTCCATGAGACCTGTAAGTGCGAGCGAGACAGACAAATAAATATGATTTATGACCCGAAGCCTCAGTTCATAATGCCTCGTCTATAGTACAAATAGCACAGTATTTAAGCGGTTTAGAGCAACTATAAATATGTGCGCTTCTGTGTTGCGTTACCCAGTAGTTCGTTGTTCACTGCGATGACTAGACGTATGCAGCTCCCATAAGTCTTTGGATAGAATAGAATAAAATATACTTTCTTTTACAAAAAATGCTTAATGCCTATGGCCATATGGGTCTTATTTATACCGTTAAAAATAAGGCCGTTAATGATTAGTTCCATTAGTGTATATACATATAATGTGGTTTTCTTTTTATTCGTAAATTAAAAACTAACGGTTGCTCTGTAAAGAGGGTTTTTATTATTAAATACAATACGATACACACTGTTTTTGTATGTGAATTTATAATTACGCAACTCGCGTGAAAAGAGAAACAACATTTAAAGCTAACTAATTCACAATTTCAATTATTAATCTAATATGTTTGACAGAAAACTTTGACAAGTGTGATGTACAAGTTTCAAACCCAATTACATTGACACTTGACTTATATTATGATAATACTACTATGCGCGCCAAATTCAAATCGAATGAAGTTACACTTCATTTACATACATAAGTTATCTGTCAATGTTTAATATCATTAACAATGTCTACAATGTCAATATCTACATCTGCATGACACAGTGACTAAAACTAGCATTATCCCAGATGTAACAGGGATATCAGAACAAAACTAAACTCATGTCATTGTTCTATGCTCTAATAAATATTTCTACTACCTTTTATTTTATTATTTTATTTTATTTGGGGGGCTAACAGCTATCATTAACAATTATTAGAAATAAGCTAAATTAAGAAAAGCTACTAATAAGCCTCCACAGATAACAGTAAAAGTAAAAATAAATAAAAAATGTGGATAGGTATAAAAGCATACTGTTGCGAGCTGCAGGACTCGAATTAAAATGCCGTTTGGAATTACTATAGGATTTATTAGAACTACAAATACGTATAACATAGGTACAAATATAACTAGACACAATCAGTACAAACTGAACATTTTAATAACGCGCGCAAAATCCGTCACTATATCGCTCATCGTATGTACAGACTTATTGCTCGTGTCGTAATCGTCGCTTGACTGTTCCATCCCTCCGTTCGGGCATTATTTTATACTGCACGGTGCAATATGTCTATCTCATCGCGTGCACCCGATTTCCCGGAATCACACCTGGCCACTGCCTATCGAAACAGATTACAATACACAATAGGCGGCTTTTATAATTACAAATATTAAATACAAAGAAAACAAAAGAAGTGCAAATGCGGGCGGTAATAAAACTCGGGGTTTATGACAGGTGTTCATTCGCATTTGTTGTTGTGCTTAGTGGAATTTTGGCTAAATCGTAACAATACCATTATTTAAAAGAAAGCTCTCAGAATGGTTAATTAACAGATGCTTTTACTCCCTTACAGAATATTTTAATTCTAAAAAACAATATTAAATGAATTCATTAATTGCAGATAAATAATTATACCATAATTTATGACTTATAATGATATTTTTTGTATTATTTTTGTGATGAATAACAGAAAAACTTAATAACATGATAATAATAATATTATATAATGGCCAGGCAACATTATAAACAGCCTGTATTGCACGTTCGAACACAACATCTTCTTTAAATTATATGTATGTGACAGTTTATGCAATAAATGATTTTCTATCCTATTCTACTCCATAAGGTACTTAAACTGATAAATCCGAGTTTGAATAGAACTTGACCAACTTCGCGCTAAACAATGCTACATTATTAGTAAATAAGTCTAAGTCTATATCTTCCAACTTACTTGACTTATTAAATTCATTTGCTGTTCTGATACAGAACGAATTCCGTCTGTAAACTGTGTACGTCAATGGTGTATGTAATAATTTCTTAGGGCGAACATTAGTAGGGGGAACATACAAATGTAGTATCTCAATGAGATTTCCACAATCAATTTTAGATTGAGCTATTTTAACTAAGAAACGTAAATCAGAAATCTTTCTTCTAGTTTTAAGAGGTAAAAGGTGAAATAAAGTACAGCGTTCAACGTAACATTTCTGTGGTAATCTAAATTTAAAATTGATAAACCTAGTGAATTTCTTTTGAATATTTTCTAGTCTAGTGGAATGTATTTCATAGTTAGGATTCCTTTGACTAGCATATTCGAGGTGACTGCGGACGAAAGCACAATACACAACTTTGAGAGTTTTCATTGCCTTAAACGAGCTAGCGTTGCGAATGAGGAAACCCAAAGACGATGAAGCTTTATTGGCAATATGATCAATATGGTGATCATAAATAAGTCGATTATTTAAGTACAAACCAAGGTCACATATTAATTTTAATGACGGTACAAAGTAAAATATTAAAATTACTATATTTTGCAAATTTGTTGTTTACATTTTACTTGCACCGACTTCAAGATGTGGAAATAATATATTTTTGCTTTATAGTAACTCTTGAAATCGGCATCTTTTTTGCTAGAAATTTTTCACATTTAAGTTGCGTATATAGGTATGGTATTCAACTAAATAAAATTTATATGAGAGTATCCTTTGTACTGAATCCAATGTAAAAACAATTGTCAAAACCAGTTCAGAAACAAAAAAATGTGTGTGCAGGTCACAGGCAATAGAAGTGAAACTTCAGAGAATATACTCACAGATAGTTCTTCTATAACTTGTTATTAATATAAATATAATACCTTTAGCTATTATAATTCAGAATAAACTTCTTAAGTGTCACTTTCAATTTTTCACTGTTATAGTCTAAAAATTATTATTCTCACTTTTATTTCGATCCAAATTGGACCTATGTTCAATCATCGGTCTTATTGACTCTCTAATCTCTGCTGCACAGTGTAAAACTTGTATCTCATTCTCTCGCAGGCTTGGACCTATATGTTTGTGTTTATCTCTTTCAGTGTCGCTTTTTCGTCTCATCGAGTTTCAAATCACAACGATTCTAAAGAAGTTTCACTTCAAAAGGAAAAGGATAAAAAAACTGCATACACATTTTCTGTCTGATTTTAATTATTTTTCTTCTATATGTATCTTCGGAATTCGAAGTCCATTGGACATTGGAGTTTTAGGCTAGAAACGCACGGAGCGGTTTTCACACGCACCCGCTGCGGTTACGGACCACAACACTCGTATGAACACGAAGTACATGGAAATGTAGAGAGCAAATTTCGCGCATAAACAACCGGTCTCGTGAGCTCAGAAATGAAACAGCTCTCCCGCAACCTCGGCGGGTGCGGGTGAAAACCGCGCCGTGAGTTCCTAGCCTAAAACTTCAATGTAGCTATTGGATTTTGAATTCCGAAGATCTATGTAGCAGAAAATCAATTAAAATCAGACGTAAAATGTGTATATTTTGCGGTTTTTCAGCCATAACTTTTTTATTTCTAATAGTTTGATATAATTTTGTTGATAAGTATAATAAATGCTTCCCCAGAGACTTATCTGCTCTCTCGTCTCTTGAAATGCATGATCACTGGAATCAACAATGGCAGTAGTCTAGTCAGTCAGTCCGTAAATATTTCGGCTCTCTACAACCAATCATCCCCTCCACTCCATGGTTTTTCCGCCACCGATTCTTACCTAAAAAAATACATCTACCCTAATACGCCTTCAACTTGGACATTATGTTCTCCTACCTTCTTAGCAAAATTAAGAATACGCGATAACTATTTGTGCGAATGCGGCTTAGAAGAAGGAACAGTGGAATATATATCCTTTCACTGTCCTAAAATTACCACCCATATATGATATATTACCTTCAGAATGTGATCGTCCTGTGAATGTCAATTAGCTGTTAACTCTTGTTCATACGAAATTTGTATATATTATGTGTAAATTTCTATATATAAATAATACTAGCGGTCCGCCCCGGCTTCGCACGGGTATCTAAAAATAACTTTTTTGATGAGTTTGATTACCTACTAAGCGAATTCAAAATATTTCCCCTCCCATACGGCCCGTACCCCAGTGACGCCTACGTCGCATAAGCTTAGCTAGCCGAGTAGGGTGCGCGGCGACCACGCAACTTTTTCTTCTAATATTTACATTTTTAAACTCGTGATATCTTTGGAATGCAATGTCCGAATTGAATAATTAAAAAAGTTATATAAAGGTATTGAAGCAGTCTTAAATATGAAGTAATTTATTTTGATAAGGATGAATACCAAGATACAAATAAAGAGCCTTTTCTAGCGGCGGCATTTCAATTAAATTTTTAAAATAAAAGAACACTTATTGTGGTATAACTATAATAGTTAGACATATGCTGTTGCGACACTTTTTGTAGATAATGATGTGTTCTGCAAAGTCATAGTACATTATTTTATTCTATCATCAATAGTTTTCGCAGCGCACGCGATTTTAGGTAATTTTTTACACCTTGGGTTACATTATTGAAGTTTTAGTAAAGATCTCTAATATTTTTGAAAATATAATATAGCCTATGTCACCCGGGGATAGTGCAGCTTGCCAACAGTGAAAAAATTTTTCAAATCGGTTCAGAATTTTCGGAGCCTATTCAATGCAAACAAATAATCAAATCTTTCATCTTTATAATATCAGTATAGATTTATTTATAATGTATTTAGTTTAATACAATTGTTGTTTTGTGTTGTTCTCAGGTTATCAGAAAACGTTCTTCACCGCTTAAAGCTATTATTGTAATTTAATATGTGATCACCCTACCTACACCTGTCATTTTTACACAGTCACTCCGACTTTGGCAAAATCAACGCGTGCATAAAGCGTTGGAGCCATCGCCGACCAAAAATAGAATAGATATAATTTTGTTGTTATTGGATATCCAACGCAAAAAGAATTGACAAAGTCGGTTAAAAGTTAAATTATTTAAAAAAATACACGACGAATTGAAAACCTCCTCCTTTTTTTAAGTCGATTAAAAATAAACAGGATATCACCAAGGAAAAGTTTTATTGTGTTTTATTTTTTAAACACTGAAGCGTCTGACTACAACACTTATTGGGACGGTGGGACAGGTTTTGGTCAGGAGAAACGGCCTTGTTTTAACTACTTGTTGAGATGATATAGAGTTGTTAGTCACCCTATTTAAATATTTATTACAATGCCTGATAAAACACACTTAGAATTTTTTTATTGCACGAGTTCGGGTTACCATCGTCTATGGACATTTGTAACTGTACGGTTCAACGTATAGCGTTTTGCTGACGCTGCGGCCTACTTTGGGCTACTTTAATATTAGTATAAATAAAGCTCACAAATACTTTGTGATCGAGTTGCTATTAAGTTGCTACTGAGTCCCTACGAGTTGTTATTAGTCGTAACATACGACTTCAACTACCACTAAATTGAACCCAGAGATCAGCATCCAAGAGCTAATAGTACGAGAATAAATCCCTGAAAGCAACAAGGTGTATTTTCTTCACTCTACTCTAAGAAAACACCAACACTACACCAACTACTGGCAGTATCCACCACTACAAGCAAGAGCAAGTGTACTAATGTACAGTAACACTAAAGGTGCTACCGATGTGCTGCCACTCTCTAAAAGGAGACTGGAACCTGGCCACTAATGCCGGAACACAACTCAAGGTTCTTATGGTAACATACTCCAGACCAGCGTAGTCATCCAGACTGGTAACTCTACCACTTGGCTGTGGGGTATTTTGTTGCCTCTTAAGACAAACTGCCTGGTTGAAGGAAATTTTATTCTTCCTCCGTTCATGCACGGAATAAATATAATGATTGATTTTAAGAGTCAGTCAACTGTTTCTTTGTCTTTTTTATTTATTTATTTGAAAGTAAGATGTTAAATGTAAAAACCATAATATTGGAAATAAAACTACAAACTAATTACAGATTAAGAGATACGTTTATTGCTAGAGAGACGCATGCCCAGAAGGCTAGCTTCATTGCCACGCTTTATGGCAATGCTAATTCTATATGCAAAGTATAAACCAGTGACATTCTAGTCTTGGTGGCATCAAAGAGGGTCTTGCAAATTCTTGCATTTTGTATACATGTTTTTTTGTTTATCCTAAACATGGTACTTGCTTGCTAGCGCACTGCTAGCTGTTCAATAACACACCCACGGCATTCTTAATTAATTAAACTTCTATGGTATTTACTTAGGTAACAATTTAAAATAAACATTATTTTTACGGGAATTCAAACTTTGCTTTGAGTAGTTGTACTGCTTAAATTATTCTAATTTTATATATAGCTCAAATAATAATTTATCCAGTGACCTATATTAATGAACATTCGTATTTTAGAATAATCACCAATCAACCAAAAGCGTTAATTAAACCAGTATAATCAGTAAAATTTTAGATCTTATACCGATTTCATTGAAAATTTAGATTTTAACTCAAATGCAGAATTCTTTGTTAAAATTAATCAATACCTTGTAACTATTATTCATTTTTAACCAATATAACATATCGTAAAAAAAAATAACAGCACAACAAAACATGACCAAAAAACCTACTTAAAGTCTATTTCTTACTATTAAATTAACTAAATTTTAATTTCCAACTTTCATTATTTCATACACTTAATTGTTCTCAGATAAAAGGGTAAAGTAATTAATACAATGAGCCTACTGAATGAATGTGTTAACAGAATGATGAATATATATATATATATATATTATATATATTCTCGACACTCAGATCTCTATATAACATCCTTTCACTGGCGCGTCACCAATTTCCCGTTTTCTACGCGCAGTGAGTATAGACAGCCAGTGTTGTACCTCAAAACGTGTAGGCTGTACGCAAAGATACCATTGCCTGTTAATAATAAAAAAATAAAACTGAAACGCGAATACAGATTATGAGATAAAAACTTTTTTATTAATCAATGGATTTTTGAAAGTTAATTCATATTAAATGGTCTAGTGGCCAGTGGACTTTCTTTTGAATAATTGTGCTGTGTATTAAAAAATATTCTGGAAAGAAAATGGCTCCGCGGTTGTTTAGTTTTATGGTAAGTAATTCTTTTTGTAGTTTGTAAGTTGTTGAAAAGTATATTTCACGAAACAACTGAGATATCTAACGCAACACACATGCGCACTTCGCACGGGTGGTTTATGGCAATTTTTTTTACACCCTAGGTTACATTATTGCAGTTTTAGTAGGGATCCCAGATTTTTTCTAATAATAAATATAGCCTATGTTACTCGGGGATAATGTAATATTCTAATGGTGAAAGAATTTTTGAAATCGGCCCAGTTGTTTTTGAGTTTATTCGTTACAAATATACAAAAATACAAATCTTTTCTCTTTGTAATATGTATTACTAGCAAAAACGGGCGCGTTTCTTGTGATTGTTTTTGCAAATTATCACAATACTAGCTGTGCCCGCGACGTCGTCCGCATGGAATTTGTTTTCGAAACCCCCCGATTTTGAAACATTCTTCATTGGTGCTCCGCTCCTATTAGTCTTAGCGTGATGATATATATAGCCTTCCTGTATATATATCATCTTCCTTCCTGTAATAAATGGGCTATCTAACACTGAAAGAATTTTTCAAATCAGACCAGTAGTTCCTGAGATTAGCGCGTTCAATCAAACAAACAAACTCT
The DNA here is from genome assembly GCA_039645545.1 of Dendrolimus houi. Classification (NCBI taxonomy): domain Eukaryota; kingdom Metazoa; phylum Arthropoda; class Insecta; order Lepidoptera; family Lasiocampidae; genus Dendrolimus; species Dendrolimus houi. Next base: position 12,669,649 of record CM077141.1, on the reverse strand, counting down.
ATAGCTTTATATATTAGTATAAGATAAACCTCACAAAATGCTTGGTATCTCCGTTCCTGTGATTGCTTCGGAGCATAAAGTATATAACAACTATTATTACATTTTTTTAAAGCATTCGGCAAACAAATTATCACGCTGTATATCCAGAAGCTAAGCAAGTTTATTCTTGTGTTATGAGTAATATAACGGATCACTCTGGGTTCGATCCCAGCCACCCAGACTATAGTAAATGATGGAACGTTCATTATTTACTACGCCAGGAATCGAACCCGGAGCCTCTGCGTTCAAGACGGGCAAAGACTTAGCCTACTCAAAAACACAGGCCGCCAAAATGCAACGTTATATTAAAAATTAAAATCAGTACATCGACTACTCTTCGCATTTGGAGGCCAAAATATACAGAAGTTTTTTATTTTTATAAAAATATTCATTTTTAGAGTTCCGTAACCATTTTAGCTAAAACGGAACGTTCATGAAAGTTTTATGTCCGTATGTCCGTCTGTTCATCTGTCTATGTATGTCACAGTATTTTTTTAGAAGATTAAAACTCGGTAAATATCTTAATCTATATAACGTAACACAGTGCTATAGAGAAAATACTTTTGGTACTGCAAATGTCTATAGGCGATGGTAACCGCTTCCCATCAGGTGGGCCACTTGCCTATCTGCTGATCTCGTGCAATAAAAAAAAATACACACATACCTTATACTTATCTAAATGTACATGTTGTGTGTCGTCAAACAATACCATCCCATGCAAAGCATATTATAACTAAATAACATTATTATTCAGTTGCAAATTTGAGATAGTGTTGTTTCAAAACGTCATTAAACGAAACGATTAAAGGTAGATTACTATAGACGTAAGTTAAATTTTCTTGACAGAGAAAATGACATTTTTTTACATCAGTATACATACTTGTATCGGGCATTAGTTAGTCATATCTTACTAATGGCCCGTTCCTATATCTTACCAAGCATTCATTTGCCCTACTATCGGTTAATATTTAACTTATCCTCCGTACAACTAATGTCAAAATTCAACCGATGATAAGGCAAGCGAATGAATACTAATGTTGGAAGCGGCTATAGATCATAACGATATTTTAATGACTTTATTTAAGTCATTATAGATCTCGAGATAATTTCGTTTTTATCAAAATTGGTACGGAACCCTAAAATTATTAAAGCGGTGGTCTGTCATAAACTCTGTAGATGCCTGACGTGGCGTCCATAAGTCGTACGCTGCATCTGCTGTCATTCTCGAGTATGCCAGCGTGAAGACGTCGCGTTTTTGATGTCAAGGTAATTTGTCTAAACATACAGAGTGACTATCGGTGTAAAGTAAAATCCGTTGTTGGAAGCGGCGTCCAGCGTCTATTGTCGCTAGACATCCCTTCCAGCGTCTGTGATAGACTACGGCCTAAAGCGTTGATGCACATTTATTACCTTTTTCACAATTTCATGCTAAACACACTGTAAATATTCCTCTATACTCGTTCTACGTTCACACACACACATCAGCCCGCACGCACGTACGTAAGCAAACACACACACACATACTATTATATCTTACAATTAGTATGAAGTTATTTTTTATATGAAGTGGAGCACTGGTGATCTGTAATACAGATCTGCATTGATCTAGAGTAGGCACCAGTATCATATAACAGGTATTTATTATTTACACATTGTTGTATGAGAAACTAAATAAAGCTTCCATTCTATTCTATTTTATTATATTAATTGTGTAGTGACATATACCTAGTATTTATAAATTACATAATCTTCCATAATACATCTTAATATATCCAGTGGTTTATAAGTATAATGTCTATGACATAATGTCGGACGGAAATGTTGATTTCATGAGGCTTCCGTTATCACCAAAATATCAACGGAACTGTAAAAATATTAAAAACATCGTATAACGTGGCGTAATACATTAAACCTGTATAGAAAGTAGTGAGTAATGTTGGAGGATTGAAGTGAAATTTTCAGATTCACAAACGTACAAAACAAAAATAAAGATCGTTCCACATTTTGGTGACGCAAAACGTCGCACGCTCCGACGAGAATGGCGTTACTAAGAGAGCATTGTAAATTGTAACTATTCGGCTAATATTGCTTAGGCACGTATTCTAAATGAAAAATTGGCGAACACACGGAACTACACGAACTATTAAGGGTTCCGTAGAAGTGTTTGTTATTTTCGTCATTTTGTTACAGAACTATAACTAAAAGTAAAAGGAAAGTGTAACTAAAATAACGAAGAAAGAATACAATTCCGGGCGGCCTGTCGTAAAAAGCGACAAAACTACCCACAGACAGGTGGTAGGGTGTTTACGCGTCTGGATGGCTGGTCTAGAGTATACTGCATAACAACCTTGAGTTGTGTTCCAGCATTAGTGGCCCGGTTCCAGTCTCCCTTTAGAGAGCGGCAGCACATTCACAAAATGATTCACAAAACATAAATAGTATAAGTCCAAGAGCTGGTTATGTTTACATGAGAACCCATTGTTCTCATGTAAACATAACCAGCATAGTCTCACTCTGACGCGTCTGAAAATACGTGGATTTTAATTGTGCGTGGATTTGTGAATTATTTTTAATGAATTAAGAGAGTGTAGACAATTTGCTACTTCAAGAAACCTTTTTTGATATCTTCGGAAATCTCATTATCCCCAGAACATTTCTGTTTCCAAAGTGATTAAAGAATGAGCTTAGCTAATAATATACATGAACCCACCTATCCTAATGGGTCAAAAATTTGATTAATTACTGATCTGATGATAAGTTTTTTTATCTTATTATCTATGTAAGTTGATTACTATGTTAGTAAGATTACGTGAAGACAAATTCCAGTATAGGCCTAATCATGTTTTGGAAGATGAGGTATCATTATATAAATTATTTTATGTAATCTGTATTTGGATTTGTTGATGGCTTCAAGACATCAAGACTATTGGGCTGCCTTTTATAGAGTTTCATCTTAGCAGAGTTTAAGGTCTCTCTGAGCTCTTTACCGATTTCGATGACAGAGCTTGCACACTCTGCTCCACCTAAGTAATCATCAACATAAAAGTTGTGTATAGACGTATAGATGATAAATCATCCAGGATTCACAAAACATAAATAATATAAAGTTCAAGAGCTGCGCGAGCGAAGTGACGACACGGTTAGTAACTAATACGCTTATTTACTATTCATAATTATCTCTTTAGTCAAGTTCCGTTAGACTTTCTCGTACGTTATGTATTTAAGCGAATAATACCATAATTTTGTTTTGGACTTTCCGAGTCAGCGCAAATGGGTCGAATGAAATCACTAGCTTGGAATCTAAGAGAAATCTTTACTGTTAAGGCTTTTTTGAAGTGATAACATCTTATGGGAGGGTAAACCGCTTTGTTACGTAACGCGTTACGGCGCCAATCCGTCTGTCTGTTCCGTTTTCACGGAAAAACTACTAAACCGATTTGGCTGAAATTCAGTATATATATATTTTGTCGATGACGAGGATGAATATAGGATACTTTTTATCCCAAAAATGGGATAGTTTCCGGGATAAAAAATATTTTTCTCTTTGTTTGTTACGCTTTTACGGAAAGTCTATTATTGGACACGATTTGGCTGAAATTCGGTATGTATGTAATTTTAATAACGAGGGTGGTCAAGGGATACTTTTTATCCCGGATAATGGGATAAAGAGGTTATCCCAGAGAGTAGGAAAGGTTTTTTGTGATTTGCCATTTTGGTTATTTAGGTCAATTTGGTCATTTTGGTCAATTTAGTCACTTTGTTAATTTAGGCATTTTTGTCAATTTGGTCATTTTGATCATTTTAGTCATTGGTGACTATGGTTAGAATAGAATACAAATAAGTTAAGTTTTCTTTTGTTGTATTCGATTAAATATCTTCTTATATATAATAATCAATTGCTGTTCGTTAATCTCGCTAAAACTCGAGAACGGCTGGACTGATTTGGCTAATTTTGGTTTTGATTATTTGTGGAAGTCCAAGGAAGGTTTAAAAGGTAAATAAATATGAAAAAATATGATATTGAGGCAGCATGAAGTTTGCTGGGTCAGCTAGATAGATATAGCAAGATATATTTTTTTTGTTTAAGTTATCACTTCTGTCGTGCGTCCGGACATGCACACACATTTTTTTGTTGAAGCAGGGGGAATACCTTTCATACAATACCCTTTGTGAGGGTTAGACCTTAAGCAGCGAGATTAAGCGCCGCACGGCTTATGTGGGACTCTGGTACAGTCGTTCCCAAATACAACACTAAACCTGAACAGCGCTTGTGGTTGGAAGAATATGAGACTCAGAACGTAGTTACGCCCATGTTCATCTGCGCATCAAAGCCTGAGAATACCCCGGGAAGCAGGGTAAACTCACTTCACCTACAGAGGTTTAGTTCCATCGCATCCCCAAATGCTCGTGGACGCTTGTGGTGGAATCATGGGAGGAGATTTTGTGCATACCTGCGCCTCCGGACACCGGACTGACGTTGGTATCCGTGAGTCGCATGCACACCTCTCTCCCTTAATCGTTCTTACTGTTAAGGCTTGTAGCAACGCCAACGTCGCCAATAACGGGGATACATATGCATTGTTATATAATTGTAAATATAATAAAGTAGAATTTAAAAATTTATTTCTCTTTGATAAAGTTGTGTAAATTTTTTTCCTTTTTTGATACACATTGAAGGAGTAAAATGGCTTTATGTTAATAATTTGGAGGTGGTTTGGTGATTTCTTTTCTCAAATTTATTTTTTATATAAAAATTACGAAAAAATCGTTCGTAATACGAATCTGCGAAAGCGGCCGCTGTAGGCCCATCTGGTTTCCAAATGAAATCTATACACGTTCTTTTATTTCAAACTAGCTGACCCGGCAAACTTCGTACCGCCATATTTTCTGAATTCCTAAAAGACTTCGTTTCATGACACAAAAACAAAATACCAAAATCGGTCCAGGTGATTAAGAGGATTCTAGAACCCGATCTCAGCGTCACCTACCGGTCCTAATTGTGAATCTAAACCATCCGGGAACCCACTCAAACACACAAAAACAAAATACCAAAATCGGTCCAGGTGATTAGGAGGATTCTAGAACCCGATCTCAGCGTCACCTACCGGTTTTAATTGTGAATCTAAACCATCCGGGAACCCACTCAAACACACAAAAACAAAATCACCAAAATCGCTCCAGGTGTTAGGAGGATTCTAGAACCCTATCTCAGCGCCACCTACTGGTTTCAACTGTGAATCTAAACCATCCGGGGACCCATTCAAACATACAAAACAAATATCATTAAAATCAGTAAAGTTGTTTTCAAGTTATGCTCGTACATACATTTCTACAATTCATTTTTATATATAAGATGATATGGTTAGATTTTATTTATGATGTATTTTTGAGTCATTTAAACCTTTAAAATCTTATTTCGACACGGTCATTTTCAAAATGTCTCTCGACATCTATTTCATTCTTGTTAGGAATGCGCATGTACTATTCCTATAACCAATAAAATACCGGCCAACCAGGGACCTTCACCTACTTATAAAGTGACGGCCATACGGTCATTGCCCTGTCCGGGTCATTGAACTACTTTACGATCCTTTTTCAGTGTTGCCATATTGTAATTACTATAGAGTTATGCTGTATTTTCACGCTATGTACTGACACTGTATTCGTATAAATGGAGATATTGTAATTTTTCAAGCACAACTTCACGAATCTCTCTTTTCTTTCACCTTCTTTCAACTATTTGGGGTCGGCACAATATGTCTTTTCCTTCCACACTCCTCTATTCTGACATACATCTTCTGTCACACCAAAAATCATCATATCATCCTTCACACAGTCCATCCATCTGTTTTGTGGTCTACCTTTATATTTGTACCCATCCATCTTGTAGTTTAACATTCTTTTTGTCATGTGACTTTTATCCTTCGTCATTACATGCCCATTTACTCAGATTTTGTATTTAATAAAACTACGTTCTAACGTAAACCTGAGTAAATTATGTTCTTCCTTGATCCTATTTTTCATTCATCGGATAAAACGTATCTGTCAAAAAAATTATACCCCACTTAATACGAACGTGAAACAATTAGCTACTATTATTCATATCAGTGTCATTTTATTAGGTTGTATTTTAAAATATTAAATAACATTTATGAAATGATTAAAAAATCGGTTGTTAATAATATTGTTATTTAAATGTACACTTTTTCCTTTATCTAAAAAACAGGTGAATTGGGGCGATGGTTAATAGCATCAATATTGGAGGATTTAAATTGAAAGCTAGATATGGGACCAGGGTCGGACTGGGCCGGAAGGGCCTGGGTGGCTGACCACAAGCCTGGGGCCCGAGACTAGATGATGGTCGATAGGATACTATCGGAAAATACTGAAATACACAAATTAAGATAAACAAAATATAAAATTTAATTATCAACGATGTAATAAAGATTCTTTACTTGCGTAATGCTTTCCGTTTCATCAGAAATACGTTACGTTCGTTAATTGTTATTTATAAATGTTGCAGTACCGAATCTATCGAGGTTTTAAGAACATCTAAAAATTAAATTTCGTTTTTTTTAATATCTATGAAACAAGGTAAAATGTAATGCATTACGCTATAATGATACACTTCTAAATAAGTTGTTTCGATCAAAAGTTATTGCCGTTCAGAAAAAAATTTAAAACTAGTTTCGGGGGGTGGCTTTTTCGAATTTTTCTATTTCATTTCTCTCTAATTGTATGAACGAACTATCTGATCTAGTTTTACGTCTAGGTCGCAAGAGCTGGGACCTAGCCTGCGCGGGCCTCCTATCCTACGGTTGCCACAAGCCCCACGAGCCAGGCCTGTGGGGGGGCCACCTCGACTATATGGCCAGTCCGATGCTGCATGAGACTCATGTTCAAATAGCTTCAGTAGTTTTATTGTTTTTTAAAATGTTTATCTTTAAATTTCTCTCTTATAAAGGTTTTATAATGACACTCAAAACAGTCATCTTCAACATTACCCCTAGATATTTGCTGCATCTCTTTAACCATCAATGTACTTTTCTCGCAAGTAGATTATTTTAATTACGACAGATTTTCGGTGTTCTGATCTGGTAACACTGTCTTTATTGGTGTTATTATGATGAAACTGGTTCACAAGACCTGTATGTATGTCACAGCCATTCTTTTAAAAAAAATATTATTATTATAATAAATATGTATGTCATTGTATGTATTTATTATGTATATGAATGCTGGGAACCGGTAATGATACTATCATTACCGGTTCCCTACTAATAATAAATGTGAAAGTTTGTATGTTCTCTATTCCTGATTTCAAATATATTTTTATACCTACATATATAAATTTTTAATGTTAGTGTATACGTCATTGAACTCCTCCTAAACCTAAATCAATCTTTATGATTTTTTTGTGTATTCGAGTAGATCTCGGGATGGTTTTGGACCAGGTAGGTGACGCTGCAATAGGGTCCTAGATTTTTGGTTCTCAGGGCTGGAAAATGACTGCCGAATCTGCTAGTGTATGTATATACATGCTAGCTGCTAACCACCACTTCTAAATAGATAGCTAACACTTTATTGTACATCAATACAAAAATGAACTTGAGATTAAAACTTTATCTAATTATGCACAAAGGGCGGTCTTATCGCTAAAAAGCGATCTCTTCCAGACAACCCCAGGAATGAATTGAGATGATAACGGCTATGGTAGTATATGCAAAATATAATACTACTTACAATTTAGTATCTTATATATAAAAATCAATTGCTGTTCGTTAGTCTCGCTTAACTCGAGAACGGCTGGACTGATTTGGCTAATTTTGGTTTTTAATTAATTGTGCAAGTCCAGGGAAGGTTTAAAAGGTGAGTAAATATGAAAAAATTGATTCTGAGGCGGTACGAAGTTTGCCGGAGTCAGCTAGTTGTAATATATAAATGTTGTAAGTCGTGGTAGCGTAATAGCTAGCGCAACGCGTCCCGAACTCAAAGTGCGCGTGTTCGAATCCTGGCCGGAAAGCATGGGCCATTTAGGCAGTTTTTCTAATCTAATGTGCGTATTGTTACAGTTACCACGAGCTAACAATGGTGAAGGAAAACATTGTGATGAAACCTCCACATCGAGATAGCCGATGTGTCAGCCTGCCAAAACTGCCTTGGGCAAGCGTGGCGGGTATATTTTCCGTTCCCCAATAGTGGGAGGCCTGAGCCCAGCAGCGGGACATTTATGGACTATTATTATTATCTACTAGCGGTACAGGCAGACGTTGTCCTGTCCTGAAAAAATAAAAATCTAGAACCCGGTTCCAGCGCCAAGTATTTTGTTTAGATTGACATTTTGAAATTCGTAACATCTTTTGAATGTAATGTCCGATTTGAATAATTCAAAAACTAATCTACAGACATTGAATACACTCTTGAATTCGAAATGATTTATTTGGATAAGGATTAATACAAAGGTATGGATAACATGGTCTGATTTTAGTCGGCATTTCCATCAACTTATCAAATGTAAAGAAGTATTTATAGTGATATAACTATAATAGTTGGACATATGGTATTCAGAAGTTTTTTGTATATATTGATATGTTATTTGATATAGCAGAACATTTTTTTGTTCTATCATCAATAGTTGCCGCAGCGCATGCGATGAAAGACGTTATATGGCTAATTGTTTTAGACCTCGGGTTACATTATTGAAGTTTTAGTAGGGATCCCTACTTTGTTCTAGTAATAAATATACTTTATATTACTCAGGGATAATGTAGCATTCTAAAGGTAAAAGAGTTTTTGAAATCGGTCCAGTAGTTTTTAAGTTTATTCGTTACAAACATACCAAAATACAAATCTTTCCTCTTTATAATATTAGTGTAGTGTAGATAAATGTTATTTTATTCAATATTCTAAATGTTAGCAGTTCAACCATATAAAAGCGACTTAATCGGAAATACCCAGTGAGTTAAATAAACTAGTCGACTTCTTCTCCTTATATCCCTCTCTATATTGCACAATGCAGTAGTAAACCGAGATATCTGAATCACGGTAGTGTGGCTGTTTCTAGTTTAAAAGGCACATCTCTAGATCGGCCGATATCACATAACAGGTATTCGGTTTTGGTTCTAGTGTTTTGCAACCCAACGTTCTCTAGAGGTTGCCGCCACCTGTCCAGTTTATTTTGAAGTACCCCGTCTTCATCTACCAGAACCATATTATCCATTGAAATAATGTATACGTACAGTCGTGGTATGAAAAGGTTCGCCTGTTTTCAAATAGATTCATTTAACATTCCGCGAGCACATGTTACCTTTGCAAAAGTCACAGAACAGACTGTTCCACAGAAATTTATGTTTAACTGTTTGACAATTAAGTTTACAGTTACTTAGATCAAACTTGTTATATTTCATAAACGTAACATTTATTAAAACGTTGATGGTATTGTTTCTTGAACTCGCGCAAGCAAGTCGCCTTTAAGGTGACGAATCTTTTCATACCGCGACTGTACAAAATGCAGGGTAAGACACCCAATAACTGACTACAACTCAACATTACGTTACGCTGCACACCGTCGTTGCGCTCTGTTTCCCGTTTGCCAAGAAACAACGGAATCCTCACATCAATACGCATATATACATAGAAATACGCAAGTTGTTTATCGTGAAGAAAAATTCTTGTTTTTATGTGAATTAGTAAGCATATAGAATAACTTATAACAAAATACCGTGTAACTGTAAAAGTTGTAAGAAACATTTTGCGAATTTTTGATAAATTGACATTTATAACATTTTGACGTTTAATTGGGGTCAAAAAAGTTTAGGATACCTATCCATATAAAATTTTATCTCTGCGATCTCGGACGAAGGAAATAGGTAGACTCTCAAAGTGAAGCCAGCTAAGGGAAGCCGATTGCATCACAGTGCGTTACGAGAACTTAGTACTTATTAAATAATCGAATCAGTTGGTATGGATAAATCTCACCTTTAGAATCTAATTAAAGATATCAAGTTATTCAATTTTGTACATTATTTTTTATGTATTTAAATTCAATGACTTAAAATTTTAATTTGGGTCTCAATTTTAAGGGTGCGAAATGTGGAATAGTTTCCAGTGGATACATTACTTTTACCCACACAGATGCAAACCAAGTGTATAATATAGTCAAGGTAGCGAAGTCCGTCTGTAGGGTAACTCCATACACATCTCATTGTTTCAGTGTTTGAATTGTTACGAGGGCAACAAATCAGTCAGTGAAGCTAAGACACCATAATTCTGTCTTCGTATTGTAGTATATTGTATGAACTTACCCTATTGACGGACTTCGCCACCTTGACTATATATAAGTTTACGCACACAAGTTTGTAAAAAACCTCACTTCATTTGTCGCTTTTCTTCATGTAGGTTCCGTCTATACTTTTATTCATCTCATGGTGCGATTTACAAATTCAAGCTAAGCAGTAAAATGTATCTAATAATACAGAGGCCTGGATCTCACGTTACTTCTGGCATAATAAATTCATTGGATTGGGATAACTTCCAAAACTTAATCTGAAAACTCTAGTCATAACGTAAGTTACTGTTACGCAACTGTTCGCAGATATGTCTAGTATGAAATAATAATTAAACTTTTCTTTAGCTCTCCGTAGCCATTTGACAAAAAAAAATGTGTGTGCGCATAAACACGGCAGAAGTGAAACTTCCGAAGAATGAAATAAATATACAGTATCAGGAGTATTGGGATAATTATAAGGTTTATTATTTTTGTAATATTTTTACAAAGCTCAGAAATTATTTTATATTTTAATGCAAAATATTACATTTCATATTATTACATGTTTAAGAACTAATAACACATATTATTCAGATTCCATGTTTTCACTTTGAGCAAATTATACGGGAGGCTTATGATAACTAAAATAGGAAACAAATGCTCTACTTTCAATTTGATTCATGATCTTCAAAATATTTCCAACTCTATCTTTATGAGCTTAGCGTTTAAATTATTATGAAATTCACGGCGTCGCGTTTTTCCTTCCCATCGAAAGACTTTACTACCGTGTCTAAAAGTTTCACTTCAAAAAAGGAAACGTTTAGTGTTCGTGAAGATTACTGTAGATGGCATCGCATCCGCGCCGCCGGTACGCCACCACGCTGCTAATGTATTTACTATAATAATATACATCATAAAGGGTGAATTTTTCAAGTGGGCCTTCAGAGCCAAATCCTAAACTATGCTAAATAGACAAAAACAATCGAAGGAGACTCGAGTCCGATTTTAAGGAAAGCGATTTTAAGGTGGTATCATTAGGTTCCTGAAAAATCAACTAACCTTTATCAGGACTCGCATTGGCTGATTTTGAAAAAATAAACACATTCTGTATTATTATATTAAATCATAGTGTAGCTTGTAATGATCAATTTCTGTGAAAGAATGTTAAACGACAAACCTAGGGAAGAGATGTTTTTGAACAAAATGTTCTACTTTTCCACATAAATTGAACCTCCAAGCGTTAGGTGCCTCTTACGACAGGCCTGGCGACAAAATAACCCACAGCCAGGTGGTAGGGTATTGGCCCGATTAGATGGCTACCACCCCAGACGTAGAGTATGCCGCCATAACAACTTTGAGTTCTGGTGGCGGCATTAGTGGCCCGTTTCCAGTCTCCCTTTAGAGAGCAGCAGCGCATTTGAAATAGCTTTGGTGTTTGTTGCAAGTGTCCATAGGCGATGGTAACCGATTTCCAGCAGGTGGGATGTCTGCCTGTCTGCTGAACTAGTGCAATACAAAAAAAAAGTATTACGGCATCATATTACATAAAACACAAGGGAACATGTTGCGACATAAACTTGTTCATTTCTCTAATCTGCATCTTGAACATCAACAATAGATATTATGTAAGATAATGAACTATAATGAGGAGTTTGTGGTGAAATAATTATAATAACAACACACATAGTTAATTATCTGTGACAGTTGTGTCAACGTTCAATTTGCTGGTTTACAAAGGAGGCTGTGTGACCCCATAGAGGGCCATGATAGAGGCTAAGACGGTATAGACCGTTATATTTTAAAAAATTGTGTGTGTATGTGTGCAGTTCAAACGAGTAGAAGTAGGACTACAGAGAATATACTCATAGATAATTCTTCTCTAACTTTTATTAATATAAATATAATTCCTTTAGCCTACATCAACATATTATAATTCAAAAAATTCAACCTAAATTACACTTTAAATCAGTATTTGCATAAAGTTCAAAATTCAATGCACTGCTACGCACAATTTCTTTTGATTTACATATAAAAGAATATCTGCCTTAAATATATTGAGATAGAGCTAAAATTCATTAGGAATCTTTTAAATTTTATTTAAATTGAAAATTAATACTAACGGGTAAAGAGAAATGTGTTTTATTTTGAATTAAATAAGGTTGAATATTATGTGTTTACCTCTTTTAGTGTCACTTTTCATTTCATCGAGAAATCACAACGATTCTAAAGAAATTTCACTTCAAAAATTAAAACGTAAAAATAATTAAAATGAACAAGTTGGGGCGGTAGGCTAAATAAAAATTTAACAATACTCATTGATATTTGAAACGTTTGTGTTCCGTGATCAAGGCTACTAAAAAGAGGCTGAAACTTCGGAATAATAAAAATCAAATAAAATACCGCACTTACAACCCATCTCGGAACCAACTTTTTGAACACACTCAAAAATTTTTTTCACCTAAATCCTGGAACCCGATTGCAGCGCCATTTACCTGGTTCAATTGTGAATCTAAACCATCCCGAGACCCACTCAAAAACAGAAAAAATTTCGTCAAAATCGCTTGAATCGTTTAGCAAGAGTTCAGTGATATACACACGAACAGAAGAATTTTTTTATACAGTCTACTCTCGATAATTTGACACTCGTTAATTTGAATCTCTCGATAATTTGAAATTATTTTCCGGTCCCTTGAAAAATACGCGATAAATTGAATAAAATCAATGTTAATTGGTCCCTTCGGTAGTTTGAAGTTGAAGGTATATTATCTTGCTCGCAAACATGCGATAATTTGAAGTCCGGGCTTTCCTACTCTCTATAATTTGAAGCGTTTATCATGCACATACCTATCGTTTGTTTACATACATGTATATACCTGTCAATTGTTTACATGAATGAGATATGAGTAAGTTCGCATTCCAGTCTTCTTTCTAACGTTAATGAGTCATGTTAATGTTTGATTTGTGCTATTAAAATGAATCCAAGAAAGAACAAATGTTTTTCCATAAGTTCCCTAAGTAAGCGCTTGTTATTTTGAACTCTTGACAATTTGAAATTTATCTCTGGTCCTTGAGTTTCAAATTATCGAGAGTCGACTGTATAAAGATTTTTGGGCCTCAAGCCCTCGCGGGCGTCCTCAGAACACCATACTAAAATTTCATCACAATCTAATCAATGATTTAGGAGCTCATTCAGTCAAACGTACAAACATTTATTTTTATTTATAAGATTACAAACAATAACATAGTCGTGAACAACGCGTAGTAAATCACATATTCAAGCTTTTAAAAAAATAAAACTAAAATAAATTTAATTTATTCTATTATGTAAGGCGCAATGAATATTATTTAAAAAATAATAAAATATTATACTTCCTTGTAGATCATCTACGTCATTTAAAACAGAATTTACATTTATTTTAAAATATGCAAAACGTTTTAAACTTATTTTTAAAACAAAAACTTAACTAACAGTGTTTAATCTCATAAAAATACTTTCTTTCATAAATTTCGTTGTTTCGTGGAAATATGAAACGCCTCGTTAGATTAATGGGTTAGTAAGGTGTTAGAAATTAAACAAAAAATACAATAATGGATGGTAAATGTAGGACTATAAAAAATATAGTGACATATTGTAATTCAGCAACAGTTAAAAATACAGTTGAGTCAGTGAGAGTTATATGTTTGTGCCGTTTGCTGTTGAAACGCTTGGCCCGGGGGTCCGGAGGCCATGAGCCTCTACAAAGATATTTTAAAACGGCTTATTGACTCTTCGGGAGATCAGAGGGCTGGTGCTTACCTCTGACAATGGATCAGTATCGCGATTCAGCGAGGAAACGTAGCCAGTCTTCGATGACCTAGGCTCAGTATTCTACTTATAGTCTTAAGGGATTATAGGTAGAATACAATATAAGTTAAGTCTCCTTCACTGTAATATATTATTGTTAGATTACGTCAGATTATATAATACTAGAGTTTACCCCGCGGTTGCGCCGCGGGTCAACCTCTAGTGCGTGCGTCTTGTTTAACGAGGTTACAACACAGGTTACATATTATTAAATTCTTATGTTACTACTATTAGCCCTGGAAGATTCACTTCATTTTATATCGTAAACTACCCCATCTCCCGGACGAAAAGTATCTATGCCAATTTTCGGTATTAAAACTAAATATGTACACCAAATAGATCACATCGACCACACCGACCACATCAACCACACCGACCACACCGACCACACCGACCACACCGACCACATCGACCACATCGACCACGTCGACCACGTCGACCACATCGATCATATCGACCACATCGACCACACCGATCAAATCGGCCAAATCGACTAACCCCCGGTTTCTATATTTTACCGACAGTTGTCTGTAATAGTAACTGATTGATTTTGAAGCTACCAATAACCGATGGTTGAGAGGGCTATACGAGAGTTTCACAAGCTAATTGACAGTTAGAAATTCTGTCGGTTATCAGTAACTAATTCCCTCCCAAGCGTTTTGCTAACGCAACGTAGTTGTGGTCGTAGTACACGCAACTTAATTCAATGAGTTGCAGTATAAGTACAAAATAAATACATTTTCAAAAGAAGAGATCTTTTGGAATATACGATTGTCATTAAAAATCAAGATTTCAATCAATCTGCTTTAAAAATACTTACAGTTACAGAGCCGTTTTATATGAATGTTGCATGAACAAAACGCAGTAATGTAAACAACATATAAACTTTTAAATAATTATTGTTCCAATGCTATAGGATGTGTTGCAAGAAAAAGAGTGTTGTCACAAGAAACAGTGTTGTCACTTCAGAAATTATTCGCTAGTTATAGGAATTTGTGGATTTAGATTGTATTTTTTTTTTAATAAGTTAAGGCTAAAACAACGATTTTCATGGCACCAGAGTCAAATAACGGAAACTTTGTGGGAACCTTGTCCGATTTTTTGTTTTCATTCAATTGTTTTAGGCAACATTTTGTAATGCGACCGTTTCACATAAATGTAGCGATGGATTTAAAGTGTTATTTGAAGCGATGTTGTAATTTATTGTTAATGATTGTAAAAGTATGCTATGTTCATCCTCCGCATCAAATATATATATATATATAGTTTCAACTAAATCGGTCTAGTAGTTTTTTCGTGAAAAGTTAACAGACAGACAGTCAGACAGACAAAGTTACTTTCGCATTTATAATATTGATAGAGATGAATAGTAAAGCAATACTTAAATTCGAATTAGAACTGTTAAAGATAGAAACAGAAAAAGTGAATTTGAAAGATATAAATAAATAAGAATTAAATCCAAATCAAAAGAACTAAAAAAATGGGTTTAATTTAATTTAAAATCACGTATTAATAACGACAAAAAAACCGGCAACACAAAAAACACCGGCAACCGGCCGAAATCGGGTGGTATAAAATTCCTATGAATAGTAGTTTTGACAACCAGCGGTTATAACCGCTGGTTGTCTTTTTGTATGGAAACGAGAGATAAAGTGTTTCTATATTATAATATAGAAACACTTTATCTCTCGTTTCCATACAAAAAGTCTACCGATCGGTTAGAAAATCCCTCCCATCGGTAGTTGGTACTTTCATGAGTAACTAGCTACGGACAGTTCATTATAGGAACATCAGTAGAGTTACCAGGCGTTAATATTCTAACCGTCGGTATCAAAAACAATCATAAATCGACTACATTGACCACACTGACCACATCTACCACATCGCCACATCAACCAAATTAACCAAAATGTCGAAAATGGCAAATCACAAAATAAAAACCTATCCTACTTTCTGGGGATAATCTTTACATAAATCAATCCCCAAACTTATCCCATTATCCGGGATAAAAAGTATTACATGTCTACACTTAAAGTTACATGTATACCGAATGTCAGCCAAATCGGTCCAATAGTTTTTCCGTAAAAGTCTATCAAACAGAGAGACAAATATTTTTTATACTGTACTGTGTATATGTGTGCTGTTCAATACAAACAGTAAGTAAACCTCCAATAATTTTGTTTTAGTAAAAAACAATTGAAAAACGAGTTCAAAAATACTTTACAGTTATTTTGAACTCACTAACGTTAGAAATCTTCATCTGAGCTACAGTTTTGCCATCTATTACTGCATTTCACGAGTCCTAACACTTTCTTCTACTTCTAAGACATGTCCGGACTCGAAGAGTTTTTGGCCTTTTCATATATCCTGGCTAAGGTGACGGTCATTATTAATCGGCCGGTATCCGTATTTTATAATTTTAATCACAATTCAAACGATTTAAATATAGTGTAAACATTAACGGCAAAACGATGACAGGTCTTAAAAGTTTTCTTAACTACACTGTGACTCTCGTGTGCTGCCATCTATTATTCGGGTAGGTTTCCTATTAGGTAGGTACTTTAAACATGTTGATTTCACTCGTGTATGTTCTTCCTAAGAATAAACCTGTTTTTTCTTCTTTCAAATGTGATAGTAGGGTGAACGCGGCAATTTCGGTTATTACTTTTTTTCTTTTAAGTTGCAACAGCTGATTATTTTCGGAGGTCACGTATTGGGAACGTATAAGACGGCATTGATGAAAGTTTCTTGAGTTGAGAACCATTATTATAAGATTGGAAGTAATTTTATTGTTTATATTTTAATAACAAAATTGATGTTTTGAGCTAACTAACTTCGGCGACAGTGAAACCTGCAATTACGTTTAATTTTCAAGCTCTTTTAGGCTTCGTATATTTGAAGGTAAAGTATTCGTGTCAGGGTGTATATTATTTATCAAGTAAGTGTTCCTTATTTGTTATTCTTGATAATACTCGATATCTTAAAAAGTATTCAACTGATTTTTTAAAAATAAATTTTCTGTGAAAAGATGTTTTTAAATTTTAATCGCCATGTTTTTTTATCATAAGCTTTTCACTTCACAGTTTAAAGAATAGATGTAGGATGGTGGTTTAATATTAAAATAAATTGAAAAGACAATTATAAGAACCTTGTTAATTAGCATTTTTAAAAGCTCTCTAGCGATACTCCGCACACATATTATGTTTATCCGTATAGACTTTATCTATATAGATAAATAAAATTTAAGTGTAAGTTAATAATGTCAAAATAACAGCTTTTTATTAAATGCATGTGAAAGTATATACGGTACTTGTATCGAATAACAAATTTTTAAAATTTTGTCTGTCTGTCTGGATATACCGGCTAATCTCTAAAACGGCTAAACTGATTTGGACGGGATTTTCGCCGGCAGTTAGCTGATATTATAAGGAGTAACTTAGACTAAATGAAAAAAATTGAGAAAGTAGGTAACACTTCCCTATTTCACGAATATTTAAATTATACATTAAATATAGCTCTACTTTAGATATATTTGATACTTCGCCGAATATTGCACAATATGCTTTCATCTGAGATCTTAAATATGCACTAATTTCTTTGTATTATGTTAAAAATTTATAAACAGCATTATGGTGCTAGTGCATACAACCTTTAATCTAAACTTTAATAAATCTGTAAATGGTTCGAGATTGTACAATGCGTTTAAGCTGCGAAAAAAATCAGGGAGGCTTATTCGGACCAGCAGATTCCGAAAATACAATTTTTAGAAATTTTGTTTGTCTGTTAGAGCATCATGTGAAGACTTAAAACGCTTAAAGATTAGGATACTTTTATCTCGATAAATGGCGTCTTTTCTGTGGAGTAGACGAAAATAGCGACAAAGATGCCGCTGTGATCGCATCTTCTTTGGAAACTACTAAACGTATATGAATGAAATTTGAGATAGTGCTGGTTTATAACCCGAATAATAACTTAGGATACACTTTGTTAATTATAAATGATGTCGTTTCCTTAGAATGGACGGATTAGCAATATAGATGGCGCTGTAATCGCGGTTTTCAATTCACTAACAAATACCTACGTTGTCATAAACTACATATGATTCATTGTATTACTTCAAATTAGGTTGGCTTCGACTCACCTCTACGTTTTGTTGGGCAGTTGTCTAGATTGTAGTTTCTTTGTTATTATTAGATGTAATTATGTTATATATACACAAAAACCGCAATGATTTCTTCATGTAAGTAAAACAAAGCTACTGCTGTGAGTTAGAAATGCGGCGTAGCCGCAAGGCTAGTTCTAGCTGAGTAATAAATGTATGTTTGTGTATTTATATGAATGTATATGTGTATGTATATTGTATATCTAATATACAAACACATATAGATAAGTATTTAGTAGTTTAAATATGCTAAGTACTACAAGATATTAAGATGTTTTAGATGTAATAGATTTTAATTCAGACCACGGAAAAGTCTTGCACAGCGGACATTAACGAATTGTCTTGCTTTGACATCGTGAACAGTACATTATTTCACTTTGGTGGAGGTTGCTGCTAAAGCGTAAAACCTCCGTGTCACAAATATTATTTCTTTGTCCTTGTTATTTTCAAACTAAGCTGATTGTTTGTAATAGGTTACATACTATTTTTAGTATCTAACCTTTAAATTGTTTCTTTTAATTTTATGGTGAAGTATGTGTAAACGAACCAAATTAATTAAACAAATACGGCGTGATAGATGAACGGACAGATATAACTATTTTATAAATATTCCGTTTTTGCCAAAATGACTACGGAACCTTAAAAATAAATAGTCAATATTAAAGATTAACAGTTCTTTATTTGGTCATGAGTACGGCAGTTAAAGTATGATTTATTGTACTTTTTCTTTTATAAAAGGTTAATGTACCTTTAATTCACTTAAATGACTACGAACTGTGAAATTGAGTTCATAATAGTTTGGATCCGACTTGTAAACAATTTTATCAAAGTAGCGTATCATTTTATGCTCTTAAACGGTTGAAAAGAAAACAGGTGTCATGTCGACTGACTTGTGACGAACAAATTATGGGTTTATATCGCGAATGTGTAACTGTCAAGTAGTGCATGCTCTAAATACTAAGTTGTTTATAGTATATAAATTATACAATAAACGCAACACACTAGAATAATAATAAGAGATAATAGCAATACATAACCAAATACTAACAGTTCCTAGGTGAAAAATTGTTATATAAACACCCCAAAACAAAATCTATAACCCTTTATATAATTAATAAATATAACAAAATTAGGATTAATATTAATAATTAAAATTGCTTTCTATTAAATTAGCCAGTGTATGAACCTAAAGTCTATTGAGTCTTTTACTAAAAATACCTACTAAAGTTGATTACCTGGAATCTTAAAAAATGAAAAAATGGGTAACTATATTCTTTAATACATAATAGATTGAGCCTGCATACTGCATTTAGTTAAGTTGCTAAATGTCGAGTTTTTCATCATTTGTACAGACTTTTTCTACTTAAGTAATTTAAAAACTTTCGATGAAATAGGTTAATTAACTACTTAACTAATGCTTTAGCGTTATATAATAAAGAAGTAAAACTTGGTAATATATAATGGAAATGAATTTTGCGTATACGTTGTCAAGGATACAGAAATGAACATACATAGATTAATTTTTATCCAGAATAAAGTACTGTTGCTGAGGGATAAAAAAATTACCTTAAATATATACAAAAAAGTAAAGATATTTTGTAATATATGTATGTATTATTCTATACATATAATCATTTAAATTTACCAGTGATATCTCATTTTTTGCTCTACTTAAATCGCTAGATTAAATAACAATTTCTTTCAAGTTAGGTTGTCTGGAACAGATCGCTTTTAGTTAAAAAATATTGTAATTATGCAATTTTGTATTTGTTTATTTTGGTGAATAATAAAGTATTCTTATCTAATGCTGAAAATAGACGGTTCATTTCCATGTTTCAGGTTAAAATAAACGAACTTAATTGTTAAAAAAGGTTACATATGTGACTGTTAATTGATTGCGCGGGCAAAATTGCTAGTTCTCAGATAAATTAGTCGAATTATGGAATTGTAAATATGTTCACGTTAAGTCAGTAGTGCGCGTAGTATGGCAGGCACGTGCCCGCGGTATGCGGGTCAACGGCGCACAGCCAATAACGGTTCCCGCGGACGCGTCGCCAACACGACGGCCAAATGGAGCTACTACCCTAATTACATACTCGACGCCATCTGTTATCTGATAGACTACATTTCATTCTTTTATAAACAAATATTCAGGACAATAACCTATTGAAACCAAGCTAAAATAAAACTAAGTAACAAGTTTATTAAGGATTCCGTATGTGTGTTCTTTTTTCGTCATGGTGTGGCGAGATTTTCGCCGCACTAGTTGCTAGGGTTGCCACCTTTTTTTGAAGAAAATATAGTATTTTCGGGCAAGTTAGGGGAAAATAGTACACATATTTTTCACTAATTATTTCATGTGTATTTTATTTTCATGTGTATTGATTTAACTAGCAAATACCAGATTATTTTACTATAATACAAAGTACAATTGGATAAAATATAGTAAGATAAGTAGTGTTACGAGTTGCAAGACTCGAATTAAAATGCCGTTAGAATTACTATACAATTTATTAGAACTATACAAACACGTATAACACAGTTACAAATATAACTGAACACAATCAGTCCAAACGTAATGCACGATTGAAGAACACGCGCAATGTCCCTCACTAAATAGATTATCGAATGTACACAGGTCTTGCCTGTGTACATTCGACATACATGGCTGGTTATCGCTCGACTGCCTCACCCCTCCGTTGGGGCATTGCTTTATACTGTACAAGTCCAATATGTCTGCTCGACCGCGTGGACTGAATTTTCCAAGAATCACACCTGGCTAATGACAACCATAAAAATTATAATACACAATGGGCTGGTTTTCCGACCACAAATTTTAAACACAAAGTAAACATAAGAAGACAGCCATAAAAGAGCTTCAATGTTATTAGCTCAAACGTCGGCGGGTAATAAATGTACTTTGTTTACAAATATGCAGGTGGCCCAAATTGTAACACTATCTCCCTCTTAGTTATGCTCGTCCCGAGCATCGTTGCTTCCTTGGTAGTGGGTGAGCCGATATACATGTACAATTTTCGGTTTTCCTCTTATTCCTTGTTTTCTCCGATATGTGAGGTCGTTGATCCTCGTTATGACTTTGTAAGGTCCTTCCCACCGAGCTTGAAGTTTCGGGCTTTTCCCTTTTCTTCTAAGTGAGTTATGAAGCCATAATAGGTTGACTTCGTCGAAGCCATTGCTCTTGGCACTTCGATCGTAACGGGTTTTCATCTTTTCCCCCGTTTTCAAACTGTTCTCAAGAACTATCGAGTGTACGTTGTTCAACTTATCTTGAATATCGCTCACATAATCTGTTACTGGTGTTGGGGTATCTGGCGGTGTCCCGGTTATAGCGTCAATCGGAAGGCTCATCTCTCTTTCAAAGTTAACTTAAGCTGCAGTAGCCCCAGTACTTTCGCGTTCGGCCGATCGATACGACAGTATTGGTCCTAGTCCCTCTGATGGGCACCGACTACCTTAGCCAGGTGATTTTCCAGAGTCTGGTTGAACCTCTCAACCATTCCATCTCATTGTGGATGCATTGGAGTCGTCCTAGTCTTGTTCATTCCTAGAAGCTTGCAAAGTTCTTTAAATAAGGTAGATTCGAAGTTCCGCCCTTGGTCCGAATGGATTTCTAACGGGACACCGTATCGACAGATCACCTCTTAAACTAGCTTCCTAGCCACTGTTTTAGCTTCTTGGTTAGGCGTAGAGAATACTTCAGGCCACTTAGTGAAGTAGTCTTGAACTACAATGATTTATTTCTTCCCGTCGTCAGTCTCCGGAAACGGCCCAGCCACATCAATTGCGATGCGTTCCCATGGTGCCCCCACATTGTATAGTTTAAGTTGGCCTCTACTTCTAGTCTGTGGCCCTTTTACTGATGCAAACGCCTCACATTTTCTACACCAGTCTTCAACATCTTCAGGCAACGGAGCCAGTAGAGCCGTTGTCGTAGTTTGATGAGACATTTCTTGACGCCTAAATGACCTCCAGACACTCCGTCATGTATGTGTCTAAGCAATGGCGCCACTGTGGACTGTGGAACAACAATCTGAAGAGTAGTTTGTTTGCCATCGTTAGATTCCCATTTCCTATATAATAGCCCTTCGACAATGACCTTTAATAATTTTTAATTAAATCAATAGACGGCGCGATATTCGGTCCCGGAGTTGTGACAATTGTTCCCCCTAGTGACTTTTTTTCATGAGTTCAGCAGACAGGCTGACCTGATGGAAAGTGGCTACCATCGCCTATGGACATTGGCAACATCAGAGGTGCTACAAATGCGCTGCTGGAACCTGTCCACTAATGAACCTGGCCGGAACACAACTCAAGGTTGTTATGGCGGCATACTCTAGACTAGGGGTGATAGCCATCCAATTAAGTATAAGAGGAAATATTCTTTAAAAAACATCAAGCTTCCAAAATATTTCCTAACACAGATTGATTTCAATAACAACGTTTGAGTAGTTTATAAGAAATGGAACATTTTTAATAATATAGTTATTTATGATACTGTGCGGTCAGTTGATATTTACAAACAAGTAGACGCATGTAAGCCCGAGACAAAGTAGAACACTTACCATCGGAACGAGATAGGGAGAGAGATGGTAGTGCGCATGCGTCTCGCGGGCGCCGACGTCAGTTGGGAGCCCGGAGGCGCAGGTATGCGCATGACCTCCCTCCCTGAAATACCGCTGCAGGGGCCCTCTAGCATCTAGGGAGCAGAGGAGTCTTCACCCCTGTTGACGAAGTGAGTTTGCCTCTCCCGGGGCATTCTCAAGCACTTGTGCGCTAGGATCGGTGTGGGCGTAACTACGTTCTGTATCTCACGCCTTTCCTGCCATAAGCGGGGCACATGGGAGGAGGGTGGTTTTAGTGGGGTATTGATTAGTCGAGTCTCCACACAAGCCGGTTGATTATTGTTTGGATTGCCTCAGTGGAAAGCCTCCATGATCAACAACGGTCTAATCCCTAGCAAAGGACCCGGTATGTGCGAAATGCATTTCCCCCGCCTTAAAAAAAAAAAAAAAAAAAAAAAAAAAAAGAACACTTACCATAGTCACGAGTTTGTAAAAACCAACAACCGCACGTGTGTTATACAACGTTTTCCAACACATTTGCGCGAAAACAGTACAATAGGTAATGAAACAAACATAAATATCAGACGGAAAGTCGCAGCGATCTTTGGCGTTTTTAATATGAAAATGGCGCGCATTTACAAATGGCGCCATGTGCGCGTGGTGAAAATAGAATTACATTTTTCGTCCCATTTTCTCTATAGTATTAAAGCGAGATAAATATATTGATCAAAATCGCTTCCAAGAATTTTGGCTATTATTAAGCTTATTTATTACAAGCTTTTTATTTAACTTGCATGTACGTAAGTTCGGGTGGAATCTTGCAAATTAAATTTGACCAACTTCCCGGTTTCTGATTGAGCTAAAATTTTACACGCATATATATATTGCGTGACAATGCAATCATATGGTACCATGAAGCTGATCTGATGATGGAGTCGGAAGGTGGCCATAGGAACTCCTGTACTAAACAAGATAGACCCGTCGTGTTTGAGCTCGTTTTACTTGTCTTGGCCAGCACTCTGCTGCTACATGATATTTAGGATCTCAAAAGCTTGTATTTAAAAACCTTTTTATAAAAGCTTATTTTCTGTGAAACTCCTTGGTGGGATTCTTATATAATATTTTTTTTGCTTAAGTACCTATTCTGCCGCACGTTCAAGGCTTCGTGAATGCATTTTTGACCAAATATGTTGAATAATACTTTTTTATTATTCTTTAACTAACAATAAACAGGAAATATTTTTCACTTCTACGGAACTTTCATAATTTGTGATTTGTCACGCTTGGGCGGTATCATTTTTATAATTATCTTTTGTCTTTAAAGCCAGCCTACACCACACAGACCCTAAACCGTAATGTAAGATCTAACTCAATGTAAAACAGGGTTAACCATATGGCAACTGACACGGTTCACTGCATTAGTTATTCCATACACGCCATGTAAGTAGGGTTAGACCAAAACCAAACTTACACTGGCACGCTCAGAGAGCTAAAGAACGATGGACTTAAGAAACAATTAAAATCTATTATGAAATTCATAAAAGAGAAATTGTTATATAATTAAATAATTAAAATTATTGAAATGAATGTGCACTATCTATTAATTACTTCTAATTTATGTGAAATATAGACTTATATAAAGCTGGTAAGTGCGTGACAGCTTACGAACTATCAAGGGTTTCGTAGAGGTGACTAATGTAGTGTTTTCGTATTTTGACGACGGAACCATAAATGCATTTAATTGTAAATATCCCGTATATCAAAAATATTTTTTTTATTTGAAAATTTTCGTTGATATTATTTTTGTATCCTTACAATTTTTTTTTAATTTTCATTTTGTAATTTCAAAAGTTAGAAAAGAAAATATAATAAAAAGTCATGAAGGGATACCTACAGTTATTGATTAAGGCTGGTGTACATAGCCATTTAACTGAAGGCTGAAATAAATTAATCGCTGTTTAGCTATATAGTTCTAGCGATTACAGAACGTCGTTATTATTTTTCATTAACTGACTTACGATACCACAGATCTACATGTATGTAGTATTCGGGGTTTTAATTTTTTAGTTTACACTACAGTATTGCGTTGCAACAAACACTACATCTTACTGCCAAATTATAGTCATGTATTCAGTAATTTTGCGAAGATAACTGTAACATATGGATTTGCATGTCATATGGACTTGTATGTTATATTGACTTATACATTTTGTCATATGGACTTGTATGGCATATTGACTTGTACATTTTATCATATGGACTTGTACATTATGTCATATCGACTTGTACGTTATGTCATATGGACTTCTACATTATGTCCTATGGAGTTGTACATTGTCATATGGACTTATATTTCATGTGGATTTTCATGTCATATAGACTTGTATCACGATACAATACCGTTAGACGGCCTCTATGGTTAGACGGCCTCTATGGTTAGACGGCCTCTATGGTTGAGCGGACTAAGCCTTTGCCGGCTTGCCTCACTGCAATGCAGAGGCTCCGGGTTTGATTCCTGGTATGGTGAATTTCGGAAACGAATTTTCTCCGTTATTTACTATGGTCTGGGTGTCGGGGATCGGCCCCAGAGTAATTGCTCCCCCATTGCTATGCGGAAGACAGCACCGGCGATGCGCAGTACTCAGGTCGTGCAAACGTCCCTCGATCATTTGTGGAGGAAAGTCGGGTTAGACTTGTGTCTGAAGTAGAGTATTCCTTACAGAGAGTCTCTGAATGGGGGAGACAAAACCTTGTCCATTTTAACCCCAAGAAGACACAGGTCTGCGTATTCTCTACCAAAAACATTCCATTCGAGCAAGCGCTTCAGTTCCAAGGAACTCCCCTTACCACCTCCGAGAGTATTGGGATCCTCGGTATTGACATCGCGAACGATATACAGTTCAGGGGCCATCTTGAAGGCAAGGCAAAACTTGCCTCCAAGAAGCTGGGAGTGCTAAACCGGTCCAAGCACTACTTCACGCCGCGGCAACGCCTTGTGCTTTAAAAAGCCCAGGTGAGGCTGCATATGGAGTACTGCTCACACCTTTGGGCTGGAACACTTGCTTACCAACTTAATCCCCTGGTCTGTATTCAACATCGAGCCGTTCGCGTTGTTGATGATCCCATACTCACAGACGGTCTAGATCCGCTTGGCCTTATTCCTTAGAATGTTGCCTTCGTCCTCTTTCTATCATCACACCGCTCGCCATCGGTTGGGATTTCACCCCCACTTCCTTGAGCCGCTTCGCTCATGTACGCAATGGTTCTGTAGAACGTTTCTCTAACGTACCGTGGGGATTTGGAATGAGCTCCCAGCCGAGGTTTACCCACAGCGCTACGATTTGGAGTTTTTCAAAAAGGGTGTCATGAAATTTCTTCGAGGCGGGCAGCGCGTTGGTGACATCTCTGGTATTGCAAACGTCCATAGGCGACTGTAACTGCTTTCCATCGGGCCGTCAGCCTGTCGGCTGTACCCCAAGTAATAAAAAAAAATTCCGTTGTATATTACCTATAACACAAGCGCAACTTGCTTAATTTGAGGATATACAGTATGGGTGTTTGTCTGCCTATTATTTATTTATTATTTAATAACGGTCCAGTTTTTACTAGAATGGCTACAGAACCCTAATAATTATCTTAAAGAACGTTTTCAGTTCTTTCACAGTGATTCGAGATTTTTGAGAATGCCAGAGAGGTTGCGACTCACGACACCGTCATATATATGGAGATTTACGTAAGATCGTTTTCTGTTCAGGCTGTGCATCTCTGGAATGCTCTGCCGGCAGATGTCCGATCTGCTAAATCTATCCATTCTTTTAAAAGACTTGTGAAGTAGCAATAGCTAACTGTATAACGTGTTTATTGTATGTTTTGTGACTACGTATATACTTTTATAGCTACTAGTGGTCGAAATTCGACCATAATTAATTAAAATTATAAGTTTGAACATTATTAAGGTTCTGTTGTCAAAGACTATACTTCTATAATCACAGATTTCGCCAAGGCTACACTGTTAATTTGACTGTAACAATAAACAAAAAAGTACATATGCGTCTGTGTGTCAAATACATGGTAGTGTGTGTAACGTTTTTTTTATTGATTTAATGTATTTTTTTTATAATTTTAAACTACTCCGTCCGCGCAATTTTCGTAAAAGCGTGTACAAAGTTTTTACTTCACGTATTGATATAATGATTATATATGTATAATATATGAGTATCCATAGAGGCGTTTTGTACTGTTGTAGCATAATCCTCACTCCGTCCTTCCTCTTATGTTTGAGTCATGAGTTGCGCGACAAACAATTTTAAGTCTTACATTTTCATATTTTGACTCGTATCAGTACAAATTTATTTTGTACGGGACAAATATACTGGTTCACGTGTACTACTCATCACCACTCCCAACCCTGTACACAGTATCATTGTAATAATCTAGAACAGGTTGTAACAGTTACTGTGGCATACTTGCATCGCGAGCGGATATTGTGAATTAGCTGTAAAACCATGACTCGAGGTATCCTGTTTTCTATACAATCTATAAACACGGTTTAAGATTAAACTTGATGTTTTGGAAACGACTGATTATCTTTAGGCGATTTTCTTGTTGTGTAGCTGTCGAACCGGTAGAGGGTCGACCTAATGGAAAGTGCTTACCGTCGCGTATAGGCAATTTTTTTCTCCTCTCTCCGGACGAACATGATTGTCCGGGCTTTTAACTGTTGTTCCTTTTCTAATCTTTTATATATATGTTTTTATATTTGAAGTGATAACTTCTTATGGGAGGGTAAACCGCTTCGTTACGTAACGCGTTACGGCGACAGTCTGTCTGGCTTCCCTTTCTCTCACGCATACGGCAGCAGTGGGCAGGCTCCCCTCTCCCACTCTAACCCTGTTATTTTGTGGATTAATTGTATTTTAATTTAATAAGTACACATGTTTGCATTTAACTTTTATTTTAATTATGCTTGTATTTTTTTTTTATAGCCAGTAGCAGGCAAACAGGCAGACGGCCCACCTGATGGAAAGTGGTTACCGTCGCCTATGAACGTTTGCAATACCAGGGGTGTCACCAACGCGTTGCCGACCTCTAAGAAATTTTATAACGCTCTTCTTAAAGAACCCCATGTCAAAGCGCAAAGGGAAAACCGCGGCGGGAAGTTCCCTCCAGATCATTGTTGTACGCGGAATAAATGTTCTAGAGAACCGTTGCGTAGATGAGCGTGGGAGCTCAAGGAAATGGGGGTGAATATCCCGTCGCTGGCGAGCAGTGCGGTTGTAAAAGTGAGGTGTTGGCACCAGATCAAACAGTTCCTCGGAACACTCCCCGTTATACAGGCGGTAAAATACGCAGAGGGACGCAAAGTCTCTTCGAAGGCTACGCGATTCTAAACCGCCTGTAAGTATGGGATCGCCGACGATACGAACGGCGCGACGCTGGATGGAGTCGAGGGGGTCAGTCTGGTAAGCGGGTGCACCGGCCCATAGATGTGAGCAGTACTCCATATGCGGTCTGATTTGCGCTTTGTATAGCGCAAGTCGTTGCCGCGGAGTGAAGTACTGCTTGGACCGGTTTAGCACACCAAGCTTTTTAGAAGCAAATTTAGCCTTGCCTTCCAGATGACCCCGACGCCAAGGATCCTGATACTATTGGAGATAGCTTGTATTAAGTATATATAGTCTTACAATTTTAAATTAACTGAATGAATGAGAACGCGTTAGTGATGTGCACATAGACTATATCTAGTGTTGGGACACGACACCCATAAACAAACCCACGCATTATATACATAAAATTTAAGTAATAACCTAAGCTTTTCTCAAATTACACAATTTCAGTATTAAATATTTCAACTTAGATTAGTTTAAGTTATCACTTTTGTCGGGCGTCCCAAGACGCACACGCCTTTTTATTGTCTTTTTGTCCTTTTTTTTTTTTCTTTATTTAAAAATTACATCGTTACGTCTAATACAATATCTTATACTAGAGTCTCTTATTGATATGGTTATACAATTTTGTTTATGTTTCTATTTGTTTGCGCTATATCTACTATATTTGCTTATCTTACTGCGTATAGACGTTTGCAACAACATGTGTGGACGCGGCCCTAAGCAATAAAGGGATATGGTAATACAATCGGGTAGCATGTACGTGCGGAACGGCGGCAGGAATAAAGGAGAGGAAAGCACTTGCAGGAGGTAGCCACACTAGACACGCTGCGAACGATGCGGTCTTCGCAACGGCTGGCACGTCAACCTCTTGATCCTTTCTTGACGTCTTACGGTTCCTTCGATATTGTGAACGAGCTGGGTACTGCACAGTAGACGCCTTCCAGCACGCGGATTATTACAACGGTTATCGAATACAGCAAGAGACAAGAGCGATTCGATAGGCGGTCGATCATAATAGTGGTAGATACGGTAAAAAGAAAAAGAACTAAAATAAAATAGGTTTCCAAACCAGCCTTCATGATGGTATAAGAGATCGGATAGAGTTATCAGATAGGAGGAATGGGTTAGGCCTCTTTTACGGAGACGCGGGACGTCGCGCGTTGCGTTGGGCGACGCAGCCCGCAGTGAATTTTAACCCTTAAGACGGAACCACCACAAATTTGTTCTCGAACTGTCAAACACGGCTAATTGGGAAGCACCACAAATTTGTGGTCAAATACAGATAATTGAAACTGAGGCTTGTTCCCTCTAACTACATAGAATTTGTATTAGAATAAAAGAGACGATATAATTCTCTTGGTATTGATAAACGCTACGCTTGACAACCGAACAAGCCCGATTTTGACATGGAAAATTTCGTCTCCTGCGGTGGTTTGAAATAAAGTCATTTTTAGTGTATAAATTAAATTACAGTAATATAACTATTTATTTAATATTGTTAACTACTTTTTCATAACTATAAAGGGCATAACATATTATTTCAAACTTGTTTGGACATTTTTTTATGATGCTCCAGTCGAAGTGAACATGTGTGAGTTTGAGTTTTTATTTGTGTGTTTTTCTTATAAGAATTTGAAACACAGATACATTATAGTCTAATTGGATTTGTATTCAATATAAGCACAGGTTATCACAGAATCGATTACTTTTTAAATGAAGTACATTCGTGGCATAGTTTTTGAATTATCTGTATTTTTGTTGAACTAGGCAAAAACTTTTGGCAGCGCGGCCATTTTTATGGCAGTTTGTGGAAAAAAATAATATTAAATTTGACCACCGAAGTGTGATTTTCGCTGAGTGCTTTTACGGACATGCGATTTTCCACGCGTCTGCTTGAAATGCAGCGTTGTTTGCGGTGGAGCCCACGGATGGCATCGAAGCGTCTCACGCGGGGTTCATCACTGCGCCGTGCGTAGCGGCAATTCCTCGTTCTAATGATATGTACGGTTTGATTGAGTACCCTCCCGCTGCACCCCACGTGCGTCGCAGCAATGCCCGCGGCCACCGCGTAGTGCACTACACTCTAGAGAAGTTATATTCAATCCGCGCCCCGCGAGCTTTTGTTAGTGGCCCGTCTAGTATACTAATAGTTGTACAATTACATGGGTAACACCTCTGGTGTTGCAAAAGTCCATATATGACGGTAACCACTTTCCATTAGGTGGGTCGCAAGCCTCTTTTATACTTTAGCAATAAAAAAATAACTAAATAAATTTATTTTTTATTTTGTGACCCGCAACACCTTATCTAATACATCTATGTGGCCATTATAAGAAAAAGGTTGAGTATCGCTGCACTAGACGATCCACCGCAGGCGCAGCTGCGGGCACCACTCACCTCGCGGCTTTATAAACATCATCGTACGTTGTCATATGTTTGTGTTCACGCGTGCGATAACGGGGAATGCTGCACGCAGCGCCGCACTGCAAACTAGGGCTGGCACCTTTATTTGAAGAAAATATAGTATTTTTGTTTTTAAAATTTAAAATATAGTAGTTTTGGGAGGGGAAAATACACATTGAATTTCCATTATTTATTTTATTTCACTATTGAATTTTTCATATGTAATTTATTAGTAATTTTTACTTTGGCCAGCAAAGATATCTTTTTTTTCAAAATAATTATAATAATCAGAACAAAAATCGTGACATCAGCGAAGAATGTATTTTGTACTATATTATTTTTTTATATATAGTACAATTGGCTAAAATATAGTACGATACTATATTTTTTATAGTATGGTTTGGAATCTTACTGTGAACAAAAAACCTCGGACGCGCCCCGAGACGCCACGCGTCTCCGTAAATGAGGCCTTAGACTCTTAGAGGAAAGATGGGATGAGGGGAGATGGGGGAGAGGGGTGAGGAGAAGAAGGGAGAATGGGGAGAGGGGGGAGAGGGAAATGGGCCATCGCAACTCACTCATTGTACGAAACAGAATTAGCTCAAGGCTAACCGATTCCCGCCGATATTGTGTTTGCGTGTTATCACAACGACCGAAGCAGCCCTAAGAGCTATAATTGATCATTTTTGTATCCTCCTTTTCAGACATTTCTCCTACTAGCTCCGATAGTCCTGCCAGACCCGACTTCTTTGCCTACCGGTGTACCTGACTCCAAGACTGAAGATGGCTCCCTCCCTGAAGCTTCCGGAGAAGAACCTCCCGAAGGTTATTACGCTTTTGTCGAGTCACCTAACGCCACCCCACCTAGGTAAGTTTGTAACTTTATGTGCTCAATACAAAGCTTATTCCGTTTTGAATCTCTGTCTTTCCGAAGTCGAAATAACAATCGGGGTACGAGGAGAGTTATAAGGGAGAGGGTGGGGGGGGATTTATTTTAAATTACTAGTATTACAATGTTATTTAAAGATACTATCTCAAGCTGTAGTGCTATTGTTTAATTTTGTATGTATATAATATAATTTGTGTATTTATGTACATATTTATTTATTTATTTATATTTATATATATATATATATATATTGTATTGGCCATATGTTAAGAAGTGCCTTCTATGTGCCTTTCCTTCACACCTTTACAGTTCCTAATAATCCTCTCCTTATCCCATAATTCACCAATTAAAAATGCCGCGCCACCTAGCGGACGGCGCCAGTTGTCGACCTGTTACGGCGGAACAATTACGTGCGCGTGCGCCACCCTATTGCTACCCTTAGTAAAGTGATGTGCAATTATTAATAGACCAAAATCAAACTGTGTTGTGCTTCCTGGCGTCCGTCATCAGCATCAAGATAAATAATCGGTGAGTCCTCTCTTGTTTCCTATCCTCTATCAATAGAGGGTTACTTGTATTTATTGCGTGATCCATTCTGCCATTTTTGCCAACACGACGAGACAAAATAAAAAAAACCAGCGCGTAACTATACATTTGGTCACTTCGATTCGGACGGTTACATCGCGTTAATTAGCATTTACAATGGCAAAAGCGAATAGAAACCCTGAGAGGGAACTGATGAGATTACAAGGAAAATTATCCGTATATTTCGAACACATTCAATCAATTTATGATTCTATGAATACATTAGATTGTAAAAATATGGCGGATGTCGAGTCATTTCTCGCATCGAGTTGTACAATCGACTCAATACGTGAACAATATATAGCAATTCTTGAAGAAAGATGTTGTTACGAGGCATCAATAAGTGAAGCGGGCATACCCTCATATAAATCGTTAGTTGCTTTCGAACAACTTTATGCACAAATTAAATATAAGGTTAAATCGTTAACTGAAAACAGAAATGGTAGCAATTCGTCAGACAATAAGAGCCATCATAGGAATATTAAATTGCCTAGATTAGAGATGTGTTCTTTTGACGGGGAATACGAGAATTGGCCAATTTTTATGAAACGTTCCGTACGGTGATTCACGAGAATCCCGATTTAACTGATAACGAAAAATACAATATTTAGTGGGTAGGTTGAATGGTAAGCGCTTGCCGCGTGCCACGGAATATTACCATCAGCTGATAATTATATTGTTATTTGGAATGCGTTGTTAAGTAAATACAATGACACTCGTTTGTTAGCTGCGTCGTATTTAGATAAATTAATGAATTTACCGGCGGTTGAGTCGAGTTCACCCGCTAGTTTGGAACAATTTATCGATAGATTTTCATCGATTATTTCGGCGTTAAAACAATTAAAAATTGACAATTTAGAAGATTTATTATTTATTTATCTTGGCTGTAAGAAAGTTAATTTAGAAATAGTCAAAGCATTTGAAATGTCAATGAATGATAATAAATCTCGTATGCCTACTTGTTCTGAATTTATCGATTTTGTCCGTAATCATTCACATATTTTACAACGCGCTCACAATGTAACAAACGTAAAACTACCTTCTCAGTCTCGTAAAAATATTAGTTCTAATACTAATCAATTGTCAGTTAAATCTGTAAGATCGCGCTCAAATAATAACTTTAAAACGTTTATGACCATACAGGAGGACGTAAATGTCTTTCTTGTGGGAAAACTGACCACACTAAATTGGTCGAGTGTCCCACATTCCTGTCAATGTCTCCTCATAATCGTTTTACGTTAATTAAACGTAATAAATTATGTGTTAATTGCCTTAGCAATGATCATTCTATTAAAAATTGCAACTCGAAAACAAGGTGTACGACGTGCTTGCGTAGTCATCACGTTCTTTTGCATTTCCCTTCCGATAGTGTTGCTTCTCATGTGCGTGCGCCGCCGGCAGTTGAAGGCGCCCGCGCTATGAGTAACGGCAACGTCGCATCGACTCAAGCCGCCCCGTGTACGTCGGCGCTCGCCACTGTATCGCTATGCGCACTCGATGACAATGTAATGAGTACCGACACTCAGGCGCTGACGGGGTATTCATCTGTGCTACTCGGCACGGCTTTGTGCTACGTTATCGACGATTTCGGAAATGTTACGAACACTGTGCGTGTTTTAGTAGACAGCGGGCACAAAAGGACTTAATTACTATGGAATGTTGCAAATTAATGAATTTACCTATATATACATCACAGACAAAATACATTTCTGGGGTTGGTGACGTCACAAATGCGATCGAAGGTGTTACTCGCCTTACGATTCGCTCTCGAATAAATGAGAACGTTCAATTTTCGTTACAACCGTATGTAGTTAATAATATTACGACTGAATTACCGACTTCAACGATTGACGTTCAGAAGTTGGATTATTTACGTAACAAAAATATTGTTTTGGCAGATTGTTATTATTACAAACCGTCAAAAATCGACCTTATTGTATCGTCAAATATTTTTGCCCGTATTATAGGGCCTAATAAAATCTCGCGGTTGGACAATGAGCCTGTAGCTATTGAGACCTCATTAGGTTATCTCGTTATAGGCCAAGCTCCCGCGGTAAATAATGCAACGTCAAATGTTGTACATATGTTTCAAACATATGAACTCGAAAGTTCTTTGAATAAGTTCTTCGAGATTGAAGATATCCCGAATATTTGTATACCACTTGATCCTAATGATCAACAATGCGAAGACATTTATAATAATACTGTCTCTCGCGACTCGATCGGTCGGTATACCGTCAGCCTGCCATTTCAGGGTGATGAATGCTCATTAGGGGATTCAATGCAGTTATCACTGCGTAGATATATATCCTTAGAGCGTAAGCTATTATCGAGTGCCTCATTAAAGCAGGAGTACGACAGCGTATTTAAGGATTATTTAGAAAAAGGATTTCTGGAACCAATCATTGATAATATTGGCTCAGAACCTCATTACGTCATACCGCATCACGCCGTAGTGCGTCAAGATAAGACGACAACCAAGGTCCGCGTCGTGATGGATGCCAGTATGAAGTCTTCTTCTGGCTATTCACTTAACGATATTTTACATACAGGGCCGAATTTGCAAAATAATTTATTTCAAATAATTTTGAATTTTCGTCTTTTCGCCATTGCGATAAGCGCGGACATTTGTCAAATGTATCTGCAAATAATTATTGATGAAAAATATCGCCGGTTTCAAAGAGTTTTGTACCGATTTGACCCTAATGATAAAATACAGCTTTATCAATTAACTAGGGTTCCATTTGGCCTGTGTTGCAGCCCTTATCTTGCTATTCGGACAGTACGTCAGCTCGTGAAAGACGAAGGTGCTCGCTATCCTGTAGCTGCCACGGTAGCAAATAGGGATATTTATATGGACGACCTGGTTACATCTTGTTCCATTGTTTCGGAGGGCATTAAATTAGCCAAAGAGGCAGTTGCCCTATTCCGTACTGGAGGCTTCGAATTAGTGAAGTTTTCCAGCAATTATCCAGAAATTATGAATGCCATCCCAACCTCACATCGAATTACCGATGTTGTGGACTTTAATCCCGATTGCCATTTAAAAATATTGGGTTTACATTGGCAGCCAGCTGATGATTTTTTTACGTTTTCAATAAATCAGCAAGTGCGTGAATGCACAAAACGTAATATTTTGTCGACTATTGCCCGGCTTTGGGACCTAATGGGTTTTGTTGGCCCTGTCACTCTTTATGCCAAATTAATTGTAAAAACGCTGTGGCAAATAAATATTGATTGGGACGAAACACCACCCCAAGGTATAGCTGTTCTCTGGAAGCAGTTTGAATCAGAGTTGCATTTAATAGAAAATATTAAGTTACCACGTCACTTGGGTGTGATTGCCAATTCTAAAATTACTATTCTGGGATTTGCAGACGCATCTGAGCGAGCGTATGGAGGCGTCGTATACATTCATGTTCTATTACCCGACAATAGTTATTGCATAAATTTGGTATGCTCTAAATCGCGAGTAGCTCCTATTCGAAATGTATCTTTAGCGCGTCTTGAGTTGTGTGCTAATTTAATATTAGCTAAAATAATGCGCATTGTTATTGATACATATTCTGATCGATATGAAATTAATGACATATTTGCATTTACTGACAGCACGGTGGCATTAGCGTGGATCCATTCGTCTCCATCTCGCTGGCAGACGTTCGTGGCCAATCGAGTTACGAAAATACAGGACTTGATTGACTCGCGTAACTTCTACCATATACCAGGCAGGAGAATCCCGCAGACTGTCTATCTCGTGGCCTTACACCAGGGGAATTAATAAATCACCCTTTATGGTTTCGTGGACCTGCTTTTGCGCATATGCCAGTTCATATGTGGCCCGTGACCCAGTTTGACTCAAGCGTGGTTCTCGATCCACCTGAGATGCGAGCGCAGGTTATGGTTACGACAACCTCTGAAGAGCCTTCGCCGTTGTATGTTCTTGCACAGCGAGTCTCTTCATGGCCAAAACTAATCAGGATTGTTATATATGTTTTGCGTTTCGTTAAAATCATGCCAAGTAAGTTTGAGATTCGTCATTTAGACATTGCAGAATTAGCTATTATTAAAGCCTTGCAATCTCTTTATTTTGCTGACGAATTTAAGAATTTGAAGGCTGGTAAAAAGTTATCTCCAGCCTTCCAAAAACTTAACGCATTTATACATGAAGCTGTTTTTCGCGTTGGTGGGCGTTTGTCGAATGCAGACCTAGAATTCGATAGCCGGCATCCGATTTTACTTCCCAAACGCGACCATATTGTCGACCTTATTATCGATTACTACCACCGAAAATACCTGCATACTGGCCCCAATTGTTATTATCTTTGTTACGACAAAGATACTGGATACTGTCTGCTCGTAATATTGTACGGCAACGTATTCAACGCTGCAATATTTGTTTTAGATGCTCTCCAAAAATGAATTTCCATTGATGGCTGATTTGCCCTCATACAGAGTGAAGGAAGCCAAACCTTTTATCATGTCGGAACAGACTACGCCGGGCCGCTGCGTATAATACCTTACAGGCGAAGAGGGGTGCACAGCCTAAAGGCATACATATGTCTATTCGTATGTTTGGTTACGAAAGCCGTACATATCGAATTGGCGTCCGATTTAAGCACTGAGGCCTTTCTGAATGCCTTAAAGAGGTTCATAGCGACGCGGGCCCATAGCAGTAATATATTCTGATTGTGGAACCAATTTCATTGGGGCTAGGACTTATCTTGACAACATGTACGCTTTAATAGCTTCTGAAGAATATAAGGAAAAATTCGCTAATGAGTTGAGAGATCAGAAAATAGAATTTAAATTTAAATGTGCCGGCAGCGCCACATTTTGTTGGAATCTGGGAAAGCCAGATTAAATCCGTGAAGGCTCATCTCGCGAGAGTAATTGGGCAACAACTTCTCACATTTGAGGAGATGTTAACCGTACTCACCCAAATAGAGGCCGTGTTAAATTCACGTCCGTTGTCGGTGCTCAGCTCAGATCCAACGGAGCCGCTTGCTTTGACGCCTGCTCATTTTCTTAACTTGACACCGCTCAAATCTCTGCCGTCGGAAGACATTTCTAATGAGACCTTGTCAAATAGAAAACGAGTAGTCGATCACCTTGTGCAATCATTTTGAAAAGGTGGAAACTTGAGTACCTTAATACGTTACAATCGCGTCAAAAATGGTTAAACTCCACTAAACCAATTGAGAAAGGAACTGTGGTTCTTTGAGATCCGATAATAGCGCACCGTTAGATTGGCCAATCGGTGTTATTGATGACGTTTTTCCTGGAAATGATGGAATCATTAGGGTAGTAAACGTCCGAACCAAAACTGGTGTTTATCGTAGGCCCGTGGTTAAAATTTATCCCCTACCTACACAATAATTACAGTCCATTTATTTTAAAGATGTAAATAAAATTAATATCAACCTAAAACTATAATATAGTATATAAATTTATTAAATAATAATTAAATATTCATAATTTATAAATAATATAACGGATAAAACTTGCCATGTAATCTCACTTTACCACTAACTTTATATGCGTAAGTAATCGTATTACTAAATTAGTTAAATTTAATAACTTACACGCTGTGCTGCGCAACTAGGGAGAATTATGGGGTTCATTTGTCCTTTATATGATTTGCTTTGAAACTAGCTTTGGTTTTGAAGGACTGGGTCCTGTCAAGCTGGGGGGAATATGTATTGGCCATATGTTAAAGAATTGATCACGTAATAATAAGAGTGCCTTCTATGTGCCTTTCCTTCACACCTTTACAGTTCCTAATAATCCTCTCCTTATCCCATAATTCACCAATTAAAAATGCCGCGCCACCTAGCGGACGGCGCCAGTTGTCGACCTGTTACGGCGGAACAATTACGTGCGCGTGCGCCACCCTATTGCTACCCTTAGTAAAGTGCTGTGCAATATTAATAGACCAAAATCAAACTGTGTTGTGCTTCCTGGCGTCCGTCATCAGCATCAAGATAAATAATCGGTGAGTTCTTGTTTCCTATCCTCTATCAATAGAGGGTTACTTGTATTTATTGCGTGATCCATTCTGCCATTTTTGCCAACACGACGAGACAAATACAAAAAAACTAGCGCGTAACTATATATATATATATATATATATATATATATATATATATATATATATATATATATATATATAATGTTTATTACAGTAGGTACATAATTATGTTTTATTATTTATTAAATTATCTTATTTTGTACGAGTGCTGGTTTAGCGACTAGCGATTTTTGTCGTCCTTATACTCCATCCAAAGGTTGTCTGGAAGAAATCGCCACGGGCGATAAGACTACAGATTGTACTTGTTTAATAATGTTCTTGATTTTGTGTAGCATTTTTGTACAATAAAGTATATTCTATTCTATTATATTGTTTTAAAAAATAAACAATGGATTCCAGGTCACTTTCGATGGGGAGCGTTCCCAAAATGCTGGCAGCATTTCTACGCTGTACGGCAAGCAAATGCGTTGTCCAAAATATAGGCCAGAATTAAGAATTACATTAAATCCAAAAAAAGGTATACTCAATGACTTTAGCCTTGCATTTGAGATAGCCTAAATAATAACTGATATTATTATAGTACGTTCAAATATGATCCATTACAATTTTTACTCATAATAAAGCCATTGAACGTTGAACTTGGTGAAAGTGCTGGCTAATTACGTGACCAGCGGCCGGTGACATTCACTTTGCTATGAGCACTTGATGCGCGTAATGATTTGAGTGTGTTGTATCCTTACCACCTGTTTCAATTCTTTTGTTTACTCTGTAGTGGAACATTTACACGCCAATAGTTGGCGCTGTGCAATGATCGAGGTCTCCCGAAACGTACAATTAATATATAGAAATTTTCAACCAAACAATCTTCCGGAGGACGGAGGACGACGCCTTCTAGACGGAGGAGCATTCCTTGCTCCCTCCACCTAGTCGAGACGACACCCCTAAAACTCCTTGTATTGTATGACCAACTGACCCTTGCCCACTTTGCTGGTCATCATTAAAAAAATAAATACTAATCATAATCAAATATAGCCTGTGTCACTCAGGAATAATGTAGCTTTCTACTGCTGAAAGAATTTTCAAAATCGGTTCTGTAGTTCAAGAGATTACTTCCTACAAAGACACTAATAAATTTTACTTCTTTATAATATTAGTATAGATATAATCTATAATTAGGAACCCGTAGTCATTTTGTCAAAAATCGAACCTAACGGAGAAAGAATACAATTTCCTGCGAATGGGCGGCCTGTCGTAAGAGGCGACAAAACAAGTCTGCCTTGAGGCCTTGAGTTCTGTTCCGGCATTAGCGGCCAGGTTCCAGTCTCCTTTAGAGAGTGGCAACACATTGATAGCACCTTTGGTGTTACAGATGTCCATCGGCGATGGTGACCGCTTTCCATCAGGTGGACTGTCTGTCTGTCTGCCTGAACTCACGCAATAAAAAATTATTTGTAGCAGCGAGAGGTAGACGTTAAATGATACTTCAGATGGCAGAGAGTAGTATTCACTGTCGAGTGCTGACGTGAACTAATTTATTTTGGGAATGGTAACCTTAAGTACAAATATTAACAAGTCGTACAGCTAGTATAATATATAGCATAATGTGTGAGCGGGACGGATGGTGTGCGAGTGAGATAGAGCAACTATTAATATGTGCGCTCCCACGTTGCGCTAGGCAGTAATTCGTTGTCCACTGCGATGACTAGACGTATGCAGCTCCCATAGATTAATTTCTGATTTTCTTAATATTTCCAGAGTTCGACCGCCGCCCTATAGGCAGATAGCAACCGAATGTCCAGGCGCGGATTCCTCAAAGCCTCACGTGTCAGCGCACAATCTTTGCGGGGATCTGAACCGGGGACTGATACCAAAGAATCCGATGGGCCAAGGAGTCAATGGAGAGCCTTATCCTTTGTAAGTTATAAAACAATAGTTCCCAAAATGTATATTATGTGTGCAGGAACGAACAAGAAATACTAAATCTTAAGACCAGTCCACCTGTCGTAAGAGGCGACAAAACGCGAACGACGCATAGCCAGGTGGTAGGGCATTTGCCGATCTGGATGGCTACCACTTCAGCGGCATAATTCTGTTACTTCAACATCTTGGCGTTGCAAAAATATTCAAGTACGATTCCATTACGACAGTGCCAAAAATTCACATTCTACTAAATCCACAATATCACATAATACAAAAAAATTGATTATAAATTACAATATAATAATAATCTAATATATAAAATTCTCATGTCGCGGTGTTTGTTACCAAACTCCTCCGAAACGCCTGAACCGATTTCTATGAAAATTTGTACGGTGGTAGCTTATATCCCTGGTCAACATATAGGGTACTTTTGATTCCGAAAAATTAGAGTTCCTGTGGGATAGTTAAAAAAACTTTAACAACAGCTTTGAAGGAATAATAAATACTACGCGGATGAAGTCGCGGACATCAGCTAGTATGTATATATATATATATATATATTATATGTACATATATATATACATATACATATATATATATATATATATATATATATATATATATATATATATATATATATATATATATATATAACTTTATGGTGTTTACCCATTTTATTCTTTGATGTACCCCACCTTGTTTGTCTTAGGCATGGTTGGTTATAATAATTTGGCATCCAGACGAAAGCTTGGATTGGTCTCCTAGTGTCTCCTACTTATTTAAATTGTTAAGAGGTAAATTGTTTAACCCAGGTGTATTAGCTGAAATTAAATTGAACATTCCAGCGAATTTTGTGATGAGACGTAGACAGGCACCAATGCTCGTAGTACCATTCGGCAGGACCAACTTACTTAATAAGGCGCCGATGACACAGATCTTGCGAACGTTGAACAAGATATGTCAAAAATTGACATTTTTATCTGCACTGTGACTGAATTCACAAGAACTGTATATTATATTATATTGTCATTGTTACGACCGACAAAGACAAATTCACACCTGCATTTTATTACCTTTCGGCATTTGGACTTCTTTTGTTTACTTTGTGTTTAAAATTTGTGATTAGAAAAACAGCCCATTATGTATTGTAATCTTTTATGGTAGTCATTAGCCAGGTGTGATTCTAAGAAGTTCGATCCGCGCCTTCAGGTAGACATATTGCATTTGTGCACCATAAAGCAATGCCCCGATGGAGAGATCGTCAGTCTAGCGATAACCACGAGCGAAGCAAGACGTGTGTACCACATTCGGTAAGCTATTTAGTGGCGGACTTTGCGCGTTTTATGAGATTACGATGGTTGTGTTCAGTTATCTTTGTGCCTGTGTTATACGTGTTTGTCTAGTTCTTATAAACTCTATAATAATATTCCAACGGCATTTTAATTCGAGTCCTGCAACTCGTAACAATATGTTATGACCACTGAATATGTATATATAATGTATTATTTGTACCACGGCTTCGTATTTGTGACAACTGTAATGATAGCGATAGTAAATAAATAAATAATGAAACCTATCCTATGTCCTAAGTTGGAACAAATCCAAATCGCTCCAGCAGTTTTTCCGTGAAAGCGTAAGAAACAGACAGACAGAGTTACTTTCGCATTTATGATATTGTTAAGAGTGCGGGACTTGAATTAAAATGGCGTTGGAACTACTATAGAATTTATTAGAACTATACAAACACGTATAACAAATATAATCGGTCGTAATAAATCCAATTGTAATGCACAATTAAATAACACGCGCAAAGTCCGTCACTATCTCGCTTAGCGAATGTACACGTCTTGCATTGATCGTGGTTTTCCGTTAGACAGCCTCACCCCTCCGTTCGGGCATTGTTTTATCCTAACTATACGATACAACAATCGACCGCGTGGACTGGGTCTTCCAAGAACTATACCTGGCTAACGACCATCATAAAGGATTACAATACACAATAAGCGGCTTTAATAATTACAAATTTTAAACACAAAGTAAACAAAAGAAATCCAAATGCGGGCAGGTCATAAAACTGTAATAAACTGTGCTTTATGGCCGGCAGGTGTGCATTCACTTTTGCCGGCGTGCTTCGTGGAATTTTGGCTAAGTTGTAACAATATTAAATAGGGATGCTTCAGGAACAGTACTTTTTCTGGATGAATGCTTACCCTATAACTTTTTGTCCTGTGTGCAATATTTTATGATGACCAATAAGTGCATACTGCACAGACACACGCAGTAGAAGTGAAACAAAGTATGACAAGGGGTGGGGGGGATTCAAAATTTTCGTGACGTTGTATTTCATATATAATATCGTTATAATATATTTAAGCTTTAAAACACGATATTTGAAGTATTAAAGAAAAACTTCAATAAATTTCCTACTCTATGTGTTCAAGCGTAGCATTTAAATTTCTAAGTGTCGCTTTTTCCTTTCATCGAGTATCAAATCACAAATATTCTAAAGAAGTTTCACTTCAATAATCGCTAAAACTGTATTATGGCTAAACAGCGATTATTTTATTTCACTTTCGGTTAAATGTTTTAAGCACACCAGTCTTTGTAGTTACGATGTAACAAATAATCTCAGTTTCGCATATACAATATGAGTTACGATATTAGATCAC
The DNA here is from genome assembly GCA_039645545.1 of Dendrolimus houi. Classification (NCBI taxonomy): domain Eukaryota; kingdom Metazoa; phylum Arthropoda; class Insecta; order Lepidoptera; family Lasiocampidae; genus Dendrolimus; species Dendrolimus houi. Next base: position 12,626,870 of record CM077141.1, on the reverse strand, counting down.
TAGATGTCACTACGTGGAAAATAAATCACGCTATGGTTTGCTTTTGCTTACCTCACATTCGTCACGACAATTAAACAAAAGTATATCACTAGATACGGATAAAAACCGTAGTGTATTTTTAGAGCGAGTGATTAAAAGGGTATTAATTTAGCTCTTTTTTTTTTGTCACTTGTTTTATTGTAGTTTAGCTGATGCCAGCGACTTCGTCCGCGTGGTGCCGTTTTTTAAGTATCTCACGGGAATTCTTTAATTTTTCGGGATCAAAAGTATCCTATATGTTGACCAGGGATATAAGTTACCACCATACAAAATTTCATTTAAATCTTTCCAGTCGTTTCGGAGATTAGCCGGTATAAACAGACAGACAAACGGAGAAACAAAAAATTTGAAAAAATCTAAATTAGTTCTATTTCACTTCTTACATCCCCCTGACCCGGTTTTTAGCATTTTTTTTCATTGTACAGAAATTCGACCTCTACAATTTTATTATATGTATATAGACTTGTTCAAAACGGCTTCTGAGGGTTAATGTCTTCTGTGGTGCTTCGATGATGGTTACATCGTTGGATAGGGTGACGCACTTGTTTTTCGTGTTAATTTCGTGTTTTAAAACTTAAAATGACTTAAATATATTATAACTATATAATAGTATATAAAATGTGACGTCACGAAATTTAGAACACCCCTTATCACACTATGTTTCACTACTGCTTGTGAACTGCACACACGCACAATTTTATTTTTATTAATTTTTATCAACAGAAAAGTATATCATACATACAAAGTGAATTTTGCAAGTGGGGCTTCAGGGCCTCTCCTACGCTATGCTAAATGGAAAAAAAACACTCAAAAGGGGTGTCGAGGCCAATTTTAACGATAACTATGGCATCATAAAGGCGCGTACAGATATCGCCAGGCATGCGTCGTGAATGGTTCAAAACGCATGCCTCAACATGAAGCATACGACGGTACATTTATGCCTGAGTCCCGAACGAGACACGCTCAAGCAGGCAAACAACCACGCACGATATTCGTCAGTAAGAAAAATGGCTTCAGCGAGGTGAGAAATGCAGATTGCAGCTGCAGCCTATATAGAATGTTAACAGTCCCATAGCACTCTGTTATTTTCATAAAGCTGTACAAGTTTACGCAGTGATTCGGTATCTGTCTTCATGACGCATGACCGCGTAACCCAAATAACAACCGACCGTCCAGACGTAGCGTACGGCTCGCACTGAGGCGGCGTTCGTGACAATTATATGAGGCGAATGCTCATAGTGAGCACACACGTCCATACAGTCCGAGGCATGCGTGACGAACCATTTGCGACGCACGCCTCGCGATGTCTGTACGCGCCTTAAGATTTTTGAAAATTCAATTTAGGGTTATTCAGATCAGGAATTGAATTCCACAAATCAAATTAAGGAAACCGACTGACTTTATAAAGTGAAAACTTTTTAAAATATCCTGCTAGGATTAATTTTTGTAAAGGAACGTGTTTTTTTTATTGCATGAATTCAGCAGACAGGCAGACGGCCCACTTGATGGAAAGCAGTTACCATCGCCTATGGAAATTAACAACACCAAAGGCTACAAATGCGCTGCTGCTCTCTTAAAGGAGACTGGAACCTGGTCACTAATGCCGCAACACAACTCAAGGTTGTTATGGCGGCATACTCTAGACCAGGGATGGTAGCCATCCAGTCAGGCAAATACGTTAACACCTGGCTGTGAGTTGTTTTGTCGCCTCTTACAGGCCGCCCGGCCGCAGGAAATTGTATTCTTTCTCGGTTCCTGCACGGATACGTGTACCACGTCAGAGGAGACATTTTGAGTATTTTGCGCTATATCTTATAATTTCGGACTTGCTATGGAGGCCCACTTGAAAAATTCACGTGTATATCGCACCCTTAAAGTTATACAGAACTAAATACAAAATTTTGAGTAATTGGATTTTGATTAAATTGTGTGTCATTTAGTATTTGTTAAATTTAAGGATATACATAATTATAAGATTAAAATATTAGTGATAATAACTAAAACGAAATAACTTATTTCGTTTTAGTTATGATCACTAATATTTTATTATCACTAATAAAGGTACATACTTATTTCAAATAAGTATGTACATTTATGATATAAATTAAAAAAAAAAATTACGCCCAAACGGCAAAAACATGTGCTCTGTATAAAATAACAAGACCTATTGTATAACCATGTTTTTATGCAATAAATTATTTGATTTGAGATCTAATACATAAAAATAAGGCATAAAATTGAAGAATTTGATATTATTAAGTGTGAATATATATAAGCCGCGATAGCTTAGTGGTTAGGCAACGTACACATACTACGTGACCCGTTCAGGGGCGGAGGAAGGTCTTCAAAATACAGTAAAACCTCGTGTAAGTTGAACTTGAAGGGAGACACAAAAAAATTCGGGTTATAAAGTTTCCAACTTAAGGAGGATTACAAATTTTGTAAGGAAACATTCGACATGTAGAGGTTAAGATTTATATTATATACTAGCTGACCCGGCAAACGTTGTTTTGCCATTTAAATTATTTCTAGTAATTTAAGTAAGTTAAATTATTAAAGTACTAATATAGCTATTAAAAAATAGGGTTTGATCCTAGAAGGGTGAAAATTTGAAGTTGTATGTTGTCACGTAGTGATTCGCGCCCTCCCGCGCGTAGAACCGCCAAAGCGGCCTTTTTAAATTAGTCACGAAATATCACACGATGATTGTCGTTAGACTTCTTAATTTGGATATGTAACATCACGCCACTATTCAAAATGGCTTCTCCCCTACACGGAACGGGCGGAAGGCCGACCCGTCCCCGCCCCCCGCGTCTGTTCCCAAATGCTTTATAAGCCAAGGCGACCCCTGCGAAGGCGATTTCCCACCAACAAGTGCTCCGCATCACGGAGCACGTCCTCTCCCCCTTCCAACGCGGCGGCCAAAGATCCTGGCCGACAGGCGCAGTGTTCTTCGACGTCGCCAAAGCCTTCGATAAGGTCTGGCACAACGGGCTGATATACAAGCTGTATCAGCTCGGTGTACCAGACCGACTCGTTCTCATTCTACGGGACTTCCTTAAAGACCGTAGTTTCAGATTCCGAGTGGAGGGCACTCGATCCTCTACTCACTCTATCGCAGCGCTCCCGCTGCGTGAGGGTCTCCACCCTCAGGGCTCCGCCCTCTCCCCTCTACTCTTCTCGCTGTTCACCAGCGATATGCCGAGGCACCCCCACGTCCACCTAGCCCTTTATGCGGATGATACCGCCCTTTTCACCAGCGACCCCAGCAGATACAGAATCTGCAGTCAGCTCAACGCCGCCGTCAAAGAACTAGGCGACTGGTTCCGAAGATGGCGGATAGAGCTGAATCCCGAGAAGAGTGCAGCCATCATGTTCACACGTGGCACTTGCTCACTCAATACTTGTCCCACCAACCGACTTATGCCCATCATGCTATTCGACCGAGTTATCCCATGGGTTAACGAAGTCAAATATCTTGGCGTAACCCTCGATAAAGGCTTGTACTTCCACAAGCACACCAAAGCGGCCAGGAACAGAGCATACTGGACCCTAAGCCGACTCTATCCGTTGTTAGGCAAGAAAAGTAAGATGAGCCTTGGAAATAAGGTGACTCTATACAAAACTTGCATCCGCCCCATCATGACCTATGCGAGTGTGGTCTTCGGCCACGCCAGCGATTACAACATCTGGAAATTGCAAAAGGTCCAGAACCACTTTTTACGCGCTGCAGCCGACGCCCCGCCATACATGCGGCTCGTCGACCTGCATCGCGACCTGGAGCTTCCCTCCATCAAAGACTACATAATCTCCCTTTCGCGCAGATTCTTTGACCTTGCCCCCCGTCACCCGAACCCCCTGGTGACGGAGACGGTCAATTACAAACCCACTCCGAACGCTCCCACGAGTAAACGACGCCCTCGCAATATACTCATTGACGAGCCGGATGAAATCACCCGAATTCTCGCCATAATGAACGAGGCACAGAACATCAGCCTGGCATAACAGACGCAGACAGAACAGACGCCGGAGAGCCCCCGGCTCGAATCGTCTCTCTCAGGGTTAAGACCCACCAATCACTCCTCACTCATTACAGACACATGTAGCCATACAAGATTAGCTTAGGCGTGTTGCTGGAGAGTTTCTTCCGCCGCGTCTTCTCTTCCAGCCATAACACGTTGCGAAGCGGCAGTAACGATAGACTAGGATCGGCTCTGCCGGCGGAGTCGATAACGAGTCCCCAATAACAATCATTTCAGCCTATTGGCTTAGCTCATTCAGCCTCTCACGGCTAACTCCTATGTAGAGTCAATCCCCCGCAGCGGTCGAGCCGAGGTCGAACCTCACAGGAGGTGCTTCCTCGAGTGTGCTGCCTCTGGGCTGAACGCCTCCGCTCCCACGGAGTCGGGAAGCCCCCAAAGTCCGGTATCGCTGAAACAGCCATCTGCGGCTATTCAGCTGGATCCAGCTCAAAAAAAAACGAAAGCGATTTCACGCCCAACCGAGCAGCCGTCACGTACTATTCTTAAATTAAAAAGCGAGTAGCTTAGTTCAAGTCAGTGCGTTAAAGAAATCAGCCGACCGCCAGAAAGGCCAAGACGGTCATTGATAAAGATTCTAAGGACAGGGACTTCTTCACTTCCCTTATAGGGGGTCACGTTCGGACGAGAACAACCTTTCATAACCTACGTGGTCGGCCAGCAGTCGAGTGGACCCTTTGAAACACATTCGACATCACATCACCTCACATCTTCTTACTACGTTTTCCACGTGCTTCCGACGCCCGGCGACTGTCTGACGAAGGCCTCGACAGGCGGAGCCGCCTGCAAACGCATTGGGGCAGATACTTCCCATGACACGTGGATGGGATGGCGCCCTTTTAAAAAATTACTTAAATCAAAACTTCATCTACGTTATTTAAATATTTACGACCTATTTTCACACGTTAAAACAGTCTAGATACCCCACGCCTTTTGATGATCCTCCAGAACGGTAGTCCGTTGGTTTCAGAACAGGTGACCAGGGATTAAGACCTGTTAGTCTTCCCTGTCTTAGTTTTAAATTCTTAATTAATAGAGTATTCATACGAAATATTTATTATGTACGTTACCTGACTCCCTGAGGAGGATAATTAAAGGGAAGAAGTCTTGGCTCCAATTGCTTAATTTCTATCATCCCCTTGTATGGAAATCGACGGTCTATTCCCGGCCGCCGATTCTCATCCCGCTAGCCGTGGTTGATAAACACGTGACTCCATTCAGGAAGGTCACGTGTCACCGGAATTCCCCATGTAACAGAGGGGAATCTCAAGTATAACAGTGGTCCCATAAACCAGCATTGGGCCGTCTAATATTACATATAACAATGCCTTTTGCAATACTAAATCATAATAAAATATAAATAAGAAATTTTATGAGGAGTGTATATAATAATACAAGTGTAATTCAAAAGTGTTACTTAATTTTTTTTTCTTTTAAATCACCCCTGTATAGCGAACAAAACAAAAAAAAACAAATCAATTTTATTTTTTTAATTTACGTGTTTATATGTTAATGTTCACATCTCCTACACTAGCGTCACTACCAAGATGAGTTTTAGTGGAATTACTACTACTATATTTTTGTCAGGCACTCTAATATTACTTACATAATTTTAATCTTTGCTTAATATGTTTGTGAGTGTGTATATATGTATTTTCTACTGGCTAAATAGTTATGTGTTTGTCTGTCTGTTTTTCTTATAACAGCCCTTATTCAGCCGCTGTCACCAAGCACGTGGTTTTTATCCGTGCACGAACGGAAGAAGAATACAATTTCCTGCGGCCGGGCAGCTTGTCGTAAGAGGCGATAAAACAACCCATAACCAGGTGGTAGGGTATTTACCCGTCTGGATGGCTACCGCCCTCGGTCCAGAGTATGTCGCTGTAACCTTGAGTTGTGTTCCGGCATTAGTGGCCAGGTTTCAGTCCCCGTTTAGAGAGTGGCAGCACATTGGTATCACCTTTGGTTTTACAAATGGCCATAGGCGATTGTAGCTGCTTTCCATCAGGTTGGCCGTCTACATATCCGCTGAACTGACGCAATAAAAAAACGTGCGCATGTTAATTAACTTAATTCATTATCTGTGTAAATATTTCTGTACGAAGTTCATTCTTATGTTAATAAAGGCTGGAACTGAAAATCAGCGCTGCGTCATCTCTTGTCGCAGCATAACGCTGAGTTCTAGGTTCTAGCCCAGTTGCTTTAAATGTGGTGTAAGTTTTCTATCTTTTTTATAATTATGTATTCATGCCTACAATGTATAGTTATTTAATTATATTTTTCTTTCTGTGTGTACATACATTTGCGACAATAAACATATTTTCTTCACGTAATTTTTGTTTCAGTGAACTAATACGGAATCAGACCCTTCGGTTCCTCTCCAAGACCTTACCGGTGCTGCGGGCGGATGACACGTTGCCAAGAGTGAAACACATCACCGCTTCAGAACAAGCAGAGTTTCAGAATAATAGGTAAATTCTCAATTTTGTTGTATTTATCTTTGCTGTTATCGTACACTTTTAATCACACACTCTCATGTTATTTACAGATCAGAAGGATTTTTGTTTAGGTGAGGGCAAGCAACAAGCGCGAGAACTAAATTTTGTACCAGACTACGAATGTCGTGTGCCTGCGTTGAAGGCGTGTGTCGAACTTAGGGTTACCACTTTTTTTTGAAGAAAATATAGTACTTTTGCGAAATTTAGATGGAAAAAAGAGTACATATTTATTTTTCATTCTATATTTTATTTATTTAATCATTGCATTTTCCATGTGCATTTATTACTACTTTCTGCTTTGGCCAGCAAAGATTTATTATTTTTAAAATAATCACAAGTATCTGAACAAAAAGTGCGACAATTGAATTAGCAATGAAAATATATTACATTTCGTACTATATAATTTTTCTACAATATGTAGTACAATTGGCTAAAATATAGTACGATACTATATATTATAGTACGGTAAACCGAATACAAGATTTATTTTACAACCAGTGGTCTTATTTCTTACAGCAATAAATTATTCCACGTATATAACGTAACACTCGCCATCAGGCGAGCCACCAACCTGTCTGTTGTACTCCAACAATTAAAAATCATTTGAACATAATTATGCCGTTTATCTTCCCCAGGCTCGAAGAAAGAAGCAAGAGATCAGTGTCAGAAGCTGATAGCAAGGTGATCCCGAACTCGGACGCCATACCTTCGCACGCGTTGGAGATGGAACATCGTAGTGCAGACTCCCCTAGGGAGAGCAGGAAGTTCTGCGACGGCGGCGGCGTGTAAGTACTCTTTCATATATTTTTAACCGACGTCAAAAAAGAAGGAGGTTCTTAATTCGTTGAGTAAATGTTTTTTATGTATTCGCTTCAAAATGGTCTCATATTTTTTTGTTAGGGAACGTACCCATATTAGGTTGATAACACCCCTGTTAGGCTTAGGTTGGGTTTTCGTCACGTCTTCAATATATCCTCTAGAGTCTAGAGAAATCTCGTACTTTTTCGAGCGATATATATTACGTATTCAAACATGGCGCGTAGCGTTTAGAACTTTTTAAACGGCTAATGAGCCAATAGTTTGTTTAAAATTTTTTGTATGTAAAGAAGTGAAACTTACTCACAGATAATTCTTCTAACTTTTATTAATATAATTACCCGTCAACATATTATAATTCAAATAAACTTCTTACGTATCACTTTGAATTTTTCACTGCTTTAGTGTAAAAAATATTAATTATTATCAATTTTATTTCGGTCCAAATTGGACTCATGTTTAATCATTGGTCTTAGTGACTCTCTAGTCTCTGTTGCACAATGTAAAACTCGAATCTTATTCTCTCGCAGGCTTAGTCCTATAGATTTATGTGTTTATCCCTTTTAAGTGTCGCTTTTTCGTTTCATCGAGTTTAAAATCACAACGATTCTAAAGTTTCACTTCAAAATTATAAATCGTGGGTCACGTAGTATGGGTACGTTCCCCTGCTTAAAAAGGTACTATAGTATTGAAGAATATATATAATAACGGCACTGTTGGATAAGAGTGTTTACGAAATGGTTCCTGCAATATTTAATAAACTACCAAAACCGTTAAAAACAATACCATTAAATATATTTTAATTAAAGACATAAAAAAATTGACATACACAAATTTAGATAATATTTTTTTAAAGACGTCAGTCATCACTGAAATCTAGATATATAATTAATAAATATTATCCAGGGTACATAAAAAAGTAATTAATAAAATATATACGACGATTAAGATCTTGCTTACTTGCACACCATTGAAACTGGTCAAATGTACTGAACCATGTATTTCTAGGAATAACATCTGTATACAACTACATTTATGCAAGAATAAATATTTTATTTCAAGAATATTTCAATGGCTAAACTGCATTTGTAAAGCAGCTCGTACCAGCCTTGTATAGTATGCTAGCAGGCTCAGTAGACGTCCTGCTCTGAACAGTAAAAATCTAGGTCCCAATTGCAGCGCCACCAATCCAATTGTGGACTTAAACCACCGAGGGACTCACTCAAATAAGCACAAAAAATGTCGTCAAAATCCTGGAACCCGATTCCAGCGCTACCTGGTCCAATTGTGAATCTAAACCATTCTCGAATCTACTCACACTAAAAATTTCATCAAAATCAGTCCTACCGTTTAGGAGAGTTCGCTGACATACACACGAATAGAAGAATTATGTATATAAAAAGATATATTATATACTACAAATATACAGTGCAAATATTATAATCATAAAAGTAAAACAGAAGTAGTGTTATTATTAAAAAAAATCATTTATTAACTATAAAATTAAATATACCTAAAGATAATTTATGTACCATTTTTATATAATTAAAAAAAATATAGATTTTGAGACAAATTTTAAAAGCTCATATTTATATGTAAAAGCTGAGCTGAATCTTAATATAGTGAAACCTTATAACGAACCTCAATATAACGATTACCTCGATATAACAAATTTTAAGAAATCATCTTGAACCGGTCGTAAAAGTTAATACAAAATATACCTTTACATTACGAATACACTTTTGTTAATATCTCTTTGTAACGAATTTTTAATCAAATGGAGAGTATATAAATCAACCTCTGTATAATGATTTCTGACAATTATCATTTCATCTAAAAAGAATATATGTCTCGAAAGGTTTAATCATATTCGTTTACCATAAGACAATCCAGGAATTCATACTTTCGTAATAAATTATTAATGTTTGGAGTTTAGTTCTAAAGTTACTAAATATTAAAGTGCATTTATTGCAGTGTGTTTTGCTTTTTAAGTTTTGTTTATTTGATTAAAAGCTGATTTTTCAATAAGATAAAAGTTATTAGTCAAATAAATTATAATTTGACTAGATTAAAAAATGGAACAATTGAACTGGTTTATTCATACAACTGTCATTTTAAGTTTTCCCGTGTTGTATTTAACCTTATGAAAAACTTTTATCTGGTGATTGAAAAATCGGCCCTAAAACGAATCCGAGACAAAACCAGCCTCTATATAACAAACCTGATTGCAACCTTTGTATAAAGAATATTTTCTAATCTCCTTCAGATTTGTTATATCGAGATTAAACTGTATTTATTATAAATACAAAAACCAGTTTGTTTGTTACGCTTTCACGCCTCAAGGGGCTAACTAAATGGAATTCTTTATCTCGCTCGCGCATAACGTACATCACTCATGTCTTCAATTACCTACTATCGCGAGGAAACATAGCGAGATTATCTATGTGTGAAACTCGCCAATCCACCTCGGCCCGAACTAACAGGGGTACGCTTATATTATAATAACATTTGACTTATCTGCTAATTAATCAATAATGTATTAAATATTCACGTTTTTAATTTTCTTAAATCTGACATGACTGTGTCATAAGCATCGGGCCTTGTTCCGTCCAAAAGCTTCACGCGTTTGTCTTTTTCCATCTGAAAAAGTAAAAATGTAGGGTTTCGTTTATTTCTTTGGCGATTTCACTACAGTATTGTGTAGCGACATATAGATTACAACTTCCTCTCAAATATCTATACAGAATGCATTTTTAAAATTGGCCTTTATAGCTAAATCGGAAATTATACATACAACAATGAAAATAGCTCAAAAATGTAAAAAAACAGCGGTGTAATTAGATTTTTGAAAAATCAGTTATCCCAGTCACAAATCGAATCAACTAATTGAAAAAAAAAAATCAATTCACGTGTATTATGTTTGTTACGCGATTTGTCCGTGAATTGTGGACCGATTTTAACTTTTTTTTCTTTATTACGAAGAGTATACTCCCGAGGTGGTCCCATTGTCATCAAGTCAGGATCTGATGATGAGCGGATCCCAGGGAAATCGAGAGCAACTCGTGTTAAAGAGCGCCGAACGCCTACATTCTTCGAAAGGCAATACGCATGCCAGTAGTACAATTTATACAGGCGTTTGAAATATTATTTCGAAATCTATTCAAGGAACTAAACAGTACATTCTTATAAACAAAGTCAAAGTAATTTATTTGTTTGAAACAAGGACATTTTTGCAGATGTTATACTAAGTGATAAAAGTGATATGCTTCGCCTTTGGCAGACATACAATTTTTTTTGTAGTTTTGGTTACAAGCCATTTGTAGTCCTTATAACTACATATAGATATTATGATTATATTATCTTATACTAATATATAAAGCTGAAGAGTTTGTTTTCTTGAACGCGCTAAACTCAGGAACTACGAGTCCGATTTGAAAAATTCTTTCAGTGTTAGATAGCCCATTTATCCAGGAAGGCTATAGGCTTTATATCATCACGCTAAGACCAATAGGAGCGGAGCACCAATGAAGAATGTTTCAAAATCGGGGTTATTTTTTCCTTTTGAGAGCTTCCGCTGCGTGCGCTTCGTAAACGGTTAGTTTCGCAAAAATCATATGTGAAAGAATTGATCCCCTTTAAAAGTTCAAAAAAAAGACCGCGACAGCATATGTCTGTCTTTTAAGGTTGGCTCACTATAACCTAACCTAACCTAACCAAATTTGTTCTAAAATAATTCATTATTTGCGAAGGTGTTTTTATAAACATGATATTAATCCTTATCCAAATAAATACGTTATTCATCACAAGTATTTAATTTAAAACAAAATTGCCATTTACATCATTCGATTTCAATGAATATCTTAGGAGATATCGCTGTTTAAAATAACATCGCAGCAAAATAATAATCAAGTACTGCGCGCGCATTTATGATGTGCAAGGCCGGCGGGCAGTCATTAAGATTTAAAAATATTTCCACCTTCTACGTAAACAAAGTCGCAGGTTACAGTTAGCGTTAGCCCAAAGTAACTTTTCTACGCGGACGAAGTCGCGGGCAGAAGCTAGTTATTCATAAAAAAATAAAACAATTAAGATAATATCATTAACAATCTATACTGATATTATATAAGGTGAAGTTTGTGACTTTGTGAGGTTGTAGGCGGTAATCTCCGGATCTACGAAACCGATTTTAAAAATTCTTTTACTGTAGGAAAGCTACGTTAACAGGGAGTGTCATAGGCTATATAACATGACGCTATATACCACGGGAGCGGGACAGAGCGCGGATGAAACCGCGCCGGGCCGCTAGTTTTATATAATTTAGTCAATTTATTATATTACGTTGTTATTATCCGTCTGTTTACAATTCAAATATTCATCAATCATATAAAATGCCACGTGTATCAACCACTCTGTTACTTTTATTTTAAAATATTTTAAGGCGAGTGACTTAAAATTTTCTGATAAGTTGGTTATAAATATTAACACACATGGAATAGGAGCTTCTTTGACACATTACAGTTCTACTATTGGGTAGCATAAGTCGATACAAACAAAACAAAACCAGCTTTCAAACCAAACAGCAATAAATTAATACTTTTGCTATCGTGAAGTCGGTGCGAAGTAAAACATATGGAACAACAAAATTGCAAAATGTACCCCACTTCAAGATGTTGTAGAAAATATTTATTTTTGGCTTTCTGGTTTAAAGTCAGTTTTGTTAAAAAAAACGTGTGCGTCTCGGGACTCCCGGCAGAAGTGATAACTTGAGAAAATTATTTTTAATAAAATCTTTTATTGATTATAAAATATATTTTATTCTTAGTTACAATTCTTGAATATGTACATTAGAATTTTGTGTATGTACATTATTAGTATCATTATTTAATCTAATTACCGAAATACGGCTAGTGCTGTGGGTTAGAGTGAGAAAGGAAGAGCCTGCCTACCGCTGCCGTATGCGTGAGAGAAAGGGAAGCCAGACAGACTGGCGCCGTAACGCGTTACGTAACGAAGCGGTTTACCCTATCATAAGAAGTTATCACTTCAAAAAATATTGTTGTAGGAAAAGCGTATTCACCTCGGCCCTGTACTTGAGGTGCTCCGGCCACACGCACTGGTCGAAGTAGCCGTCGATGTCGGGCGGATCGTATAGACGGAAACAACGGCGCGTCACGCACTCAGAGTACTCCAGCACGAGATAGTACCTAAAATAAAATATGATAGATAGATAACACTTTAATGTACACCATTACAGAAAACTTACGAACTAGTATATTATTCTAATTGTGTACGAAGGGCGGTCTTATCGCTAAAAAGCGGTCTCTTACAGACAACCCATGGCAAGAATATTGCTGAGTAGCGGTCCGCCCCGGCTTCGTACGGGTATCTAAAAAGTACTTTTTTGTTAAGTTTGATTATCTACTAAGCGAATTCAAAATATTTCCCCTCCCGTACGGCCCGTACCCCAGTGACGCCTACATCGCATAAGGTGCTGCCTAGCTAGCCGAGTAAGGTGAGCGGCGACCACGCAACTTTTTTCTAATACTTACATTTTTAAACTCGTGATATCTTTCGAATGGAATGTCCGAATTGAATAATTCAAAAAGTTAAATAAAGGTATTGAAGCAGTTTTGAATATGAAGTAATTTATTTCGATAAGGATGAATACCAAGATACAAATAAAGAGCCTTTTCTAGTGGCGGCATTTAAAATTAATTTTTTAAAATAAAAGAACACTTTCGCGACACTTCTATTATCAATAGTTTTCGCAGCGCACGCGATTTAAGAAAAAAAATTTACACCTTGGGTTATTGGAGTTTTAGTAAAGATCTCTAATATTTTTGAAAATATAATATGGCCTATGTCACCCGGGGATAGTGCAGGTTCCCAACAGTGAAAGAATTTTTCAAATCGGTTCAGTAGTTTCGGAGCCTATTCAATGCAAACAAACAATTAAATCTTTCCTCTTTATAATATTAGTATAGAAGTATAGATAAGGAGTGGCGATGGTGGTATGGATAATTATTGTATGATTACATTTTAATAATAAATATATAACTATACTATATATACAAATATACATATACAAGATATAGTGATAAAATTCAACTATTTAAACATAATAAAAATAGAGCTATATGCAATAAAATATGGAAATAGAATAAAAAACATATCGATGGTTGAAAGGCTATTTATTTTAAACGACATTTTTAAAAATTGTAGGGAGGAAAGTTTGAAGTTTCAAATGACCCAGAAAATCATATCACTAACGAACTATGTACCATGCAAAAAAAGAACATCTATAGATTGATACTATAGAAATCAGGTTCTTTATACTTCTTTAAATTGAGACATTAGGATGAAAAAACCCATCGTGTTAAGTCTCACACAAAATGTCGCTTAAAACAAATAACCTTTCATCCCTCTATATTTATTTAGATTTCGTATGTATGTTATAGTCTAACATCGAAGCTCTGGCACTCCTAGGTTTGACTAGTCAAACCTCAGGTCTGACATAAAGACAGTCAAAGTCCAAATAAATGACGTTTTTCTGCTTTTGACTAACGAATTTTTGTGTAACCTAGGAGAGACTAATTTATACAGTCATTAAACATATAACAAGTGCAGTACGAATCGACATTTGATCGAGTCTGCCTTAGTCGCTTCTAGAACCGACAAGGCAAAGCCCGAAACAGATTATTTTACGTTCGACGTTTGACTAAAAAGTTAGGTACTTCTAGGTTTGACTAAAAATACTTTAGGTAAAGGTCGAAATTAGAATTTACTTTGGGTTTTGTCGATAGGCCTTGGTCAAACCTAGGACAAACCAGTCATTCCGGGAAGAGACTGCATATCGACCTTTGACTATAACATATACATATCGTATAATAATTATGTATACCACCTATCGCCATCCTAATCAGCAATATTCCTGCCACGGGTTGTCTGGAAGAGATCGCTTTTAGCGATAAGACCGCCCTTTGTACACAATTAGAATAATACTAGTTCGTAAGTTTTCTGTCATGGTGTACAATAAAGTGTTATCTAACTATCTAACTATCTATCTATCTATCATACATATTCGTATTCTAATGCGTCTGGATTTATGTAAGTACTAGCTGCGCCCGCGGTTTCACCGGCGTGGTGATGGAAAATCGTTATATTTTGGATAATTTACACTATACCTTTATAAATTATAGCCTATGTGTTATTATATTATTGTAGTTTCATCAAAATCCATTTAGTAGTTTTTGCGTGAAAGAGTAACAAACATACATGCATTCTTACAAACTTTCGCGTTTATAATATTAGTAGGATATATCAGCGTTTTTGGAAATTCAAACCCTAAGTTGATGAAAAAGGACTGCCTTTTAACTACTTAAACTATGTTTAACCTACGCTAGCAAAGACGAGGCCAACAACTAGTTTATATTTTGATGTAAAATAAAGACTTCAACTCACCTTAAATTACACAACTCCAAAATCGGTTTATAGTTCAACACAGTAAATCCTTCCACCACCATAAACTTTTTACCCTCTATGGTAAATTTTCCCATCCTATCCAAATCCGAAAAGTGGGACTTATTCTCCCCGTCCATGGTTTTCAATATATCACCATGCATCCTCTCCATATCCAATGCGGATACTATGTCATAGTTATTGTGATCCAGGCCTTCGCACTTTATGTGCTTTGGGCTATCGTCTGGATAGAAGTAGGTATCTTGGTGGAAAAGGTATACAGGGGCCAATGTTTCACTTAATTTATTAGCTAAAGTTGTTTTTCCTCCGCATGTCACACCTGAATATAAAATAAGTATACAGGTAATCTATATAATATTATAAAACCAGAGTTTGACCCGCAGCGAAGCCGCGGGATAAACTCTAGTTACATATATACCAAATTTCATCCAAATTGGTCCAGTACTTTTTTCGTAAACGTGTAACAAACAAAGAGACAAATATATTTTTATAACAAAAAACTATCCCATTTTTTAGCATAAAAAGTATCCTATGTTCATCGTCGGCATCAAATATATATATATATATACTGAGTTTCAGCCAAATCGGTTCAGTAGTTTTGCCGTAAAAACGAAATAGACAGACAGATAGACAGAGTTACTTTCGCATTTATAATATTAATAGGGATTTTAAGAATGCCATGTCTGTACATTGAAGCTATTAAAAAAACAAAATCTGGAATACATTATATAAACGATAGAGAACACGATGTATTTTTTTTTTAGATTTCTTGTCTATTTGTTCGGGAATCACGTAAAAACCACTGGGCCGATTTCGATGCGCTTTGCGCTGATCGACAGCAAATTCTTAGACTTAAAATTTGCGCTACTTGTTATTGAAGCCGCGCGGGTATTTTTCTGGGAATTATTTAAGATGACCACATTAAAAAAAATCGAATTCCAATGTGATTATTTTTACTGATCGATATCAAATTTAATACAAGAAAATGTGTGATTTTTTTATCCCGGGAAACCCGCGGGAATTTTCCCGGAAGCGGTTTGTAATTGTTCGGGTGCATAAAAAATAGCTTATTCCGACAGTTTCCACTAAAACGATAGGGACGAATGGGCCCTTTTAAGTAATTTTATTTTATTAGAATGTCCAACAAAGGATACACATAAGAGATTTATTAAGTATACATAACCTTAAATTTTAAATCAATGTGCTCCTTCAATTACTGGAGACCATGACATGCATAAAAAATAAACATATAAATTTAATGTATTATATATAATACAATAATACTTATATAAAAAGCTAAACAATATAATATTATATATTCGTGATAGAATACACAATTACATATATAGATAAATTAAATAAATAAATTTAAAAAAAATTGTATATGTCATAGGTACACAGATATCATCAGCCTTTACAGACTCTGTAATACCTTTCTCAAGAATTATAGTCTTATACAACATATTAACAATAGTAGAATAATCTAACCACAAGGTATAGATAGAGGGACGGAAGCTATACCTGATATCCCAACCACGATCCAATCATTTCGCTTCATATTCATAGATATGGGTAAATATGGTATAAAGTAAACAACATAAGACCCCCGATGAAAAAAAGACCCCACACAGCACAGAAAAGTAAACACCACCTTGGGTTGGGAATTAAACTGTAAATTTCTGAATCTGAAATGTAAAGTATCAAATATTGATTATTAATTTCACTTTGAAACTCTTTTTTTAATAAAAACAAAATAGACTTCAAACTTAAAAGGCAAAAAACATTTTGTTGTTGTTCTTTATGTTTTACTTGGCACCAACTTCAAGATGTTGTATAGACAATTAATAATTTTTTGCTTTTTAGTTTGAAATGGGTTGTTTTTTTTAAATATTTTAAGCGCCTGTAGAAATTGTATTATACTACTGGCACGCGGATAAAGTATGCCTTATTAAGAGTGTAGGCGTTCAGCGCTCTTGAAGAAAGGTTGCTCTCGATTTCTCTGGGATCCACTCAATAGATCCTGACTTGGTGACAATGGGACCACCTCAAGAGTATGCTCTTTCAAATTAAGAAAAAAAAATTAAAATCAGTCCACAATTGACGGAGAAATCGCGTAACATATATACAACAAAAAATAACAGTCGAATTGAGAACTTCCTCGATTTGGAAGGCGGTTAAAAGTATATTTTATTGCTTCATGGGCAGTGAGTGTTTGACATATAACAACTAAACAATACAACACATGGGCTGCGTTCCACTTGACGCACAACGACCACGCTCACGTCCGCGGTTTTTTAACGTTCCACTTGCTTGCGGGCGTTACAATCATAAACCCAAGTGGAATGGTATATGGAGCGTTGATGTCATTAATACACAAATGTCATTGGGTGATTTGAAAATCACGCCTTTTCCAATATCTCAATACAGAGACTGTGGTCAATGTTTGCTTCAGCCTACCTCTTGACATAGGTCGTTTATTATAACATCATTGGTATTAAACACCGTAGTCGCTATCTTACCAACCAGTAATTTGCCTACCGGTCAAATTTTGACATAAGCTCCATACTTCTAATGCCAAATTCCAACCAATGGGTTAGGGAAGTGAATTCAAAATTCAAATTCAAATGATTTTATTCAAAATAAGTTCCACTGGAGAACACTTTTTGAAGGTCATACATATAAGTTAAAATTTAATTTTTCTTCCCATTCTATGTACACCGCTTCGCAACGTATTATTGCTGTTAAGGAGAAGAAGCGGCAAGAAACTCCCCAGCAACACGTCTAACTAAATATTGTTTTTCTTTATATTTCTTATTCTATTTATATCTCAAGTTCTCTTTTTTTTAATATGTTTTATACAGAACTATGTTACAGAATTACTTTTTGAAGAATTAATCGAGTTGTAGCAAACAGTGCATACTCAATAAGACCAAAACACAATAAAAGGAAAGAAAAATATTATTATAGTAATTATAATAATGACATGACGTACTAAAATTTTATGCTGCAATATATCTCCTTAAATTCCTTACAAGTTTGGCAAGATAAAAAAATGAATAGTAAGATATAGGAACCGGCCATATGTGGAACAGCCGAAGGAGCATTTTGAGTGTTGTGAGCCACAAGAGGAACACGCCCATATACAAACACTCATAATTTTATAAGAGTTCAGTTTTAGCCAAAATGGCCACTTTGCTCTAATAGGGGGCCTTCCTTACCTTCATCAATAAATGGATGTGAATTAACCCAAAACACAAACAAAACGAACACAGTCGTTGTCGAGACCAGAATCAATTTGCCCCATACAGCATCAGGAATGTCCATATATACATCTAATTTCTTTTATATATTAATATCTGATATAAACACATGTGCAGGAACAAAATCTAAAAATAATATTTAATTACTAGGATATGCCGGCGACTTCGCCAACGCTTGATTTAAAATTCCCGCGGGATTCCCGGGACACAAAGTACCGCAGCATTTAAAAAAGAATATAAGCCATCGTTTTAGTGGAAACTGTCGGAATAAGCTAATTTTTATATACCCAAACAATTTCAAATCACTCCCGGGAAAATTCCCGCGGGATTCTCGGGATAAAAAATAACGTACATTTTATTACAAAAAAAATGCTACCGATCAGTGAAGTCACATTGGAATTCGAATTTCCAAAATCTGGCCCTTTTAAATCATTCCCAGAAAAATTCCCGGGGGTTCCCAGGATAAATATTAGCGCAGATTTTAAGCCTAAGCATTTGCTGTCGATCAGCGAAAACCGCATTGAAATCAATTTGTATTTTCAAAAAGGCAACAATGTACGAGGGGGAGAATAAAGAAATCTATTTAGATCACCCAAAGAAAATAAACAAAATATTAAGATTTCTTAATGTTTTGAATAAATTAATAAAGCACCAAATTACACTGGCCCACAAAAGACTGAATCTGGGGTTAGTTTGGTCCATACGCCCTCATAACTTTAGGGGGTATGGACCAAACTGACCCCAGATTCGGTTTCAGTGAATCGAAATACATAACAATAAATGAGTCTGGTCGAAAGTACAAACCACTTTTTTTTGTGGGCCAGATGTGGTGCCAACAACAGTGTAGTTTACCCTATACTTTACATACCTTAATTAAAAAATAAATGCTGTAACAATTCGCCAATTACGCTAATCTCTTTCCCTCAATCATCAGGGAAAAGGATGGATTTCTCTATATCCTTCTTTACTTTGATTTTGTCAACCAAAGGTTTGCCTTTACGCGCTCTTGTAATTATCTGGAAACACATAAAAGTGGATATTATACTAATAGCCCATAAACATACCACAGCTGGAACATGTAGTGCTTGCTGAATATTTATTTATTGAACAATAACCTTTACAGACATACTTTATCGTCTTTAAGTTTTGTGAAATACACAATTCATTGAGTTTATTATCTAATCTAAAATGTGTCATGGAGCAATTGGACAATCATAACCAACAATTAAACATATACAAGCATTGAAGCAGTCTATAGATAAACATATTCATATTTTTTATTTCTATTTTATTGTCTGCTTTGAGTGACTTTTTTAGTGTTCCATTATGGAACACTAAAAAGTCACAACACAAGTCAAAGTCATGGAACTTCCATATATTAGACATTTCATTTGTCTTTCAATTTGGATGAATCAACCAAAGTGCTCTGTATCACATAAACAAGGTTAATTCAATGTCATTGAATACAGTGGTGCCCTTCCAGTTATGTGCCTTTCAACCAAATGGTTTCAATTTGGTTGATCAGTCTAAAATCAGCATTATATATTAGTTTAACTGTGTCAGCGACTTTGTCTGTGTGGATTTTTTTTATGTTTGCTTGTAGGTAAACTGACAAACAGGTTAACTTGATGGCAAGTGGGTACCGTCGCCCATGGACATCTGCAACACCCAAGGGAGCCAATATGTTGCCTACATCATTGAGAGTTTATCTGTTTACGCCGTTTTTAAAGAGCCCCATATTGTAGCGTTCTGGGAAAACCGCGGGAGGGAGTTCATTCCATAGCTTGATCACGTATGGCATAAAGGAGCGAGCGCCACATACAGTGGAGATGACTTCTAGGTGTCAAGGAAGTGTGGATGAACTCCAAGTCGTCAGCGAGCAGTGCAGTGGTCAAATGGCGACGTAGCTACCAATCAAATAGCTCCCCAGAACACTCCCCATTGCACAGATGGTAGAACATGCTTAGAGTGCCAATGTCCCTTCTGAACCTTAAAGGAGTCAAGTGGGAGCAGCTGGTACTGAGGTGCCCCAACCCAGAGATGGGAGCAATACTCTACATGGGAACAGACTTTATATAATAAAAGCCTGTGTCCCGGTGTGAAATACTATGTAATCCTGTTGAGCACCCCAAGCTTTTTTGATGCAACGATGGCAAATTTCTTATAAAAAAAAAATTCGCGGAATCCTAAAAAAAGTAGCCCAAGTTACTCTTTATCACATAAGCTATCTGAATATTCAGACAGACAGACAAACATTTTAAAAATTGATTTTTAGATATAAGTACCGTATATACTTTCATAAGCATTTAGTAAAAAGCTGTTATTTTAACATTACAAACAGACACTTCAATTTTATTTATCTGTATAGATAGGAATGTGTGTATGACAATCTCTGTTGTTAGGTGGTCTAAGCCTTTGCTTGTCTAACTTACTGGAATGCAGACATTTCAGGTTCAATTCCTGTTATGTTGGCATGTTAAAGGAGACAAGTATGTTTGGGCCAAAGAAATGTAATGAGTTGAGATATGTCTTAAAAAAGTGTTCTATTTTTCTATTAAAAAAGTGAACACATGTAAATTCTATCTAGGAGACGAGAAATTTTAAAAATAATATAATAATAAAAGGTCAATAAAATAAGTTATCAATTACCATAAACTATTTATGTGAATATTTTTTATATATATTAATGTGATTTTAATATATTGTTACGAGTTGCAGGACTCAAATTAAAATGCCGTTGGAATTATTATAGAGTTTATTAGAACTATAAAACACGTATAACACAGGTACAAATATAACTGAACACAATCAGTTCAAACGTAATGCACGATTCAATAACACGCGCAAAGTCCGTCGCTAAATAGATTATCGAATGTACACAAGTCTTGCCTCGCGGCTGGTTATCGCTCGACTGCTCTTCCTCAATCGGGTCCTTGATTTATATGGCACAAATGCAAATATGTCTGCCCGCCAAGCGTCGACGTAATTTCCCAGAAATCGTAATCCGCACACCTACCTAATTATGCCCGCAAACGGCCATAAACGAGTACAATAGGCTGCTCTTCACAATAACCAATAAATAAGTAAACAAAAGAAGACAAACATAAAAGAACTACAATGTTATTAGCTCAAACGCCGGCGGGTAATAAATGTGCTTTGTTTACAAATATGCAGGTGGCTCAAATTGTAAGAATATTAATAAAAGAATAATTGTAGACAATTGTTAGTAGTATAGCAATTATTATTATTATTTTAGGACATTCTTTTTGAGTTATTATTATGACATTATTTGTAGGACATTTAATTTTATTTATTATTGTAATTTTCCTATGCCTAACTGGGCAAACATGATGCACCTTTACTTTTATACCATCATGCATATTCTGATATGTAAATACTCATGTTTAAGAAATAATAAACTTTGACTTTGAATTTCCACAGTTAAAGATATTAAACACTTACACCACATGATTAATTCATTCAAAATAACTACAATTATAAAATATATGAACAAAATAAAAAGAAATTATGAAATCACTCTCTTCATTTTACAATCTGGACTCAAGAATGTATGAAAGTATATCAGACTCCATTCGTGAACAAACTTTATGGTCTG
Source organism: Dendrolimus houi (assembly GCA_039645545.1). NCBI lineage: Eukaryota > Metazoa > Arthropoda > Insecta > Lepidoptera > Lasiocampidae > Dendrolimus > Dendrolimus houi. The sequence continues at coordinate 12,605,122 of CM077141.1, read as the reverse complement.
GGTTCAGCCTTAAGCCCCTTCCGCACGATACAATTTGTTTGTCAATCAGATTTGCCAATTGAATTGGCTACATTCTGATTGTCGGTCCATGCATAAAAAAGAAGAACACCAATTTTAGTTATATTTTGTTGCCTCCAAGTGTATTATCTATTGTTGCCTCTGCTGAACGGACTTGTCAAGTAAGATGTCTCTCAACAAGCAAAAAATTGGCTAACTACAAATGTAAATGAGAAAAAAAAATAACATTATGGATGTAAGCATGGTTGTTAAAAATAAAGCAACTGATTCACGTAAATATAGTTAAAGACACAACAATGACGATTTCAGAAATTTTATGAGAATGGTTCATGAAAATTTTCATGAATTATTTAATTTAGTAATTATTAATACAATTTAGTAATTAGTAACCCACTGTGCTGATGAATATGTTAAAAAATTGAGCAACTAGCTCCACATCACCCAATCTCATTAAACACAATTGAATCACTCAGTTCCGATCAAACAATGATGTGAATGTAACTACATAGCTATTCCTTCAATGATAAATATAAGTCTTTCTTTCTTCTCTATTTCTATTCACACTACACAATTTGATTTTCGACCTAGTCAAATTGGTGGGAAAATTGTATCATGTAGAAGCCACTTTAGAGATATCAGTTGCATATCACCCAAATACAAATGTAACTTGCTTAGTTTGGGGATTTAATATTTCTATGTTTGTTTCCTGTTTTTATTATTATTATTCTTAAATATTATAATTCCGCACAATAAAAAAATATATGGGATGAAGAAAGAAGTAAAAAGTATCAGTAGTGTTGAAATAAACCTCTCATATGAACAAGAACCTTTTTGTAGAGCATTTTATACCTGTTTTGCAGTTTCCTTGTCTATAGCAGGTTTTGATAATGCCAACAACTTTTTAATGTTGTCCTCAGCAATATCTTGTTCAGGTTTCTTTTCTTTTTTCTGCACTTTTGGCTTTGATTCAACTTTTAATTTGTCTGCTGAAATTTTTAAATCTTTTTATTACCTATCCAAAGTTAATAATAAACAATAAAATATCTTAGTTTAGCTTTAGTCTTTTACCGTTTTACAAAGACAACAATGACACTAAAATCATAGTTTGTATTACAAATATTTGACAAACTATCCATTTAAAATATGGCTATAGAATTTAAAAAAAAACTACAACAGGCTTGTGTCTGAAGTCAATCAAATATAAAAGGTATTTAGTATTTGGCATTGTTTTATAAATATCAATCAATATTTGGGTGATAAATTCACTGATTAGTTTATCAATTAGTTGTGTAACAAACAGATAATTTAAGAATTTATAGTAGAACTAGCGGGACCGGCAGATATTGTCCTCTGAAAAATAAAAATCTAAGTCCCAATTACAGCGCCACCTACTGGGTCCAATTGTGGAATTAAACCACTGAGGGACCCACTCAAATAAACATAAAAAAAATTCAACAAAATCCCAGAGCCTAATTACAGTGCCACCACCAGTGATTGTGAATCTAAGTCATTCTCAAATACATTTGAAAACACACAAAAAATTTAAATAACTGAACTTCTAAATGGTTGGACCATTTAGAAGTTCAGTGATATACACACTAACAGAACAATTATATATATAACTAGCTGCATAGCTGCCACATGAAGTAGAAAATTGTTTAGTTGTATATTCTGTTTTTCAGGCCAGAAACCCTCACGGGCTTCCTTAGTACCCTACCAATGTTTCATCACAATCTGATCAATGGTTTAGGAACACAAAGTGTAAGGATGATAAAATATATATGGCAACACATAAATAAATAAAATACAGGCAAGAATGGGTCTTGTCTGTGTGTGGCTTGCCTATATTAAAAATGGCTCTTGTAAACTATTTTATTATTATAAGTATGGATTTAATAAAACACAATCAGAAAGTTAAGGTGTTTACTATTAAACATATAAAACATAAACACAAAGAGAAAAAACAATAATAAATTATAATAGCCCATAAATGTCCCACTGCTTGGCTCCGGGCCTTCCTCTAATGGGGAACAGACATTACACCCACCACGCTTGTCCAAGGCGGCTTGGCAGGTTTAACACATCAGTTATCTTGATGTGCAGGTTTCATCATGTTTTCCTTTTATCATTTATTTTTATTTACTTATACAGATATGATTTCTATTAGCATCATTTATGCCAAAGACCAGTACTTATTATCATAGGCTTAATGAAATTAACTGATACATATTCCCTTAATTTATGACATCTGTTATAGGTCAAAAATGATCAGTAATGCAATACATTTGATATCAAACCAACCTTGACTAGATGAACCTTGTTTTGCTGCACGTTTTCTGGTCTTTTTCTTGTCAGTGTTTTCTATGAAAAATAATTAGAAGATCGTATAATTATATAAAAGACACGACATTGTATTAATTGAGATCATTTTACTACAGGCTACAGAAGAAATTCCGCTGCCATCGTAACGATAAACATAATCAAGATACTAATATTGACAACTTTTGCCCGACCGTATCTGTATAATAAATGTAAAAATATGCGTAAAAGGTAAATAAATGCGCGTGTTTAGATTGTAACAATGTCATCTTACCGTCTTGATCAACAAATTCTAATGCTTGTCGCACTAACGCTGTAGACATTTTAACTGTACATTAATTAACGAATTACTACATAACGAATTATACTACAAACAAATACCACAATTAAAACATAACCTAAAAACGAAACGTGAATTAGGCGAATAGTGACAACAAACGCTGACATTGACAGCATAGTCCACAAACACTGGTTATAGAAATTGATTTTAAAAATAGAAATCGATTTGTAATTTGTGAATCTATGGTTTTAACATTATTTTATATAGGGAATAGAATAAAAATAAATTAAATAAATACAAAAAGTGAGCCGGAGTTCTACTTCGGAGCCTTCCCTTCTCTCTTCCTCTTTGTATTTGTTCCCTAAATCAGTGTACTGGAAATACTGGAATAAGGGTTTTCATACTAGTTACAGTTTATTTTTTAATACAATAAAAACACATTTTGATATTTTTAATTGATTCTTCAGTTTCTGCAATTCAAAAAAAACTGTAGCAGTATGGCGTTTTATTTCGGTTTTTTTCTACAGAGTATAAGCGGTTAAACGTCAGTGGATCTCTTAAATCACTATTTTTTTCAATTTCTACTTAATCTATATTATTAATATAAAGAAAGAAAGTTTGTGAGTTTGTTTGTTTCTATCTATCATTTAAGACCTATGTCTTACCTGTACCTTTGGTCGGTGGAGTCTCTTTCAATTTATCGCGATCTCTTTATGTCATTGTCCATACTTCACACCCATATAAAGCAATGCTCCACACTTTTTTATAAATTTTTGTTTGATTTTTTTAAAATTTCTTTCATTTGTCAAAGCTATATTATTCTTGAGTGACAGTTAGCTTGATTTGTCTGCGTGTGTCTTTTTTAATATGGCCCAGCGACGTGGGCACGGGTCAGCTAGTTTGAAATAAATAGCTTCGACGCTCAAATCCTCACACTCAAACTCTTAAACCTTGAGTTCTTCAAAGACCATATTATTTAACGACAACATCAAGTCTCTAACGGTATTATTTTTTCTTGTTTTACGCAGGTTCTGTATGTTATATCGGGCGATCAACGGTGACACCGAATCATCAACTGGAGTAGAAAGACGTGAAGATCCTGGCCCACTGCCACATGCTGCCACACATCATAGATATGAAGTAAATATCTATCAATAATTTTTGTAATATTATATCTTGTTCTTTAGAGACGGTTTGCAGGTATCAAAGATATTTGATATAACGTATTCATTCTATTCAGTATTCTGTCTTTGGTATCTATCTACCTAGGTATAATATAAATTCATTAATGACCCGTTCCTATATTCTCTCGTCAGTAATTGCCTTGCTATCGATTAAAATATAACTTCATACAACTAATTTCAAAATTCAACAAATTATAAGAACTGGCCATAAATCCTGATATGAAGGAAAGACAAAACCAATTTAATATTTGGTTTTATTTTAATTAAAATTATAGAAGGAATAATGTCAAAATATTTCTTTTACAAGTTGACACTTTCAAATTAGTACCGACTCAATAAGAAGGATTTACACCACATTGACCCCTCCTACTTCGTAATCCTGCAGGTAACGAGGAGCCTGCCTAGCTCTGGTAGAATGCCGAAGCATCGGCAACTCGCTCGTTTCAGCTGAAGAATTCTCAGTCAGCAACTGGTTCGTTTCAGGTCGATGGTGATTCTGCATCGATCTCTTCATGAACTTCAATACCTGAGAACTGGTCACTTAAATCATACATATTATGTTGATTTTTTGGTAGGGGAGCGAGTTGTCTATTTGACACAGTTGTCTCACGGCCATCAGCTAATCTAATATAAGAATAGGATGGGTTCGCTTCCAAGAGTTCTACTTCTTCTACATCCATGTCGTATTTAGAGCGTTTGTTATTGTTTTTCATCAATATTGGACCCGGATCTAGGAGCCATGTTGGCAAGGATCCTCCGTTTGCTGTCCGACGAGGATGATTAAAGAATCTCTCGTGAGGGGTTGCGTTAGTGGAAGTACATAACAGGGATCGAATTGAATGTAGGGCAAATGGCAGGACTTCTTCCCAGTTAACGCGATCAAGGTCTCTCGAACGGAGATATAATTTTATAGTTCTCCATAGTGTTCCATTGAGGCGCTCTATTTGCCCATTTCCTTTAGGATTATAAGGTGATGTTCTACTACATGCAACTCCATTCGATAGCAGAAAACGTTGTAGTTCATCTGACATAAACGCTGTTCCTCGATCAGTGTGGATATATTGTGGAGCGCCATATGTAGAAAATAAGTCAGTAAAACATTTTATTACAGTACTTGCACAAAGGTCCTTACATGGATAAGTAAATGGAAAACGTGAATATTCATCTATAATTGTCAGAATATAGCGATTACTTGTGTTAGTAGGTAATGGTCCTTTAAAATCGACATTAAGTCTCTCCCACGGTGCTAAAGCCTTTATGAGTTTTCCTTGCATTTTTAGGAATCTAGGTTTTACTTCAGCGCATACACGACAGTTTGAAGTCATTACCTGAATGTCGTCAGTTGTATATGGTAGGTTCTTGGGTCGTATCCAATGTGCCATCCGAACGATACCGGGATGTCCCATTATATCATGCAATTCTTTCAACCTGTCTTTTGTGTTTATGTTCGAACAGACGCGTGATAGGGCATCAGCTGTAGTATTCTCCTCATCTGGGCGATAAATAATGTCATATTTAAAACTCGATAATTCTAGACGCCATCTCTCAATCTTCTCATTTTTTATTTTACTTTTAAGACTTTGTTGGAACATAATAGAGACAGACAGATCTTTGGTCAGTTATTAGAAGAAAGCGTCGTCCGATAAGCTAGTGGCGCCATTTTCTTAAAGCTTCAACTATAGCACTAGCTTCCTATTCAATCGAAGAATGACGACGTTCAGCATCACATAAAGATCTAGAAAAAAAAGCTACTGGTCGGTCATTTTGTGACAAAGAAGCCGCTATAGATTGTTCCGAAGCATCGGTTTCAACAGTAAATGTCTCATTTGGATCGATCACCGTCAGTGCTGATTTCTTTATATCCAGTTTTAACTTTTGAAACTAGTCAATCGCATTTTTATTAAGAGGGAATTCTGATATATTCATAAGAGAGCTGATCTTTACAGAAAAGTTTCTGATCCATTTAGCGTAATGGGCGAACATACCAAGAGCTCTTTTAAGAGATCGAGTATCGGTTGGAATAGGTAGATTCATTAGAGGACTGAGTCGATCTTCATCCGGCTGGATAGTATTATTTTCGATCTTATAACCTAGCAATTTAATAGAATGCTGCTTATACACACATTTTTCTTCATTTAGTGTAAGATTATATTTTATGACAGCTTCCTTGAACTGGTTCAGGTTTTGATCATGTTCTTCATCTATCTTTCCACAAATAGTAACGTCATCAAGGTACGCGTATGTACCTTTCAGATTTTCTTTAGCTATAATGTAATGTAAAGTTCTTTGAAAGGCTGCAACTACATTAGTTACATCAAAAGGTATACGAGTAAATTGATATAGGTTCCCACAAGCCTCAAAAGCAGTATAGATTCTCTCATTTTTCAGAATAGGTACTTGATGATAAGCACTCCCGTAAGTTAATTTGACTAAAAATGTTATTTTCAGCAACTTTTGATACAATTGACTCAATGTTAGGCAAAGGATAAGCAACAAATTCAGTAAATCTGTTTATAGTCTGAGAGTAATCTATAACAAGACGCTTGCGATGCGTCTGGCCTCCAGTAACCAAAACTTAAGCTCGCCATGGTGAATTGCTCAGTTCAATGACTCCATCACTTAGAAGTTTGTCAATTTCTTCTCGTATAAACATAGTATCAATTTCAGAGTGTTTTCTAGATTTGATTGCAATAGGTTTTATGCCACTCGTGAGATTCGTGAATAATGAAACTTCTGGAACCGAAGCCGCCATAACGTTGCATATCTTAAGGAGTTTCTTTGGACCCCCGAAGTTTAGTTCAAGAGCTGAATGGCGACCTAAGATAACATGTCCGATAATAATATCTGCGCAGAGAGAGTCGAGTACGAATAGTGGTTTTTTTTTTATAATTGTGCTTGTCTATTTGGAGAGTTACATAGCATACTCCGTTTACAGAAGTAATGTTATTTTTAGAAGCTAATGTTACATTTTGTTGCCAAGGATAGCATTTCAAGTGTAACAAATTAGCAAAATTCTTATCAACAAAGCTAGTAGAGCTTCCGCTGTCAATCAGAGCATCAGCTTTATAATTCTTAACGAATACGGAAATCGTAGCTTTCCGTAAACTAGCAGGAGACGCAGCTAGAATAGCTCCAAGTTTTTGACGTTTTATTTCGGCCATACAGTTGCTTGTAGATTCAATTGCAGAGCTTTCACTTCTACAGATCTTGGCAAAATGGCCTTTCTTACCACAGTTTTGACAAACTGCTCGAAAAGCTAGACATTTAACCCTTTAATGAACACTGCCACCGCAAAAGAAACATCGTCTGCGAGATTTAGACGCAGCCAAGTTTGCGGAGTTTTCCATTTCATTGTCTATACAATGGAACTCCAATGAAGGTTTAGTACTAAAATCTTTGGAATCAATTTTCGCCATTTCAAGGGACATGGCTTGATTTGTTGATTCCTCTAGAGTTATTTCAAGGTTTTCTAGTAGCCGCTGTCGAATTTCTTGAGAAAAGAGACCAGCTATGAGAGCGTCTCGTATGAATTCTTTTTAGTGCTGTTCCGCATCAACTGCACTGAAGCTACAGTCGTGTGCTAGTTTTTGTAACGTATGTATATACTCAACCACAGTCTGCCCAGATTTCTGTTTAGTCGACATGAGAATATACCTAGCATGGACTTCATTCTTTGGCTTTAAATAGAGTTTATCTAACATTTTTATTGCGGAGGAGTAATCTTTAGCCTCCCGTATGTGTGCGTATAATTTAGCAGATATGTTATTAATTAATACTTTTAGCTTGACGTGTTCAGAATTTTCGGAAGCATTTTCGTCAATATAGTTTAAGAGAGTTACCTTCCAGTGTTGGTAATTTACATCAGCCGCCGTTGAGATTGGATCTATTTCGAATTTGTCCGGACGTAATAAGCGTGCTTTAGATTCCATCGTATAGTTTTTTTAATTAGAATAAATTGATATGAAGGAAAGACAAAACCAATTTAATATTTGGTTTTATTCTAATTAAAATTATAGAAGGAATAATGTCAAAATATTTCTTTTACAAGTTGACACTTTCAAATTAGTACCGACTCAATAAGAAGGATTTACACCACAAATCCATTTATTTCTAGTCCTTAGAAATATGTACGTGATTCTCATGCCTATTCCATTTAGTATCGATTATGATTTGTTATCTACTGCACTCAAAAAGCGCTAATTTCAAATATGACCGCGTACACACAGAGCCAAGGAAGACTAACGACACTCATGGGTTGTCCTTTAATGGCTCTGTCTACACGCGGCATAAGATATATTTTCAAAATTTAATAATTCCGTTCATAAACGACAATTTTTTTACTTATTTACAACATATTTCTACGAGCATTTATACCATATAATATATAAAAAAATCTAAAAATGAAACTACTACACAATTTACAACTAAAAATGTATTACAGATCACATTCGGTGGAAACCAAAATGCTGGCTGTTCATAAATTATGATTAACTAGAACTCTATGAGCATATTAATTGTGATAAAATAGGCTTTAATTAAAGACATTTTAATCCGGATAACGGCCTTACCACGATCCTGTCCCTGTGAGCGACAGCTAAGTGCGATTTGATTGGTGAGAAAAACATCCCACGAGCCATCACGTTTGGCCCAATTTCTGCCGTGTCGCTCACTACTAAGCTAAGTTCGTGGCCGGACCATAGTAATTTTCATTTTGTCATTTATTTTAATTCGTCTACTTTGATAATAATTCAAGGGTCCACCAACTCCTTGTCCGGCCCGCGTGGAGTACGCAACTCCAGTGTTCGCCCGCAACTACCAGGGTGTTTGGCGATACGTTGTGCAGATACCGTACGAGGGATACTTCACACAAACTGTTGAAGTCACAAGGTAATGACGGTGATATATATTTTTTTTATAAAATGCAGGTACATAGGAGTTTTTACAGGGTAGCATTTTATTGATTTAAGCAGTAAAACAATTTATTAATTAAAGCCATTTTTGGAACGAAGCTTTTTAACTCGGCTTACCAGGGTGAACTCACAGAAATCGTAACGTAAGAATAAAGTGTTGCGCTTCCACCAGACGACCTTCAACCTAATTTTTATTAAACAGTTTCACCTATACATAAATGGGAAGCCTGAGGCCAGCAGTGGAACTTTTTTTTATAGTTATAAAGTTAAATATTTAATTTGTTGATTTGCTTTCACAGATGTATGCAGTCTCGCTGCCATTATTTGGAAGGTGGATGCTTGAGTTCTCCACGTTGGGTCTCATTGTTAGTGGCTGAACTCCATTATCCAACCCAGATGCAGAGCATACCAGTAAGTTTGATGGTTATCCGTAGCAATGGGTAACCAACCGACACTTTAAAAACGTAGCCATTAAGCTAAGTTTTTCTGTTGCCCTCCTAGACAAGTAACACTAGCGCAAAATGAATAAAATAGAAAATGTACGGGAATGGCATCTCGTTATGCTAAATATTATATAATTTCCAAACATTTTCAACCAGTCTAAGGGAGTTGGTGGTTTTATAGCTGATTAAAAAAGCAGCTGATGACAATTTGGCTAATAGGTGAATGAATAATTATCGCACAGCCGAGGGCTGACGGCTAAACAACCAACGTGATAGTGACATCTGATATTCCTGATAAAGATTAATATTTATATTTTTTAACAGGACTACCAACCGTACCTCCAGAGCCGGGGTAACCAACCTGAACAAGAAACTAGCACTGATAAACCACCACATTGCGACGGTCATGATGAGATGGGATGTTTCCAGGTATAATTTCAAAATTGATGATTACATTTTTAATCAAGCTAAATAAAAATTATTATATGGATAAAATAGAGACCGCACTACAAAAGAAGTTCCACAGACGCGGCACTGCAATAGCCGTATTTAATCTTGCCTGAGTAATTATTTGCTATTCAGTAAAGCGATGTAGTTAATTACTGAATGATAAATACAAAATATTATGGCTACTTTACGAACAAAATTTTATCAAATAGTGGGCCCGCCAGTTTTAGTTCCTTTATTTTACATGGAACTGCATTTGTGGCGTGGACTCTTCATTAAAAAATTAAATATGACGTTTCTATGAACAATCATAGGTCAATTATTTCAGTTTTGTATTAAGTCAAATTATGATTTTATTCATACAGGGATATCTTTTCTTTGTTGAATGAAAAATTGAGCTTTAATAAAATAATTTAGTCGTAAGCATTCATACATAAACATATACTACTATATTATATGTGTATAATATATGGATATATTAGTTATTATTTAAACCATGTACTTGCTAACTGTGTTTAAATAATAGTTAATATATAATAATATTCGCCAAATAGACACACCCATTGTACGTTCACAGCAAGTTAAACTTTTGTTATGTGTAATAATGAAAATGACTGCATTTATTTCAAAATGGAATGTTACAGATTACTTATTGAAAGTCATGAGTCTACCACGGCTTCCAAAACACTTTTAGTTACTGTTAAAGGAGAAGAAGCGGCGCAAAAAAACTCATCAGCGACATATCTTTACTTCATAATTATTATTATTCGTCTTTTTTTTTTTTTTTAAATGTAGTTTATACTAAACAAGGTAATACAGCGGAATAATCCTGGGTCCCAATTTTACTATTACTATCTCCTCAAAATCGCCGGACACTATCGTCTTAATCGTAGGATTGCTTGATTTCGGTATTGTGTTAATTTCAATGGCGTTCCCGAGGCACGTCTGTATCATCTATATCTATACATATAATAAAATTATAGAGGTAAAATTTCTGTACAATGAAAAAAATGCTAAAAAACGAGTGTAAGAAGTGAAATAGAACTATTTTTTTCAAAGTTTTTGCATCTCTGATTGTCTGTTTGTAACGGCTAATCTCCGAAACGACTGGACCAATTTAAATGAAATTTTGTATGGTGGAAGTTTATATCCCTGGTCAACATATAGAATACTTTTGATCCCGAAAAATTAAAGAGTTCCCGTGGGATAGTTAAAAAAACTTTCCACGTGGACGAAGTCGTGGGCAGAAGCCAGTTATAAATATTTATAAGCAAAAACTCACATTCCAATATTCATTTCAGCCAGCGCCATTTCTGATAATTGTAATACCATTTTTTTCTACTATTATTCCGCCGCGACGACATCGTCAAGATATTGTGGATTTAGTAGAATAAGAATTTTTGACTCTTATCGCAATAAAATTGTGCGTTAATTATCTTCGCATCGCCAAGATATTGAAGTAGCAAAATTGACCGCCTGTTCATGGATTTGCACTTGCGATAAGCGACACGACTCGCGACGATTAGTAACACGCTTCACATATCTTTATACTTTTGTCTTTGTCGCCCGTGGCGTCGCATTTAGCCGTCACTCACAGCGACAAGGTCGTGGACAGGCCGTAAAATACAAGATCCGGTATTATTTAAATAACAATAATATGAATACGGTTTTTCTAAATAATATTTAATTGTCTTTCCAGGTACGTCTCTACTACGACTGGTTCCTTGTTCCCGGTTCATGCAAATGCTGGAGGCCAGACTATTTTGCAAGATACGTCCGTCGTAGGCAAAACAACGAACTGTAAATAGCCATTAATATTTAATTATATATTATTTGTATTATAAAGCTTTATAATCTTTTGTGAGTGTGTATATTGTTTTTACGTCTTTCAAAAAATATACATACAGTAAACATAATACTACAAAAATTATATTTCTTTAATTTAATTAACTATAAATATGCTTCTTTAATTAAACTCGTAACTCGTATGTCAGTTCTTATTTCGTAAATTTTATGGAATTGATAACGTGTTAATTGGACTATATGAAATACTATATATGCCACATATTGTTTAAATTATTTTTTATACTAGTGAACCCGGCAGACGTTGTCCTGCCCTGAAAAATAAAATCTGGAATTCAATTGCAACACTACCTACCGGGTCCAATTGTGCATCTAAGCCACCCACTCAAACACTCACAAAATTTCATCACATTCGTTCAAGCAGTTTTTGAGTTTTAGCCAGACTGACGAACAGCAATTAATTTTTATGTATAAAAAGACGTTTTTTTTCAAATTGAGTACTTAATAAAGAATGAAGCATATGTGTAATTAATCCTATTTTAAGATTTATTTATAATTAAAATGTTTATGAATACTTTGTCAAATGTTTTTGTCGAATGTTGAATAACTATGTCTGAATGAGTGTTTGAAATTACTAACAAGTTTATTATATAAAAAAAATATTTATTCTCGTACGCTAGTTAAAATATTAAGGTTGGTGCTTCTTATAATTCGAAGTTGTGACTCCAAGACTGTATTTATTGTTTAATTTTAAAATAAGTACATTTACCAAAATAATTATTTTTCTAGGGTTGGTAAGATCTCTATGTTTAAAAATTAACTCATGAACGACAAGCGTGATACGTTCGGAAATGGTTTTTGAATAAATAACGCTTATATTCAAAATCAGAACTATTTTAGCAGAAAATGTTATTTGCACTACAAAAATGGCACACAGCAATAATATGCTAATTACGTTTTGTTTATGATGCTAATGGCGAAAATAGATGATTCATTTCTGTATTTTCATTTTGATTAAAATTAAATATAATCGACTTTAAAAATTGTGAAAAAATGTGTTATAATATACACCTATATATAAATATATGAGAATTTTTATTGCTTATCTGCCGGCTTATTTGTTATTTCATGATCTTTTTTAGATTATGGAGTATTACCAAAGAGAAATTTGTGTTTTAAAGAATAAATTGTTGCTGTGTATAAATAAGTAATAGAAACACAAGTAACAAAATGTGGAACTTTTTATAATAAAAAAAAAACGAAGTACGACGAATGAAACGAAATAGTTAAAAAGTTACTTGTGTAACCTCTTTTCTCTCTTTAGACGGCCTCTGTGGTTGAGCGGGCTAAGTCTTTGCCGGGACTGCAACGCAGAGGCTCCGGGCTCGATTCCTGGCATGGTAAATTTCAGAAACGTATTTTCTGCGTTATTTACTATGGTCTGGGTGTCTGGGATCGGCCCCAGAGTGGTCCGTTGTATATTACCCATAACACAAGCGTAACTAGCTTAATTTGGGGATATACAGGTGTTTGTCTGCCGATTTATAAAAAAAAAAAATACTAATAATAATAATAAAAATCGTTTTTTTTTGTCTTATATCTAAACAAACTGTGAGACCGAAACGAAGCCATTTAATTTCGGCATAAGACCAATATTGAATTAGGAATAAAAATGTTATTTTAAAAAATTGTCATCCTTGTCGTTGATGACCCAAAATAGTATTAAATATAGTTTTATTTATTATTATTTGCTTGTATAAAAAAGAAACAACGAAACTAGTTTCATATAATTAAATAGGTATTGGAAGTTTTAAAGAATATTTAAGTGTATTTGCTACTATTTGTTAATGTTAATAGTAATAGACCGAGTTGCATTTATTATTGTTGGGAAGTTCAATCATGGCGTTGCTCCTATAACCTATTCTTTATACATAAGAAATCTGATCTAAAGTCTAACATCGAACAAACTTAGTTATACATGGTTATACCGCAGAGTACATTAATATAATAGGTTATACCATCATTGTTGTAGTCATATACCAAGTGCGAGTTTTTTTTACTCCACGATCACATTCAACTTACCGAAATGTTGTATGGCACGATATAGGTTTTCTCCACGCGACATAAGATAGCGCGCTAAGCGTTCCCATACAAAATTGCGTTAAAGGCCTACCTAAATGGAATTCGCTGTCTCGCTCACGCGTTACTACATTTTTGAAGTCATAAATTCATAGAATTAACATATATACGGCAAATCCGTATTACACACAACTTACGAATGTTTCACAATTTTTTTTAATGGATGTATATATAAAAAAACGATTTGCGTTTGACCACTGTTTCACCTGAGGTTGAGTGATGACGCAGTCTAGGATGGAGCACGCTTACCTAGAAGATACCTATTCACTCATGACTTGATGACTTCAAGACTGTATTTTTCAAGAAAAACAGACTTCGGCAAATTATTCCACACCTCGGCAGTGCGCACCAGAAAAGATGAATAGAAACGCTACGTTCTGACTGGTGATGTTTCCACCATGTAACGGTGGCGCAAATCGTTACGTTATTATCGTACAATTCTATATATAAAAAATAATTCTTGTTAAAAAAAAAAAACATTTTTTGTGTATGAAATCTTGTCTGAATCAAAATGATTGTATTGTGTATTGTATGTATTGTATTATATGTATTGTAAACATTCGTATTTTTTTTTATCAAGTTTTGTGTAATATCTTTAAAAATGTGGTAATGCGTGAGCGAGATAGCGGACTACATTTAGATCCTTAACTAGTAGAATGTGATCGAGTAGTAAAAATATTCGCACTAAGCCTTCCGTGTCAATATACGTAAAATTGGCTTCCTTAATTTTGAATTATATTCGCATTATAAAACTACATTTTAACGGTTTTGAACGCGGTACTTAATTTGGTTTTTATCATTTTCACGTTTCGGCCACTTTCCAGTAGCCGTGATCACGGAAGACACAGATGTCAAGTGTCAATCAATGAGTATTGTTAAAATTGTATTTATTGTTCATTAGTTTTAATTTTTGTTTATGGTCGCGAAAATTTAAGAGAATACCACATTTGCATTAGTTAAATAACTAGTTAATTTGTGAAAACGTCCTTATCACCGTTTGGATAGTTATTTAATTATGGCTGGTTCCTATATCGTACTAGTAACATACCTTACCACTGCTAGAAATTAGACATTACATGTGTGGAGCTATGTCTCATTTTAACCAGTAGTAAGGGCAAATGAACTGATAGTAAGATATTGGAACCAGCCATTAATCGACAACAACTGTTAATTAACTGGAAAGTTTCTGTCCAAATGATGATAAAGAGCTAACTTGCCAGTTTCTCAAGTTAACCAGTTACTTAACTAATTACTTAGCACGAATAAGCTCACTAAATTACAAATGTAAATCAAATTCAAAATTTTATATTATTTTAATTATAGGTAAATATTTTGGAATTTTATCCAACCACCTCACCACTCTTATGTAGACTTGTATAGGAGTCGATATTATGTTTAGGAATTTTTTTTAAATTAAATAAATCCTGAAAGCCTAATCAACTTGGGGAGTACATAAAGTCTTAACATACGTCTCAGAGGCGTATATATTAAAAACAACCTGTAGACCTAAATATTATGCCTTATTTCCTATATGTTGAAGGAAACTTTAATTTGGACTTTAAACTAATAACAAAACGCAGTTGTAAGATTTAAATCTATAATCACAGTTATTTATTACAACAAAATAAAAACATATGCTTACGTTTAATCGAAATCGCAATCGATAAAAACGTATATATTCAAAAAAATGACATCAATTACTTCTCGCTAAGACAAATATTAAAATATGATTAAAAGTAATTAGATTTTTAATGGTTAGTTATAACTCACGAACATTTTATGTGGGCGGTTGAAAGTTACACAAAGCCTAAACGTGCGTCTCGCACGTGTGCTGTACCTAAATAAATAAAAAATGGCGTAACTTACCTTAGCGACATAAGTACCGTAAACAAGCTCCCGTCCGTCCCTGAATTGGTTAAACAGCACACGACGCTAACTTTTCCCCTTAAAAATATATAAAGAGTTTTGGTAACATGTATGCCTCGCAGACGTAGATAAGTCTTCTAGAGGTAATTTAAATATCCTCTAAATAATGATGTAAATAGCCGGTTATGTTAAAAGGAGGTCGCATTTTGATTCAATGCGCTCTACGCTCGCAGTAACGCGCTAAATTCGCGAAGGGATTATTTTTTGATCAGAGAATACAATTACAGCAAAACTTATACACGTCCTTGAAGTCCATACACGTCATTGCCCTGAGCAGATTTATAAAGTTTACGGACTGAGCTGAGATGGAAGAGTATTGCGCTCTTGGTCAGGCGCTTTCCAGACTCGCATGCCATCTCTTTTGCACAACATTGTATGGTGTAATACACGGTAACATTTGACTGAACCTGCGCAAACTCACGATACTAACTTCACTCCAAGCGCAATTAAGTTTTGCACATACTGTACATTAATTGCTGTGGGACATTGCGGTTCCCGAAAACAACAATTTCCCAGGAATAGGTGTAGCCTCCTTCAGCTAGCTAATCTTGGAAAATTATTGGACGTCCTTATGTGCAATGGCTACGCTTGTATGTAAAAGCGATTACTACACTGCCACCATATTAAAAAGAGCTGCCGTAATGTTTAGCGCACGCTACATATACGCAATGTTTCATATTGAATGTGTTTTGTTTAAGTGTCGCGAGCGTTAATGCGAGAATTATACTCATAAATAACAATTAAACACAAAAGTAAATAATTACTTTTTGACGACCTGCCGTACAAGTTGTGGGGAAACCGCCCCAATTTAAATACGTGTAGACAGACACAACAATTGCCCTCACACGCCTTATTTAACGCTGTTGTGGAACGCAGCAACAATTAAACCCCAGCTACTGTGAGAATTGAATCACAATGTTGAGTTATAAAGTGTAATCAAAGCATTTTATGTATTGGGGTGAAATTAACCCCACCTTGTATGCGAAGGATTAATAATATCCGAATTTTCAATACTTCTCTTAAATATCTTGGCCAAAACGGTACGTATATTAAGGAATAGTTTCTAAGTATTATTGTATTTAAATTAAATAAAGCACATAATATTACTTGAGAGAATTTTATTAAAAATACATCTTTGGAATACTAGAGTAATAATACTAATACTTCAATTTACTACAAATTTATGCCAGTAGCCTGTTTGCAAGAGTTATCTCACAGCTCAGTTAGACTACGACACTTTGCACCATACACTCTGTGTATACACTCCAAGTGTCAGAGTGAGCGCTAGTGTTTCGTATTGTGTTCTATAGTCTATTGCATATTCTTTTATTATTTATTGTTAGAAAAGCTACAATAATTGTATAGATTTTATGTCAAATTTAATCCACTACTATGGCAAATGAATGAATAGTAATAAGTAAGATATAAGAATCGGCTGCTAAGGACTGTTTTAACTGTTTGTAAGCAAATATCTTTGTGGTAGCAGACGTTGCAAACAGTTTCGACGTTTTTCAGAACACTAGATATGAGTTTCCCGTGAAGCAAGAAAACTATCAAAAGCGTTAAGTACTAATGCGTGTAAATAGTTCGGACATAAATTCCAGTACATTTGCTTATAGAGACACAAACATTTCTATTAAGTGTAAACATTACAGAAATTAATGTCTGACATTGTGTTGCAATTTCTGTCGTAGTCCAAACTTAGCTTAATATACAGAATTATTGTAATCTATATTTGTTTACATATTTTATGTTTATTATATATTCTGTATATCTACTTACAGGCTGGGATAGCGTATGTAAAATAAGCTTAGAGATTACTATGGAGTTAATATAAATACACAATACAAATTCAATCGATTTTTCAAAATGACTTTAAATGTACTTAGTTTTAAACATTCGTTTAGTTTATTATAAAATGGATAACATTGCTTTACATTACAACCAATTATTCAATAGTCAACGCTGTGCAAATTACGTCGTATAAAGTATCTCTTGTTTGCTTTGGTTATAATCATGGAAGAAGAATACTAAAAGAATGCATTGGTACAGTTTTACACGACTTATAATTTCGATCGGCAGTTTTCGTTTGCGCAGAAAAGTGCAGACTGTTTTCCGACATGTAAATGATATATATTGAACTTTATTCGCAAGTGGAAATGGCAGTGTTTCTTGCCATGCAATTTAAGCGCTGCCTCGCTTACACGATTCGTACCTACACTATATATTATATAGTATATTCGGAACAATTTAATTAGCTGTATAGAACTATAACATACTTTGTAATTACAGTTGGCGCCACCAGTCTGTTCTAGTTTTTATAAACAAATCACATTTAATGTTTCTATTATTTAAAAATATTTTTTAAACTTAAGTGTGACATGTAATTGAAAGTCCTAGTTATCTTTCAATTTACGAAATTCAAATGAGCCAATTAGGACTTAGTTTATAACTGATTTGTGTTTAAAAAATATGTTTTAAACATCATTTAACTTAAATTATTCTAACATTTAAACAAATATAATGTGATAAACACATAATATAAGTACTTATTCGAGCACAGCGATGAAATTATTTCTACAAAGTACCTTTTTATCTACGCAACTAATGAAACTAGGAATCATTTCACCCTCAAATTTTGGTACACAACCGATTAATCACAAAATATTATTAGATCATGATCAAATAGTTTCATAAGCACATTAATAATTAACCAAAATTTCAACTTAATTTACTTTTCCATTAGTTAAGTAGTTAGTGAACTTGCGAATAAATTAATAATACTTAATCGACTACTTATTACGTAACGGGAGAATTTAGGTCCAAATAATGATAAGGAGTTAATACGCAAATTGTGCAAGTTAACTCGAAATGTATGTATTTTTGTTTTTATGTTTATGGCTTGGCAACTAGGCCTTTAAGCCAGGCGCAGTTGTATTGTAGGCTACAATCCACGCCATCCAACGGAGTTTTTGTGAAAACTCGAAAGGTCACATTTGGCTATACAATTCACATTACTCACAAAAACATATAATTACTACTCAAAAACTATCAATATCCTACAACTATTGTTCATTTTAGAGTAATTTTACACATTTTTAGAAAATAAAACTGCCCAGCACTACATCTCCTTTCAGTTCCCGCCAAAAACTCTCAAAATGTATGTATGAATGGCCCCTAAGTAGATAATGAATGAATGAATGAATGAAAACTCTTTATTAGTCACCATAACTTAAACCTAGACAATTTAATATAAATACATTCCCATTAAAACAATGGGCGGCCTTATGCTATGAAGCCTTATAGCATTGATCTCTTCCAGGCAATCGGCAACTGAGTACGGTGTCTTATCAAGGAGACATTAAAAATGAAAGAAAAATTTAATAACATTTGGTAGTTTAACTAGAAATTAAAACTTATCAGAACAATGGGCGGCCTTATCCCTTATAGCGATCTCTTCCAGGCAACCCGGTGTCCAAGGAGACATTAAAAGAAAATTTAATAACATTTGGTAGTTTAACTAAATTAAAACTTATTAAAGAAAAAACAAAAAAGTAATAAACTACTATAGATATACATAATGAGTTCTGTGATTTTCAAAAGATATGCAAGGACAGTTCACCATGATAGTTTTATTCAACGGAATATAACGCGACCACAGCGCCGTCTATATTGGCTTTATATAGCTATCCTACGGGAACGTTATCATTTTTTGGGATAAAAACGTAGTACGACGTAGGATACACGTCCTGAACGGGAGTATAAGTAGACTCTGTGTTGTTTTAGTGAAATCTGTTCAGTACTTTTCATGCGATGCACAAATGATTTATTTTATTGTTAAGAGCTACAGGACTCGGATAAAAATAAATGCCGTTAGAATTACTATAGAGTTTATTAAAACTGTACGAACACTTATAAAACCAGTATAAATAAAACTGGATGCAACCAGTCCACACTGCACGATTCAATGCAATTCAACACGCGCAAAGTCCGTCACTATATCGCTAATCGAGAGTACTACACACGTTTTACTCGTATCGTAATCGTCGCTTGACTATCTCCCCCTCCGTTCGGGCATTTTATACTGCACGGTGCAATATGTCTACCTCACCGCGTGCAACCGATTTCCCGGAATCACACCTGGCCACTGCCCACCGAAACAAATTACAATACACAATAGGCGGCTTTTCTAATTACAAATATTAAATACAAAGAAAACAAAAGAAGTGCAAATGCGGGCGGTAATAATATTGGATCTTATGGCCGCAGGTGTTCATTCGCATTTGTTGTTGTGCTTCGTGGAATTTTGGCTAAGCCGTAACAATATCATAGAAAAATTATAGATATCTTAATTTATAACTATCTTACAAGAATAGAGAGCTTAACAGTTTCTATAAAATCCAAACTTTGATTGCTTGACCATTTTTCATTCGTTACTAATATAGTAGTACAATACTTGATATCACTTTTCACAACCCTTATGAAGTTGAATATAATAAAATACTTCTTGATAGATTTAATATTTATTTGCTTGTAGGCAGGGTCTGCAGATTGGGAAATTCGCCCCATATTTTTTTTTATATGGGTCACATTTTGTGGGTGCGTATAAAATTTTGTGTCTAGGATGAAAAAATTCAAGAATTAAAATGTATCTAATAATGACAACAGTTTGGACGTCGTGTTTCTTCTGGCGTAATAAATTTACCAAATTGGGAAAATATTCAAAATTCAATCTGGGAATCTTTCGATCTCAATTTACATCGTCTTTCAGACGAGTGATTACTCGAAAGTTTGCAAAAGTGAAGATAACAATATAACTGAGTCAATAATTAATAATGGTAATTAATTAATTTTAATAAAAGATATCGTTAAAAAAATATGTTACGACAAGTAAGATACTCCTAAATTCGCACTCACTTTCAACATTGAAGTTAAATACTGAAATATCATAAGAGTACACCATACCATAGTTGCTATTTACACGTCTACACAAGCACTGACATAATCTACGGGTGTTTTAAGAAACCATCTATAAAGTTTCATAGAATAATAATTCTACTTATTAAGTTTTGCACAATTTGTGTACTTTTTAAGTTTCAGTTCAAATTTTAGAATAATTTCTAAGCAAAGGCCTCAGCCAAATTGCAGCTTTTTGTCTGACGCCAATCGAAAAAGTTCTTGTAGTAACTCAAAAAGGCAAATTTCACTATACAGTTGAAAATATCAATACAATTTATAATTCTTTAAGAAAACATCAATATCCTACCACTATTATTTAAATTAACCAATAGGTATCATATAAAGAGGAATGAAGCTAGTTTAGGCATGTAGAGAGAATGTATGTAAGGAGACAAACAAAACAAGTTTACGGCAATGTGGCTGATAACATTAGTACCAGGAGATCGTGACATCATCATCATGATGAAATATTAGTTATTTTGCTAAAAAAACCTCAATAATGGTTTACGTATGAAGAGATTAATTTAAATAAAGCGAAATGTATTAGGTTGGGGAAAAAGTTTCTTCGCATTTTATATAAAAATTCAAAAGGTTTTTTTATAAAGTTTATTTACATTTGACTAAAGTATGTAGGTGCCATTTTGTTGGACAACTTTTTGCCATCTTGTAGGTAAGGACGTGATCCCATTGTTATAAAAAATTTGGGACTTCTGATCAAAAAACTACGACAAGTGGTTTTGGCAGTCCTCTCGTGATGTTAACCTGACACTGCCTAACGAATTCTGCAAAGACCGAAACAGGTGAAAATCTGAAGGTGCAAGGTCAGGACTATACGGCGGATGCATTAACACCTCCCAGCCAAACTCTCGTAATTTTTGCTGAGTGGCTAAAGATGTATGAGGTCTAGCGTTATCACGGTGAAAAACCACACCCCTTCTGTTGATTAATTCCGGCCGCTTTCTCTCAACTTTTTGCTTTAATCTCATCAGTTTTTCGCAGTATAGTTCAGAATCGATGGTCCTGCCTGGCGGTAACAGCTCATAATGAATAATGCCCTTCCAATCCCACCATACACACAGCATCACCTTGTTGCGAGTTAACCCGGGTTTCGTCACAGTCTGTGAAGCCTGACCGGCCTTTGACCACGATCTTTTTTGCACATTCTTGTCGTATATGATCCACTTTTTATCACCAGTTATCAACTTCTTCAAAAATGGGTCGATTTCATTACGTCGTAATAAAGAATCACAAACGCGTACACGGTTCATTAGGTTTCTTTCAATGAGCTCATGAGGCACCCAAATATCGAGCTTTTTTGTGTACCCAGCTTTTTTCAAACGCGCCAAAACCGTTTTGTGGTCAATTCCCAGTTCTCCAGCTACATTGTAACTACTAATATGCCGGCCTCGCTCCACTTTTTCAAAAATGGCATCAATTTTGTCGGTAACAGGGCGACCAGAGCGACGTGCATCTTTGATATAAAAATTTCCGGATTGAAAACGCTTAAACCAAATTTGCGCTACTCTCACAGATACTGCATTAGGTCCATAAACATCACAATTTTTTTTCACGGCTTCTGTTGCATTTTTACCCTTTTTGTAGTAAAATTTTAAAATATCGAATTTCTTCATTAGATTCACTCATTTTAACAATAAGAAAAACAAATGAAAATCACACATTTTCCTAATTTGAATTTGGAATTGTCTTCTTTAAAATTAAAACTTTTTAATGATACCAAAACCAGACAGATACAAATGGTATAGCCAAAGAGATCTTATTACAAGTTCATACATACTATATGCGAAAAGACTTTTTCCCTAACCTATTATGTCCCAAGATCGTTGCAAGTTGAGGAGGAGGAGGATCTATCTTATCAGCTTAATCCTACGGGAAACAGCTGTGATAATATGTATGTAATCTATAATATTATAAAATTCCAAACATACCGTGTCTGCACATTGAAGCTATTTAAACAAAAACAACTGAAATAGACTATATAAACGCTGGATAACACGATTTATTTTTTTAGATTTCTTGTTTTTTTTCTGTTTGTTTGTGATTCACGTAAAAACTGCTGAGCTGATTTCGATGCGGTTTTCACTTGTCGACAGCAAATTTTTATACTTAAAATCTGCGCTACTTTTTATCTCGGGAATCCCGCGGGATTTTTGTTGAGAATTAATTAATGGCCAGATTAAAAAAAATCGAATTCTAATGTGATTTCTTTACTGATCGATGTCAAATTTTATGTAATAAAATGTGTGATTTTTTTATCCCGGGAATCCCGCGGGAGTATTCCCAGGAGCGGTTTGTAGTTGTTCGGGTGCGCAAAAACTAGCTTACTCCGACACATTTTCGCTAAAACGATAACTAAAAACATCTAAACTACATACTCTCGCGTATTATTTACCACATCTATATTAATTGTCACATCAACTGAAGTTTCATTGCTTCCATCTGGTACATTCTGAGCTCCTGCACCTACCATATCATCAGATCTGCTAGTACCAGCTTTTTGTATACGATCATTAACAATTTGTACCGATGGTACACCGTCCTTTGGAGCTGTAAAAGCTACGAAGCAAGCTGCGTAAGGTGGTGGAGGTTCTTCCAGATATTTAGGATCAACGTTAGATAGATCATCATTGGCGCAATCAGAATAAGGTGGTGGTAAGTCTTGATTGTCAGGCTGGAATGTTGGTGCAATTCGTAAGGATACTCCAAGATCGTTGGTCGTCGATTGTTCTAGAAAGTAGATATTTTTATTGTTTATTCTATATTAATAAATAAAATTGAAGTGTTTTTAAAATAAACGCCAAAATTATAGTGAAAACTAAAACGATGCTTAATCATAGATGATAGTTTTTAAAAATTTTGTTTGTCTTTTTTATTGATGGAGTAGATACAGAAGACATGCTGACGTTCCACCTGTTGAATGTAGTTACCATTGTTTATATTTGCAATACTCAAGGCACTGCCAATATGCTGCCTGCGTCTAAGGGACTAGAATCTAATGCTGAAATACAACTCAAGGTTGTAATAGCAGCATACACTCTAGACTAGAGATCTAGAGACGCCATTAAAACGGGAAAGTACCAGCAAAGGACCTGACTGGCATGTTTGGTTGCCTCTTACGGCAGGCCATCCGGCTGCAGTAATAAATATTCTTTCTCCATTCCAGAAGAAAAATTGTCTCGAATGGTCTCCAAAATGACTGAAAGGATTGCAATGAAAATTTTAGGGGTTAAAACATACAAAGTTCCAGTTCCTGATGAACGGTGTGGAGACCAAAACGTAGTGTAGGTAAAGCTAGATATTCTGATCAATATTTTTATGAGATCTTTAAGAGATGGATGGATTGTGTGAAGGATGATATTGTGGCGAGTAATGGTGGAACAAACTAGTTGGTTGAAGAACTTTTACAAAAAGGTAGAAGTTTCTGGAAAGAAAAGACAAAGACAGATACATGTTAGAAAGGGAAAGACGATAAACGAAAGTTCGGGAAGGAAAAGACAGAGATAGATAGATGTATAGAAAGGGATGGACAGCTAATAAAAGAATAACGAAAAGAAGATCGAAATTATGGGTTCCAGAAGATTCTTCCGGGTATATAAACAGCGTAAGGCACGCCTACCGGGCAGTTTAGACTTGAATGTAGTACAAGACAGCGAAGCGACAAGTATGATACGAAAGAGTTGGAAGAAGAGTTTAATAGAAGACAGTGACGAGTTTAGTGGTGAATTTAGTGAAAAGTTTAGTGGGCAGTTTAGTGAAGGAAGAGTTTCGCGTAGTTTAAAAGGAGGTCCAGAAGCGAGCTACGCCCGGTAAATTCGGAGGTGAACACTGCAGCAGCAGAAGGTGTGTCTACGCAATATCGGCGACGGTATTATGAGTGGGACATCTTATCGTTGGTACAGTGTGTTGTTAGTTGTGCGTGTAGAGGCAACCCTGCGGAGAGGAATCACGCACGGCTGTTAAAGTCAATAAAAGCGTTTAGTTAAAAACTGGTGTGTTCTTCCAATCCCAAGTGCGTACCCCCGCTCGCACGTAACAATATGATGATGAAGGCATATGGAAGGAAAAGACATATTGTGTAGACCCCAAACAATTGGGATAAGTTGAAAGAAAAGAGAGATTATTTATGAGATCTGGAAAACCGCGGGGGGAGTTCATACAGCAGTTTGCAGATAAAATAGCAATAATAGACTACTTACGACTAGTAGCGATCACACTTGGTGTTGGCCATTCTTCCGATGACGCTCGTCTTGACTCTGTAATATTAAAATTCAAAACTTTTTAGTTTATGTTTATATTTGATATCTAGTTTTAATTAAGATTATTTAAAACCCCATTCGTACATGCGCTTCAATTCCAAGGAACATCCCTTACCACCTCTAAGAATATTGGGATCCTTGGTGTCGACATTGCAAACGATGTACAGTTCAGGGGCCACCTTGAAGGCAAGGCAAAACTTGCCTCCAAGAAGCTGGGAGTTCTTAACCGGTCCAAGCAGTATTTCACTCCGTGGCAACGCCTTGTGCTTTACAGAGTCCAGGTGAGACCGCATATGGAGTACTGCTCACACTTGTCGGCCGGAGCACCCACCTACCACCTAAATCCCCTGGACAGTATTCAACGTCGAACCGTTCGCATTGTCGACGATTCCATACTCACAGACGACTTAGATACGCTTAGCTTTCGAAGAGACTTCGCCTCTCTCTGCGTATTCTACCTACGGTACAATGGGGAATGTTCCGAGGAACTGTTCAGATTAGTGTCTTCGTCTTCCTTTTACCACCGCACTGCACGCTATCGGCTGGGCATTCATCCCCACTTCCTAGAGCCGTTTCGCTCTTGTACGCAACGGTGCTCTAGAACGTTTCTCTTGCGCACTGTGGGGATTTGGAATGAGCTCCCAGCCGTGGTTTTCCCATAGCGTTAAAATATGGAGTTCTTTAAAAAGGCTATCATAATATTTCTTCGCGGTCGGCAGCGCGTTGGTGACATCTCTGGTGTTGCAAACGTCCATAGGTGACAGTAACCGCTTTCTATCAGGTGGGCCGTCTGCCTGTCTGCTGTACTCCAGCTATAAAACTTACTTACTTAGTTTATTTTTAATATTAATTTTTAGATAATATTATAAAAGTTTTTATTCAATTCAAATTTTCGAAGGGTTTCATGAAATTCAATGAAGTCCAACTATGAATCGAAAGTGTCTAGAGACCCATTAAAACATATCATCAAAATCCTCGATGAATCCGATTGTAGCGCCACTTATCGGGTCCAATAATTACGGTCCAGCTGTTTAGCAGTTCAGTGACTGTCACACATACAGACGAATTATATACATCTATATTAATATTGTTACGAGTTTGCGGGACTGGAAATAAAATGCCGTTAGAATTATTACAGAGTTTATTAGAACTATACAAACACGTATAACACAGGTACAAATATAGCCGAACGCAACAAATCCAAACGTAATGCAGAAGGTCGTGATTCAATAAGACGCGTAAAGTCCGTCAATATTAGATTTCCGAATGTACACACATCACGCCTAGATCGTAGTTGTAGCTCAACTGCCCCCCCCTCAATCAGGCCATCGTTTTATACTTCACAAATGCAAATATGTAAAGTAAAGCCCAGCAACGTCGACATAATTTCTTAGAATTAGCTTGTACTTATAATCCGCAATACGTGGCTAATGATGCTCCTGAGCGGCCGTAAACGAGTATAATAGGACAATAGGCTATTCTCCACAATAACTAGGAACGTATGCCAATAAATGAGTGAACAAAAGAAGATAATCATAAAAGGATTACAATTAGTTCAAATGCTGACAGGTAATAAAATTTGCTTTTACAGATCTATATGTGGAATTTGTCTTTGTCGGAGCCTAAGTTGTAACTATGTTTTAGTAGAGGTAAAGTTTGTGGGTTTGTTTCAGTAATCTTTTGAACTAATGAACCGATTTTGAAAATTCTTTCACCAGTAAAAAGTTATACAATTCCCGAGTGAGAGTGACATAGGCTATATTTGATTATGATTAATGTATCTTATTTCAATAAATATAATAATAATTCGCTGGGTGCACTCACCCAGCGAAGTGGGCATGGATCAACTAGTATATAATAAATACATTACATATTAAGCAACTTATTGAATAAACTGTTTGCTACAAGTGCATTAATTCTTTAAAAAGTAATTTTGTAACATACTTCTGTATAAAATCTATTAAAAAAAGACAACTTGAGATATAAATAAAATAAGAAACTTAAAGAAAAACAATATTTAGCTAGACGTGTTGCTGGGGAGTTTCTTGCCGCTTCTTTCCCTTAACAGCAATAACACGTTGCGAAGCGGTGTACATAGAATAGGAAGAAAAATTAAATTTTAAATTATATGTATGACCTTCAAAAAATGTTCTCCAGTGGAACTTATTTTGAATAAAAAACTTTGAATATTCCTGGCAAGTTTTATCCATATAGATTATAGATCCAATCGATACTGAATGTGAAGTGAAACTTCTTTAGAGTCGTTGTAATTTGAAACTCGATGAAACGAAAAACCGACACTAAAGAGACATAAACACAAAACTGTAGAGGTCGAATTGCTGTACATTGAAAAAAAAAATGCTAAAAACCGAGTCAGGGGGATGTAAGAAGTAAAATAGAACTAATTTAGAATTTTTTCAAATTTTTTGTTTCTCTGTTTGTACCGGCTAATCTCTGAAACGATTAGACAGATTTAAATGAAATTTTGTATGGTGGTAGCTTATATCCCTGGTCAACATATAGGATATTTTTGATCCCGAAAAATTAAAGAGTTCCCGTGGGATAGTTAAAAAACCGCACCACGCGGACGAAGTCGCGGGCATCAGTTAGTATTTAATAATCTGATGATACGATGATGATTGAACTTATAACTCACCCTTGAACAGTCGTTTCTCAAGACACTTCTCGGCAGCTCGTATAGTTAACACCAGTACTCCCATGAGGAGTATAGCAGCGACCCACACAATGATCGAACTGCCCAAATCCTCGTTTCCATTATTGTAATTAGTGGTTGACAGCGTTGGTGGAGGATCTGGTAAAGGCAAGTAGAATTTCTGCAACTGAAAAAGAAATTTTTTTGAATGAACGAATGGGTGAGCGAATGAATGAATGAATGAGTGAGCTAATGGATGCTTATTTTGCGAGCAGTTTATTAATGGTCGGTTACTATATCTTACCATTAATCCATGAGTTCAGCAGACAGGCAGACGGTCCATCTGATGGAAAGCGGTTACCATCACCTATGGACATTTGCAACACCAAAGGCGTTACAAATGCGCTGCTGCTCTTTAAAGGGAGACTGGAACCTGGCTAGTAATGCCGGAACACAACTCAAGGTTGTTATGGCGGCATACTCTAGACCAGGGGTGGTAGTCATCGAAACGGGCAAATACCCTATCATATGGGTGTGGATTGTTTTCTCAGTTCCTGCGCGGAAACCTATCATTGGCTGAATTTTGACTTTACTTGTATGGAGCTTATGTCAAATTTTAACTGATAGTAAAGCAAATGCACGGTTGGTCAGATATAAGATAGCTAGATAGATACAATTTTAGCCATTGTAATTTACTAACAAATACGTCGTCGTCACATCACTGTGAATAAAATTCCGCTGGCACGTATCTTATATATATGAAAATCCCGTGTCACGATGTATAAACGGGATAAACTCCAAAACTACTAAACCGATATTGATGACATTTTATAACTATGTGTAATTTGGTCCAACTTAAAAGAGGATAGTTCTTATCTCGATTATTGACTCCAATTATAACATTTGTAGGACAACCTTTTTATACGTTTATTTTTCTATACATTTTTACATATTATTGACATTGTCATTCTTATGTTAGCCGATCGAAATTATTTTCTGTATTTTATTGCAAAACCAGAAATTAAATAATTCGTCTTTAAACAAAGCCTATCTTCTTCATTGCACCAATCCGCCACATATTGGTGACCCCGACGTGATGGAATGAAGAGTGTTGTCTGGTTGTAGGAACTCACCAGGCAAGCGAAGTGTCTCGCCATAAACAAGTTCGGCAGGTGACGCTTGAATATCGTCTTTGAAGGCCGTCCTCATGCCCAATAAGACGAGTGGTAAGCTCTCATTCTACACATTCTAATGTTAGTGTGTATGTCATTGAACTCTTTCCAAGCTCCTGGACCGATCTTGATGACTTTTTGTGTGTTAGTGTTGTTTTTTATATTTTTTATTTGTCATACCCTACTGAAATTAATTTATATTTTTAAAAATCTGTTAAAGTAATGAATAGATTTTTAGTCCAGATTAGTTCAAAATTTATAAGAAAGCTTTCGAACGTATTTATTAAAATACAAAGAAGGAATACTAATTCCTGTGGTTAGGCGGCCTGTTGTAAGAGGCGACAAAATAATCCACATCCGAGTGGTAGGGCGTTTGCCCGTCTGGATGGCTACCAACCGCGGTCTAGGGCATGCTGTCATAACAGCCGTGAGTTTCGGCATCAGTGGCCAGGTTCCAGTGCCATCCGAAGTAGCAGCTTCAATGTTGCAAGTGTCTATAGGCGACGGCGACCACTATCTATCACACTTGGGCTGTCCGCCTGTTTCCTGTACTAGAGCAATAAAAAATAACATACCTCATAATCAGGGAGAACATTCTTTATGTCAGAGTTGTAGTTGAATAAAATGGACGCCGGTAGCCTGTTCACGTTGCGGTCGTTGTAGAGACCACTGGAAAAATAATAGTAACGCTAATATTAGGCGATTCAATTTGGTGGAAAGGTACAGAACTAAAAGGACACGAAGTTATTTTTTTATATATATATTTTTTATTAGTATTCTCCATCTCCTGACGCATATGTTTTTGTCAGGGTTATTTATTTTCTTATTTTTTAAAAATATTTTTATCTTTTCTTATTTTTTTTACTTTTATTTTCTTTTCTTGTAACTCTTTTCATTGCCAAAAACTTATTTTTAATACATTGTTATTTTTACAAACTTTTTCGCTAAAACATTTCTACTTATATCATACTACTATTTATATTATTACATATTATAACTACTATTTTATTATATTATTTACTGTCTGCATATTTTCTATTTACTTTTTATATAGTATCTATTTTCTCTTAATTCCTAAAAAAATCGAAATGTGCGCTGTGGGACACATAGTAGAAATGAAACTTCAACGGACACGTGGCAAAACGAATCGCAACAAATTTTTTAAACTTGAAGTTTCACGGGCAGGTTTTCAAATTGGACATACATTACAGTACATTAACAATCTGCCCGTAAAACTTGAAATAAAATTTTTGTTGCGATTCGTTTTGTCACTTGTCCGTTGCCATTCGTTTTTCCACTTGTCCGTTGAAATTTCACTTCTACCATGTGTCCCAGTACTGCTGTTTACTGCAAATTATGATTTGGTTAGGTAAGGTACATTTTAATGGATGCGCTTTTTAATTAAAACATATTTTATTTTATCAATTAAAAAAACTGAATTCGATCCGTGTCACGAACACGACTATAACTTCAAGCATAAAACGTCAACATGACACAAGAAAAATGTTACATCAATTTTTGAACTACAATTTTGAATACCGACTTCAACCGACTGCTTATAATAAATAAATCGTAATCTTATAATAAATAAATTAGTTATTCTTAAGTAACTAGTGCCTACTGCGAACTCTGGAAGCTCAAACAATCCGGAACTAAAAAAACATCTATAGTCTACTCTAAAATTATGCCGCCTCTCACCACGTGATATACCTTCTACCCCCTCCATGCGGCCGCCACGCTTTTTCGTGACAGAAAAAAATCCTAATACCCCCGTCTATATAGAAGTTTCACTTCAACAATGATACTATGCGTAATAACGTATGTCCCTTTTCTTTATTATTTTCTTACACTACCGCTAATTCTCTTTATTTATTGCTAATTAAATTCTACGCTTGTTAAATATATTCTATACTAGCCGTCCCCGCCCGCTTCGCTGGGCAAATTTTCAAAGGAAATAAATTAAATTTTATTCATAATTTTTGTTTTTTTTATTCATATTTTTTTTGCTTTTTTGTTAATTTTTATTTTTTTCTGAAATTTAAAATATTTTTCAAAGAAGAGTCAAATCACTTAAAATAAAATTTATTGATATAATAAATTATTATTATAATTATTATTATAATAAAAATAAATGTTGATGAACAACAAAACAAAGAATAAATGTAGAAATTAGTGAATAGAAATGGTCCGATTCATGGAGAAATGAGTATTAATCTTCCTCCATCTCACATTCGACGACTCGTCGCTCGCAAGTTGAGTTTGCCGGGACGTAAAACATACTCGTTAACATAACGAAGTTGAAACTAAAAACTCTAAATTCAAACGGCGAGTAATTTTGATCAGATGGCATCTGTAACGCGATATGATATTTGAAAAAGAAATATCATAAAATGTTTTAATGGAAATGGTTAAACGTATAACCACTGCGGACCAATACGGTGAGCAGAGAGTACGTTTAACCACAACCTTTTCGATAATCGACTCAAGCTCATGTTGATTATCGACATCATTATAACATGATCCCCAGACCGATCACGGATACCAAATGGAAAATTGTCGGTAAAGAGTAATTCACGGTACCCGAAAAGCTCCTGAACGTACCCAGTGAATCTGAAAAAATAATAATCAATAATTTATAAAATAAACAAAAAAGATTTTAAATTCAATTAAAAATTATAAAAAAGACATACTCATAACGACGCCCTTGCCGGAAAAATGGTGGCCGTTGAAAATTCATGAAGTTGATGTTGATAGTAGCGTTGATGACAGATGAATGGTCTAAATGTTTATTTGCTTATTTTTTTTTTATAGCAAAAAACAATGAACCTAGTAACCATTCAATTTTTTTTGTTGTTTATTTATTAACTTCATGTTTATCGTTGCAACGAACATTATAAACGTATAACTAAGTATTAGTAAACGTTATGTCTTCTATATCAACATGTAATGTACATATTCACTCTATCTCATCGAATTAAACGGATTACTTTGCCAGGCGAATGACATAGATTTATTTAACCTTTTTTTAATTATTATTATTATTATTTTGGAAAGGTAATCTTTTCTTAGCACTTTGGCTAGTTTGAACCACATCCACGGGCCTAAACCAAGTGAATGCAGCGTCTAGTGAGGAAAATTTATGTTGACGGTATTTTATTATGAGGGCAATTTCGTTTTCGTCTATCTGCAAGAATTTTCTAACTATTCTACATGTATTCAAGATTAGGGCTGTATCTGAGTTTAGGGAGTTTTGGTCGACCGGCTGGGTCCATACCAGAGTATTGTGTCAGGATTGTTGTAAATTTGTCATATATTTCTTGGGTATAGGTGCTGGTTGTTAAATTCTGATCTGCGATGACTAAGGTCTCAATATCATTTTCTAACATAAAGGTTAAATTTTCAGTTTGTGAGGATGTATGTGATGTCCGTGTGTATGCTTGCGATTGATGGAGTGGGTGGGATTGTAAAATTGGAGATTGAGTGTAAGATTGTGGTTGTTCTTGTATAGTATTTTCGTCTGCGTCTTGTAATAATGTCATAGTATTAGAGCCTATATTATCTTCAGATTCTTCTTGTAACTGTAAGCGGACTTCTTCTCTCAGTTGGTCTAGTATTTCTTGAGAGAGAAGTTTATTTCGTACTATAACTCTCCGCTGGTCTGATATTCTTTGTTCTGAAACGGTTACTTCCGGATATTGTTGGGAAAAAAGTTGATGTAATTGTTGCCTATATGCGGTCATGTCGGTCTCTAATTTGGTTATGTGAAAATAAGTACGCATGATAAATGTATTCACATCTTTGCTCCATTTCATGCGTACTCGTGATTTCCCAGCCTTGGTGGACACGGATAAGAAGGAACTTGCCTCCCGTGCAACATTCAAGACTGGTATGGGTGGATCTGGGATAAAAGAGAGTGTTTGGGGTGACGATGATACGGAAGGTGAAGATGATCTGGAGGGTGTGTACGATACAGTACTTGGGCTATATGGTTCTATTGGAGTGTTTGTTCTGACTGTTAAACTATCACCATCGTCACGGATTTCGGCTGTAGCATCTTTGTCGGTGGGAGCCCGCCTGTTCAACTCCTCACCGCTGACAATTCGCATGCTGAAACACCCAGCGTCAGCTCCAGGTGTGCCCCGGCGATCGCCCCCGGGCAGCGGTCCTATACGTTTACGTTTAGATCGTAGCTCCATTTTGGATGGGTTTCCAGAGCCACGTTAGCCACGCCACTAATTTCTCATTCGTGTGTCCGCCTCCCACGTGATTAGGTTTTCAATTAGGACGTGTGGTTGTATTAGGGGGCGCAATCCCTATTGGAAATAGAATTTCGTAAAATCCTATTTGAGATGATTTCTGCATGACAAATAAAAGGTTACTACCAAATTTAGAGTCTATAGAGGTTACAGTTTGGAAATAGAAATTTCACATTTTAACACCCACTACCGCAATCTTTTTCGGCGGTGGGTTGTTGTAAAATCCGCTCTTAAATCATTTCAGCATCACATATAGACGACTCTAGTTAAATTTGGAGTCTATAGGAGCTACGGCTTAAAAAATAAAAATTTTCATTGTTAAACCACCCCCGCAACCCCCTGTGGGGTGAGCTACCGTAAAATTCTTTCATAGACTATTTCTACATCTCTTACAGAAGATTCCTACCAAATTTGGAATTTATAGGAGCTATAGTTTAAAAACAGGAATAGTTCATTGTTAACGCCCCCGCAATCCCCTTTTGGGGAAGAATTTCTTAAAAACCGTTTTTAGTTGACCTCTACATAACGAAAGTAATATTCCTACCAAGTTTCACATTTCTAAGTCCTATAGTTTCCGAGATTTCGTGATGAGTAACTATAGAAATTGGAATACTTCGATTATCATCGAAATGTTTAACGTTTTAGCAGACTTTTTTAAAATTTTCTTACATATAAACCTTCTCCTGACAATTCTGAAGACAACAAAAAAAAAATTAACCGGTCCAGCCGTTCTCAAGTGATACTCGATCATAGATACGGCATTTTATTTTTATCAAAAAATGAGAGTGGGTGTGCAGGGGTGCGTGGGAGTTGGTGGGTGGATGCGTGGAAGTTTGTAAGTAGATTCTTAGCTGAATGTAAAAGAACATAATCCGTTTAGTAAACTCCGTTGAAATCCATGAAAACAAAAGAATCAAGAGAAAACGCTTGTCTTTTGTTCTTATTAGCGGGATAAATGTTCATGAAAGTAAAACAGCAATAAAAAAAATGAAGGAACGTCAGAATTCGAAAAATAAATAGCCATAAACCATCTAGGAAAAATTTCGCATCGAATGGTGGTAGTTTCATGTCGATACGATCAGTGGTTTAGGCGTGATTGAGCCTCAAAGGAAGGCCATTTTCATTATATATATATATAGATAATATATCAACAACACGTAAGTTATATATCTATCTGTTCCTTTTATTTATTATTTCCACACAAAACTCCATAAAATCGTCGCAGTCTCTTTTATTCATTAATTCGCTCATGTTCGTATATATAATGTCCGTCTTTATTTTGCACACGAGGTTACGCTCCACAAAGGTATTTAAGTAATAGTAATGAATGACTCAAGTTTATTTGAATTACTTGTCCTCTAATAAGTTTTATGGTGTATACTGCGTTGGAACAAGAATACTACGGCCTGCAAGACTCGTAGCGCAATTTGCTGTCCAGACTAGGCTTGTTTCTAATTAATTAATACCAACCTCCTACGTAGAATATACGAATTAATTGCTCCGTGAATATTTTCCGTCATGGACATAGAACGATGAATTATATTGGTTTTTTTATTTGGATTGTAAAACTCCAATCGATCGACTCTGGGAGGCTGCAATGTGTGTTGCAGGACATTATTGGGATAAAAAGTATCCTAAGAATTGACTCGGGTTATAGTGTGGTGACACAGGTCGTTCTATCAGCACTTTTTGCGTTCGGGAAACTACGACGCGCGATCGGCGGTGTTACGCGAATATTGCGATAGACCGGTCTTGTCTCGCGGAAGACACCAGTCCACACATTGTGACCTAGCGTGTGTACATATATATGTACATTTTGTGTGTGAACAATATAACAACCTTCTGATTACTTAACCACAACTTAATACCACAGTGGTGACGGGGAAATACATAGCCCCACAGTGCCAATCCACGGGAACCACTTTAGAACCCCACATAAGTCAGCTCTGTATCGAGTTTCATTGGTGTACGTTTAGTAGTTTAAAAAAAATGCGATCGCAGCGCCATCTTTATCGCTATTTTCATATATCCCACGGAAATGACATTATTTATCGGAATAAAAAGTATCCTAAGTTACGCCCCAGAGATATATATGTTAGCCCCGTTTCGAGTTTGATTTAAATCTGTTCAGTAGTTTTTACGTAATGCTCTAACAGACAGACAGAAATTTTAAAAGTTGCATTCTTGGAATTTGCTGGTCCGTATTAGCCCCTCTGATATTTTTCACATTTTTAAACGCAATGTACAAACTCAAACCATTTATATATTTATTATAGTATTGATTAGAGCTAGGCACGTTGCTGAAGAGTTTCTGCGCCTCTCCTTCTCTTCAAGCCATAACAAGTTGCGTAGCGGTGGAATCTTAAATTAAGCTCCAATAGAGTAAAGAATAACCATAAACAAAAATTAAATAATTATAATGAACAATTTGGGGGTAGACTATGCGCACGTTCCTCTAGTCTAATATCTCACAACTCCCAAAATGCTCCGTCTGCCATTCCACATGGCGACCACGGTCATTATGGTCGTGGCGAAAACGTTATTAATGACGTCACTTTTTCGATCACACAGCGCTCACAGCGACCCATGTCAATAGGTGGGTCGAATAACTGTTCCACTGGAGTTTACGATTATAATGCCCGCAAGCAAGTTGAACGGGAGAAATCGCGGTCGTGAACGGAGTCGTTGTGAGTCTCTTGTGGAACGTAGCTTTTTTAATGATTTTAAGATCACTCATTGACACTTGACATCTTTGTCTTCTTCTTCTCCTCTTACGACGGATAAATTGAAATCTATAATATTATCAAATTGTAAAAGTGTAGTCTTTTGTTGCTTATATTTTTTGTTTGTTTGTTTGTTCGGGATTCACATAAAAACTACTAGGCCGATTTTGATGCAATTTTCGCTGATCGGTAGTAAATTCTTGAACTTAAAATCTGCGGTACTTTATATCCCGGGAAACCCACGCGAATTCTCTGGGAGCGGTTCGAAGTGGCCCGGTTGTAAAAAAAACCAACTCCGATCTAATATTTTAACTGATCGATAGCAAATATAGCAAATTCTTTGTCACAAAATCTGCGATACTTCATATCCCGGGAATCCCGGATGATTTTTCCGGGATGGTATCAAGTTGTTAGGACGCATATAAATTAAGTTCTTCCGTCATGGACGACGTCGCGGGCGAATGATATAACGTAGTTTTAATTATAGAAATTAACCATCCAATAACTGTTTTATGTAAGATTTAATTTAAATTAAATTAAAATGGTCTATAATAAAGATTTTCTTTCTTTAAAAAAAAGATTTTGTTCAATGTTATTATTAAATGCTTTTTTACCCGTTCAGCAATTGTTGGGTCCTTTCATGAGCCGCAAATGGATTGTATCTGTGTACACTAGTCTTGGCCCATTCCTGGCGAATCTTTTCCTCCTCGTGCTGTTTTGTCAGAAACTCCAGGATCTCTTCGACCCACTTATCTTGCTTCTGCATTCTGAAATTAATAAAGTACAACACGTAAGTCCCTGATTTGAAATTTTACACTTTCCAAATACATTCTCTGCAGTACTCTACACCATCAATATTGCCAGATCATTTGCTGTCTATACCTGGAAGAGATCGGAACCACCACAAATTTGTTGCCGAACTGTTACACACGGTTGATTGGGAAGTATAAAACGACAAATTTGTGGTCAAATACAGATAATTGGAACGAACATTGAAACTGATACTTTTCCCCTCTAACTACATAGAATTTGTATTAGAATAAAAGAAACGATATAATTCTCTTGGTTTTGATATGTATAATAAACGTTCCGCTCGACAACCGAACAAGCCCGATTTTGACATGGAAAATTCCGACTCCCTACGGTGGTTTGAAATAAAGTCATTTTTTTAATGTATAAATTAAATTACAGTAATAAAACTACTTATTTATTATTGGTAACTACTTTTTCATAAATACAAAGGGCATAAAATAATTATTATTTCAAACTTGTTTGTACCTTTTTTTATGATGGTCTAAGTCTAAGTGAACATGTGTGTGTTTTCTTATAAGAATTTGAAACACAGATACATTATAGTCTAATTGGATTTGTATCCAATATAAGCACAGATTATCACAGCATCGATTACTTTTTAATTGAAGTACATTCGTTGGATAGTTTTTGAATTATCTGTATTTTTGTTGAACTAGGCAAAAAATTTTGACAGCGCGGCAATTTTGATAGCAGCTTGTGTGGAAAAAAATAATATTAAAAATTGGTCCCTGAAAGAGGAAGCGATAAATATTTTACGGTTTTTACACTTCTAAAGATGCTGGGGCTTGATCGTTGTTAACGATGGAGCTCGGTTTGAAGGATTGCCAACGTCGCTAAACTAAACCACGTTGTGTTGTTTTGTGTTGTTTATTAAGTTCGTTAAATATCTCTAGAAGCACAGCTTGCAGTGCACAAGTGCCGTACGTGATGGCGATGTTAATACGTCTGATTTAGCATTTTGTTGCAATTAGCAATATTGGCTCGTACAAATATATTCAGTTGCCCAGTTGCCTTACCATTGGTTAAATTTTGACATTACTCGAACGGAGCTTATGTCAAATTTTAACCCAAAAGAACGGCTGGTAAGTTCTAGGTACCGGGCCAAAGCCGCCCATTGTTTTAACCAAAAAAGTATCTATGATTGCCATGTGATGCAATACATTGAATAACAATACCTATGTACACAATAAGAGTATATATTTAAATACTTATCTATCTCTTATCAACTTTTTTTATAAACATCTTTAGGAATCCCCGGAGTTCTTTGTAGATAACTAATTCTTAAAAATTATACATGTTTGATATCATCACTAATCATTATTATCAGTAACTAATCTAATATATCATACGTCTTAGCTGTTAGAAACTTCTGACTACTTTTATATCCGTGTAGGAACGGAGAAAGAATACAACTTCCTGCGGCCGTCCCGATGTAAGAGGCGACAAAACAACCCGCAGCCAGATGGTAGGGTATTTTCCCGTCTGGACGGCTGCCACTCCTGGTCCAGAGTATGCGGCTATAACAACATTGAGTTGTGTTCCGGCATCAATGGCCAGGTTCCAGTCTCCCTTTAGACATCGACAGCACCTTTGGTGTTACAAACGTCCACAGGCGACGGTAACCGCATTCCATCGGATGGACTGTCTGCTTGTCTGCTGAACTCGCGTAATAAAAAAAACTATCGTATAAACAAACGGTCTATTCATATTGAATTATAGTAAGTTTGTAGGCTTCTTTAAGAACCTTAAAGGATATATTGTATGTATGTCTCTGAAGACCACAAGCTATAAAAATGGCCCGGACTTTTGTAGGGCTTGCGTGGGGCCATGACAAGGCCAACACGTAGAGGCCTCTTGACAAATTTAATGTAAATGAGGCATGATATTGACCGGTGATTTTCCCTGTCTACACCATATAAAAATGCACCCAAGAACAAGCCCCGGCCGGTGTAGGAGTATTGTAGGAAATGAGAACAAAAAGTACCGGGATATTGGGGTAAGCTGCTAGTGGTACTAAGGGTCTGGGAATATGGGGTCTATGGCGTCTGCCCGTCGCAATGGTCAAGGAAAATGGAAAAATGGGCAGACGGTGACAGGCTACTTCCTGCATGGGCCCAAAAAAAATCCATACAAGACAGGGGCAACATGGGTGTGAGTGGCTAAGGGGTGTTGAGAGGTGGGCTGCAGGTTCACCGAAGCTACTTCCAACGTTAGGCCATTTATCATTTCTACACCTGGAGCTTGGGTCTCTCTAGCGAGCGAGATAGCTCTAGCGATCTCCACTCCGTGCCGGCTGGTTAAGGCAAGCACGGAGGTGGGGGCCTTGCTTTAGCCCCCGGAGTCAGGTCCCAGGTGTCGCTAATCACCTAAGCTTTCGCCAAAAAGCCCCCCTGCGGATCTACATT
Organism: Dendrolimus houi; assembly: GCA_039645545.1. NCBI lineage: Eukaryota > Metazoa > Arthropoda > Insecta > Lepidoptera > Lasiocampidae > Dendrolimus > Dendrolimus houi. The sequence goes on along the minus strand of CM077141.1, from coordinate 12,566,398 downwards.
ATTATGATTATACACATATGTATTTTATTTTCTAGTTTTTTACATTTCCTTATAAATATCTTATAAAATATGTACATTATTTATTAAAAAAAATATATATATAAAAAACTGATCTCCGCCAGCAGTAGGATCTAGGGTCCAGGCTACCGGTAGTTACGGTTCCAGACATAGGAATCTCCTCACAATACGGGCAGTGTCCAGCAAAGCTGCCTTCTGCATCCGACCCTTTACCCAACTACCCAGCGAGAGCCTTTCAAGGTGGTGGTCACGGTTCTTCGCTATTAGTCCATCACTGACACCACTATCGGTACTATGATTGTAGTGTCCATGTTCCACATGGCGGTAACCTCGTGAGCAAGATTAATATACTGTATTTGTTTATCTTTCTCAGCATTCACGAGGTTACCATCATGGGGAATCGCGTCATTTACAATTATAGCACGTCTCGCAGACCGATCAACTATCACAATATCAGGCTTATTGGTGACAATAGTCCTGTCTGTGATAATTGATCGGTCCCAGTAGAGCAGATATTGACCATTGCCAAGAACTGGCTTGGGCTTGTATTGGTAATAAGGTACCTCCGACGGGACAAGTCCGTATTTAAGAGCAAGTTGCTGGTGGATGATCCTGGCTACTAGGTTGTGCCTGTGCAAGTACTCGCTGTTAGCAAGACGAGAACAACCGGAAGTGATAAGTCTGAGAGATTCACCAGGGCGGTGACACGCCCGACATTGTCAGAATGTACTTCCGATAGTTGTTCGTCTTGATAACCTCGTCCATAATTGCACAGACAAACCCTTCGGTTTCCCCAAATAGGTCACCGAAACGTAGCCAGTTCACCGACGCTGGTAGGTCCACATCAGGCCCTGTTAAAGCCTGATAGAACCTGCCATGCAGCTCCTTGCTCTTCCATACGTCCATACGATCAGAGGCACTCATTACCAACGGTCGCTGCCAGTTCTGTTTTGCTAAGAATAGCGGGGTGAACCCTTTGTCTACTGACACCATATCGTGATGCATACCCGCTGTCTCGCTGACTTTGAGAAAATTATTATTATTATTATCCGTCTTTTTTATGTAGTTTATACTAATACGAAGTTTAACAAGGTAATTTATATAAATGATTACTGAAAAAGCTTGCTGTCACATTATACCCATTCGGTGCGGTCGTCTAAAAAAATCTTTCGTCGTATAATACGCCTTCTCTCACAAATATTCCTTTACTAATTTTTAAAATTTGTTTATTGAAAGCTGTTGAACGTTTTTTTTATTGCAGGAGTTCAGCAGACAGGCAGACGGCCTGGAAAGCAGTTACCATCACCTATGGGCATTTGCAACACCAAAGTTGCTACAAATTCGCTGCTGCTCTCTTAAAGGAGACTGGAACCTGGTCACTAATACCGGAACACAACTCAAGGTTGTTATGGCGGCATCTAGACTAGGGTTGGTCACCATCCAGTCAAGCAAATACCCTACCACCTGGCTGTGGGTTGTTTTGTCGCTTTTTACCACAGGCCGCCCGGCCGCAGGATATTGTATTCTTTCTCCTTTCCTGCACGGATAGTTTTCTGCACGTCTTCTGGGATTTTGTTGAAGAATATTGTACTTTGCCCCACGAAACTATTGAAAACTTTATGGAGCCTACACGTGGGAGTTCTAATTTATTTTTGTTCTTAGTATTCTCACAATGTACATCACCTAATCGGGGAATATCCGAGATGTTTTTCTTAACATATAGTACATTTTCAAGTATATACTGTAAGCCACTGCTAATGTATTTATTTCTTTAAACTTATCTCGCAAGGAATCCCGCGCTTCCATGTTGTACATTAAGCGTAAAGCACGCTTCTGTAGGACGAAAATAGCATTTATGTCAGCTGCATTTACCCCATAATATAATTGCCATAAAATATAATGCTGTGAAAATAGCTAAAATAAACCAAACGAACAGTATCAATGTCAGTCATGAAGTCATCTTTTAATGCATATGCTGCCGAGCTTAGTCTGTTCGCCAATTTACTTATATATGGGTATAATATACTATTCGAAACATAATGTCACTTTTAAAATTACACAGCTGAGTTTATGAATAACTAACTATATAATAAATATGATTAATTTAGTTTTCAAGCTGTTCATATATATAAAACACAAGTAATGTACATTTATGTATATAATATAATAGGTTGGGGAAAAGTCTTTTCGCATATAGTATGTATGAACTTCTAATAAGATCTCTTTGGCTACAACATTTGTATTTGGCTGGTTTTGGTATCATTAAAAAGTTTTAATTTTAAAGAAGACAATTCCAAATTCAAATTAGGAAAATGTGTGATTTTCATGTGTTTTTCTTATTGTTAAAATGAGTGAATCTAATGAAGAAATTCGATACATTTTAAAATTTTACTACAAAAGAGGTAAAAATGCAAGACAAGCCGCGAAAAAAAATTCTGATGTTTATGGACCTAATGCAGTATCTGTGAGAGTAGCGCAAATTTGGTTTAAGCGTTTTCAATCCGGAAATTTTGATATCAAAGATGCACGTCGCTCTGGTCGCCCTGTTACGGACAAAATTGATGCCATTTTTGAAAAAGTGGAGCAAGATCGGCATATTAGTAGTTACGATGTAGCTGGTGAACTGGGAATTGACCACAAAACGGTTTTGGCGCATTTGAAAAAAGCTGGGTACACAAAAAAGTTCGATATTTGGGTGCCTCATGAGCTCACTGAAAGAAACCCAATGAACCGTGTACTCATTTGTGATTCTTTATTACGACGTAATGAAACCGAACCATTTTTGAAGAAGCCGATAACTGGTGATGAAAAGTGGATCACGTACGACAAGAACGTGCGAAAAAGATCGTGGTCAAAGGCCGGTCAGGCTTCACAGACTGTGGCGAAACCCGGGTTAACTCGCAACACGGTGATGCTGTGTGTTTGGTGGGATTGGAAGGGCATTATTCATTATGAGCTGTTGCCGCCAGGCAGGACCATCGAGTCTGAACTGTACTGCGAACAACTGATGAGATTAAAGCAAAAAGTTGAGAGAAAGCGGCCGGAATTAATCAACAGAAGGGGTGTGGTTTTTCACCATGATAACGCTAGACCTCACACATCTTTAGCCACTCAGCAAAAATTACGAAAGTTTCGCTGGGAGGTGTTAATGCCTCTGCCGTATAGTCCTGACCTTACTCCTTCAGATTTTCACCTGTTTCGGTCTCTGCAGAATTCCTTAGGCAGTGTCAGGTTAACATGACGAGAGGACTGCCAAAACAACTTGTCGCAGTTTTTTGATCAGAAGCCCCAAAATTTTTATAGCAATGGGATCACGTCCCTAGCTACAGGATGGCAAATAGTTATCCAACAAAATGGCACCTACATACTTTAGTCAAATGTGAAACTTTATAAAAAAATCTTTTATATAAAATGCGAAGAAACTTTTTCCCAACCTAATATAATAACAGCCCATAACTGTCCCACTGCTGGGCTCGGGCCTCCCATTGTAAGGAAACGGATATACTCGCCACGCTTGTCCAAGCCGGCTTGGCAGGTTTGACACACCGGTTATCTCGATGTGCAGGTTGCATCACGATGTTTTCCTTCACCGTCGTTAGCACGTGGTAATTGTAACAATATGCACATTAGGTCAGAAAATTGCCTAAGTGGTGCATGCGTTTCGGCCAGGATCGAACCCGCGCCCTTTAAGTTTAGGGCGCGTGCGTTAGCCATTACGCTACCACGACTACTATTTATATATGTTTATCGTAAATTGCTATGCTTTATGTATGTATATAATATATAATATTGTATACATGTATTTTTAAATATATATTTTTATTAGAATCTTGTGCAACAAAACCCTAGCTTTTGTGTCATTTTTCTCACTCCGTTCCAAGGTTGCGTGGAAGAGATCGCTGCCAGCAATAAGGCCGCCATTTGTACTTAATTCTAAGCTGTTCTTGTGTATCATTTCATGAATTTTATTGTATAACTAGTGGTCACGCCCTCTAGCGATGTTGGTTAGTTTATAGATAACTTCACTTCATACGTTACTGCGGCTGCCCACTCGCTAGTAGATGGTGCCTTCTTTACTTGGATTATACTAGTCAGGCTCTTTCATTTGATACCCAGAGGAGGTTGCGAAAAATATATAATAGGCCATGTTTGTTGGCGGCCATATTGGATTTGAATATTTTTCATAGTGCACTGTATTCTACTAGTCAATTCGTATAATTTAATATCCATATTGACGGCGCTGTGAAGAAATATGTAATCCGTCATTTTGTGGCGGCGGCCATCATGGATTTACAATGATACTGAATATATGCAATTGTATTGTTATTAGAATTAAAGGTGTGTACCAAATATCATATCAATCTATCAATAGGTAGGGGAACCCATAAAAATAACAAAAAATAGGGAAAGTTAAATAAATAAAATTTTAAATAAATAAATCGGCAGACAAACACACACACTGTATATCCCCAAATTAAGTAAGTTACACTTGTGTTATACAATGCTATGTTTATGTCTATGCTTGTGTTTGGTAATATACAAAGGACCATTCTGGGGCCGATCCCAGACACCAAGACCATAGTAAATAACGGAGAAAATACGTTTCCGAAATTTACTATACCAGGAATCGAACCCGGAGCCTCTGCGTTTGCAGTAAGGGAAGCCGGCAAAGGCTTAGCCCGCTCAACCACAGAGGCCGCCAAACCGTTTAAAAATCAACTTCGACATTTATTAAATTTACAACATGCCCACTTCATCACAAACATGTCCTTTTTTTAACGCGAGAAAAGTCGCGGGCAAAATCTAGTAGTTTTGTATATATAGCTTTTTCCTGTGTTATTTTCCTTATGTCAGGAAAATAGCACATTATTTAAGAGTCACATGCGCAATAAATTGATGGTGGCATCACCTGCTTTATATATACATTAGTTAAGTAGTTAGTCAACTTGTAAATAAGTCTATCACCACCGGTAGCCTGGACCCTAGGCCCTGCTGCCGACGGACATCATCTTTTTTTTTTATGACGTGTCTATTTCTATAGTAACACTAGCTGACCCGGCAAACGTTGTTCTGCCATTTAAATTATTTCTAGTACTTTTAAGTAAATTAAATTATTAAAGTACTAATATAGCTATTAAAAAATAGGGGATAAAATTTATAAAAAAAAATAAAAAAGACATATTTAGGGGTGGGTCAACCTTATCATTTAGGGGTATGACAAATAGATGTTGGCCGTTTCTCAGACCTACCCGATATGCACACAAAATTTCATACAAATCGGTTCAGCCGTTTCTAAGGAGTTTAGTAACAAACACCGCGACACGAGAATTTTATATATTAGATTACAAAGAGGAAAGATTTATACTTTTGTATGTTTCTAACGAATAAACTCAAAAACTGTTGGTCTGATTTCAAAAATTCACCATCCGAATTCTACGTTATCCCTCATTAATATAGACTATATAACTTAGGGATCCCTACTAAAACCTCGACAATGTAACCCATCAATCTAAACAAAACACTTGGCGCTGGAATCGGGTTCTAGGACTTTGATGAAATTTTATTTGTGTTTGTATGGATCCATGGTTTAGTTTCTCAATTAGACCCGGTAGGTGGCCCTGGAATCGGGTTCTAAACTTTTTTTCAGGACAGGGCAACGTATGTTGGGACCGCTAATTAATAAGAACAATAAATTGTTAATCTTTGTCCCAAAAGTACATACCGAGGATCATTGTTGAACAGTGGTCTACTTCATCATTGATATATTTCAACTGCAATATTGAATATCTAATTGCAACTTAAGGAAAAGTATTGATTTTTTAATACATCGATTTATATTGTTACGTGTGAGCGGGTGTACGCATTTAGGATTCTTTTTTATTTTTTTTATTTCAGGAGTTCAGCAGACAGGCAGACGGCCCACTTGATGGAAAGTGGTTACCGTCGCCTATGGACATTTTCAACCTGAAAGGTGCTACAAATGCGCTGCTGTTCTCTTAAGGGAGACTGGAACCTGGTCACTGATGCCGGAATACAACACAACGTTGTTATGGCGGCATACTCTAGACCAGGGGTGGTCGCCATCCAGTCGAGCAAATACCCTACCACCCGGCTGTGGGTTATTTAGCCGCCTCTTACTACAGGCCGCCCGGCCGCAGGAAATTGTATTCTTTCTCCGTTCCTGCACGGATGAAAACAGCTGGATTGATTGGAAGTAAACAGCAATTTTTTCAACTAAATGCTTTTATTGTCTTACACAGCCGTACGTGATTCTTTTTTGCAGGGTTGCCCCTTCACGCACAACTAACGACGCTCTGCTCGGACGATGAGATGTCTCACTCACAATACCGACGCCGATATTATGAAGACCACCTCCTGCTACGACAGTGTTCACCTCCGAATTGACCGTGCGTAGCTCGCTTCTGGGTCTCCTTTTAAACTACGCTAAACTCCTCCTTTACAGAACTGCCCACTAAACTCTCCATTAAACTCGTCACTGTCTTCTAGTTAACTCTTCTTCCAACTCTCTCGTATCGCACTTGTCGCTTTGCTGTCTTAACTGAACTACCCCGTAGACGCGCCGTACGCTGTTTATATACCCGGAAGAATCTTTTGGAACCCATAATTTCGATCTTCTTTTCGTTTCGTTCTTTTATTTACTATCTATTCCTCTCTAAACATCTATCTATCACTGTCTATTCCATACTGACCCTTCTATTCTAGAATTTTGATCTTCATTTTGTTATTCTTTTGTTCATCATATATAAGGGATATATCTATCCCTTTCTAAAGTGTATATGTCCTTATCTCTTTCTTCTGGAAACTTCTAGATTTTTTCTAAAATTCCTTTAAGCAACTAGATCGTTTCACCATCACTCGCCACAATATTTTCAATTATTCATAGACTAAGTACTTAACTTATCAAATTAATAGAAACCGTGGTCATATGGTTAGTTAACAGGGATTTTTTAAAGCACATATTTACGGAAAATATAGAATATGGTCCTGAACTGGCAATTTACATTTTAAAACAATGCATTAAATATTTAACAATTATTAACTGCTCCCACTTAACTCCTGGCAGCGCCGAGCGGTCCGGACTGTCGGCGATCCCGAACTCACGGACGGTTTAGAACCTTTAAGTCCCAGAAGAGACGTTGGCGCTTTAATCTTGTTAACCGTCTGTACAATGGGGAGTGTTCTGAGGAGCTGTTTGTTTTGGTACCTACGTCGCCATTTTATCACCGCACTGTTCGCCGGCGACTGGGAGTTAATCCACACTTCCTTGACACCTAGAAGTTATCCACTATACGTGGCGCTCGCTCCTTTATGCCCTACTTGAGCAAGCTGTAAAATGAGCTCCCTCCCGCGGTTTTCCCAGAGCGCTACAATATGGCGCCCTTCAAAAAGGGCGTAAATAGATATTTAAAGTCTCAACGAGGTAGGCAACGCATCGGCTCGCTTAGTGCCATTAAGTGGACCCGTCAGCCAGTTTGCTTGCTTCTTGCTTCCAGCAAACATTTAAAAAAATTGTGGTGCCCATGCTAGCTGCAATATGATTATCACATTGTAGTCCTTGAGATAGAGGAAAGAAATGAGTCTCAACGCAACTAAAGTTTACCTATTGATTGATTTGTAGTAAAACTACGTTAAACAATAAATAAATAATATAATAAATAATTATTATTTTTACCTCCCATCCATTTTAATATTATATAAAATTATTAGAGCTAGGCATGTTTGCTGAAGAGTTTCTTGCGCCGGTTCTTCTCTTCAATCCACAACATGTCGCGAAGCGGTGGTAAATTAGATTAGGCTCCCATAGAGTAAATAATAACCATAAAGAAAACTAATCAATTAAAATGAAGTTGGCCGTACGCTAAATAAACTTTTAACAATACTCACTGACACACGATATCTTTGTCTTCCGTGATCACGGCTACTGAAAAGTGGCCGAATCGTCGGAATAATATAAATCAAATCACTAAAAACCGTTAAAATGTAGTTTTATTAATACTATTTGCGAATACTTAAGAAAATATTAATTGATTTGGCTAAAATAACGTGTGTTAGAATTAATTTTAATTTATAGATGCCTATTAACGAAATAATATTTTGTATCACTTGATATTGGATGAAATAAGGTGCAAACAGACCGAGGCAATTTCATATTTAATTAATGTATAGAAAATAGAACATTTTGTTTATAAATAGCCCTTTACCTTGATTTGCCGCTTGAAATTTCTTCACAGAAACTTATCATTTTTTATATGTATGTCTGTCTACTTTCCTCCGCCATAATGATGGAGTCCTTTTACATCACTATTTACTTATATGTATTTTATGTATATTGTAATAAATATACGTTATACATATTATTTCTTACCTAACCTAAATATTTTATATTTATACATTATTATACTTTATGAATAGTTTGTAATTATTATTAATTATAGTCAAGGTAGCGAAGTCCGTCAATGGGGTAAGCTCATATACCGCTCGTTTTTAACTTTTTTAAACGGAATTTAACGCCAACTACAATTCGACGATAGAATTTAATGGAGTGGTTTGTTATCGTCGTAACTATTCAAACACGGAAATAATGAGAGGTATATGGAGTTCCCCCACTGACAGACCTCGCCACCTTGACTATGTAATTTATTTTAAGATTACTTAATGTTACAGTTTTTATTTAGTAAAGGTTGGCTTATTATAAGTATCAATTAAGAAAAAAAGTTCCATTTCTGTATATTACAAGGTTCAGAATATAAGAATTTTAAATACAAGTCCTACACGAACAACACCGAGGGCACAACTAGTCTATAATAAAAAAATACTCACCTGAATCGATCTTGTTTACACGTCGATGTAGGATATCATCGAAATAATGATAATCGTATGAAAATGATGATAAGCAAACATCGCACGTCGATATATCGCTGGTTTATGTGTGAAACTGATTATTTTTTCGATTATTTTCTTGCATTGTGCCACTGAATATAAATTACTAACCGATAGCGGAGTTGCCAGCTTATTTGTTCAAAAATAAGGAAACTGTTCGCGGTCAATATTTCCTGGCATATAGTGTTGTGGGGAATGTTATAAAATGAGGATAAATCATAAATTAATATAAATAAGCAAATTAAGGATATATGCCATGTGGTAGGGCATTTGCCTGACTAGATGGCTACCACCCCTGGTCTATTGTATGTCGCCATAATAACCTTGACTTGTGTTCGGACATTAGTGACCAGGTTCCAGTCTGCCTTAAGAGAGCAGCAGCGCATTTGTAGCACCTTTGGTGTTGCAAATTCAAAAATTTCAACATTACTCATTTAACTACTGAGTCATTCTGTGAACACAGCTACTTAAGTTGGTCAAATATCTGAGTAATAATTAAATAAAATATTGATGTGCAAAAAGGGAAAATACTATTTCTTCAAAATATTTATAATTAATTTTGAATTACGCAATTTGTTTAAGTTTTAGTCTCACATCATGACACCTATTTGCGTATTTGCATGATGTGTATTGGATGCGTTCATTTACGACTTCATTTCACAGACAAATTGTTAGCTTGTATAAATCAATGTAATATCTGCTTATGAGTAAAAAATAAAATTATTTTGAAAGTTGTTTATAGTTTTAAATGTTTTGTAAGTTTAGTTTCTTAATTATTACTCTTTCAGTTCATTTATTTTGATTAAAATTGTAGCAAATATAACAATAGTATACTTTATTTCTTTTATTTATTTGTATTATTATATCAAGTTGGCGAATTTGATCATGCTTTTAAGCATAGCAGGAATCTTCTAAAAACCACGCTCGTGGAAGTGCTTTCATTTTTGAGCGTATAAATTTTATTATGTTTAACTTTGTTCCTACAATATATTTCATATCGATTAAGTTACAACTAGCAAAAAGCGGTGGTTTAGGAGGGTTCGCAAAGATTTCTTCTACTAGTATTCTAGTAATCATGAATTAATTACTGATTGTTTATTTGTGCTTAACCAAAAAAATGGCGTATTTTTAACCAAACAACATGTCTTATTCGTTTTATAATTTTCGACAGATGGCACTAGGAATACAATAAAATTCTGATTAATAAAACTTGTAATATATTCTATTTTTTAATGTGTATAAAATAATATTTTTATTGAAAGATCTAGATCTAGAAATAAATTGAAATTACTATGTCAAACCCCAAATTTGAAAGTGTGATAGTTTCTGAGTAAAGTGTACTACAGAAATGCATAGATAGTGTTAGGGCTCGCTTCACTCGCCCTGATAATAGTAAATATATAAACCGCCCTTTTCATACAGTTAGAATAGTACTAGTTCTATCTATTTATAAGTTGTTATCATCATCCATGGAAATTTGCAACACCAGAGGTGTGACCAAAATAAATCCATTATATTACAAAATTATATAGTATACCAGGCGAGCTACTTACAAAAGCTCGACGGGCCGCAATTTCACTTTTTTATTTATTGCAAAGCAGTTAAACAGGCGGGCAGCCTAGCTCATGGAAAGTGTAAGTAACAACACCAAGTGTAAAACCAACACGTTGTCAGCCTTTAGAATGGGATTAATGGGGTAAGGGGAGGGGGAAGTGGGCCACCAGAACGCACACTCAGTACACGAAACAAGATTAGAACAAGTTTCATGCTGATATTCTGTTAGAGCGTGGTTTCATACCGATCGAGCCGACTCTAGGAATAGTTCTGGATTACAGTAATCACGATAATGATTTCAGCATGGCTCTATCACGTAAAAAAATTTTTTTGCAGATTTAAAACATAACAATATTGGTAATTTATACGCTGTCAACACTTTGTGATAAATAAACAGCGGGGTGTGACGAGCTCAGTACGCATGCGTCCGGGGGCCTGGTTGCCGATGTTTGCGATTAATTAGGTCTTGTTGTCAGGCTGGGTTTAGTCTTGCAACATTATACGTTAAACAGAGGCTAACGCGCAAGTCAGGAAGGCTTAGCAGCGTTGACGATCTAGCGAAGTTTTCGCTGGATTAAATATGCATATCTAGCAATTTATGTACATAATAATAAAGTCCCACTGCATGAGTATACATGTGCAAATTTAGCATGGCTAAAGTGGAGACAGGTAAATGTTGTGACATGCGACAAACTAATGCCACTGAAACTAAAAGATCAGACATATAAATGTGTCATATGACTGGTGATGTTATACGGGTCCGAATGTTGGGCCACTAGAATCATAGACTATAAAATCTCCACTCAGCTGAGATGAAAATGTTGCGATAGATTTGTGGTGTTACAAGAATGGGTAAGATGAGAAATTAATACATAAATCTTTGAAAGTTGCACCCGTGACTGATTAATTGAGAGGAAGAACACTGAGGTGGTATGGGCATGTAGTAAGGAGGGATAAAAGTCACGTGACAAAAATAATGTTATACTGCAAGATTGAGGGATACAATAGTGAAGGTAAACCAAAAAAGAGATGGACGGGTTGTATGAAGAATGATATGATGATTTGTGGTGTGACAGACGACGTATGTCAGAATAGAGGACTATGTAAGAAAAAGACCTATTGCGCCGAACCCAAATAATTGGGAGAAGGTGAAAGAAAGAGACTGATAAAGGGAATTATGAAGAAATGTGTAAATAGTCATTTTGTGGTGGCGGCCATCTTGGATTTACAATGATACTGAATATATTCAATTGTATTGTCATTAGAGTTAATTATTATTATGGTGTGACGCATAGTCTAACTCAACATGCAACTTTCCTTATACTGGATATTTTCCTTTACCGTCAGTATTTTTTAATTCATATTTCAGTATTTCATTCAATTTTGTAACTCTCCTGTATAATATACTATTTAATCCTAATAGTCCTCCTTACCTTAAAGAACGTTTTGAATTCCTTCGCCTGTCCACTTCTCACAATTTATGTGCTCAGATACGTATGTATGTACGGTATCGTAGACTCCTGACACCTGAACACACTTCATCCTTTTATGATAACTCCTTTACAAAGCAGGCTGTCAAATTCTGGAATGCGTGGCCTTTTGCTGTCAGAGAGAGATCAAAGCATTACATACTTTTAGGAACTTACTTAGAAAATACTGTCTGTCTTTAAATAAATATATCTAATATAATAAAAATTTACTATATAATAAAAATTTACTTATTTATCTATTGTAATAGTGGGTGTAGCTAGGTTTCCTATGAAATTGCCGCTATGTAGTAGTGGCCATTTGAAATCAAAATAATTTGGTCCGTTTGGCTAAGAACTCTAAATTCAAATTAATTTTATTTTATATATTTTTTAATAATTAGTCATTTGTTTATTGATTAGTGTTATGTTTTCATCGGGTTTGAATCTATTTTACCATCATGGATACCTAATGAAACCGAGTAATTATAGTATATGTGTATCGTCGTGGCCGGCACAAGCAGCATGCACATCAACGACGTTTACGGGGCGAACACCTATCTGGCAATTTCGACCTGAAAAATGAAACTCATGGTCATCCGAAAACTTTGGTCGACAATGACGAATAAAAGGCGATTGTGGAAGCTAATGATGCTCAATCTACGGCTGAATTAACAGCAGCTTTCGACGTTAGCGTCAAAACAATATTGTCGATTTGCGTCAAATTGGCAAGGTAAAAAAGCTTGACAAATGGGTGCCCCAGGAATGCAATTATCGTCACCGCGAAGTATGCGTCGAGACGTTCCTTGCACAGCTCAACAAGCACCCAAACGAAGGAATTTTGAACCGCATTGTTGGACAATGGATTCTGTTGGACAATCGTAAGCGCTCAGCAAGTTGGTTGGATCCTGGTTCAACACCTAAATAAGGCGCTAAACGAAAACTTACCCCTATAAAAGTGATGGTCAGTGTTTGGTGGTCTAGCACCGGTGTGATTCATTACTGCTTCTTATCAAACGGGATGAGCATTACTGCAGATATGTACTATGAAAAACTGAACACAATGATGGAGAAGATTTGGTCAATCGCTCGTCTCCACCGCTCCTGCACGCCAACGCACGACCTCATATAGCACAGCAGACGGCCTCCAAGTTACAAGGGCTGGGGTTGGAAGCTCTCCGTCATCCGCCGTACTCACCAGACCTTGCGCGTACAGGCTTCTACTTTTTTTCAGAATTTGGATGACTTCTTGGCGGGAAAAAAATTCAATACCCGAGAGACAGTACAAAATGCCTTAGAAGAATTTGTTGCCTCCCGTCCAGCTGATTTTATTAAGAAGGGCATCAATAAACTGTCACTGCATTGGCAAAGATGCATCGATTGTGTGGGTGATTACTTTGAATAATAGAAATCAAATATAAAGAAAAAATAATAACTTATTTCATAAAAAACGGCAATTTCACAAGTAAAAACAATATATGCTAATATGAAATGCTTGTCATATTTATAATCTATAATATTACAAAATTCTAAACATGCCGTGTCTGACATTGAAGCTATATAAAAAAAAAACAACTGGCATTTGGAATTTCTCAGACTATTTATATAGTCTAAGAACACGATGCAAATTTTTCTAGATTTCTTGTATGTGTTTATCTGTTTGTTCGGGATTCATGTAAAAACTACTAGGCCGATTTTGATGCGGTTTTCGCTAATCGACAGCTGATTCTTAGATAAACTCTGCGCTACTTTTTATCCCGGGAATCCCGCAGGAATTTCAATTCAAGCCTAGACGAAGTCGCGGGCATATCCTAGTGATAACATATAATTTTATTTAGATAATTTCACTTATACGTATTACTCTCCTAGTTCGGTTCAGATTGCACACAGGAACAGCAAACGGCACTAAATTCCACTTTGGAGCTAACACTTTGAACAAAGTCTAAATATGGTAAATGTTCTTGGTACGGCCAGTAATTACAATGAATTGAGAGAATCTTATCCAAGACAAGGATGAGCGCACGGGGCGCTGTATCTCGTCAAACCGTTGATAGCTAGTCACCAAAAAATGGCTGCCGCTATCCTGCTCTGTATTGGCTGTCGCCTCACACAGAAAGAGAGTAGACAGCAAAATTGATGGAGCGATGTTCTACCTACTTCATACTAGACAAGGACCGAACAATTGGTATTCCATAAATGTGTCTGGATTTGTTTATGTAATAAATTTATAAATTAGTGTAACTATGTATATTGTATAAACATTTAATTAATATATATCCGCTCCCGCTCCGCCTATTAGTATATAGCCTTTTTCTTACGAGAGTACTCGTAAATCCGTTTGAAGACTACCACTGCGGGGGAAACGCAATGCGGAATGTGTGAGGTTGCACTAGCACCGCAGGCAAGAACTGCTAATGCCAGGCCGCGGTCAGGGATACCCACTAAACCCCTCGGTGTTTCGTCCTTCATCCTCATGCCAGGGCCACAAGTATATGCCCTAGCCATTTCGCAGGCCCTGGCAAATCGTGTGTAGTCTAGCCTAACTGGTCATGCGTGTGTTCGACTGGTTATTTTAATACCAGGCCCTGGCAAATTTTGTGTCATAATAAGATTAGGTTTGTCTAGCCTAACTGGTCATGCGTGTGTTCGACTGGTTATTTTAATACCAAAAATTTCCTTCCATATCTAGGTTAAGTGACGTTGTTTCAGACTTTTTGTTGTCATAATAAGATTAGGTTTGTCGTAGCTGTAATATCTTTATTTCACTACTAATCAAACATTGTTCTATATAATATAATTCATATAGTCTGAATGGCTACCACCCCTGGTCTAAAGCATGCCGCCATAACAACCTTGAACTGTGTTCCAGCATTAGTGGCTAGGTTCCAGTCTCCCTTAAGAGAGCAGCAGCGCATTTCACCGCTTTATAATAAACAGGTGGGCCGTCTGCCTGTCTGCTGAACTCATGCAATGAAAAAATTAAAAAAAAATCGAAGAGCTCAGCTGCACACTCTTCAAAGAGTATCCCATAAAAAACCGATAATTAGAATAAATTCGGTTAAAAGCCACAAAAATGGAAGGAAGGAAGAAGGACATTAAATAATAGGGGGCATCCATAAATTACGTCATACGTTAAGGGGGAGGGGGTCGACGAAGTGTAACATAGTGTGACAAGGGGTGGGAGGAGTCCTAAATTCCGTGACGTCACATTTCAAAATTTAATATACATATTTAAGCTTTAAAACACGAAATTTGAAACAACAATGAAAATCTTCAAAACATTTCCAACTCTATCTGTATGAGCATTATGCTTAAATTATTTAAAAAAATATTAAGGAAATAAAACTATTTACGGAACTGCTGGTTTAATTTCATCATTTCTTGATGTGATATGAGTCACTTTGGTTGATTCATCAAAATTGAAAGACAAAATGAATCGTCTAATATTATCTATCTTATACTAATATATAAAGCTGAAGAGTTTGTTTGTTTGTTTGATTGAACGTGCTAATCTCAGGAACTAGGTACTGGTCTGATTTGAAAAATCCTTTCAGTCTTAGATAGCTCATTTATCAAGGCTATAGGCTATGTATTATCACGCTAAGACCAACAGGAGCGGAGCATCAATGAAGAATGTTTCAAAATCGGGGGGTTTTGAAAACAAATTCCACGCGGACGACGTCGCGGGCAGAGCTAGTTAAGTATAATTCTTACTTGTATAATATTTTACATACTTATATGTTTATTATTGAATAAAATATAATGTAAGTGACTGCATATCGTATAATATATATGTATACCACCTTTGACAAATTGAATCTGTTTTATTCCTGCCACAGGTTGTCTGGAAGAGATCGCTTGTTAGCGATAAGACCGCCCATAGTGCACATTTACAATATTTTTAGGTTACAAGTTTTTCTCTGTTTTCTGTAATGGTGTACAATAATGTATTATCTCTCGCTCTCTCTCGACCAGGGGTAGTAGCCATGCAAGCGAACCCACAGCCTGGATAAGGGATGTTCGAGGATCGGCCACTGGTTTTAGTGGGTATCCCTAACTATGGTGTGGCAATAGCACTGCATACGTAAGGTACTAGTGCCACCCCGACCTAGCGAATCCCACACACGGACTGCGACTTTTCTAACTCGCGCGGATTATGGTCCCAAATCGGATATCGCCTGATAAAAAGGGGGCCATACGAGCAAATAAATGGCAGACCATCCTACCTGATTATGGGTTGTATTGTAGTTTTGTCGCTCTTACGAAAGACCGGTCGGTCGGTCAAAGGAATCAGTAATCTTCCCCTTTACTGCAGGGATAAGAACGAAGATTGTTGAATGACTTTGAGCTTATCAACTAATTTAGTCATGGATGTCTAGATCTCAACCTCCATTGGTCATTATCATTACTAATAGCAATTCTGAAAGTAATTCAACAACAGCTTCATCTGACCAGACTAAGAAATATATAATTTTAAACGTTGTTTGATGGTGCGTTATTGAATTAATTTGGCTATGTGTAGAGGGCGGTGGTAGCGGGATCGATTCCCGACCCGACACTCTGGCGCCTGCAGCTTTTAGGTCGGAGGCACACTTAGAGCTACCTATATAATAAATAAACTGCATCTAAAACTCATGATCATAGAATCATATAATCATATCATATAATATTTACTCGTTCTATC
This sequence comes from Dendrolimus houi, assembly GCA_039645545.1. Lineage (NCBI taxonomy): Eukaryota > Metazoa > Arthropoda > Insecta > Lepidoptera > Lasiocampidae > Dendrolimus > Dendrolimus houi. Next base: position 12,549,775 of record CM077141.1, on the reverse strand, counting down.
TTGTTTTTGTTAATTCTGTTACTCCTCTTTACCTAAAGGAAAATTTCACACATTCTCATTCCCGTGATCTTTGTTCTTAAAACTCTTTCGTCAATTATATTTGTACACACTTTTTGTTTCGATGACAACTTTTTACGGTACATGAAGTCACTGCAACTCAATGTCAGAAAAACTACATCCATATCGTTCTTTAAACCGTTGGTTACTGATCGTTTTTGAACTTTTACATCTAACAGTACCGCGTATTGAGTATGTATCTATTATGTTCTGTTGTGTCGGTATAGTATATAAAATCTGTTATTTTTTCATTTAAATGAATGTCTTTATATTATTTATTGTTTGCACCACCGTGGTTGAGTATTTTTTAAGTGAAACTTCTTTAGAATCGATGTGATATGAAACTCGATGAAACGGAAAAGTGACACTTAAAAGAGATAAACAAATAACACAACAAATTCAACTTTATTTAATTCGAAATAAAACGCATTTCTCTTTACCCGTTAATATTAATTTTCAATTTAAATAAAACTTAAAAGATGTCAAATGAATTTTAGCTTTATCTATATATACTTAAGGCAGATATTCTTTTATTCGTAGATCAAAGGGAATTATGCGTAACAGTGCATTGAGATTTTAACTTTATGCTAGTTGAATTTTTTGAATTATAATATGTTGACGGATGTAGACTAAAGGAATTATATTTATAGATATAGAAATTATTTTAAAAATTAAACCAAACTGTAAAAAAGAAAAGTAAAATTAAATACTAAAACTAAATAAAACAAGAGGGCATAATTATAGATAAAAAATTGGTCCCAAACCAATTAGATATTAATAAAACTAAGAGAAGAATTATCTGTTAATATATTCTCTAAAGTTTCACTTCTACTGCGTGTGAACTGTACACACACACAACTTTTTTTCAGTTTAGAGGTTATGCGGAAGAGAGCGTTTTCAGGGACAAAAATCTTTTTACTTTAGGTTAATTTAGAGAAAAAACTCTATATTCATTATATTGTAACAACCGCTTAAGACCACTCTTTGTACAACATTTTCTAATATTTTATAATAAATAAAGTGTCTTCATTTATTTATTTATATAATTTGTAATATCTTTGTAAAATTTAATCGCTGTTCTATTCAAAATAAGTGAAATCGAAACTCCCAAGTAAGACACTTGACCTAGATTTAAAAGTGAGCAGCTCTCGTTGTACCTCCAGCCTATATTTTTACTCTCGTTTCAGGGAGAGTTTTGGCTGAGATTACAGTTGCGTATCGCCTTTTGTGTCCAAAACATCATAATATAATAAAATATTAGTACTAAAACATAATCACACTAAAATGTGCAAAAAGCAAATAACTAAGAAAAAAAAGTATATTATATGAAAAATAATTTTCAAATTGTTATTGTTATTAATAAATTAATTAAAATTAAATTTGTTAAGATAGTAAATAATAAATAATTCAAAACAAGTTGAGAAAATATTTTTTATAAGCGTCAGTGGCTTTGCTGATAATAAAAATTAAAAAAGTAAAACTTAATTATGACAAACAATAAATTTACTTAATAATAAATGTTGAAACGGAAAATCGTTGATACAAATTTGAATTGGTTTATGTTAAAAGGTTTGTATTTTAATTTTCTGTTATACTCATAGTCAGATAATGATGGATTAACTTTAAGTATTGGCTAATTGCTATTTTATTTTGCTCTTTATCTCTTTACAGCTTAAAATCATTACCATGAAATAAGTTTATTAGATTCCTTATTCATAATAAAGTTGTAAGAGGTTTATAGGGTGGTTTAAAAAGGCTTACTAAACCAAGTGTTATTCCTAATTGTAAAGTTTTGCTTAGGAAAATTTTGATAAAATCAGGATGGTACAAGTTAAAAATAAAAAAGATTGGTTTAAACAATATGCATTGTGTAGCTTTTCAGCCATGGGATATTTTCAATTGGATGTTATGTTTGTGCTTTTTATGGTTCTGTAGCGAAATAACGAAAACTGCACATCTTATCACCTTGTGGCGTTCTTTGAATGCAATTATTTTTGTACAGATTCGGCTATTTTTGTAAAGTCTGCGTGTGCATGTACATGTGCGTGTGCGCGCGTGCATGCGTGCGTGCATGCGTGCGTGTGCGTGTATTTATATAATCTAAGATTATACTTTCCTGCTTTGACCGCACGCCAGACATTTACATCAAAGCAGGAAAGTATAATTAAAACCAGTATAGTTAAAACCAGCGTTGATCTATCAACGCTGGTTTTAATAGATCACCATTATGCTGAGACTAATGGCCCTTTTAGAACAATATTATGTTTACTTTAGTTTTAAATTTGTTAACAATTATGTCTGCAGAATCTAATGTAATTTGTCTTGATTAAAATGATTTTCTTTCTTTCTAATTAATGATAAATAAATTATTTGATTGTTTCCTGTATCAACTTATCGAATAAAAAACGGCCACCACCAGTTATAAGTTATCTCGATGTTAAGTGAGGCTCCAAAATCTCTACGAAACCCATGATCTTTTACATATTTATCAGATTTGTTTATTATTATTTACCTTTTTTAATAGACAATTTTTCACATTTGTAAGGGATTAAATAAACATGGGCCGAGGAAGAGGTCCCGTTGCCGGTGGGATCCTGGCGACTGAAATTTGCGCTCCCATCTTACTTCTATGCTGGTTGTGCTGTTGGCCCGATGATTCTAAATCTGGTAAGTACCTATCCATTTGAGGCCTCTGCGGTTGAGCGGGCTAAGCCTTTGCTGGCCAATCTCACTGCAACGCCGACTGCATTATCTCTGGGTTCGATTCCTGGTAAATTTCGTAAACGCGTTTTCTCCGTTATTTACTATGGTCTGGGTGTCTGGGATCGGCCTAGAGTAGTCTTTTATATATTACCCATAACACAAGCGTAACGTGCTTAATTTGGGGATATACAATATGTGTATATCTCTTAGGAGGCGTTAGCTGATATTCTGCGTATATTTAGTCACACGCTTCATCTCATTGAATTTCATTAACTTCTTCATACATCCGCGTAAAATCTGTTTGAGTTGATCAGAGGCTTTGGAGGTCTACTTGTTCAGGGGCGGCATTATAGATTTTATTTTTAACGAGTACCAAACACGCTCTATTACATTCATGTCCGGGGATTTTGCTGGCCACTGCATTACTGCTATATCCACATCGTTATCATATGCTTCAATTTTTAGGGTTTTACTAGCGTTCCGCTAATTGTGCCGATGTGTTTAGTATAATATTTATTATATTATATATATACACTTAACTACGGCATATAGATTACATATTCTCATTAAATTTTATATTCAAATACAAAATTCAAAGTTTTTATTCAAAATAAGGTTAAGTTAATAAGTTAAAATTTTTTTTTCTTCCTGTTCTATGTATACCGCTTCACAACGTGTTAAGGAGAAGAAGCGGCAAGAAACTCCCCAGCAACACGTCTAGCAAAATATTGTTTTTCTTCAAGTTTCTTATTCAATTTATGTCTCAAGTTCTCTTTTTTTTTATAAGTTTTATACAGAAGTATGTTACAGAATTACTTTTTGAAGAATTAATGGAGTTGTAGCAAACAGTGCATACTCATAAGACCAAGACACAATAAAAGGAAAGAAAAATATTATTATAGTTATAATGATGACATGACGTACTAAAATGTTATGCTGCAATATATCTCTCTCTATCTCTATATATATATAATATGTAGTTTACGAGAAAACTTACTTTGACAAAATTAAATAAAGACATACAGGAAAAACATACGGCATGCCGAAAACACAAGTTTCTTTTGAACCAAAATAAGTGCAGTACCTTATACTATCTGGAAAGTCATGTAGTGGGTGTAGCAAGAGATTAGACAATATTATAATAAAATTCTAAACATACCGTGTCTGTACATTGAAGCTGTTTAAAAAAAAACACTGGAACAGACTATATAAACGATAGAGAACACGAGGCAATTTCTTTGGATTTCTTCTCTGTTTGTTCGGGATTCACGTAAAAACTACTGAGCCGATTTCGATGCGATTATCGTTGCTAGTCGGCAGAAAATTCCTACACTTAAAATCTGACCTACTTCTTATCCTAGGGATCCCGCGGGAATGTTTCTGGGAACAGGACCAGATTTAAAAAAAGTCGAATTGATATGTGATGTTTTCCCGGGAGTGGTTGGAAGTTGTTCAAGTGCATAAAAATTTGCTTATTCCGCCACAATTTCACTAAAACAATAGCTTAAATTATTTTTTAAAAGCTGCGGTACTTTGTGTCCCGAGAACCCCGTATGAATTTCAAGTCAAGCGTGGATGAAGTCGCGAGCATATCCTAGTTCTAAATATACAGTGTAAACTCCGTGTAATGGTACTCGATTTAACGACAAACTCCCTTAAGCATCGAAATAATTTGGCTTTGGTTGGTTTAGCTTGTCTTCCATTGCCATGGGGCCTGGAGGCCAGAACGCTGGCCTCCTTATACGCGTGGCGTAAGGAGAAGGAGGCCAGTGTTGGCCGACCTGCACCCCGTGAGATCAAGGGGCGCAGAGACGAGTTGCGCCAGGTCCAGGTGGCAGAGTGGGCGGACCGCCTACTTAACCCCAGCGCCGGCCTCGCCGTCATTCAAGCGGTGAGGCCGATCATGCCGGAATGGCTGCAGAGGCGTCACGGCACCCTGACGTTCCGCCTGACGCAGGTCCTGTCGGGGCACGGATGCTTCGGGAGGTACCTGTGTCAAATAAGGCGCGAACAGACGTCAGGGTGCCACCACTGCGTCGGCGGCGACGAAGACACGGCGCTGCACACCCTCCAGGTGTGCCCAGCCTGGGACAAGCAGCGCCGTGATATCGTCGCGGCCATCGGGGCGGATTTGTCCCTTCCGGCCGTGGTGAAGGCCATGGTCGGGAGCGCTGACGCGTGGGACGCAGCCGCCTCCTTCTGCGAGACCGTCATGTCCACGAAGGAGGCGGCGGAGCGGGAGTGGGAGCAGACCGCCACGCTCCCCTCCCGGCAGAGCCGACGGTGACAACGGAGGGTCGTCCAAGACGACCCCCAGCCGCCGCAGGCTACGGCCGTGCGGGCGACCGGCGGGGAAACCGGACCTGCCCGCACATTAAGACCAGAGAGGAGGGACGCGCCCCGATCCGCGCGCCCCCTCTCACCTCGGGGTGAGTTAGAGGAGCCGGAGAGACCCAGATCTCCGGCTATTAAATGGTGAGGCCAGCCAGCAAAGAGGCCGGCCGCCGTCCGCCCGGGCTGGTGGTGAATGCGCGAGTGAGCCCACAGCCCGGACAAAGGACGCTCGGGATCGGACAGGGGTTTTAGTGGGTATCCCTAACCGCGGTGTGGCAATAGCATCTCACACCGAAGTGGGGTGCTTGTGCCACCCCTACCTGGCGAATCCCACACACGGGCCGCGACCTTTCCCCCTTACGCGGCTCACGGTCCTCAAACGGATTTCCCCTGTATAAAAAAAAAATAGCTTGTCTTCCATACAATGATCACTCTATATACAGCCCTCTCTCAATAACGACAACAATTAAGTAATAAAAAGTACCTTTTAAGTTGCTAAAATTACTAAAAACTGCGCACCTGTGTATGTTCTTTTATCGCTTTATTATCCTAGCCCGTAATAAACTCGACTGTCAGCATCATGTATACCGAAATTTCGATGAAATTCCAAAATACCGAAATCTCAAACTACTTCCTTTATCACCAAGATGCCTCAATATACTAAGATATGAATAAAATAAGTAAAGAATTTTACTTTTAATTTCACGGGACGATGGTAGGCGTCCCGACGGAATGACTCTAATTCCCTGGCAACGTGGCAAGCCTTTGGTGTGGGATGCGACTTGCGTAGACACGTTGGCCGCATCCCATTTACCAAACACGTCTAAATCAGCCGGTACAGCGGCGGAAACAGCCGAATCACTCAAGCGGCGCAAGTATGCACCCTCAGTGAGAGTTATATATTTGTGCCGTTTGCTGTCGAGACGCTTGGACCGTGGGGTCCTGAGGCCATGAGCCTCTACCAAAATTTATCGAAACGACTCATTGACTCTTCAGGTGATCAGAGGGCTGGTGCTTACCTCGGCCAACGGATCAGTGTGGCGATCCAGCGAGGAAACGTAGCCAGCCTTTTGGGCACCTTACCCATAGAAGACGGTGATCTGGGCTCAGTATTCTACTTATAGCATTGAGGGACTGTGAGTAGAATATAATACGAATAAGTTAAGTTTTCTTGCATTGTATCAATAAAATAAATCGAATTTAAAATAAGTAAAAAATACAACAAAATTACTGGTGCAGCAAAAAACGTCAGACAAAAATAGCAGACTTCTCTCCATTTAACGACAACTCACAGTCCCTTCAGTGTCGTTATATAGAGTTTAGACGGTAATTATAAGTTTTTCCTTATACGTTGGTTTTAATGCTGGCATTAGACGGATCAACCAAACTGAATCAATTTGGTTCGTTTCGTTTAAAACTTGCATTAGCATTTGTCTATGAATAAGATGGTTAATTGTTAAAAAATTTACAGCTTTTATTATTTCTTATCCCATTTTACAGATAGCACTACTGGAAAACCTCCCAGAAGACCGATTGTTGTTGATGGTGAGTAAAAGCTTTTGTAATAAATACTTACTTAGTGGTCGCCCGTGGTCGAAATTCGACCATAATAATTAATTTATACCTATCTATAATCACAGATTTCGCCGTAAATAGCTACACTGTTAATTTGACTTGAACAATAAACAAAAGAGTATATATGCGTGTGTGTATCATATACATGGTAGTGTGTGTAATGTTTTTTTATTGATTGAATGTATTTTAAATGCATAATTTAAAAAAATATTAACATTCGTCGCTTCTTCTGTATATAAACTATAAGAGTGCGAAATTTCATACTACTTTCGTAAAAAGGGGTACAACGTTTTTGCTTCACGTATGAATATATAGATTAGGTACTTATAAATATTCCTTGTTTCATAGAAAATGGTACACGTCGTCGCTCTAGTGAATTCTTCGGTCGTCGAATGGGAAGTAGCGCTGTTTCACTCCATCTTCCCAGTACATCAGGTAAATACTTCTTACTTTCTTAAAAAAACTTAATAAATGCAATGTCGTCTAGTTACTAAACAAATTAATATTAAATTATAAAAAAAATATAACATATACCTATAAACAAATCATAATAATATCTATACATGAACATGTAAATAGAAACTTTTAGACCAAATTTTAATATCATCGTTCGATATTGTGTTCAAACGCAAATCTATATCTTGATAAAAAAATACAAACGCGGGTATTATAATATTTTGCTGTTGTCTTACTATTAGAACGCCATCTAGTGAAAACTAGTCTTAGCAGATAAATAGTAAGTCGTAACCTTTTACTAACTGACACTAGATGGCGCCACCATTAAGTCCCCACCGAAGTCCACACGACGACTTTTGCTTTAATCGAACGCAAAAGACTGAACTAATGTTAAAAATTAATGAAAAAGCTCTTTGGCTTTAAAACAAAATTATTATATTAAGGCCTCTGTGATTGAGTTGGTTAAGTCTTTGCCGATCTAGCTCACTGAAACGTAGAAGCTCCGGGTTCGATTCTTGGCATAGTAAATTTCGTAAACAAAATTTCAGCTTATTTGCTGCTGTTGAGTGCCTGAGATCAACCTCCGAGTCGTCCGTTGTATATTAACCGTAACACCAGCGTAACTTGCTTAGCTTGGGGATATACAATGTGTGTGCAATATTAATTAACTAAGAAAAAACAACCTGTAAGTATGTTATGCGTTAAAATTGGTCTTAACTATTTTGTGTTTCTGAAAACAGGACACAAAAAACCTTTGTCAGCTCACAGAAGTCATGAAGATATCGGGAGAAGAAAATCACATAATGATAGCACAGAAGAAACACGTTATCATTCCGCCCCTAGCGTTATTGATGAAGTTTTACACCGGAGAGATTGGGAACGATCCAACAAAGAGCTGTACATACCACTTAATCCTCAACGAGACTCTAATTTGAGCGAGGACCTCGATAAAGAAGATGAGGAAGTCAAAGCTCCTCATGCATTACCAGAAACGTCTTCAATAGATTCGAAAGAAGAAGCTAAGCCATGCAAGAAGCATCATACGAATATCAAATCTTCTAAACCAAAGAAAGATAAGGAGTCAACCAGAGATGATATTAAAGACGATGATGCTACAGAGACAACTGAGTTTTACATAGGTGACACAGAAGAAGCAAGTTCTATTCAAGAAAATAATGTTCTCAAACCTGCTAATATCATTAATGAAATGCAAATTAGAGCATATTACAAAGCGAAGGAAGCTAAGCAATGCTTTAATGAATCTGTGAGGTCTAAGGAGAAACCTAAACAGACATTAGTGCCATTAGACGAGCATCAACCAAGGATGTTTGGATTTTGTCTTGATGATGTTATAGATCAGTTGGAGAGTTTAGACAGATCTGGAGCAATGCATCATAGCATTGAATCTAGGGTTAGCATTGGTAGACCTTTTTACCCTCCACCTTCTGTAGGTAAGTTTTATAGTCCATTTAAATAGCTTGAAAAAAAAAAACAAATTTAGCATGTTTTCTAAATCTCTTGAAGTGATTGTCGTTAGCAATTCATAAATTGTATTTGACATGTTTGCTCTTTGTTAATAACAGTTGAGCATTAACTGCTACCAACTAATAGGAATGAAATGATTTGTTAAAGTTACAATAATAGCAGTAAGTATTTTCAGCCGCAGTATAAGTCAGGTGATGACAGGTGGTCCTTAAATTAAGACAATTAAATTCCTTGTTTTACTTCGTTAAGACAATTTAATTTCTGTTTTTCAATTTGTATGAATCACCCAAATAAAAATAAAATTCGAACAATCCTATATGGAATATAAATTTTAATCATTCAATCTCATTGAATATTGTCCTGTCAAGAAAATTGATTGAATTTGCTTGATCAGTCTAATATCAGCATTAACATCAGCAAACAGTAAATAAAACATTATAATGAGTACTCTTAAGTTAATAGCAGTCTTATGTATGATACCCTTTTTATACCAGAATTCGACCGATATATTTGTATCTTAATAAACAATGGATATCTTTGTATAAAGTGTAATTACAATATTTCTTTAAATATTCAAAATCATTTTATATCCAGAAGCTTTAATATGTTCTAAACTATTAAACCTTGCACGTGTCTTAACATGGCTTCCAAATGATATTACTTTCTGCTTTCTATCTCAATGCTTGCAACTCGCATATCCAGAAACAGTTGGATACGATGGTGGTGCATGCTATTTAGCTGAAGTGGGGTCAGTGTCAGAATTGAGAGGACGGGTCACAGACCCACAAGCGGCAGCTAGGTCTAATGGCACGATTGGAGCGATACGATCCAGGCACATGAGTGACGGTGATATTCTGGCACCACCACATAGACCTGAATCTGGGGCATTTTCAGGTGTGTTCAGAACTTATTCTAATTTCAACCCACGTCCTAACAAGTCCAAATTAAATGGTATTGTAGATATTAGAGAGGCGTCAATTAAAAATATTTATAAAAAGTACAAATAGAAATAAAATGTTGGAAAAACCAACACAAAATTTAAGCATCAATAAAATAATGACACAAAAGTATACATTCATGATAAGAACAAACATGAATTTTGTTGCCCTTTTGGGCAATGGGTTGAAATAAGAATGCTGAAATTTAAAAATAATTGTAGTTAGATAGTAGATTTGGTAGACGCTTTTAGCAGTCTTGTACTGTAGCAGCCGAATAAGCTTTTGTTGTTGTAAAATATTAGTTACGTGTTAATGATATATATCAGCATTTCAGCAATCCGCTTTTTTACATAAATTCATGGTATAACGCACTGTATGTATATACATTTATTTTTTTCACTTTCTACCACTCAAAATTAAGGTTGTTAAAGTCTTCTTAAATCTTTTTCCATTTGTTTTACTATCTGTTTTTCTTTGGCGGTCAAATGTTTATTTACTGAAGAATTTCAATTACCTATCTCAGTTTAGACTTTATGATTCCTTTATTATATTAGGAGATAATTTGCGCTCATTTTATCCTATGCGATATCTAGCCAGCGTAAATTAGACATCTGTATTTTTATAAAAACTAGACAAAAGTGTAATTGCTACTTATTTATATCCAAAATAGCAACTTAAGTAAGTCTATGTTTTGATGTTTCATCTCTGTAAGAAGCTCTCAGCTAGATCCTAACTGGTAAAGGAACAACATATGCTACTTGTTTTAGAATAGGAGCTACGTAGATCTTTATAACATTTCTCATTTGCCTTCATTATAAGCACCGGTATCGCTCACATAATTAAAGAGATGGCAATTGATTTCAGAGAGTGACTTGGATCTGGATTTGGAAGGTAGTGAAGAACGCCCTCCAGCCTATGACGAGGTTCAGCATTACGTCTCACCTGATAGAAAGGAAACTGCCATATAGATTTATCTTGTGATTATCCAGTAAGAAGTGTCATCTATATAATTCTCATTAATTAAGCTGCTGAATGATTTTTAATATCGGTATGCTAGCTAACCGAAACGATTGCGTTTTATGGCATATTACTAGAGCAAATAAACGGTATTTCAGCTGTGAGACATGCAGTAAATATCACATTCTTAACGCCTGTTGTTGATATATCAACAATTTAATTTAGCTCTGCGTTGTCTGTTTTGATTAAGAAGCGGTTAATGACGATATAGTCGTGGTAGCGTAATGAATGGCTAGTGCACGTGTCCCAAACTCAAAGGGCGCGGGTTCGAATTCGTTTCGGAACGCATGCACCACTTAGGCAGTTTTCTAATGTGCATTTTGTTACAGTTACCACGTGCTAGCAACGGTGAAGGAAAACATCGTGATGAAACCTGCACATCAAGACAACCGATGTTCAAACCTGCCAAACCGCCTTCGACAAGCGTGGCGGGTATACTGTCCATTCCCCAATAGGAGGAGGCCCGAGCCCAGCTGTGGGATGTTTATGCGCTATTATTATAGAATGATAAAAAAACTGTTCATACCACCTATTTTTATTTTAGAAGAAGTTAATAGAAGTTGAATAAAAGAATGATTTCTTCCCCTCGGACATTAGAGTGCTTAAGCTCTTTTGGTCTATGATTCAATGACTATATCGGTCTGTTTTGTATCTCATTACCGAATTTCTTGATGAGTAATCGTCGTCAGTCAATCGCAGTCCACTGCTGGACGTAAGCCTCCCCTAGTCGGCGCCACTCAACCCCGTCCTCTGACTTCCTCATCCAGCGCCTACCGGCGATCTTGCGCAGACCCTCGGTCCATCGGACCGGAGGGCGCCCGACACTACGTTTACCGAGACGTCATCTGCTCCATCAGCCATCGGTTCTCTTACGGATATCCTCATTTCTAATTCTATCCATAAGAGAGACACCCAACATAGATCGCTCCATAACCCGTTGAGCGACTTGGAATTTGTGGACCAGTCTTTCCGTAAGTGTCCACGTCTCGGCTCCGTATGTTACGTGCCCACGTGTGACCCTTGGTTAATCTCTACGCATTATTTTACTTTTGATCATATAGGCAACGAGTAGAACACACTTTAGGTCGGTTCCTATATTTTACCGCCCGATCATTTGCCTTACAATCGATTATAATTTGACATAAGCTCCATACAAGTAATGTCAAAATTCAAGTCAATGAATAGTAATATAGGAACCGGCCATAAGTGAGGTGTAGTAAATTATTTCTATATTAAACTTTATTCGAACTGATCGATCATCGTATCACATTTGGAAATTGAAAGGTATTGAAAGAATATGAATTGAAATATTATGAAAGATCACAAATGTTTGATAAATTACACAAAATAGGTACTTGGAAGAAAACACTATGAAAAATGTCCACATTATTTTGTATATAATTTACTGGGTCACGTTCTTAACTACAGTCAAACTGTATGTTTATTAAAACTATTTGTAAGTATTAAGGAACTAAAGTTTTTGCAAAATTATTAACTCTATTAATAACGTAACAAAGTCTAGAGCTTGTATTAATTATATTAATGGAAAGAAGTTCGTTATCGCACGTTACTCGGCGGATGGGGGCTAAACGACAAAAGTGTTAGTGAAAGAAAAAATGCTGACCACGTACAGTGGTCATTATTCCACAATTTCAAGCTTTAATGCAATGAAATAAGATCTAAAATAATATCAATTATTGTAATATAAGCTGTTATGAAAATAAAAGGTCTTCTAATTGCCCTTATTACTATACAATTTCTTCGATAGTCTTCGATGGCCTTCGAAACTTCGTTCCAATCAGGTGTCCCAAAAACGTCTCATTAATTGTTTAATCTTCCACATATAACTTGATAGATTAGTGTCAATTATAATTTGTAAATATACGCTACATATATTTTTAAAGCAGTTATCAAAGAATTGCTATACTTTTAAATTAAATCGTGCGTCTTGTGCCTGTAATAGTAATGGTGCAACTGTCAACTTATTATATTTCACTCCATTAGATTAGCTTTTAATAAGACGCTTGCCTTCTACGATAATAAAATTAAAAGAGTGTTTTTTAAAGTTAGGTTATTATTCCAAAATTTAACTTTAACTCTTTTAGTCTGTGTTTTATTTGTGTCAGTAGGTACAGTCGCGGTATGAAAAGGTTCGTCACCTATTAGTCGACTTTTGCTCGCACGAGTAAAAGATACAGTATCGCCAACATTTTAATAAATGTTACGTTTTGTTACTTTCATAAAACACTAGCGGTGCTGGCAGACGTTGCCCTGCCCTGAAAAATTAAAAATTAAGATCCCGATTCCAGCGCTACCTACCGGGTCTAATTTTGAAACTAAACCATCCCCAGCCCCATTCAAACACTAATTTTGTTACATCTTGGGTTACATTATTTAAGTTTTAGTAGGATCCCTATTTCTAATAATAATATAGCCTATATTAATCTAAGATCATGTAGCATTCTAGTGGTGAAAGAATTTTTTAAATCAGTCCAGTGGTTTTGGAGTTTATTCATTATAAGCATACAAAAATTAAAAAATATAAATCTTTCCTCTTTATAATATTAGTATAGGTAGAAACGGGAAAAAAAAATGCAATGCTGACAATGACAGACACTGAGATTAACAATAGTTTTAATCATCAGAAGCATAGAGGATATAATCACTACGCTTATCATAAATATTAAAACTGTAGGGGGTGCCCCGATTAGGTTGGAGGAGCGAGATGGAATGCTCCTACATCTCAAAGGAAGATCTTCCAGCGAGGCTAGTGTTGTTCCTCGCAGGCCTAGGCCCATCTGTTATTGTTGAAAATTTGTATATATTCTTTGTACGTTTCGGGAAACGTTTGCGACCTCAATTATTTCACAGCGCCATCTATTGGCTTGTAAGTGTTCCACTACAAAACTAATAAAAAGGTTTTACATCTCTAAACAATTTTTTTAGATAAGATAGAAAATCACTCAACTTTGATCTAAGTAATTTTAAACTTTATTGTCAAACAGTTAAAAGTATTTTTTGTGGAATAGTGTTATTTAGTTTGAAAAGGTAACGTGCTCGCGGAACGTTAAATTAATCAATTTGAATGTTGGTGAACCTTTTCATACCGCGACTTTACATTGTTTGAACGAAAATATGTGTATTTATACGAGTATAAGACCGTATATGTGTATGTGTTTAATATTATTTTAAGAAAGCTTCAATCTTTGATTTCGAAATGCTTTGAATAATTAAAGGTATAGAAACCGTGCTAAAATAAAAGCTGTGTAACAGCTCTATTATTCATATACAGTAAGTAAAACAATTTCATGAGTACGGATGATACAAAAACAGTTTTAAGTTTTTATTATTTCAGACGCGTTACAAGTATGTAATATTAACTTAATAACTCAATTATCCTAATTATAATTTAGAAAGAAAGAATATATTTATTTCCAAATGCGATATACACAAGATAAACAAATTTAAAGAAAACATATACAGAAATTGTATGCCGCAGCTTCAGAAATGAGGTTGGCACTCAATATATTGCTGTGCCGAAACGTAGTCTACACAGCCCTGGTTTTCACTACCCTCCTCCTAAATCACACGTATATGAGACACTTTGTAAAAATAAGAAACACTATTATAATAATTATAAAAGGTATAACTATAGAATGAATATAATATAAAAGAAAAATAGAATAATGTTAATAGCTTAATAATAATAACAATGAACTAATATAGTAATAATAACTAATACATAATATAAATAATAATAATTATATAAGCACAGTAAAGAATTTACATTTTGTTTGACTTTTAACATATTAAATAATTGATCTAACGAAACTGTATGAACTTACTTTTACTATAAGCGCTGTGTCGGGATTTTTCTTTAAATTCTGATGCAGCACAATGCTGAGTTGCCAACCTCGTTGACTAAAAAACTCGACGTACAAGCCTTATTTATTTATTTATTATATTATATATGTTTTGTGTTTTATGAATCAGATTTTTTTTTTGTTTATGTGTAAAATTTATTGTGAATGTTTTATGTGTTTTTATTTATAACGTCGTCTTTTTTAAGGCAATATTTTTTTCTTTCTTCTTTAAATCAGGATATTGATTATTAATTGGTAGCGGATAAATATTTGTGGCTTTTGGTATCGAAACTCTTTAAGGCCATAGGCTCCAGAAGCCCACCGCCTTTACGAGACCTGTCTAAACGGTTGATAGACATCTCACGCGACCAAAAGACTGGTCAGTATTTTGGGCAACGCATAAGCGTCGTCGCCATACAACATGGTAACGGGGACAGCGTTTTGGGAACGTTTTCAACTGACGGTGATTTGGTACCCATTTATTATTTCTAACTTTTGTTGTTTGTTTGTAAATTAAGCCGTATATATTATTGGTATATAAGTAGTGCGCAGAAGGTTTGCCGATGGTCGCCCCTCCCGCTTCATATGACTGGGGCCGGGGCTTGTCTAAAGTACTAAGAACTAGACGACCGCGGGTCACGGTTGTGGGAGGCGAGAGGGGTTGTCATCGGTAAACCTTTTGCGCACGACTTATAAATATATTGTTCTTCCAGGGTATAAGTACGTTTTAGTTTTAATTTCGTTTAATGACTGTAAATGGTAATTGTAAATATCAACTTAACAAAACATCATAGTTTACTTTAAATTAGGGCGTGCTAGATCCATATTGGAATTATTATTTGGATAACAACTCTTAGGCCCCAATTACACTATGATATATTTATCATACAAATATGATCTCATATCTGTCAAATTCTATGATCATATTTAAATTATGGTGTTCTTTATTTTTACATATTACACTTACGATCATATGAACGTCATACTTTATCAAGATGGAAAACTATTTAGCCGTGTTTTCCGTTCCTATGAGTGCAATTTTATTAATTGTATTAAAAAATAAGATAAAAATGGTCAAGAAGAAATAAAAAAGGATTTGGATTAGATCATGGTTAGCAAGGCGATCAGAGAGAGGAGCCATAACACCTTACTCTAAGAACTTAGATTGGAAGATAAAGTTTGACAAAATGTACAAGATATTCCAGTCGAAATTCTTGTATTTTGACGCCATTTTTGAGGTTAGACAGATGATATGGCCATATTTGTACACTTAATTATATCATAGAAATATGATCATAGAAGTACGAGTCATTTTTATATGAAGAATCTATGACAGTGTAATAACTGCATATGATTCATATTCTTTATGATCATAATTAAGAGATCTTATTTGACAGCAAGCGTACAAATATGATAATAAATTTCGACTAGAATATCTTGTAAGACTTTTTATCTTCCAATCTAAGTTCTTCGAGTAATGTGTTATGTACTGGTCTCTCTGATTGCCTTGCTACCTATGATCTAACTCAAATACGTCTTTTATTTTTTATTGTTCTCTTGATGGTTTTTAACTTCTTTTTAATGCAATTAATAAAATTGCACTCGTACCAACGGAAAACACGGCTAAATCATTATTCATCTTGATAGTATCTCCTCAGTAGTCTGTAATCTTGATAAAGTATGGCGTTTATATGATCGTAAGTGTAATATGTAAAAATGATGTACAGCATCATATAAATATGATTATAAAATATGACAGATATGAAATCATATTTATATGATAAAAATATGATAGTGTAATTAGGCCCTTAGAGACGGCTCGAACCAATGGCGTTGAATGTTTAGCCTCGAGCTCGTCGATGGTTTCTCGTATGGTGAGTGAAAGATCCAGTGGCACACTTCAACCCCCGTATCCCGTCCTTTTTATTTCATCCCCTAATCCTAAGACTTTTATCTCATGGCCTCTATCTAGGGTTGCCAGATGTGCTTGAAAAAACCGGACAAGATTTTTTATTAACATATAAATGTATTGAAAAGTAACTTTTTAGATACTAAATTTACATCGAATGCCAAATTAAATGCCAATTTACTGTTTCATATATTTAGAACTCGATGCCAATGCTTTTAATAAAATCTTATTGCCTGAGTTAGCATTTTTGAACTCAGTGCAATTAGCAGTTATATAAAAAAAAAAACATAATTTGGGGTAGCATGGTGGCGCCGGCGCGTCGCACGAGACAGTCGAGTATTCTTTCAAGTTCGCCAGGTAATGAACGAATTTTCTTTAAAACCAGACAATCTTTTGCGTGGTTTACCAAGATTTTCTTGATCCGATATACATAAAGAAAACCGGACTGTCCGGTCGAAAACCAGACATGTGGCAACTTTACCTCTATCCTATTTTCAAAGCCTGGCAACTCGTTGATATCATCTATAACATAGCAAGATAACCACTTTACTTCAGGTGTGCCATTTGTCTGTTTGTTCGCTTCCATTAAAAACGTACTGTTCATAATCTTTGTAAAATGAAAATGTGTGATATGTATAATATATATGTATATTTACATAATAATATTAATATATTATATGTAACATTTTCAAAAATATTGTGCAACAAAACCCTGCCCTAGCTTTTGTGCCATATTTCTCTTTCTCTCTCCATCCCAAGGTTGTCTGGACGAGATCGTTGTCAGCGATAATACCGCCATTTGTACCTAATTCTAAGCTGTTTTTGTGTATTGTCTCATTAATTTTATTGTACAATAAAGTATATTCTATTCTATTGTATAATCTTGTAAATAACGAATGTACGACTGTATAAATATACATCCTTTTCCAACACGATTTCAACGCCATAAGTGCAAATAGTTTAGATGTACTTATTTATGTAATTAGGTAGTTGCTATTGGTACGGTTTCTGTAGCTTTACTTATCTTTCTGAAGCTTCATTTATTTTGTTAATAAAAATTGTATTTTATACATTTACTGTGCCAATCGGTTAATATGAATTAACATGTATTTTTCTATCGTAATATTGAGATGAATTATAATATATAAATAATGAAAAGTCCAAAAGAGTCTATTAAAGCCAAAGAAATTTGTCATGTTATATTATAAATAAGTATATAATATCTACGCTTTAACTATATATAAACGTTCTAATCAAGTGTTTTAATTAAATTATATTTAGAAATAAATTGTGTGTTTTATTTATTATTTATAGAGTCGTGATGGTACCGGTCACAATATAACAGCACAATGTGTCCGCTCAGCGCTCAGTCGCAGTCGCGCTTTGGCGACATTATGACGTGTCTAAAAAATTGTTATCTCACTCTGTTTGATAGGATTTGTATGAAATGGGTATAAATACGATAAGATAAGAAATAGTAATATTTAGTGATAAAAGGTGCTTCTGTCCTATTCAAATTACGTAAGTTTCCAATCTTGGTCAAACAAAAATAGACACTACCTGAACAGTGTGAAGTGCATCGTGTACTACAGATGCGCAATAACGACTTTCATGTCATTTGTTTCGATTTCAAGTCAAATTTTATATAAAATTCCATAGACAAGGTCATTTTTCAGATGCATTATTGTTGAAGTGAATCTTCTTTAAAATCGTTGTGATTTGAAAATCGATGAAACGAAAAAGCGACAATAAAAAGATATAACACGCATAAATCTATAGGACTAAGCCTGAGAGAAAATGAGATACGAGCTTTACATTGTGCAGCACAGGTTAGAGAGTCAATAAGACCGATGATTAAACATTGGTCCAATTTAGACCGAAATAAAACCTGTAATAATATTTTTAGACTAAAACAGTGAAAAATTGAAAGTGCTACTTCAGAAGTTTATTTTGAATTATAATATGTTCACGGATGTAGGCTAAAGGAATTATATCTATATTAACAAAGGTTAGAGAAGAATTATCTGTGAGTATATTGTCTGAAGTTTCACTTCTACTGCGTGTGAACTACACACACACACACACACACACATTTTTTATTCTGAATAAAATAAAGTAATATTTCAAAAAATAATAAAACCAAATTATTTATCACTCTGTTATAAAGATGTAGATTTTTCTTATTCTGTTTTGATAAATATGTAAATTATTTCATGTTTTTTCTTAATTTAAACTAACTATAGAAAAATTACAAAAAAAACTACGGTACGTCTCATGTCCTGAAGATTTATGCAATTTTTTTTGGTAAATTATTGATTAGTAATTACTAAAGAAAAGTTGTTTCGTGTGCACTCCACTTTCACCCCTTTGGCGGCAATAGTAGCCTTAATTTCTTTCATAACTGCTTTTCACACTTCCAACCCATCACTATCGTCGCTTTTACAGACCCGTCGCAAACTTTGAATGGACTTAAGAAAAAGGAAACAATGAAAAATGCGCGACTAAAATAACAATAAGATAAGTCAAATTTTAAAAATTTATTCATGGATAAATACAAAGAGTTACAAGTAGTTTTACAAAATTTAACAAACACGTAACTAGATAGATATCATTCATAGAACGTGACAGACGCACAATATTCAGTTCATATTATAATAATTTATACCTATAACTAGCATTTGCCCGCAACTTCGTCGACGTTGGCACAAAAATACAGTTATTTTACCAATATTTAAAATCAATTACACAGATTTTATGCCAGGCTGCTTAAAGCCGCTCCCAAGAAAATTCCTGGAGTATAAAATACAGTAGATTTTAAATCCGAAAATTTATTATCGATTAGTGAAATCCGCATTGAAATCAGCCCAGTAGTTTTCTAATCGCGGATCCCGAACAAACAGACAAACACAAAAATCTAAAACACAAAAGACTACATTTTTGCAATTTTATAATATTATAGATATTACAAAACTGTAACATACATAATATAATATACAGGTGAATGTTTCAAATGGGTCTCTATAGCTAAATCAAAAACTACAAGACAGTTTAAATCAATTACCCTAGTCAGAAGTCGAATGATTTTGAAAAAAGAATTCAACTGTATAATTACACTGACTCGTAGTGGGCGCGTTCCTCCGATATTTCACAACGCCCAAAATGCTCCATCTGGCGTTCCACATGGCGACCACGGTCGTTATGGTCGTGGTGAAAACGTCACTAATAACGTCATTATTTTCGATCACACAGCGCTCACAATGACCCATGTCAAGAGCTGAGTCGAAGTGGATGTTGACCATGAATTATCTCTATCGATTGACATAGAAAAAGGCGCGATTTTCAAATCAACCAATGATATTTGTGTATTTCGTCATTAATGACATCAACGCTCCATAATCCGTTCCACCACAGTTTATGATTCTAACGCCCGCAAGCAAGTGGAACAGGAAAAATCGTCGTGAACGTGGTCTTTGCGAGTCTCTTGTTGAACGTAGCCATAGTGTAGTTTGTAATGATCAATTTCTGTGAACGAATGCCAAACGATGTCTGTGAACTTAGCGTCTCATATCTTAGTGTCACATAATTTGGAAGAAGTTCTTATACCGTCCAACACAGTTCTAGAGTTCCTGATACTTAATATTAATAGTTCTGTTGAATTAATTACCGGAAAAAACATATTTAAAAATAAGACGCTAACCATCCGAATTTAGCATCCCAAAATATGAAACCCATAAAATCGAGCAGAAATCGTTACTCAATGAATAGTTCTAGAGTTCTTGTTGGTTTATATAGATCTATAAATTATTATAATTCGAAATCTCACATCTGTAAAATTGTTTCTATAAATGAAAAATCATACTAGTGAGGCCCTGCTGTGTTAGAACGATTTCTAGCTTCTGATGTTATTTTAAATGATAGCTAGCCCAAAGAACGAAGTGTGAAGAATTTTTTATGATTATTATGTTTAAAAAACATTATAACAGTGAGACGCTGTCTTGCTAGAGCGAGTTCTAGCTTCTGCAATTGTTGTAAATAAAAGCTAGCGTCTCAAAGTACGAACTCCTGAACAGTTCTAATCTTCAACGCAGTAAAATTTTTTTAAATAATTATTATGGACAAGATATCATCGCAATAGTGAAACGCTAAGTAACGATATCTGCTCAATTTTTAGATTTCATATTTTGGGACGCTAGCTTCCGGTCGTTAGCGTCTCATTTTTAAATATGCTTTTCCGGTACTTAATTCAAAAGAACTATTAATATAAAGTATCAGGAACTATAGAACTATTTTAGACTCTAAAAAAACTTCTGCCAAATTATGAGACACTAAGATATGAGACGATAAGTTCACAGATGTTGTTAAACGGTAAACTAAGGAAGAAAGTGCTACTCAGTCATTGAAAATATGATGGACCCCAAGTGTCAATGCAAGTGGCGATACAAATAGCTATCCCACCTTCCAAGAAATATTCACTAAACCTCCATAACAACTCTGAGTTGTGTCCCAGCGGTAGTGGCCAGGTATACAACCACTTTGTATCAGTTGAGCTGTGAGCCTGTCTGCTGTATTTCAGCAATAAAAATAATATAGATAACTACCGTTTGATATCTAGTTATGTTCGCGTACCCCGCTAATTTGTTTATAAGATGGCTGCCGTTGAAGCTGACATTCTAAAGTCTTCTGCGTATTCGTCTTTAAACACAGTAAATTCATATTTACCTAATCTTAGGTGAATCTAATTTATACTGTTTCCAAGCGTTTATTTTACTTTTGACGTTTGCGCGTCTATCAACATATTACTTGACAGTAAACCCCACATAAAACAAATTACACCATTGTCGTACTTAATTGTTGTGCGTGACGTAATAGTGATGTTCAGAGAGTCATGTAACGCACAGACTATTAAAACATCGTCACTATACGTAAATAAATCGAAAGTAATCGATTTGAAAATAAAAAAATGTTCTGCTTTAAAGAAAAATAATGCTGAAATTATTATAAGTGCTTATAAAATAGCTTGTTTAACGTATTTAAAGTATGTTAAACGTGGCAACGCTTCTGGGAACGTTCCCGGTAAGTGACGGTGATTTGGGACCAATAACTTATCTTTAGATATTTTCCCCTTTTTTTATTTACTTTTAGTTTTTATATAGTATAGTTTGTAGGTTATTTTTAAGTTTATAGTTATTGTAGTTTTATTAATGTAAATAATGTCTTGGGCTTTTCCGTATAAAATATAATTATACTATATTTATATATGCATGTGAATAAATTAATTAATTAAAAGTATGTTCAACAAACTATTTATCAAACGACATATTATTTTTAGCAAAAATATATAGATAACTTAAATTGATTAAAGCTATATATATTAAGAAGTCGATTTTTATCAAAAATCGAGTCGGTAATGCATTAGGGCATTACTAATTAATCCGTCATCGAGCTGTCAAAAGTAAAATACATGCTTGTAAAGGGTACATATATATAATTGCTATAATAATTTGGCACATTGACGTTACAGCATAATACTTTAAAATAGCTTATTCACATATATTAGATATATTTACTTAAATACATTACTATTAGTACAATTGAACACAATAAATTGATTGAAGCAATGAGCTTAGGAATAAATTTAGAGAATTTTAAAGCTACAATGTAAATAAATAATCTAAAATACACAATAAACATATTTATCATAATGACTCTGCTACATCTAGAATAATTTTAGTAACTGTGTCAGGCTGATGTTGCGATAACCCTTGTTGTGGTCCGTAAGGACAGATACAATGGTTTTAATAAAGAAATATTCTGCTTTTTGTGTTATTTCATAGTTATATAAAGCTAATAAGCACAAGAATGAATAATTAACCCACGTATTTCTGTCAATATTTTTCACTCGACAAACAAAACAGTTTGACATAAAAAATAAAAATCACGTTTAAATAACAGTCTATACAAAAATAGGTTTCATACTAATGAGTCTGCAACCGTTTTAATGCGTTAAAGCTGATAAATCTATTGAACCGGTTCAGTGGCGTAGCTTGCCTTAGACGGGCCCTGTATCAAATGTGTCTAGGGGTGTCCAAAGGATGGGTAAAGTTTTTTTTATAAAATAAACAATAAAATGCTTGATTTGAATTAAAATAATTATATATTGATTATAAGTTGTTACTTATACTTAATGCTCCTAGGAGCTAAGTTAGACAAACAATTGAAATAAAAGATTTTCTCGTCTTTTTTTCGCCAAACTTATTTACCAAATCATACATAGCTGAAGACGTTTTCAGTTTTTCTAGATTTTCTGCTTCTACAATGACAAGATATCTCAGCTAGTGACTTCAAATTCGAAGGACGCCAGTGCTAACTTCATACTGGCATCGTGCAAATTGATCTGCAGTCAACACAGCACTACGGTGTCCGACTGACTTCATGATTTCCGATTGAATATTTTGAAATCAGTCCGCTTCCCAAGTCAGTAGCTGTATTAATGTAAATAATATTTTATTTGTGATGCGATATCTATATTAATATTAAAAAGAGAAAAGATGTTTGTAAGTTTGTAACGAATAAACTCAAAAACTACTCGACAGATTTCAATAATTCTTTCACCATTAGAATGCTACATTATCCCTGAGTAACATAGGTTATATTTATTACTAGAAAAAATTAGGGATCCCTACTAAAACTTCAATAATGTAACCCAAATTGTTTAAAAAGTACTTATCCACCCGTGCGAAGCCAGGACGGGCCGCTAGTTGTTAATAATTGTTAATGACATTAAATATTGACAGATAACATAGTATGTACAATTGTACACTAATGTGGCTAATTATTAACGGCGTTTTTTTTAACGCTATTAACAGGACGCATTTGGCCGTAGTCACAATACTAACATTATCTCAGAGGGAGCAAGGACATAAAAGACAACCATTTTAAACTTAAATTTAGAACACCCCCAAATCATATTTGGGACTCATTTCGAGAACCATTTATCTGAACCATAGATAATTTAAAAATGATTATTGTTTTTATTTTATGTCATTAAAGGATGGACTACGGACGGTGCTTCCGCAACAAATAGACACATTGAGCAAATGGAAGTAAATTATAGAATAGTTTAACTAGATTAACCTACTTTTCAAATACAGTAACGTAATTATTATTTTCATATTTCTATTTTCAAAAACATATACTTTTTCAGTGGAATAGTATTTGTAGGATATTAATTGTTTTTAAGCAAGAATTTTAACCTTTGCTTAATAACAATTAGTTTCCTCCAACTATTGCTAAATTTTAAACAAAATTATACATGTTTTTTTAAAATAAAACTGCACAGCAAAAGGTCAAATTTTAAATATTAGCAAAATTCTCTCCTTGTGATTCTCATAAATTTCGTAACATTAGGAAAAATGAGGAACTTTGTCTTTATGGCCTAAGTATGGAGCCTTGTGCTGCTCCATTTGCGTTATACTACAGAGTTTTCCTTGCTATGATATAAACAACAAATTAATGAGAGGTGATTTCAGTCAAGATTATAATACGCTGATGATGATACGTTTAAAATAGGTCCACTGTAATATAGAGGTAGACTCTCAGAACAATAATAAAAGCTGTAAAAACCGTAAGAAAATAGCTACAAAGTACATTTCTCTTCTCCTTTTCTCATATAAAGTGTTGAAAGCGTTTTGGAAAGACATGGTTATACAGTTGTCACTAAAGCAAGGCGGTAATACATCACTGTCTGGTTCAATCACAGTATTATAAGTTGGTCTTACTGTTTAAATAAAGATTACGTATTTTTTATTTAGTGGATTAAATAGAATAAAATTGTCATGAATTAGAATGTTAGCTGTACCTTGTGCGAAACAATAAAGCTTATTTTGTTTCACTCGCACTCATGTAATGCACATGAGTGCGAGTGAAACAAAATTAGCCTTATTGTATTACTTTATATGAATAAGAGAGCTGTCATCATTCAGCTTTTATTTTACCACGATTTCTATAGCTGTAATTATTAAGCTGAGCACATACTATTCATAATTATAATACCATATTTAACAGTTTATCTTGCAGCTGCGGACTCAACTATAATCGCCGGTGCTATAGGAGCAGGTATTTTATCAGGCTTATCAGGAACTGGTATAGGTATACGGGTGTCTTGGCCATCACCGGTGTCAGTTTGCTGTGCTGCTGGTGAGGTAGACGTCGGGAAGACAGTATCTCCTTTTCCTGGTTGGTTTGGGAGCTGCTTGCAGAGCTTGGCCATCGCAGTTGCGCTATCGCGGACTACTGCAATTCAGAATTTCTCCGTTTCATAAAAAGGCCTCCGAGTCTATACTCAGTTAGTTCCTGTATATTATTATTCATTGCCTTACTACCAGTTAAAATTTAAGTACGAATTTCTTCCAACGGTAAGCTAGATGAATGAATTATTCTAAGATATGCCAATTTGGAAAACAGACAGATTGCCCACCTGATGGAAAGTGGGTACCGTCGCCTGTAGATGTTTGCAACTCTAATAGCGAAGCCTACGCATTGTCAGCCCTTGAGATGGAATAGGGGTATGAGATAGAGGGATCAATCAGGCAGGGGGAGTGGTATTAGATAGGGAAGATTGAATAGGAGGAGTAGGAACTTGTGGGTCATTGGAACTCTCACTCATCGCACGAAACACGAGTAGATCAAGGCGTGATAACACACCAATCAAGCTAGCCCTAAGAGCTGTAATCAAGATGATTCCAGCATGGCTCTACCGCGTACGCTTTTTTTGAAAAGTCCCATATAATAACGTTCAAGAAAAACTGTGACATGAAGTTAATTCCAGAGCTTGCTCATGCGTGCCACGAACTAAATTAACACCGTGAAAGTGTGAAGAAGTGAATGTACAGCCTCAGTCGTTAGCAAGTAATGCTGTATAGTGTGGCGATGTAGGCACAAGCTCATATAGTTCTTCCTATTAGATACTGATCGCCTCTACGTACCTGGCTGCACTGGATATGCCGTAGGGGTAGGTCGCGGCCGAGGAGTAGCTGGTGTCTGAATAGGAGTGTCCTGACTCGCAAGCTCTGAAATATGAAATTTAAACAAAAAACGTTTATTTCTATTTTTCTTATTAGTAAATTAAAACTATTTGCAGAATAAGTTAATATTTTATTGCTACTGGCCATTGAACCCAGTCCTCTTAATCTCGTTGATGCGAGGCAAACTGATTATTAGCAGGCTCCTAATCTTAGCTATCCATAAGAAAACTACGTTTTAACGCTTTTAAGCGCGGTAATTTAGTTGATTTTTATTATTCCGACGTTTCGGCCACTTTTCAGTAGACGTGATCACGGAAGACAAAGATATAAGTGTTAATATGTATTCTTAAAGTTTTATTTAGTCTACCGCCAACTTGTTCAATTTAATTCTTTAGTTTTAATTTTATTCATGGATATTATTTACTCTATGGGAGCCTAATCTAATTTACCACCGCTTCGCCATATGTTGTGGCTTGAAGAGAAGAAGCGTCGGCGCAAGAAACGCTTCAGCAAACATGCCTAGCTCTAATAATTTTATATAATTTTAAAATGGGTGGGAGGTAAAATAAAGCGCCCTTCTTATCTATCCATTCATTTGTGTTACTAACAGTCGAACACATGTTGGCTAATTATTATTAGATAGTAAAAGAGGATGCTCATTTATGAACCGTGTTTATTATGTACGTACTTCTTATACTAGAATTAGCACAATCAAGTCTGAGAACCGGTTTAAAATTAACCGGTTTTAATCGGTCATAACGGGTTTTAGTCAACTATTTCATTCGGTGTATTAATTTGTTTATTTATAAACCTTAAAGAGACTGTTTACATAAACCTGAATAACCGGTTTATTCTGCGAAACGAAGAAGAATCATTCTACTGGTCTCAACATCTATCTTTATATTTTATTTTAATGGTAGTTGATGATTATGATTATATTGCACTTATTTTAGTTTTGTACACCACGAAAAATCGTATATTTTTGAAGAGAAACTTATTTAGTATCGTTGTAATTTGAAAATCGATGAAACGAAAAGTGATACTAAAAGAGATAAACACACAAAATTCAACCTTATTTAATTCGAAATAAAACACATTTATCTTTACCCGTTAGTATTAATTTTCAATTTGAATAAAACTCAAAAGATTTCTAATGAATTTTAGCTCTATTTGTATATGCTTAAGGCAGATATTGTTTTATACCTAGATTAAAGTAAATTCTGCGTAACAGTGCATTGAATTTTGAACTTTACGCTAGTAATTTAAAGTGGAGTAGCGTATAAAACCTCTTGCGCTCACCGGTCGGTCGGCCAAGAAAATTGGCATTGACAACGTCATTATTTAGAGAAAGTCATGATGTAAAATATATTACGTAAATCCTATTTAATCTTATTGTATATAAATCGTGTATCCTTTCGATATGTAAACACAATACATAAAATTATATAATATTTAAATGTACGGGCCATTTTATGCAATGAACGACCCGTCATTAACGGTGACCTCCAGATATTGAAAATAATCTATATATATATATATAAAAATCAATTGCTGTTCGTTAGTCTCGCTAAAACTCGAGAACGGCTGGACTAATTTGGCTAACTTTGGTTTTGAATTATTTGTGGAAGTCCAGGGAATGTTTAAAAGGTGCGTAAAAGTGAAAAAATGCTTAAAATATAGTAAAAACAACAATTTCGCTTTTCCTTAGAATCTACTCCTTACTACCTGTCAAACATTTGATGTTCGTCCCGTCGTTTAGAAGTCAATTAAATTCAAAAGTCGTTCAGGAATCAAATTAAATTTAAAAGTGAAGTTTAGTTGAAACATTCTGCAATTATCATTCGGCTTTTTTATTTATGGTTTCTGATGCGGTACTAAGTTTGCCGGGTAAGATAGTTTTCAATAAAATTTATTTGGAAACTCGTTGCCCATTACTGTAACCAATTAGGCTGAAGTTTGGGGCCAAACAATCCCCAGACGTGGACGTTTGAGACAGCTTCAGCGGCACGGAGAAGTGTTCAGTCCTCAGGGGAGGCTTTCCAGAATTGCTGCAGTGTTGCATCCACTGTCCGCAGCAGACAATATCCGATAACGAGTTTGAAAATTTCTATTAATAAGAAATAAGGGATTTTGCATATAAGGTTTTGCACATCCATTTTATTTTTAAATATTTTTGAAGTGAAACTTCTTTAGAATTGTTGTAATTTGAAACTCGATGAAACGAAAAAGCGACACTAAAATGAGATAAACACATATATAAAAGACTAAGCCTGCGAGAGAACGAGATACGAGTTTTACATTGTGCAGCATAGATTAGAGACTCTTATTTAAGTTATTACCTATACTTAATGCTCCTAGGAGCTAAGTTAGACAAACAATTCAAATTAAAGATACACTTGTCTCGCCTTTTTTTTCAGCAAACTTATTTATCAAATCATCCCTAGTTGAAAACCATTTCAGTTTTTCTACGTTTTCTGCCACTTTAGACAATAATGACAAGTCTGATAGCCTGTTCCTGTTCCTGTTTGACTCGCAGTTATTCTCAAACGTGTTATTAATCTATAAAAGATTGTGGATAGCATTTTAGGAATTTTTGCTTTCATATTTTATAATATTAATAATAATCGGCAGATAAATACACACATTGTATATCCCCAAGCTAAGCAAGTGACGTTTATGTTATAGGTAATATACAAATACAATGGACCACTATAGGGCCGGTCCCAAACACCCAGACCATAGTAAATAATCTGTTATTTACTATGGTCTAGTTCTACTAAGTTCATTTCCGAAATTTATCATGCCAGGGATCGAACCCGGAGCCTCTGGGTTCCAGCGAATTCGGCCGGCTAAGACTTAGCCCGCTCAACCACAGAGGTCGTCATTTTTCGGGGGCCCTTTAGGCTGAGGGCCCCGTGTCATTGATATAGCGGTAGCTACGCCCCTGTAAGGTAAAAGCATGCATGTTAAAAAGAATATGTGTACACGTAAAGGATGTTAAACTCACCTTTGACCTTCCTAATAAAATAGTAGAAGAAGTAGAAGCATAGAAGTAAAAGTAGACCAAGTATTCCAGCCAATGCAATGTAGTAGGCGATGTGAGAAGGGGGCCGAGCGCCGCGAGGCACTCCCGAACCCATGGCTAATTAGGAACTGAAAGGTAGAGCAAACATAACTATAATACTTATAGACTTGAAATTTGGCATGGACCTTCCTTTCGCCAAGTAGAGATCAGCTAAGAACAGATTTTACGAAATTCCTTTACGGCACGCGAAGCGGACGGGTATCAGCTAGTAGTAATATAAAAATACCTATATAAGTATATACAGAGAATATTGTTACGTCACGTTGTTGGAGTAATTTATTGCTAAACAATTAGCAAGGTTATAACTAAGCAGTCCATGTAGGTACGTACCAAAATCTGTCAATACAGAAAACAGAAAACCTTCGGAGATGCATCTACGAATATGTTTTACATGGTTACACGTAGCAGTTAGGATTTCTGTATATATAGTCTTAAATTTAATGTTAAATTAATTAAGCAATAATTACATAACACACGTCATCTTATTTTGTACTCCCTTCCAGCGGTTGAGCCTAGCTCTTGCGGCGATGAAGCCATGGGCTCCCGCCAGTGGTGCGTCACCCTCATCCAACTGAGTAACATCATTGACGCACCACGTACATAAAAAAAAATCCCCACAAATATAATATAAAATTGTGTGTGTGTGCAATTCACACACAGTAGAAGTGAAACTTCAGAGAATATACTCACAGATAATTAATTATTTTCTAACTTTTATTAATATAAATGTAATTCCTTGAGCCTACATCCGTCAACATATTATAATTCAAAACAAACTTAAGTATCACTTTCAATTTTTCACTGTTTTAGTCTAAAAAATATTATCACTTTTAAATCGGTCCAAATGGACCTATGTTTAATCATCGGTCTTGTTAACTCTCTAATCTGTGCTACGCAATTTAAAACTCGTATCTCATTTTCTCGCAGGCTTAGTCCTATAGATTTGTGTTTATCTCATTTTAGTGTCTTTTTTCCTTTCCTCGAGTTTCAAATCACGATTATAAAGAAGTTTCATTGCAATAAGTTAAGTTTCCTGCTATCTGACTTCTAACTTCTATCTAAGTAGTCTATCTGCAATATTACACAATTGTAAAAAGCTATTTAAAAAACACAAATGTAATAGACTATATAAACGATGGAGAACACGATGCACTTTGTGATTGTGTGCGATGTGATAGATTTCTTGTCTGTTTGTCTGTTTGTTCGGGATTCACGTAAAAAGTACTGGACCGATTTCGATGCAGTTTTCGCTCCACTCCGCTTTCGCTCGCTAAACTCCAGTGTAATTTTACACTAATCGATAGCAAATTTTATGCAATGAAATGTGTGATAATTTTCATCCCGGGAATCAAGGGAGAGTTTTCCCCGGAGCGGTTTGTCGTTGTTCGTGTGCATAATATTAACTTATTCCGAAATTCCGACACTGTTTTCACTAAAACCATAGCTTACATTCTTTTTTAAATGCTGCGGTACTTTGTGTCTCGGGAATCCCGCGGGAATTTCAAGTCAAACTTGGACGGAGTCGTGAGTATTTCCTAGCAAACGCACTTCTCAGTGTCAAGCCTTTATCGCCATTTTTTCGTAAGCGACATTTGGACCTAAGTGTATTTATTGTTGCAAAAGGGATTTGAAACTATTATTTTGATTTAAGATTTTTAGTTTTAATTAGATTAGACTCTACTAAATCAAAAACTGAAAGTCTTAAAGCAAAATAATAGTTTAAAATACCCTTTGGAAAAAAATACAAATAATTCCAAATGTCGCTTACGATAAAATAGCGACAAAGGTTCGGTGTATTCGAGTCCTAGGAAGCATGCATTTCTTAGGCAGTTTTTGCTGAAGATGAAATACACTTTGACAAGCGTGGTAGGTATACCACCCATTCCCTTGAGACATTAATGAACCGCTATTGTACAAATGTATATACATGTTATAATTATCAGCTTCTATACTGTTGCTGGACTAGAACTTCCCAATTTTAGGGCTACGGCCGTTATGCTCGGCTGTACAACAGGGAGTGTTCTGATGAGTTATTTGAATTGGTGCCTACGTTGTAATTTTATCATCACACTACTTGCGTTGGATTGGGAGTTCATCCACCTTCCAGGAACTCCTGGAAGTCATCCACTATATGTGGCGCACGCTCCTTTATGCCATAGATGAGCAAGCTATGGAATGAACTTCGTTTCGCGGTTTTCCCCGAGTGTTATTATGCTCTTCAAAATGTCATGTCATCATGTTATTGTCTCATGTTATTATTATAACTATATAATCATATTTTTCTTTCCTTTTATTGTGTCTTTGTCTTATTGAGTATGCACTGTTTGCTACAATTCCATTAATTCTTCAAAAGTAATTAATTACAAATTTTAAACACAAAGTAAACAAAAGAAGTCCAAATGCGGAAAGGTAATAAAGTTTGCTTTTATGGTATGCAGGTGTGAATCTACTTGTCGGCGTGTAGGTCGTAACACTATGTTTGAGAAACACACTTGCGTACTGAAAATTACATATCGTTGTCTGTTCAAATAAATTAGTTTCAATAACATTTACATAAGATTACGCAAATGGAATTGAATTCGCAAATTACTCCTCTGTTGAAATTGTGGAAACCATAGAGCTGTAATACATCATGTAAGAGGTCGTGTCTGTGGGTTTATGTGGCAGATGTCCATGAGCCACGGTAAGCACCTATCACCAAGCGGACCGTTTCTCAGTTTGCCAACAAACAAACATAAAAAAAGTATTCAGCGTGTTTCAAATATTCGTAATCTCGAAGTACAAGTATCCTCGTAAAGTAATCCTTTACTCTCATCACGTAAAAACTCTATGAGCAATAAGCTGGATACGATATATATATATAGTAGTTTTGGTTGTTTGTTTGAATTCACAACGGTTGCTATAACCGGCTTCGGTTACATTAACCGTGGTGAATTAAGTTGCAATATAACTCTAATCATTATCCTATTTTGGTCTTGAATCTATGATTATATTTTGGACAGGTTAAAGTACCACCACAATAATTTGCTTTTTTTATTTATATAGCTGGAGTACAGCATACAGGGAGACGGCCCACGTGATGGAAAGCGGTTACCGTCGCCTATGGACGTTTGTAACACCAGAGATGTCACCAACGCGCTGCCGGCCCCGAAGAAATATTATGACACCCTTTTTAAAAAAACCTCATATCGTAGTGCTATAGGAAGAGGAGGGAGTTCAATCCAAATCCCCACAGTGCGCAAGAGAAACGTTCTAGAGAACCGCTGCGTACAAGAGCGAAGCGGCTCAAGGAAGTGGGGATGAACACCCTGCTGATGGCGTGCGGTGTTAAAAGGAAGACGAAGGCACCATTCTGAACATTCCTCGGAACACTTCTCATCGTACAATAGGTAGAATATTGCCTACTTACCAAATTTTTTTATAAAATTCTGGAACACTTCCAGTGTCTGTTATCAAAATCACCCCCTCTCTCCACAAAACAAAAATTACAATATGTAACACCACTAACTAAAACACTATTGTCTTCACTATTTGATAAATAGTACAAATAAAAACTATAAATTGTCCAAAATATATAGATTTCCTATTGAATGAAATTTCCACGACATGGTTATGGGGTGTGTACGGTTTTCCAGCAACTGACACGTTTGATCTCTTAAAAAGTATGGTGTTCGCATTATATGACATAGTGTTACACTGTGCCTATAAACACAGGCGATGTGTCGATGGTGAAAGTTATCAGTAAAACAAATAATATTATAGGATATTCAACTCCTGCTTCTTATAACTAATTTACTTTAAAAAATATGTAGTATAATTTTTTATTAATAAAAAACTTAATTTAACTGTTTTCAGACTAAAAAGCAAAAAAAAATTACAACATCTTGAAGTCGGTGCATATTGCAATTTTGTTGTTCTTTATGTTTTACTTGGCACCAACTTCAAGATGTTGTAGAAAAAAATATTTTCTACGTTTTAGTTGCTTGAGCTTTAGAAATAATATTTTAATCGAAGAGTGTAGGCGCTCGGCGCTCCTTAACAAGGGTTGCCCTCGATTTCCCAGAGAATCACTCATTAGATCCTGACTTGGTGACAATGGGACCACCACAGGAGTATACTGTCTCGAATAAGAAACATTTGAAAATCGGTCCATAATTCTCCTCCCTTTGGGAGTCGGTTTAATATAGAATATAAATTTTCTTCTGCTTGGACCATTGGAGATTTTGCGACTAGTAATACACACATACAACAAATAATAAAAATATGTATTTTGACATATTTATGCTTTGTAAATAACTGGCCACGGCTAACTATGACATATTACATATATATCAATCGGCAGACACACACTGTACATTCCTTAGAAAGTTACGATTGTGTTGTAGCAGCGAGAAGAAGCGGTTAAATGCTACTTCAGATGGCAGACAGTAGTATTCACTGTCGAGTGCTGATGTGAACTGAATTGAACTATAGTATGGCGAACGGTTTGTAAGATATAGGAACCGGCCATTATATTATAAATGTTAATCAAAATTAACATTGACTTACTGTCAAATATTGTTCACAGCTTCCTTGTATGAAACACGGTGTCTTGTTGGAAAACATCGTTTATGTGTGAAAGAATTAGACGAGAGCTGTGGGCGTGGTGTCTCGAGACACGGCAACAAGTGTCCCCGACACTCTGGCGCCGTTTTCGACACTACATTTAACTTAGGGTTGATACAAAAGCTAATCTGAAATAACTAATATATATTGAAATTAATATATATCATTTATTGTGTACACTGTCACAAACATAAAATTACAGAGGTGTTGAGTTCTTTGCTGGAACTACAGTCTGTCCTTTCACACGTACAGTTCAATTTGTAATGGTGCCTGGCCATTATAGCATTAATTAATCATTCAATTACCCAATCAAATTAATATAAAACAATTTCATTACAGAAAGTTATCCGTGCAGGAGTGGAGAAAGAATAGAATTTCCTGCGGCCGGGTGGCCTATCGTAAGAGGCGACAAAACAACCCACAGCAGGTAGGGCATTTGCTCATATGGATGGCTACCACCCCTGGTCTAAAGCACGTTGCCATAACAATCTTGAGTTGTGTTCCGGCATTAGTGACCAGGTTCCAGTCTCCCTTGAGAGAGCAGCAGCGCATTTGTAGCACCGTGTGGACCGTCTGCCTGTCTGCTGAACTCCTGCAATAAAGAAAAAATAAAAAAAATAAATCAGCCCAAAAAAACAAACAAAGACATGGTTAAAAACATTATTATTTACTAACTGATAATAACAAATTTATAACTAACATTAGAAACCAAAGTTTTCTAATGTGATAATCTATAACTACCATAATAAATCTGTACTTGGTTCGAGTTTGTACAATGCGTTTAAAAATGTGAAAAAAATCAAGGGGAATAATTCGGACCAGGAGATTCGGAAAATGCAATTTTTGTCTATCTGTTAGATCATCTCGTGAAAACTTCTGAACGGCTTTAAATGAAACCCGATGTAAGGCTTGTACACTTTCAAAGATGCTGGACTTAATCGTCGTTAACGATGGGCCCCGTTTGAAGGGTGTTGCCTAGCCAAACCACGTCGAGTTATTGTATGTTGTTTATTAAGGTCGTTTGATGACCTGAGACGCACAACTTGCAGTGCACAAGTGCCGCACGTGATAATGTTAATACGTCTGTCTTAGTATATTATTTGTTGCGTATTTATGTGTAAAATACGCTATACGAGCAATATTAGCTCGTACGCCCGACATGGAGCTAGCTTATATCCCGGGGCGTAACTTAGGATATATTTTATCCTGACAATTGACGTCGTTTCCACGGTATAGAAGAACTAGCGAAAAAGATGGCGCTCCTGTTGCATCTTTCTTGGAAACTACTGAACATATATGAATGAAACTCGACATAGAGCTGACTTATAACCCAAGTCAACATTTAGGATACTTTTTATCCCGATAAATCACGTCGGTTCCGTGAGATAGACGGATTAGTAAAAAATGACGCTGCAATTGCGATGTAGACAACCAAACAAAATGTGTCATTCATTACGTATTAGGTAATTCAAATCAAGTTGGCTGCGACTTTATGTTTTGCGGTGCAGTTTGTAAGGTTGTATTTTAGATATAGATGTGGCAACATCGACAGTGAGATGGCATTCAAAAAACATGGAGATTAAATACATACAATATAATTAGTGAAATGTGGTTTCATTGAATACATAAAGTAACATTACATGGTGTCAGGCGTGTTTAGTAATAACATAGAGTAAATATAATAGGAAAAGTGATAATGAGTGGATTTAGGGTACCGAATGCTATAAATTTAGCAGTGCCTAACAAGTACAATGAGTGGTTACGGTTTAAACAACAATTTGATATTTATATTGAAGCATCCAATATATGTTGTATATATATTTTTAAGTTAGGTTTATTTATATTGTTACGAGCTACAGGACTCGAATTGTTTATTTGTTATTTAATTTATTAGAACTGTACAAACACGTATAAAACAAATACAAATAAAACTGGATGCAACCAGTTCACACTGCACGATTCAATACAATTCGACACGCGCAAATTCCGTCGTCTATATCACTAATCGAGAGTACTACAAACGTCTTACTCGTCTCGTAGTCGTCGCTTGACTGACCGCCCCTCCATTCGGGCATCCTCTTATACTAACTACACAGTACAAAGAAATTGGCCGCGGACACTGAGTTTCTGAGAAATAGTAATTTTCACACCTGCGAACGGCCATAAAGTCGAAAACAATAACAATAAGGATTAGTTCGACGCTAATGATGGTTATAAAATAAGTAAAAAGACAATAACATGTTTTTCTTAATTACAAATTCAAAAGACAAAAGAATTCCTAATCCGGGAAGACAATGGACTGCGCTTACAACAGGCAGCTGTGCGCTTATCTTTCACGGCATGTAACAATATTTTTGAATTTAATTCGAGGAACGCCTCCCAATACAATAGAATGCATTATTGTATCGGCCCGGGAGTGAAAACACATCTCATATAAAAGTGTCTCGATTGCGAATATAAACTTATATCCTAAACCAGTCTCTCATTGAAGATAAAGATCCAGGTCAGCTCTGAAATCGCTGGCCGTCACAATACTTAATATAAAACACTTAATTAATTTTTAAAGTACGTAATATAGAGCTAATAATAATAGGCGAAAATTCTAGTATGTATGTAAATTAATTAATTTCAACATTT
Source organism: Dendrolimus houi (assembly GCA_039645545.1). Lineage (NCBI taxonomy): Eukaryota > Metazoa > Arthropoda > Insecta > Lepidoptera > Lasiocampidae > Dendrolimus > Dendrolimus houi. The sequence continues at coordinate 12,514,088 of CM077141.1, read as the reverse complement.
TTGTTACCATTACCTTGATTACAGCTCTTAGGGCCGGCTCGATCGGTGTGATACCACCCTCTTACAGAATATGGGCGTGAAACGGTTAGGATCAAGATAACCGTGTTTATTGCGATGAGTGACAGTTACTATAGTCCACTTCTACCTCCCATATCACATCCCTCTATTCCAATCCCGTCTATCCTATTCCATCTGTCTGATACCCCTATTTTGAATCGTTCACAATAAAAAAAACTCAAATTGAAGCGTTAAAATCGCCCAAAGCCATAATACCTGCAATTGGGTATTTGGTTTTTATGTAATAAATGGAAAGATCATATATAAATTTTAGAACATACTGTTTTTTTCGCTGTAATTAAGAAGTTATATCAATTTAAAAATAGCTAAATATAAACGTAACTTAAATAAATTAAATTTAAACTTATAAATTATGTACCACATCACTGCCAGCGAAAAGTGTTCCCAGAAGGCTGGCCGCATTGCTACGTTGTATAGCAATGCTAATTCTTTGGGCATATGAGTCAACCTTCTTTCTGATCGCAGGTATTGTCAAAGAGTTTCTTACAAATGTCTTTAAAGAAACTCTTTGCCGATGGACACCAAGGGCGTAATGTTATAATACCTCTAAGAAGCTGGGAGTGCTAAACCGGTCCAAGCAGTATCTCATTTCGCGGCAAAGCCTTGTGCTTTACGAAGCCCAGTTGAGGCTGCATATGGAATACTGCTCATACTTGTGGGCCGGGGCACCCGTCTCCCAGCTAAATCCCTTGGACAATATTCAACGTCAACCTGATCGACATTGCATTGTCGACGACCCCATACTCACAGACGATTTAGACACGCTTGGCCTTCGAAGAGACTTCGCGTCTCTCTGCGTAGTCTACCAACTGTACTATTGGGAGACCGGCAGCGTGTTAGTGACATCTCTGGTGTTGCAGACGTCCATAGGCGACGCTAACCGCTTTCCATTAGGTGGGCCGTCTGCCTGTCTGCTGTACTCCAGTTATAATTTTTTTTTAACCCCAAACGGCATAAATTCGGTTCTAATATTTTCGCTACGCCGACACTGACAAGGGTATTATGAAAAAATTAAAATTGAATGTTTGAACCCAAAGTACCCGAGTACCGACAACACGCCAAGCGCGCATGTGACGTCACTATGGTAATTTCTCATAACAACTCATCGAAGCACACAGTGACGTCGCACGCACGCTTAGCGTGTTTTCGGTACTCGGGTAGTTCGTATTCGAGATTTCGTTTTTAATTTGATATAACTTTTCAATTACAGCGAAAAAAATAAAATATAAATAGTTTGGTATGTAGTGTAACACTTATAAGCCAGTAGATGGCGCTGTGCAATAATCGAAATCGTAAGCGATTCCCGACACATACGAAGAGTACATACAAATTTCTAACAATAATAGATGGGCCTAGCCTGCGAGAAACAGCAATAGGCTCGCTGGAAGATGTTCCTTTGAGACGGGGAGCATTCGTTTCGCTCCTCCACCTAGTCGGACATCAGGTACAAAATTTATTATTATCTTTAAATTTATTAGAAAATCAATTGATTCCAATACCCAATTGCACTCTGTTTCGCCGTATAAATAGCAGTTTTGATTTTAATTTGAAATCACAGACAGTAATTTTAATTTATTTGTATAGACAACCCTTAAGGCCAGCCGGCAGCCCTAATAAGGGAATATCGTCGCGTCAGAAGGGCGCCAGAGTAGGGCGTTAAACTGCACGCACGCGCATCCCTTACATCCTCTATAAGCATTCATCGGTTAGTTCCAATTATTCTGAAATTTGGAACTAAACATAATGACTCATCATAGCGTTAAATCTCTTTTGAGTTCGAACCCCGAGGTCCGCTTGCCTTTTAATAACTAGTACAGTATTACTTCTATCTTTATACTTAATAATATTATACGTGCAAGGAACAGAGAAAGAACATTAATTCCAGCAGCCGGGCAACCTATCGTGAGAGGTTATGAAACAACTCACAACCAGGTGAAACATTCTCTGTCTGGGTGGTTATCGCCCCTGATTTAGAGCACTCTTCAACAACAACCATTTGTATTTCGGCATTAGTGGCCAGATTCCAGTCTCTTCGTCGAGGCCGCCAGCACATTGGTAGCACTTTTGGTGTTGCAAATGTATGCAAACCACCGTAACCACTTTCCATCAGGTGGGCAATGGACATGTGGATCGGCCTGTACGACCACTTTAGCAATAAAAAAATCTATTACAGTTCACGCGGTTTTCGGTATCTTTTATTATTACACCACTGGCACTTAAATCATCCATCACGACGTGACGTCCATATTCTCTAATTATAGTGGTCAAAATATTTTAAAGCGGTCAAAAGACAAATGTAGGGCCCACGCTGAATAGGGCTAATTTTAAAAATTTACTGTTGTCGCTCATAGACTTAATATGAGTGCCTCCGAATCGAGCATATTCCACTCGTTTTGGGCCAGTTTCTATCAAAGGTTTCACGTGGTGTAGGGCTGCCAACTCCAAATTTAAAAAACAAAGATTTGAAGTTGGAAAATCCTGGACAACTCAGTTTAAAAACAGAACGCAGTAATCTATTTGCAATAGTTAAATTAATTATTAATATCTAGTGAAAATAGGTTAAACGAAATTCAAGTAATGATAATAATAAAAAAAAATAATAATAAAAGTATTTGAATAAAATTATTCGAGTTGAAAGTTCGACACTCACGAGCTGTGAGGCCGCCTGTAACGAAAAATTGTAAAAGCGCCGCGCGAATGTTAAAATACATGACCTTATCGAGACGCTTTAAAAACCCAGGATGCTGCTGAAAAACTGTCCAGGACAGCCCAGGACAATACAAAAACTAGGCATGTCCTGGGAAAACAAGACGGTTCAAAATATCTAAATTCCATTTTTTTTTTATTCAGTATATGCTCCACTGGAGAACACTTTTTGAAGTTCATACATGTAAGTCAAAATTTAAATCTACTTCCTATTTTATGTACACCGCTTCGCAATGTGTTATCGCTGTTCAAAGGAGAAGAAGCGGCAAGAAACTCCGCAGCAACACGTCTAGCTAAAAACGATTTTTTCATCATAATTATTTATATGTTATCTCAGGCTCTTTTTTTATAAATACATATAGAAGTTGTATTACAATTACTTTTCAAAGAATGAATGAAGTTGTTGGTAGTTGGCAACTCGAACGTGGTAGAGCTGTGGCGGCGCAACAACTCTACTAAATCTTTCCACCTCAAAAGCCCCGCTTCCCTGCGCAGTCCCGATCAATAGTGTATCATCTATGGTCCCGATTGACCGATCGACGTGCAAGCACGCGCGCGCTACGCACCGATCACATCGCGTAAGTGAAACTCACTTTTAACCAATTAGCCATTCTGGAATCATTATCATAATTTCATCTCTTAAAGCCGGGTCGGTCGGTGTGATACTATGCTCTCAAATATTAGTGTAAAACGATTAGCCTTGAGCTAATCGTTTTCTTATATCGTTATCGAATATCGAAGGGTCGCCGAGGGAATGAAGGGATGTGTGGGACTCTTGATCGGCCGTATGCCCCCATGGCATGGTAGGTACTATATCTGTGACATCCCAACGCTCATACGATGAATACAGAGCCTTCGGGGGAGGACACCCTATTCAACGACAGGGGAAGGGGGAATCCACGGGTTCCCCACTGATCCACGCGGCCCTCTGTGCTGGAATCATGTAGGGAGGAACTGCTGTGCGTAGCGGGACCCCGGAGCCACTTTCTGTGGATGGGGTCCGCACATGCATTCTCCTCCCTTTGTCGCTTTGTTGCCTCCTTCTGGGTCATTACAGACTTGCAAAAGGAGGCTATCTCCGATCACCACTTTTGACTGCGGAGCATGGCCGTGGAGTTGACTATGCTTCCTAAAGACGATATCCAATCTATCTCATGCTAAAGGCCAGCAACGCGTTGGCTTCGCTACTGGTGTCGCAAACGCCTATAGGTGACAGTGCATGATGACAACTACTTTGCATAAGCTAGGTAGGCAAGCAGATTAGGCAGGGATAGCGAACCAATGGCACGCGACACAATATTCTGACCACGCCACCGATCACAAAGTTCACTATGAAGTTTTATATTACGAAAGAACGCCGAAGAAACCGTTTGACAGATGACTCTAGTTGAGCATGCATTCTGCTAAGGGGCCATCCACAAATTACGTCACATGAATTTCATTATTTTCGATCCCTCCCCCGTTTTTGGCATATCTCATCATATTCGCGAGACTCCTCCCTCCCTAGTGTGACATCACATATTTTGCAATTTTACATCAAGAAAATATTATTAAATTAAAACAGCAGTTTCGTAATTAGTTTTATTTCCATTTAGATGATTTTTTACTAATTTAAACACTGCTCACACAGATAAAGTTGAAAACATTTGAAGTTTTTCGTTAATAGTTCAAACTTCGTGTTTTAAATCTTAAATATATTAGACTAGAGTTTACCTCGCGGCTGCGCCACGGGTCAGCCTCTAGTGCGCATCTCTTCTTTAAAGAGCAGGCGGTACAGGTTACATTCTATTAATTTTTTATGTATTTGCGCCCGAAGATTCACTTCATTTTATATCGCAAACTATACCATTGTCCGTCTATCTGTAAACTACACAAATAACAAAACCTGACAAAATACGCAACATAGACCAAGGGGACCGAGTGGACCCTGATTGGAGCCCGAGTGAACCCTGAATGAAACCCGAGTGGAGCCCGATTGGACAAATAACAAACAAATATATTTTTTTCCCAGAAACTGTCCTACTTTTCGGGATAACAAGTATCCTATGTTCATTCTCGGCATCAAAAACACACATACATGGCCGAGTTTCAGCCAAATCGATCCAGTAGTTTTTCCGTGAAAACGGAACAGACGGACAGACAGAGTTACTTTCGCATTTATAATATTAATAGGGATTTTGAAATGTGACGTCACGAAATTCAGGAACCCTTCCGGGAGGCAGCGGCGGTCACAATTATGGATAATAAATAAATTATGGATCGCCCTATCTTACAATCCTAATGTATGTTATTTGTCATTTAATCTGCAACAACAGCAGTCACACTAATCTTACTTTATTCGAATTATACGTGTAACGTAATAAGCGTGTGATGTAGTAAAGAGTGTCGAGTTGATAGTATTTAGTACTATTACTTTTCCTATAACCACAAACAGAAAATTCTTTAACAGCACACGTATATGGCCTTATTAATTAATTCTTTACATAAATTGGTACGTTGATACATAAAAGTTCGCCACCCCTGAGCTAGCTTCGTGTATTAATGGTAGAATATATTCTAGTTTCCGTTTCGGATTTGCATAGCATCCTTAATCACCACTTTAGAGGACGAATCCATACTACGTGACCCGTTTAGGGAGAAGGTCTTGAAAATACCACGCTTGGTCACTGGGGCCTACATTTAATCGATTATTAGATAACAGATTTTTCTTGTTATGAAATATTTTTTTCACTTGTAATTGCACGCACGTATTAATAAAGACAAATTGAGCCACATTTTTTTTTAATAACTCAAAAGTAATTTAAATCCATATTTATGAATTACTACGTGAAAACTAGGAGAGCATGGCTGTTTGTATATACTACTGGTGGTAACCGAGGGGGGACGGGGCAAAAAATTAAAAAAAAATGGGTCACGTAGTATAGGTACGTTCATTCCAACAAAATAAAATACAAAAACAATTTCAAATCTTTTATTGAAAAAATATTTCTTAGAATATTTCAATGCCTTATTCACAATTTACTTAGTTTAAACAAAACATTCTTATAACTAAAATAAAATTTGGTATGACAGTGGCATAATGTTTACCACTTTTATAAAAATGATATATAGGAATTAAAATGTTATTTTTAATCGCTATTATACAAAACTATGGAGCATATTCTAGTATTTTTTTAGAATAAACACAGCCGAGTTATAAAATATCTATACGTACGTATTTATATTATTACCTTGGAAACATTGGAAACCTACTTATAACTTTTTAATTTTCTTTCCATTTTTCTCCAAAACAGAATAATAGATTATTCTAGAATACGTTCCTAATTTTGCTTAATGTATGTGCAAAACTTAAATGCGTCCGTGAAGTTCGTACACGTCATTGCATAGAACACAATTACAAGGTTCATGAGGTGGTACATACTATCGGTGTATATTACCATCAAAAATTCCAAAAAGTTAACTATTCGGCTAACCCTTGTACATTTTTCTGTTAAAAACCAACTGATGGCTTTTTGGCCACTGGGTGAATGACTCAAACAACCGACAGTCGATGGCTGACGGCTAAACCGTCAACTTGTCATTTTTATTTAAAAACCATTAGCCAGTTGGCGAATTGGTGGCAACGACTGAAGGCTAAGCTGTAAGCTTGTCACTTTTATTTGACAACTATTAGTTAGTCGGTGATGTGGTTGACAACATCGCCGCTAATTTGCTGGTTGTTAAAATAGCTACCAAGGTCTAGTACATACAGAGTTGAGGGGAATATTGCGCTTTAGCTCGGCCGGTATTTGGACCAATGTACCCTCTCTTTCGCACCACACATTGTCCTGACCATCTCAGTGGCTCTCCACAATTTAAATTATTTATTTTATATTTTGTTTTTTTTTTTAACTATAATTTGATTGTCTCTATTCCAATTTAGGATAAGTTAAAAGTACCATCTAGTGGTATTTCTAGGAATATAATACCGATTGAGATACCATCTGTCGGGTGAGGTGGTGGATGTTTTGATGTTTTATGCTAAAGGGGCTCATCTATTTTATATATATTGTATCTGTGCTTCTGACAGTGTGTGGCGCGAAAAAGAAGTTTACTCAATATGTTGATAAACGTCTAGGCAATTGACTGGATTTACATAAGCTCGGGGAGCTAACTTCACTCAAAACGCATTTAAGATTTGAGTGAACTATATTCATTATCAAATTAAATAAAACGGAACTTTTACCATTGTAAAAGTTCCGTTTTATTATAAATAATATATTTAAAATTACCTAACTTGTAACATTTTACAAATTAGGTAGAATTAGGTAGAACTAAAATAAAAGATCTCTTATGAGTCTCTTGCGGCTCCACCTATCTTAGTCGTGTATTCCTTTGGAATCTTTACATTTTTTATATAAAACTATACAACATCTATACGTATGGCTATGGGAGAGAAATATCAAAAAGTACAATCGTCAAAAAAAATAAAAAAACATAACCTTGGAAAGCTGTGAACCACTTTTTTTTACTAAATCAGTGAAATGTTGAAAAGAAACTAAAACCGATGTAAAACGGTTCATTTATGTTTCACTTTGAATGCATCAACCAAAGTTTTTTCACTTGGTGAAATGTGGTTGCCATCACCTATTGACATTCGTAATAACAAAGGTGCTACCAATACGCTGTCGTTCTTTAAAGGTCGATTGGATTTCGGCCACTAATGCCGCAACACAACTCAAAGTTGTTATGGCGGCATACTGTAGACCAGGGATGGTAGCCATCCAGGTGGACAAATACCCCACCACGAGGAAATTGTATTCTTTCCCGTTTCTGCACGGACAAGAATATAATTGAATACCGTCATAGTAGCTCTGTATGATTCCACCAAATTGATTCAATATGGTTGATCCGTCTTTAACAACACTATTAACTGATTTGATATATAAAAATGTTTTAACTAATTAAGCGTCAGACACAAGAGCCTGTGGCGCCATCTGGTTTTGTCAGAATATTGGAGTTTTTCAGTTACGTTTTATACTCCGCAATTATTCCTATAGCAGTAAATACTTTTTCGATGGTTTTATTAAACTAAAATTATTTTTCAGCGAATTTAATATCATTGCAACTCTTTACTCCGTCGATTTCAAACAACTGTATCCATAGAATAGAATTAAATAAAGTTTATGTAAACATCGCATAAATCATACATGTTTTCCGCTTATTCGTAATAGTTACAAGAGGTTTACAGGTTCGTAAATAAAGAGTTAAACGAAGTGGTATTCATAATTGAATTCTAATTACGATTATAAATAACCATTTTTAAACTTTTGTAACAATTTTTTTTGAATACTTTTCTAATTTTTGTCCAGAGATTCAAACACTTTTTGACGTTTGACAGTTGACATGTCAGACTATAGTAGTTACGTGTAGAGTCTGCACTACAAAAGAGGTCCCAATGAAAACGAAGGAACTAAAAGTGGCAGCTCCTCTATTTGATTGAAATTTGTTCGTAAAGTAGCCACGAAAAAAAATTACGAGCTTTAATTATGGAATATTTTGTATTTATTATTGAGTAATTACCTGAATCGATTTACGGATTAGCAAATAATTACTCGGGCAGGATAAAGCAAGGCGATTGCAGCGCCGCGTCTGTGGGACTTCTTTTGTGGCGTGAACTTTAAGTAATACATATATGACTTAAGACGTCACAGTTAACAAATGGAAATCCCAATTACATAAAAAATTGAACACACTACGGATACCATGTGTAACACACGAAAACGGTTTATATACTAACATACACACACACGTGTATACCTAATTGTGTAAGGGTTGTGTGTGTGTATGTACACATATATTTAATTAATAAATTGGTAACCATATTTCATTTCAATTTTATACCAGATTGCAATATTAAACATACATCTAAGCTAAAATAATATTCTTCAATGTAAAAGATTACTAGCTATTCTGAAACAAAGTATCGGCATATCACTCACGTCTGTGCTCCACCAGGGAGAATTCGTATTAGTGATGCGACATTGCTGTTAATTGTTAATAACCTTAAACATTGACAGATAACCTATGTATATTGTATATACACTTTGATCACAGCTGCGTTATTTTTAAGGCTCCTATTGCCGCAAAAGGTCGAGATTGGGGTGCAAACGAAACAACTTTCGCTGGTAATTTTTTTTTTTATTATTATTGATCAAAATTTGCTAAAAAAATATTATAAATCTTAACGATATGAGACGCAACGTGGCTCTTTCGTAATTTTTCTAGTTATTTTAAATTAAGAAATATATTTACCAAATCACCTCTGAATTATTGACATGAAACCATTTTACTCTATTAATTTTTATCAAAGCAGGATAGGAAAATCTGCGTGTTTACAAAAGAGAGATAAATACATATTTTTTAAATTCTACTTTATTCTATCTCTACACAGATAAATACAACTGAAGTGTCTGTTTGTAATGTCAAAATAACATGCTTTTTACTGAATGCATATATATATATATATTACACACACACATATGCATTTAGTACGGAAAGTATATAGATAGATTTTTTGTTTGTCTGTCTGGATGTTCCGGGTAATCTCTGAAACGGTTGGTCCGATTTTGACGGAACTTTCACTGGCAGATATCAGATGTTATAAGGAGTAACATAGGCTCCATTTTTTTGGGTTCCGTGAAAAAAACATCTACGCAGACGAAGTCGCATAGCTAGTTCATAATAAAATAATAAGGCATCTAAAAAACGACCGCGTCTATGGAATCCCCGCTACAGCCTAAAAAATCAGTACTGAATAATCCTCAAGGACATTGGCGTTGATACAAGCCTTAACGCTATGAACAAAGTGCACTTGGCCACAGTTACTAACATTATACCAGGCGGAGTAGGAACATCAGGATGGTGTCAAATATAGATTTAAATATATCTTGAATCCAATTCTCTTTTAGCTAAATCCACAGAACAATCATCCCATTAAAAGTCGGTGGTTGTGAATGTATTAAAAATTGAGTCTGTCATTTTGAGTAACTCGTGTCAAAACATTTTAAGCTAGTTCCGCTGTAGGGTTTCACAGCTTCTCCATCATTGTTTATTGATTTATTTGTAATAATAAATATTATGATGTATTTATTTATCGAGATATATTTCTTCACGATCAGTACGTAGTAATTATTACAATAGGCACATTCGATCATAAAAATCCATGTTTTAACAACTTCGCTGCCGGCTGAAAATTTCTGGTAACACGTGTATGGCCAAAATATTTCGATATCCTCGAAGCGATCGATATCCTGCATTATGCAGTGTTGGCAGCGAAGTTGTAGTGGCCCACGGTGGTTGGAGGAAAATAAAAGATTTGGCGCTTAGCGTCGGTTCTGGGTTGCCAGTGCAGTCCTTGTGCCCTGGCGCCAAAATTCGCAAAAAGCATAGCCACCAGAGATGATTCCGAAGAAAATTTTATTAGAAAGTTATGTATTTTTTTTAGGCAGTTAATTATCAAAACACTAATTTTAATTATTATTAACAGGTAGACAAAAAGAAAATGTTATAATTATTGATGTTCTTCCTTTTTCAGACACTACTTTCTCGACTTAATGATTAGTCCGCGCCTTAAATATCTTTAAATAATGCAAACTGGTGTAAATTGATACACTATTTTAAATAAAGAGTAAGGATAAAGCTAATAATACACGTCATACGTGAAAGTAAAAATACAAAAAAAAATATCATAAAAGCCCCTTTAGTTTTATCCAAATTTAAAGCATCAAATAATATCATAGCTCTTTAAAATTAGACTAAAAGTAGATTGAGCGAGAAAGTTTAGTTGGAATTCGTGTAATTACTATAACAATCTTTCTTCCAAATAACCTTTTACTGGCCCCAATAAAGCTGTAAGACAATAGTCCATCAGTTCGTACAATTTCTACGGAATTCCCGAACTTAGCCCATGGTCCTTCGAACAGGATCTCAACCAATAATAAAACAATATACTTAATATCGCTTTTTTGATATTTAATATAACACATCAGAGTAGTTTTTTAATTTATTTACAACCCCCTAAATCTTTTTGTTTTTTTAAACTTGTTGGATTGAGCGTAGATCGCAAATTCTATAAAGTGCTTATAATAGTAAAGCCAAGCTTAACTAATGGTCCTTCAAGCCGGATTTTTATCAGTGGTTAAATAATCTAATACCGCTTTTAGCTGTTTCGTTAAAATAATGGAGCATAATTTATGCTCAATCTTTGTATTTTTTGGGATATTGTTGGATTGAGCATAGATTTAAATGTATATTTTTGAGCAATTAACTTACGGGTCAAATTGGAAAAATTTACTCTGTTTACTAGCACAGAAATTTTCAATTTGCTAAATATAAATTGTATTAAGTTACATAAGCTCTAACTATCGATTGAGTTCTCAAAGGGTTGAGCATATTTTTGAACACCTATGAAAGTTTGCGAGGTATAAAAGTTAAATTGAGCGTAAGGCTCTAAATTCAGCAAGTTAACATTAGATTTCTAATATTATTATCTTATTTAAAATCTATACGTGAAAGATAATTAGATATTAAGTAACAATTGAGGTGGTTGTTCTGCTTTAAATTTAAGAATATTCTAAAGAGACTCAGATTTCTTAAAGGCGAATATTGAGTGACTGCGTATAGTTCACGCAAATTTCGCACTTCAAAATATCATAATGTAAATTTTATACTTAAAATACAATATCAAGATATCGAAATGAAGTAATACACAAAAAGGAGACGGATACGCTTTCGTAAATTCTTGGGTCCAGATTGTAAAAAGATGAGGGTAGTTTTAAGATTTATTTTTATTATGATGATATTTTGTTATAATTGTAGTGCGTTGTTATTACTTTTTCGTTGCAGGAGTTCAGCGGGCAGGCAGACGGCCCATTTGATGGAAAGCGGTTACCACAGCCTACGTACATTTGCAACACGAAAGGTGCTACATAAGCGCTGCTGCTCTCTTAAGGGAGACTGGAACCTGGTCACTGATGCCGGAACACAACTCAAGGCTGTTATGGCGGCAAACCCTAGACCAGGGGTGGTAGCCATCCATTTTCAGGTGGGTACTTTAAACGAATTAATCGTATGGTGTGGTTTCATGTTATTGATTGTTGAAAACACCGGCCCACAAAAAAGTGCTGTGTAAGTATTATACACAGAGATAATTTTGAGAATTTGTACGCCGCATTTTCAGCAAACAAGGTTTGCACTCAGCATATTGCTGTGCCGGAATTATGTCCGACACAAGGCTGATTTTCAGTGCAGACTTTGCTTTTGCCGTAAAACCAAAACGACCCCAATTTTGTCCCGACCCCTCTATTCTTATGTATTTCGATGCGCTGAATCCGAATTTGACCCGAAATTCGGATAGCATCGAAATACATAACAATAGATGGGTCTGAACTTAAAGAACAATCCACTTTTTTGTAGACCATTGCAATCGTTCACATAAATCGATTATGGTAATTGATAACTTCTTGGTGACATTATTTTTAAGATTTCTCGTCTTCGAGATACAATTTTGGGGCTGACATTTTTAATTTCATAATAGAGAGATCTAACGTTTGTATTCAGCCATATTACGCCTCGTTCATTTCCGTCTCCTTTAAGACTATTTTTTTTATTACCTAAAGTTTTCATTGAAATCTGTCGAGTCGTTTTAGACAACGATAATTCTAAAAATTATCATTTATAGACGTATTAGTCATCGCTTAAATGTTGGCATTTATGTTCATATATTTATTAATTTTATTAATATACAATAGAATCCAAAGCTTGTCTGGAACAGATTGCTTTAAGCAATAAGACCGCCCATTTTACTACCGTATAATTAAGACAATAAAGTGTATTAATATTATTATGTTGGTGTACATACAATAAAGAGTATTGTTATTTTTATAGATTAAAGACTAAATACATGTACATATATTTATAGTAGTTATCGTTTAGTTTCGGCTCAAGTCACGAATATGAGCGGCCTGAAATTGTATTACCTTTAATATAATGGCAGTTAAATTAGCACTCAACAATAGGGATCTATACATTGGTTTCCAAATTAAGATATAACTAAAGGGACAAACATTTCACTATTCATTACTAATTTTATATACAGCATTACAAAATAATATTAATAAAATAAAAAGTACCCTGTTTCTTTCAAATTCAAGCCCGATTTTAATTTAAAAAAAATGCACGATAAAAAAATCAAATCATAAAAAAATAATCTCGTTATCAAGTCTTTCTCGAGAACTATGAGAATATGATAGAGCATTAAATAAATAATTACACTTACACATAATAGAATAACAATTTTATTTATATTGAGTTAGAGTAAGCTTGTAGGCTTCTTTAAGGTTCTTAAAGAAGCCTAAAAACTTACTCTAACTCAATATGAACAAGACCGTAATACTTTAGCATTATGATTGGAATAAGTAAAGCTCTTTTTTTAATATTCGGCAGACTAACAGACATTGTATAATAATAATGTCTTTCCCACGCAAGCCCTCCAAAAGTCCGGGCCATTTTTATGGTCCGTGGTCTTCAGAGACATACATGTATAATAATAATAATAATCGGCGGACAAACACACACATTGCATATCCGCGAGCTAAGCAAGTTACGCTTGAGATATGGGATATGCAAAGAAACATTTTGAGCCCTAACCTAGTCTCCCACATTATAACAAGTGACGAAAGATTCGTTCACAAAATTTACCATACCAGGTATCAAACCCTGGACCACTGCATTGTTGTCAACAAGGCCGATAAAGGCTTACTCAACTACACAGGCCGTCCTTGCCTAAAGTTACCGAGATGATACGTCATGGAGTTGTTAACACCACCAACATTTAATTCGTTTTATTTTTTAAATCAAGTAAAATCTAATATATTCTTATATTCCTGAATGGCAATAGTTTAGTAAAAAAAAGTGTAAGTTTGAACTCTACTACAACTCTAAGGGCGACACAAGTATCTCTGCTCTTGCGTTTCGATAAACAAAATATCGTAGACTTTTGACCAACATTTTAATACTTAGAAAATATAGTTAGATTATCTCAATCAAAAATTAAACTTATAAAAAATTCAAATCTAACCTCCTTATTCGTGAAAGTTATACAAGGACTACAGGCTCTTTAAAAACAAGGTAACATATTTGTAAGATATAAAAAAGTAAAGTATTTGATAAATCATGTATACAAGTTCTATTAATATCGTATAATTGTTATGAATAAGGGAATTAGTGTTTTATTTTCAACTTATTTGATTCTCAGTATTGACTTACTTTGAAGTTTAGTTTAGACAATATATTATTAATTAAAATTCTGGTGGTGCTTTTCCATATCAAAACACAAAAAAACAGGGAGCCTTGTACCGTCCCTTATAATATAGAATCCAGGGGACTGTCAGCGTTATTTTTTTACTGTGCTATTCGCACTCCTAGTAATCCTCTTTCATATTCGGTTATTATAGGAATAGTGCTTAATAGGGAGGCGAGGGCCAGGAGTACCATCATACAGGGTTTACCTAGTTTGAGCTCCTGTCTTTCCCATTTTATTAAGTTTCTCAAATTTTGTACTGTATTCATTTTGTTTTCTTTTTATTGGGAAGTAAATAAATAAATTATTAAATTATATTAAATATGTGTAATGAAAATATTTGTGGGATAAAAAAGTACATTAAATTTTGATGGTTTTAACCACTCTATATTGTATTCTACCTCGTAACTTTAGAATAAATTAGCTATCAAATGCCATATTTAATTATAAAATAGCATCGTTTCAAAAAGTTGTTTCTTTTTTCTTGTTTTTATTTATAAGCTTTAAAGTTTTAACGCTTATTGTATACATTTACACCTGTACATAAGGTATGTTACATACTTATTTTACCATCGGCGATTATAAGATATTTTGATTGCTGATTTAAAAAATTAATATTACACGCTATTACTACTAGTGTAGAGTAATATATATCACATATATCTTTTTTATAGAAAACCAGGTTGATAAAACTATAATTATAATATTGAATACATTTATTTCTGTATTATATAGAGGGTGCAATTCCTGATATCAAGTAGATAGTAACTAAGATTGTCTCCAAATTTATAATAGCTATACGACGATTATAGACCCGTTAAAAAATGTATAATTATTATTCATAATCGCATTTTTGAGCTATTATAAATATTTATTAACGAGTCTATAAATGTCGTATAAATAACTATTATGAATAAGGGGTTAATAATATACAAGACACCATTATATTTGATTTATAAAGAACTTAAGAGCACAGTCTTACTTTAAGCGCAATACTTACTTTACAGTGTATGTCGGTTAATAAAGTACAAAGTTGAATTTTGAGAAATTAAACTTTACGAGTTTGAGTATAACTCAAAAACTAGAACAGTTATACGAAGTATATGGGCTTATAACAATTTTTTTACGAGCCTATAAACCCCGTATAACTAATATAAGGGGATAATACTAAAGTTCAAATCGAAATTTTGTGTAAATTCTTAAGAAGTCACATCAAGTTTTAAATAAACTTAAAATCTAATTACCGTATTATCGTAGAAAACAGTATTTAGACTAGTGTGGAGCATTGGGGTTGTATGGAAGCTGTTTCTCGAGACCTCCCATTGCTTGATCGTACGTCGGTGGAAGCGCTGAAAAGAAAGACACAGAACACTTCGTTAAAAAACAACCCTTTCCCATGCTTTGGCGATTGACATTCCTGCATAGAAATTGATCCTTACAGGCTACACTATTACTTGGTAATAAGAATACAGAATGCGCTATTTTTTTTCATAAACAGCCCGTTCGATTCCTGGCAAGGTATTTGATTGTTCAAAAACCTAATGAAGCCACTTTAATTTGCGCCAAAATCGGCCTCGAGACTCCTTTAAGTACTTTTCGCTATTTCGTAGTTTAGGACTTGGTCCTGAAGGCCCACTTGAAAATATAGCCCTTTGTACACACAGACAAGAGAGAGAGAGAGAGAGAGAGAGAGAGAGAGAGAGAGAGAGAGAGAGAGAGAGAGAGAGAGAGAGAGAGAGAGAGAGAGAGAGAGAGTCGATCAAATATTTGTTCTTAACAAAAGTACATAATTTAGCCGCTCGTAACCGGGTAGGCTTGCTTTCACAGTCGACTAGTTCTTTTCATGTTTCTTTTTAAGGTTAACAACTAATTTTAAACTATTCTCGATGAGACAATCGGCCATTTCCTTAATTGAATAATAATGTTATATTTTTATTTATTCTGTGATAAGCGCCTGTTTTATATAGTATAAAACAATTTATGTAACTATATTTACTAGAGATGTGCCGATTAGTCGGTAAAGCCGACTATCCGGCCACTATCGTCGTCGGCGGCTAGTCGGCACTATTCGGCAAAGAGCGCCGACTATCCAGCTTCTTACTTTGTAGTTTGTAATCTATACTTTACTAATACTTTGTAACATGTCAAAAAAGAAAATCTCATGTATAGATTCAATCCATACACGAGACTTTCTTTTTGACATGATTAAATTTTAATTGAGCTCTTTCACTTTAATGGACAATAACAGTATTATCTTTAAACTAAAATATATTTTTTTTACACAAAAACACCACCCTGACCCGTACAAAAGCAAAAATCAAGAAATAATGCGAAATAAACAAACCAGTTCCGACACGCTCGCATGCGGCGGTTGCGACTTGTGCGCGAATCAGCTATAAACGAAGCGTCACGGAAATCCCCGAAACCGTGATCGGCTTGGCCGACTAGTCGGCCTCTTTGTAACCTGCAACCGACTAATCGGCTAGTCGGCTAGTCGGCCAAAGTCATAATCGGCACATCACTAATATTTATCTCTAAAACGATGTGATAATTGTGTAGATTACAATTCAAAATCTCTCAATTGTATCTAGACTGTATTCACTGCATTTTATTTTCGTATTGGCAGACGCGATAGATTTGTACTGTGTTCGGTTTACTTTATTACATGTAAAACTTTAAATATAATATCTTATATGAAATATTATCTAAAATTTCCAAACTATAATGTATGAAATTCTTGTTATTCATAACCTATTTAATTAAAATGGTTTATCAATGACTTCAAACCGCTATCGATTGTGCTAATTTGCTGAGTTTCTCATACTGTAACATTGTCGGAAGGGGGGGGTGGCGAGGTGTTCTAAAAATGTTTATCCAATGTGTAGTCAGTAAATATGTTAAAACCGCAAGGTTCTCTGATAATATAGTGGCCAGTTTTAGTTCTTTTATTACCATAAACCTCTTCGGAGTTGTTGTAAGTATTACACTTAATCTGAATAATCGACGCTCTAGTATATATAAGACTAGTACGTACATAGAAAATATTATATTAAATAAGCACTTTAAATAAGCGTGTATGTATGAAGAGATTAATGAATGAAAGTTGATGAAACGAAAAGTGTTTGTTAGAATCGTAGCAGGTGGAAATCCATCAAATTCAAATTCAAAAGTTTTTATTCAAAATAAATTCCACTGGAGAACACTTTTTGAAGGTCATACATATAATTTAAAATTTAATTTTACTTCCTATTCAATGTACACCGCTTCGCAACGTGTTGTTGCTGTTAAGGAGAAGCGGCAACAAACTCCCCAGCAACACGTCTAGCTAAAAATTGTTTTTCTTTATATTTCTTATTCTATTTATATCTCAAGTCCATTTTGAAGTGATAACTTCTTATGGGGAGGTAAACCGCTTCGTTACGTAACGCGTTACAGCGCCAGTCTATCTGGCTTCCCTTTATCTCATACGGCAGCGGTGGGCAGGCTCCTCCTTTCTCACTCTAACCCACGCGCTATATACATAAAATTTAAGTAATAACCTAAGCTTTTCTCAAGTTAAACAATTTCAATGTTAAATAGTTCAGCTTAGATTAGTTTAAGTTATCACTTCTGTCGGGCGTCCCGAGACGGACGCGTTTTTTTATCTCTCTCTCTTTTTGCCCTCCCCTTACTCCAATGGGAAATAGGCGTGACAATATGTATGTATGTAAAGATACGTATATCAGTAATAGAATGAAAAATAAGTTCTAGTCCATAGTACCACGTTTGACTAAACATACATTAACACTACAAAATAACCCTGTATCACCCACCTAGAGAAGTCCAGCCGGGGGGTGCTACCCCAAGGAAAGCTTGCGTAAAAAATAATAAAATCTATAATACTTATTGTTACGACTAAACACGCCAACAAAAGTGGATTCACAACTGCATACCATAAAAACACACTATTACCTTTTTGGCATTTGGACTTGTTTTGTTTACTTTGTGTTTAAAATTGGTGATTGGAAAACAATCCATTGTGTATTTTAATCTTTTGTGGCAGTCATTAGCTAGGTGTGTGGGTTACGATTTCTAAGAAATTGCGTCGACGCTTGCAAGGTAGACATATTGTATTTGTACAGATAAAGTAAGGTCCCAACGGAGGGGTGAGGCAGTCAAGAAATAACCACAAGCGAGGCAAGACATGTGTACATTCGGTAATCTATATGGTGACGGACTTTGCGCGTGTTATTAAATCGTGCATTACGTTTGGACTGGTGGTGTTCAGTTATATTTGTACCTGTGTTATACGTGTTTGTGTAGTTCTAATAAATTCTATAGTAATTCTAACGGCATTTTAATTCGAGTCCCGTAACTCGTAACAATATTATATAATTCTAAAAATGTTGTGTTTGTACATTGTAACTATTTAAAAAATCTCATCTGGAATACACTATATAAACGTTTTTCCGTAACAGTATAACAAAGAGAGAAAGAAATATATTTTTATCCCAGAAACTATCCCATTTTTCGGGATAAAAAGTATCCTATGTTTATCCTCGCATCGAAAAAATATATATACTGAGTTTCAGCCAAATCGGTAAAGTAGTCTTTCCGTGAAAACGGAACAGACAGACATAGTTACTATCGCGTTTATAATACTATAAATAGAGACTAGCAAAAAAAGTAGTAAAAAGAAAACCGAGCGGATACTGTAACGCGCCCTAATGTGTACGCTGACATTGCTTTGCGTTTTGTCGGCATGTTGCTCGTCTCGAGTTCGCGAGCCATGTACATACTATCCTTGGTTACAGTAGATGCAACGGTTACGATTACCGCTCGCTAGTGTGTACGCGGCTTTAAAAATCGTTCCTTAAATAAGTTATTACTTACCATTCACATCGGGCGCTGTCGGTCCTGATGTTGGATAGGGAGCTCCCCCTATGGGGTAGGGAGCACCTCCTGTTGGGTAGGGCGCACCCCCTGTTGGGTAGGGCGCACCTCCTGTTGGGTAGGGCGCACCTCCTGTCGGGTAGGGAGCCCCGCCGGTGGGATATGGCGCGCCACCAGTCACATTGGTATTCGTAGTTGGCATGGGATATGTCCCAGTGTTAGTTGGGTATGGCGTGGCCGGATATGGCGCTGCAGTATGCAGTGCTGTCGTAGTATGCGTCACTGGGTAGGCAGCTACTATTGAAAAACATTACAATTTAAAGAAATGAATTCGAAATGTGTGCTGGGACACAGTAGAAGTGAAACTTCAACGGACAAGTGGAAAAACAAATCGCAACAAAAATTTTAAACTTGAAGTTTTACGGGCAGATTGTTTATATCCTTGTCCAATTCGAAAAACTGCCATTTCGATTTTTCGCAGGTTTACTGCAAATTATGATTTGGTTAGGTTAGGTACATTTTAATGAATGCATTATTCATTTAAACATATTTTATTTTATCAAATAAAAAAACTTAATTCGATCCGGGACCAAAAAACACATCCATAGGCTACTCTAAAAGTATGCCGCCCCTCACTACGTCCAGTCTAAATTTAGGCCGCTCCTCCACGCGCCCGTAACAGAAAAATCCTAAGACCCCCGTCTATATAGAAGTTTCACTTCAAAAAACAAACATAAATGACATTATCCGTCGGTCTCTTGTCACCGCCGGGGCACCATTTGTGCACGAACCAAATGAGCTATCACGCGACGATGGGCAGAGACCAGACGAAATATCGTTGGTGTCATGGAAGATGGGACGCAACTTGTGTTGATACGTTGGCGGCTTCTCATCTTCCAGACATAGCCGTGACAGCCGGGGCTGATGCCGCACACACACCAGGAGACGCAGAAACGACGCAAATATGTGTCCAATGGTAATGGGTACATATTTGTGGCTTTCGGAGTTGAGACCCTGGAGCCGTGGGGGCCTGGAGCTCATCTCCTCTATCGAGACATCTCAACGCGTCTAATTGAGGTCTCGCGCGACCAAACGGCTGGCTTGCACCCAGGAAATCGCATCAGCGATGCCATCAGATTAAAATCAAATGAAATAATGCGCTTAAAACCGTTAAAGCGTAGTTTTAATTGTTTATATATACTAAGTCGCGAAAACTTAAAAAACTATTAAATATGTTTAATTAAAACGAAACGATTTATTGTTGTTGTTGTCTCACTCTGTTTATATAGGATTTGTATGAAATGGGTATATAATCTTGGGTATATATACGAATTAAAAGTTATGATTCAGTCAGTTGAGGTTTGCACCTGAAGCTGATACCAGGTCTTTATTATGAGACAAGAACATCAGGTGCACAAGGTTATAAAAATATATAATGTAGGCCTTGTATCATATCAACTCATCGAACACTGTATCAGGATTACCCCAGAACAATATATATGCGTGTGTATGTTTGTAATATATCAAATGGTACTTACTGGTATACTGTTGTTGGGGATATGGCGCCGGAATACTGGTGTCTATAGCTGGTGGCGCTGTAATATGCAATATTGAACAAATTAATTCAATTTATGGCAACATTCTAAAACTCTGGTGAAAATTCTACAATAAACCTTTATATATCATTTTTTTCTATTCGTGAGTATCAGCGGTTGAAAAAAGACAGTTTTTTTTTAGTTTAGTTTAGAAAATCTTATAAAACAGTTCAAAATGTTTTGAACAACTGTTTTTATTTTACTCGTACTTATTATTATCAATTTCAAATCAATAAGACCTAATAAGAACGCATTTGACTGTAATTTTTAGACTATTTTCAAAATCACCTTAGATTTTTTTTTTACAAAAATTGATCAACCGATAAGCATTTATTATTTGTTTTGTATCTCTAATACATACACCTTGTATGTTTGATGTACTCTCTTAATAGGGAAAACCCCTTAAACTGTATTTAAATAAGGGGCATACCCAATAAACCATTGAATTTCTTTCTAGTTATGGGCATAGCGGTTCTAAGGGTTCTAAGCTAATAACAAACATTATAGATTAGCTCGTTACAGAGGAATTACGTTCTAAAATAACGCTATTCTAGAAAGTAGTTATGATTATTATATCTTTAATAATATGAAATGCCTGCCAATATATCTTTAATAATATAATTTATATTCGTAATAATTTGAGTGCCTACAAGCAGTATAAGGATATTCACAATTTCAACACCAGGCATTGTAATAGACTGATATTGCCATCTTTTAGATTACAAAAAGTACTGTCCTCTTTCTTGGGGGTTGGTATACGCTTCTTCAATAAGATTCCGAGTGAAATGTTAGATCTGCCTTTCACTAAATTTAAAACCAAATTAAAAAGTATCTTGCTAAAAAAGGGATACTACACTATTGAAGAATACTTAAATGACAAAAATTCATTTACATAGCAGCTCGCTCTAACATCTTATACTATATTTTGTTTAATGTTATCTTGCCAAGCTTGTAAGGGATTTATGGAGATATATTGCAGCATAACATTTTAGTACGTCATATCATTATTATAACTTTCATAATATTTTTCTTTCCTCTTATTGTGTCTTGGTCTTATTGAGTATGCACTGTTTGCTACAACTCCATTAATTCTTCAAAAAGTAATTCTGTAACATACTTCTGTATAAAACTTATTAAAAAAAAGACAACTTGAGATATAAATAGAATAAGAAACTTAAAGAAAAACATTATTTCGCTAGACGTGTTGCTGGGGAGTTTCTTGCCGCTTCTTCTCCTTAACAGCAATAACACGTTGTGAAGCGGTGTACATTGAATAGGAAGAAAAATTAAATTTTAACTTATATATTTATATGACCTTCAAAAAGTGTTCTCCAGTGGAACTTATTTTGAATAAAAAACGTTGAATTTGAATATTGCCCAAGAGCAACGTGATACGGAAATGCATTATTTTTAAACTATATCTCGTCTGCATGGCCATGGTCAAGAAACATGAATAACATTATTATGAAGTGATAAGATTGCCATAATTATTAAGCACCTAATGTTGATTGTTAATTAATATTACCTACTTAGTTATTTATAATTAAAATGGTTAAACACTTAATAAAAAAGACGAGGAATATATAAAAGCATTTTAATTTTTTTATAACACAAACAAACTAAAAAGCATAAAATGAAAATTTAATTCTATAACATCTTGAAGTCGGTGCGAAGTCAAACAGCAAAAAACAACAACAAAATACAGTAAATATGTAAATAATTACGGAATAAAAACTAACTGGTTTCGGAGTGGGTTCGACACAGTTATGTGCAAACCATTATTTTTGTAGGTATTTTAATTATGTTGTGTATGATATAATTATAAATTTTGTTCATGTTTATTAAAGTGATAATAATGAATTATAGATGTATTATTATTTTAAAGTGCTGATATACACAATTTTATAGCTGTTTTCATCAAATTTGAAGTGCTATTAAATACATCCCATAAAAAAACTTCATTTTATTTCAAACTGCTTTAAACACGTGTAGGGTATTAAAACAAATTGTTTTAATCATGCTATCCCTGGTGTGTATGTCACCACCGAACTCCTAAGCTCCTGGGCCGATTTTGATGTTTTTTTTTTGTTTGAGTGGGGTCCTGGTGGTTTAGATTCACAATTGGAGCCGGTAGCTGGCGCTGGAATCGGGTCCTAGATTTTATTTTTTCAGGGCAGAGGAACGCGACTGCTGGGACCCATAGTCAATAATATTATAAAATTCTGTAAATGCCGTATTTGTACATTAAAGCTATTTGATAAAAAAAACAACTAATCTATACAAATATATAAAATTTGTGTTTGTAATGTCAAAATAACAGCTTTTTACTAAATGCATATGAAAGTAAATATGAAATATACGGTACATATAGCAAAAAATCATTTTTTTAAATTTTTGGCTGGCTGTTTAATCCGTTTAATCTCTGAAACGATTGGACCGATTTTGATAGGACTTTCATTAGCAGATAGCTGATGGTATAAGGAGTAACTTAGTTACTTTTAAAATTAGGGTTCTGCGTAAAATAAATCCACGCGGACGAAGTAACGGGTAACAGCTATACACTATATAAACGATGGAAGACACGATGCAACTTTTTAAATATCTTGTCTGTTTGTTCGGGATTCACGTAAAAAATACTGGGCCGATTTCGATGCGACTTTCGCTTATCGACAGCAAATTCTTAGCTCTGCGCTACTTCTTATTCTGGGAATCCCGCAGAAATTTTTCTGGGAAAGATTTAAAAAGGACCAAATTAAAAAAAAACGAAATCCTATGTGACTTTTTCATTGATCGATAGCAAATTTTATGTAATAAAATGTGTGATTTTTATCCCGGGTATCGCGCAGGAATTTTCCCGGGGGCGTTTTGTAGTCGTTCGGGTACATCACAATTAGCTCATTCCGACACAGTTTTCACTAAAACGATAACATACAATCCTTTTTAAATGCTGCGGTACTTTGTGTGCCGGGAATCCCGCGGGAATTTCAAATCAAGCGTGGACGAAGTCGCGGGCATATCTTAGTATTTAATATCATTTAGGGCCGAGTTTTCAATCATCAGATAAAAGTTGTCTGTGGGATAAATTACAATCTGACTGAAAAAAAAAATCAATTGTTTTATTCACATAACAGTCAATTTAATTTTTTCCATTTTGTATTTTATTCTATTAATTACTTTTATCCGGTGATTGAAAAATCGATCTTAAATCTAAAGTATTCGTAAAATTTGTTATTTGAAAAAAAATGTGTGTTTGTGTTCAGGTCACACGCAGTAGAAGTGTAATTATTATTTATTTAGGTTTATGGCTTGGCAGCTAGATCTTAGATTATAATGTAGTTTCTTCATTTTTTAAGCTTATGTGTAGCACAACTGAACTGTAGGTTATCAGCTGGTGCCATTCAACGGAGTTCTTGTGACAACTCAAAAGGCCACGTTTGACTATACAGTTCACATTTCTCACAAAACACATAATTACTACTCGAAAACTATCAATATCCTACAACTATTGTTCATTTTAGAGTAATTTTTCACATTTTTTTAGAAAATAAAACTGCACAGCACGACATCTTCTTTCAGTTCCCGCCAAAAACTCCAGTAGAAGTGTAACTTCAGAGATACTCACAGATAATTCTTCTCTAACTTTTATTTTGATATAAATATAATTCCTTTAGCCCACACCCGTCAACATATTATAATTCAAAATAAACTTCTTAAGTATCATTTTCATTTTTCAGTTGTAGTCTAAAAATATCATTATCAGTTTTATTTCGGTCCAAATTGGACCTATGTTCGATTCGTCTTATTGACTCTCTAATCTGTGCTGCACAATGTGAAACCCGTATATCATTCTCTCGCAGGCTTAGTCTTAACGATTCTAAAGAAGTTTCAGTTCAAAGATATTTTCAAATAAAATCAAGAGTTAATTAAAGTTAACAAAATAAAGAAAAATATGTAAAAATTCAAAAATAAACACTTACGTGCTAATACTTGGCCCCTGTTTCTATTTTTTCTGCAGCATGCGCACAGCAGACAGCAGACGACAATGAGGCCAAAGACACAAAATACAGATATCACTATCTCCATTGTGTAGCTTCTGTGTTCCACAGCTTGGGGTCTGGTGTTAAAATGTCTAGATGACTAGAAAAAAAAATTAAAGATGTAAACCTCGGAAACTTATCTATAGAGCGTCAGTTGTGTAAGGATAGCACAAACTCACTTTCAACTGAGACTCCTACCTCCCTAGTGTGACATCACATACTTTACATTTTACATCAAGATCTTAAATCAAAACAGCATCATTAGTTTTACTCGTATTTCTATTTAAATTATTTTTTAATCTTTTAAACACTATGCTGAAACGGACAGAGTTGTAAATATTTTGAACTTTTTCGTTAATAGTTCAAATTTCGTGTTTCAAAGCTTAATTACAGTGTAAACTCCATGTAACGTCACTCGATTTAACGACAATCTCCCTTAAGCGTCGAGATCACTTGGCTTTGGTTGGTTTAGCTTGTCTACCATACAATTATACACTCTATATAGCATTTAAACCACACTCAATAACGTCAACAATTAAGTAATAAAAAGTACCTTTTAAATTGCTTAAATTACTAAAAACTGCGCAGCTGTGACTAGAACTGTGTTCTATCGCTTTATTGTCCTAACCCGTAATAAACCCGACTGTCAGCATCATGCATACCGAAATTTCTAAGTATTTCCTTTATAACCAAGATGCCTCAATATCGCAAGATATTAATAAAATAAGTAAAAAAATACAACAAAATTACTGGGGCAGCAAAAGACGTCATACAAAAATAACAGACTTCTCTCCATTTAACGACAACTCTCTATAACGCCATACAATACACAGTCACTTCAGTGTCGTTATATAGAGTTTACACTGTATATTATTATTAGATTTTTAAATGTGACGCTCGAAAT
Source organism: Dendrolimus houi (assembly GCA_039645545.1). Classification (NCBI taxonomy): domain Eukaryota; kingdom Metazoa; phylum Arthropoda; class Insecta; order Lepidoptera; family Lasiocampidae; genus Dendrolimus; species Dendrolimus houi. The sequence continues at coordinate 12,488,555 of CM077141.1, read as the reverse complement.
ATGCTACTTCTATACATTTCTTCATTCATTTCATCATTCATTCGTTCATTTTCTTTCACTATATGAAATTGTATTATTTCAAACAACTTTTTTGAGATCAAATCAATCACTAGACGAACAGACAGGCTCTCGACTGGGTCTGATAAATGGTAATTCTCACAAAGGTACGATTTACGATACTACGAAACAAACGAAAGACTTCATAGCTAAATTTGCAGTCGCTGGTACTCATACGTCAAACTGGTCTGGCACAAGGCTGTATGCTATCACCAACACTCTTTCCTCTACACCTCAATGAGTTGTTATCTTTAGATAACATTCATTATTATGGCTATAGTAATAAGGAAACCCCAATATACTGACAGTGCAAATGTCCCTCGGATATTTATAGAAGACAAACTATGGATTAGTCAAAGTTGTCATTTAATTGAAATGTTATTTTTTGAGAAACTATCTCAGAGCATGAATGCTGACTGAATACTTGGTATTTTCGGAATAGTTTGCAAAAAGCGTGTTTGATATTTGATTGACCTTCAATGACACTATCCAAAATAGATATATAAAAACAGTATAAAAATCGCTACCTACACGTTTTGTCAATGTGCCACGAAATCATTCTTCTTATTTACTAGGATATGCCCGCGACTTCGTCCACGCTTGACTTGAAATTCCGGCGGGATTCCCGAGACACAAAGTACCGCAGCATTTAAAAAAGAATGCAAGGTATCTTGAGAACTGTGTCAGAATAAGCTAATTTTTATGCACCCGAACAACTACAAACTGATCCCGGGAAAATGTCTGCAGAATTCCCGGGATAAAAAAATATTACACATTTTATTATAATACATTAAATTTGCTATCGATCAGTAAAAAATCACAATGGAATTCGTTTCTTTTTAATCTGGCCCTTTTAAAACATTCTCAGAAAAATCCCCGCGGGATTCCAAGGATAGAAAGAAGCGCAGATATTAAGTCTAAGTATTAGCTGTCGATCAGTGAAAACCGCACCGAAATTGGCTCAGTAGCTTTTACGTGAATTTCAAACAAACAAACAGACAAGAAGTCTAAACATATTGCATCGTGTTCGCCACCGTTTATATAGTCTACTCCAGTTGTTTTTTTTAAAATAGCAGCAATGTACAGATATGGCATTTTTAAAATTTGATAGGTATGGTTAAACTCGATTTTTACTGCGGCTTCGCTCGGGTTGAAAACAAAAACTGGCCTATGTGCTATTCCAGACTATAATCTATCCCTGTGCCAAATTTGACCCATATCCGTTCAGCCGTTCTGGCGTGATTGAGAAGCAAACATCTACCCATCTCTCGCATTTATTATAGTTTTATAGGTTTTATAGCAGGAGTTCAGCAGCCAGGCAGACGGCCCACTTGATGGAAAGCGGTTACCATTACCTATGGACATTTGCAACACCAAAGGTGCTACAAATGCGCTGCTGCTCTCTTAAGGGAGACTGGAACCTGGTCACTAATTCCGGAACACAACTCAACGCTGTTATGGCGGCATACTCTAGACCAGGGGTGGTAGCTATCCAGTCGGGCAAATACCCTACTCTGGCTGTGGGTTCTTTTGTCGCTTCTTACGACAGGCCACCCGGCCGCAGGAAATTGTATTCTTTCTCCATTCCTGTATGGATAGTAAATATAGGTTTTGTTCTATATGATTTCTAATTATTGATTCTAGATAAGTATAATAAATCTAAAAGTACATGTTGCGAACTTAATCGTCGAACAACAACAGGCACTGTGTGATGATGTCATCGGACAATAACGTGTAAAATTGAGCTATAAAACAACTAGAGGTTGAAATGATAATAATGTTGCCATGACAACGTGTTTGTTAGTTAATTGGAATGGTCGTGTCAAAAAACGCGACTGCAGCGCCATCTATTTGGCTTTAATTGTCTATCCCTCGGGACCAGTCCTTTTTTGGTATAAAGATATCCTATTCTGTACCCCTAACAATGTGTATGCAAAATTTTACGATGATCGGTTAACATATGTGCAAATTTTAGTGTGAAATGTATCGATCATAATTTCATTTTTATAGCTATCTATGGCCGCGATGGTAAAATCAATGCCTAAGGAGTTGGAGTCAAAATTGACGTAACTTTGCACTTGTACCATTAAAGAAACATATAGACATAGCCAATGACAGTACTAAAGTCTAGCTAACTAAGTCACTGTCAAGAGTTAAAAAAACAGTTGTGATGGCGGTTAAGTTTGGCTTTCGCTCGAAATTCAATAATATCAGCTGTTACTAATCCCTATTAATATTATAAATGCGAAAGTAACTCTGTCTGTCTGATCCGTTTTCACGGGAAAACTAATAGATCGATTTGGCTGAAACTCAGTATATATATATATATATTTTCTATGGCGAGGATGAACATAGGACACCTTTTATCCCGAAAAAAGGGATAGTTTCCGGGATAAAAATATATTTGTCTCTTTGTTTGTTATACTTTTATGGAAAGACTATTGGACCGATTTAGCTAAAACTCGGTACACATGTAATTTTAATACTGAGGGTGGCCAAGGGATACTTTTCATCCCGGATAATGGGATAGATTTATGTGAAGGTTATCCCAAAAAGTGGGATAGGTTTTTTGTGATTTTGTCCATTTCATCCACTTGGTTCATTTTTGTTTTGTCACTTAGACAGATAACGTAGTTTACAGATAGATGGGGAATGGTATAGTTTGCGATATAAAATTAAGTGAATCTTCTGGGGGCCAATAAATAAGATATTAAATACAATTGTATACCCGGTTATGTTGACCCGCGGCGCAGCCGCGGGGTAAACTCTAATTCTTTTATAAATATTATTCCATACGTTTCAAAACTTCCTTTAACTCATTAAATTAACTACGTGTTCCCGCTGGGGACCAAGGCTACCCTTACTTTGCCAAAGAAAACCTGCCAACATATACCAGACGCGGAAAATGACCGATCCAGCTAATATTAGAGCTGTGCAACTACTTGACTTGAAAAGCTTCCAACGCTTCGACAGGCCAGTGTACCTTTTTGTGCATAATAGAAGTCCAGTTGCAACGGAACAGATTAAATAAATTATATGCTACATAATTATCTTGTATAGTTCATTGACCCACCTAAACCCATTCTGTGGCCAAGGAGGAGCAGCTGACTTTTCCCCCCACGTCACACAGAATGTGACGAGTAGTGACAGTTGCAATTCAGCAAAAATTGTAATGTGTCGATATTTGTAGCACTGTCGTTAGTCGCCCCACATCGCCTTTCCGAGCACTCGCTCGGAATGTATGTACTAAATTAAAGACAGTTATAAAATTTAAGCATTTATTTCATTTTATCTCCATCTGCCCGACACGCCATAATTGGAGTCCGAAGCAGAATCAAACATAATACCATCACAGGGGTAACACATTTATAATCACATAGAATAGTAGATTGGTTGAGTAGTTAAGGCTCCAAAGCGTAAAAACCAACAAACCCACATTCACATTTATAATCTAAGTTGGATTACAAGTTCAACATGGAAAATTCTAGTATCTACTGAATACAAATCCATAATTGATTACAAGCACAGTGGCGTGAAAGCTCCTAATATTAATTAGGCGTTGCCATGCCTTACTACATTATGTAACACGGAGGTTTTATTCTTCAGCGCCAACCTCTGCCAACGTTTACGAATATATAATAGTCAATGGTCATATCATGTAAGACAGACTTCGCTTATGTCTGCGATAATATAAGACGTTATCTAATGAATGGATAAATCCAAATTTATCTCTAACATCATTTACAGTAAGTTGTGGTAGCTTAAAATATTGAAACTACTATAATCATTGTTATTTAATTCTTTGACTCTTATGCCGAACAGGTTTTCCCTTAGGAAAACCTATTGTTTTGCTCCTTGTGCGAGTAACCAATTAAAACATATTGATTAAAAATGGATAAAATAAATATAGAACAATGAGGCCAGAGTATAGGGAAGGAAGTGTAATATTATTCAACATGGGTGCAAAATAGAATCAAATCAATTTAAATACTTACATATACTGACATATCAACGCACAGCCCAAACTAGTGGAGCTAGGACCATGAAAATTTATATGCGTTTTCTTTTTATACTGTAGGTAAACTACGAAAGGATTTTTGAAAATTCAACTAAGGTGGTGAAAGGTTGTATGGAAATCTGTCATTTTCAAAGTATGAAGCTCCAAATTTTATATAAGTATGTACTTATTTAACATTTACAGAAGCAGGTGCTTCTGGTTTGAAATAACTGTACACGTGTATAGGTGTTTTTGGAAATTCAACCCCTTAGGGAGTGAAAAAAGGGATGAAAAGTTGCTTGAACAATTATATTTTTAATCGACGCGAGCTAGTAAATTATAATGCACATAGGTTGGTTTTTGTAGGGATATTTCTAGATAATATAAGAGTAAAGGTACATCAAAGAAGAGAGAGACTATCCAATAAATGGACATGATGATTTGTGCTCTGACACAGGTAGTATGCTAGAATAATTGGGAGAAGAGGAAAAAGAAGAGAAAGAATAGAGTATTACCATACGATATTTAAGATGTAGCTTTCTTTCATAATAATTAGTTAAGTACAAAAATTTACGTCATAAGAAACTAAAGTACTCAAAATGGCATTTAAATTTGAGATGATAAAACCAATAACCAGTCCATAAAGGTACAGGTTTATAATTATCTAACAGTCAGTCAGTCCCTTTATGATGTCACTAGACTATTTTCCTTGATAAAATTGTAAAACATTTATAGAATATTATATTACCACTGTAAAATACAATACAGAGATGTTTTTTTTACTGTACATCTGGAAAACAGGCAAACCTAATCGAAAATACTCTCGAGAATTAATTCTCAAAAATGGACATGCCGATATGCTCAGAAGCAAGTACCCAAAGTGGAGCCGGATGGTGACCTACTGGTGCCCAAGGGTCGGTTAAAAGGAGTACGGGAAGACAGGGCAAGCGCTGAGAGGACAAGATCAGGCTTACTACTAGACTGTACTGGTGACATCGTGCTTGTTTTTATTGAACTCATCAGTATACAGGCAGATGGCTCACCTAATGGTAAGTGGTGCCTATGGACATTTGTAACACCTACGGTGCTACCAATGTGCTACCGCTCTTAAAAGCGGAACTGGGACCTGGCCACTAATACCTGAATACAATTCAAGGTTATTATGGAGGCATAGAACAGAGATATTGCATTGAGACAGGCAAATACCCTATCATCTGGCTGTGGGTAGATTTATCGCCTCTTAGGACAGGTCACCCAGCCGCAGGAAATTATATTCTTTCTCCGTTCCTACACAGATAATTCGACTAGTCTTCCGATTTAATATCAGTTAGGGGTATGTACAGTGTCTAATTTTAATTGACAGTTTGTAAGAAGTTCCTAGAAATCTATTGAGATTATGACATCAGACTCTACACACATAAAAGTTCATTCAGGGATCATAAAGCTTTCTTATCTTTAGTTTACATTCACACATGGTCAGCAATTGTAATAATACACTTTTAATTATGATTATAAAGATTCCAGTAGGTAATATTATATCCAAGAATCAGTTAACAATATTAAGTAGATATCAGATGACACAATAATAATATATAGGAATTGCTTGGCAGTACTTCCAAATGTAGTGAAGTAATTATAGTGATACCTTCATCATTGTTATAGCTGAAATCAACTGTACTTTATATGTGACTAGCGGTCCCAGCAGACATTGTCCTGCCCTGACAGAATAAAAATCGAGAACCCGATTGTAGTACCTCCTAACGGTTCCAATAGTGAGTCTAAATTTTAAACTGTCCAGGGGGCAATTCAAACACACAAAAAATCTCATCATAATTGGTCAAAGGGTTTAAGATGAACCTAGAACCTGATTCCAGCGCCACCTACGGGTTCCAATTGTGAATCGAAAGCATCCAGGGATCCACTCAAAAACACACAAAAAATCCTATCAAAATTGGTAATGTTATGCCCCTTCATACATTTCTATGATTCATTTATATCAGCCATACTCAACCTTTTTTTATTCGGGCCACATAGAGCTTAATAGCTCTATGTGGTGTGTGATCAAGTGCTCTGGGGCACAACTGTATTAGGTGTTTTTTTACTATTAAAACTCATAGCAGACAGACTGATGGACCACGTGATGACAAGTGATTATATTGTCTATGGAAATTTGCAACACTAGAGCTGTTATCAATGCAAATAAATTATTTTGTACAACTGTCTAGTATGTCAGGCGGGCCACTCACAAAAGCCTGGCGGGCCACATGCGGCCCGCAGGTTGAGTACGGTGGATTTATATATATAGAAGATAGATATAATAACACGGGTCCACAATAAAAAAAGTTGAGTGTGCTGGGTGTCAGACAATGATTTGCTGGTGTATTTTCTAGCTGAACTCGAATCTGAAGTCAGAATTTGGGAGTCAATGAGTAAATAAGCGAGAAAATCCCAAAGCGGATCATGCAACCAAAAAAAGTAATATTTATTGGTTTTTTGGATTTGTTTTTTGTCCAGAAATTCATAGTCTGACCAAACATACACAACTTTTTGGACCGTAATTTATATTTAGATTTAAGTTTAATCGTGTTTGATAATACTAAGAGTAAAGAAACATATAAAATCAAAATGAAAAGAATTATTTATAGATCTATTATGTTACACATTTTTTTTTTATTGTATATGTTTGTGTCTGAGCATACCTTTCAAGTTGAGCAGATATGTGGTCTAAGATTTAACTGGAAGATACCTATTTAGATGGGATTTCAAGAGACCTAAGTTGTAGGAATCAGGACAAATACACTCCAAAAATAAAATACAGTATAAACTCTATATAACGACACTGAAGGGACTATGTATTTTATGGTGTTATAGAGAGTTGTCCTTAAATGGAGAGAAGTCTGTTATTTTTGTCTGATGTCTTTTGCTGCACCAGTAATTTTGTTGTATATTTTTAATTAGTTTATTCATATCGTGCGATATTGAGGCATCTTGATGATAAAGGAAGTACTTAGAAATTTCAGTATGCATGATGCTGACAGTAGAGTTTATTATGGGCTAGGATAATAAAGCGATAAAAGAATGTACACAGCTGTACAGTTTTTACTAATTTTGGCAGCTTAAAAGGTACTTTTTATTACTTAATTGTTGTCATTATTGAGAGTGAGTGTAATGCTATATAGAGTGTATCATTGTATGGAAGACAAGCTAAACCAACCAAAGCCAAATGATTTCGAAGATTAAGGGAGTTTGTGGTTAAATTGAGTGATGTTACAAGGAGTTTACACTGTACATATATTACTAGCTTCTGCCCGCGACTTCATCCACATGGAATAGTTACACAAAAGTAAGTTAAAGAACCCCCCAATATCGAAACATTCTTTATTGGTGCTTTGCTCCTATTGGCCTTAGCATGATGATATATAGCCTATAGCCTTCCTCGATAAATAGGCTATCTAACACTAAAAGAATTTTTCAAATCAAACCAGTAGTTCCTGAGATTAGCTCATTCAAGCAAACAAACAAACTCTTCAGCTTTATTAATAGTATAAGATTTTAAAGATTTATGTAAAGAATAAAAAGATTTATCCAGCCACTTGTGTAGTATTTTTTAAGTAGATTTATATACATAATACCACACACATGGGGTTAAGCAGACTATGGATCTCCACAAACAACATTGCTGACTATTTAGTCACTTTTGGACTTCATGTACTTTCATTAAATTCTTCATAGATGCACATTTATTTGAGATGCTTTTTACCTAACCTCTATTTAACACTACTGATTTTATCACTAGTTTACACAGTGGCTGCGGCGCGGGTCAAGTGTGTGCCTCTTGTTTAAAGAGCAGGTGTTAATGTACCCGAAAGATTAATTTCACTTTATATAGCAAACTATCCCATCTCCTGGCAAAAAAATATTTATGTCCATTTTCAGTATTAAAACTAAATTTAAACAAAATTACAGCAAAACCGATCCAGTACTCCTAGTAGTTTTCCATGAAACCTTAACAAATAGACATATCGCATTTTTTACAGACAATGAATTTTTATATCTATAAACTTGAGAAATGATTGGTCTCATACAAACTTTCATCCTCTATTTCAAACTGTCCTAGTTTTATTTATCTATTCCCTGTATGTGAAAACTATGTACATGACAAAAATGACAAATCACAAAAATAAACCTATCCTACTATCTGGGACAACCTTTACACAAATCTATCCCATTATGCAGGATGAAAAGTATCCCTTGTCCACTTTCGGTATTAAAATACATATATACCGAATGTCAGCCAAATCAGTCCAATAGTTTTTTCTATAAAAGCATAACAAAAAGAGAGACATATATATTTTTATCCTGGAAACTATACCATTTTTCAGCATAATAAGTATACTATGGTCATTCTCGGCATTGAAAAAAAAAAATATATATATATATATACTGAGTTTCAGCCAAATTGGTCCATAGTTTTTCTGTGAAAATGGAACAGACAGGCACCAACTCTACTATTCAGAATGCTGTCAAACACTTGTTTTGTGATTTTCTCTACATACTCAAATCACCTTAACAATCATTTTTCAACCCTTCTTATGACATTTTCTTTCAATCCACAAAATATTCTTTATCATATCATTCAACCTAATCTCACATTTTTTTTCTCAAAGCTCTCATTTAACTGTGTTTATCCTGCTCTCATGCTTCATCTACCATATCAAAATATTTTCACTGCCATACTGTGTGTGTTGTTACTAACACATCAACACCAATGTGTCAGTAACAACAGCCCTCAACTCTTTCCGGCTGTTCATAAGAGTTTAGCACTCTATTCACCTTAATACCTGCTAATAAAGTCCTTTCGATATCACTTTCAAGTATTCTATCACAAGTAAAAATGCACCCTAGATAAACAAAATCTCTGACATGCTCAACTTTTGGTTTCCTATCTGTATATTACAATCGTCATCACTGTCATCAAATAGATTTGTGGGAAGATACTACTTAAATTCTAGGTACATACCATGTCCCATCCATCTAGGTATCTGATTGGCGAATTCGATTTGTCATAAGAGGATAATACCTCGCTTGGAAATGAATCATCTATAGAAATCGGCATTTTTATAATCACAAAGTAATTTTTTTATGAAAACACAACTTTACTAGACAAATTCTTGAACAGCACTGAGCATAGATAATACATCAAATACATGAGAAACGTATTGTGCAATGTTACTTATTAGTCATCATACAAACTTTATCTTGGGATTTCCGTAGGTAAAGCGTAGGCGGAAAACACGAGATATTAACTTGTTAGACCGGTTCCGAGTTTAAGGCGATACGTATGACGGATATGTGTTAGAGGTGGTATGTACCATGTGCCTGCAGCCAGTTAAAATTTGTAAAAATAATTTGTTTTTTCTTACCTCGTACTGAAAAATACACAAAGCAAGACGATAAAAGACACGACGAATTAACAATAACAAAAATTAACTGTCAGCAATCAACAGTCAATCACTGTCAACCAGACAGCAGCCATAGATTGTTGCTGTTGTTGTTGTAATGGTAAGCAAAAAAACCTAGTCCATACTACCTAGTATGTTTCGTAATATGAAATGAAAAATATAGATTATTTCTACTAGAGATTACCCCGCGGGTCAAACTCTGGGGTGTACCACTTTTTTTAAGGGCCATATTATACTATCATAGAAATATGATCATAGAATTAGGAGTTATTTTTATATGAACACCCTATGACAGTGTAATAACTATTATAGTTAAGGGATCCTATTTGACAGCAAGCGTACAAATATGATCATATTATCTGTCTAACCTCAAAAATGGCGTCGAAATGCAAGAATTTCGACTGGAATATCTTGTAAGACTTTTAATCTTGCAATCTAAGTTCTTGGAGTACCTAATATGTTATGGACCCCTCTCTTTAAACGCCTTGCTACCTATGATCTAACCCAAATACGTCTTTTATTTTTTGTTGTTTTCTTGATCTTTTGTACCTCCATAATAATGCAATTAATAAAATTGCACTCGTAGCAATGGAAAACATGGCTAAATCATTATGCAACTTGATAGTATCTCCTCGGTAGTCTGTGATCTTGATAAAATATGAGGTTTAGATAACTGTAAGTTTAATATGTAATGAAAAACAGTATCCTAAATATGATCATAGAATATGACAGATAAGAGATCATATTTATATGATAAATGTATATTAATGTGTTTGCGGCCTATAGAGCAGGCGTTAATATAGGTTACATTGTATTCAATTTTTATATTATTGCTGTTTGTCCCCGTAAGATTTTCTTCATTTTATATCGCAAGCTATCCCATCTCCCGGCATGAAAAGTAATTATGTCCATTTTCGGTTTTAAAACCAAAAACCGATCCAGTACTCCTAGTAGTTTTTCCATAAGAGCGTAACAGACAAACAAGTCGACGTTACTGTCGCATTTTTTTTTTATAGATGATAAATTTTTATATCTATAAACTTAAGAAAAGGTTGATCTTCCACACAAACTTTCATCCTCTATTTCAACCCGTTCTAGTTTTGAAATTGTTAAATTAAATTGTTAAATGACGAAAATGACAAATCACAGTAAAACCTATCCTACTATCTGTTTGAAATGAATCTATCCAAAATCTATCCCATTATCCGGGATGAAAAACTATCCCTTGTCCACCTTTGGTATTAAAATTACATATGTACCAAATGTCAACCAAATTAGTCCAATAGTTTTTCCGTAAAAGTATAACAAAAAGAGAGACAAATAAATTTTATCCCGGATAATATCTCATTTTCCGGATAAAAAGTATTCTATGTTCATCCTTGGCATCGAAAATGTATATATATAAAGTTTCAACCAAATCGGTCCGTAGTTTTTTCGTGAAAGCGTAACAGGCAGACAGACAGAGTTACTTTCGCATTTATAATATTAATAGGGATTAGTCCAATGTGGCGTTATGAATTATCACAAGAACTCCATTAATTCCGCGTCAGTCGAAGACCTACAATTTAGCGAAATTATATTGAAAACATATACATCACACAAGTTTATATGGACTAAGTGGATATTCCAGCTGTGTTAAGAGAAAGATTAAGAAGCACTGTACTAGACTTTGGACTGACTTTCTCAGCAGCCAATGGAATCACGTAATAATAAAAACATATTTTATATTCAAAGATAATAGTTCCATCATTTTGAATCTGGTTGATCATAAATGCTGTTGCTATGTGCTAAGTTCCTTTGCCTGTCATTGGTTCGGGCGGATAAAACGACAAAACATCAGTCAAAAGTCATAACATAAGAGAAGTTTTTGGCGGGAACTGAAAGGGGACGTCGTGCTGTGCAGTTTTATTTTCTAAAAATGTGTAAAAGTACTCTAAAATGAACAATAGTTGTAGGATATTGATAGTTTTTGAGTAGTAATTATGTATTTTTGTGAGAAATGTGAACTGTATAGTCAGATGTGGTCTTTCGGGTTTTCACAAGAACTCCATTGAATGGCGTCGGTTGTAGCCTGCAATACAACTGCGCTACTATACGAAGACATATTATTACATCAGAATTGGCTGTATGGACTAAGATTCCTTTGCCTGCCTTTGTGGCGAATTCTATTACTACTACTACTAATAACATAACCCCCAAGAGTTTCCAAGTTGAAGAATTTGAGGAATAGCATATTTCTTTTTCAAATATGAATTCTGTTGCCGTATGGAGGAGTTTGACCCTAGTGAAACATATTTTAAATATTCCATCGTATAAGATTCATACAGATGCCATAAATTTTGCTGTTTCTAAGAAGACTACTAGCGCAGCCGGAGGTAAGTTTTTAAAACAATTTACTTTTTAATTATGAAACCTGTAACTTGTGCAATAGCTGCCTACTCCTTTTATACACTTTTTAGTTAGTAACCAATGGTTCTGCAAAAGTTTAAACTTTAGCTTTGTGGTCACTGAATTTTAAGTAGTGATGGGCGGAGGGGGAGAGGATTGCTTCTCCCTTCTGCAACTTTTATTCTGGGAAACATGTAGTTATGAGAGATATTAATTTATTTGTAAACATAGCCTTTTTTATCTCTAATATTGTTCTTATGTCATACATCCAAAGATAAAAAATCCAGAAAAGAGCTAGTAATCACTGTAAAAAAGGTTCAAAAGAGTCTAAAAATACAGACTAAAGCCCACACGCTGAGCGAGCGAACAAGTGTGCCACGGCAGCGGTCAGCGAGTGTCACAAACGATTTTTAACTATTGTTTAAATAGTTAACAAACAATAAATAGTGACTAGTCTGTTCTGGCACTCGCCGGCTGCTACAGCGGCACGCTCGCTTCGCTCGCTCGGCTCTTGCCCTTTGTTTTAAAGTCTAACATAACCTAACTCACAATTTTAGTCACTGGTCACTACATGCGAGTGCCTCTAACAACTTTAATGGCTATAAATAAATCGTAGGTATATCCCTAAACTCAAATCACCATTAATTTACCTCCCATTTATCTATATCACACTCAAAAAATCTGGTACAGGATTTCTTTAAATAAAACAGATGTTTATACAGTTTACTTAACTTTATAGACATGTTTAATAGCAGTCATTAACTCTAGAAAGCCATCTTTTTTAAATTTAATTACATGACATTGCAATATATCATTGGCAAATTGATTTGTTGACATATATCAGAATGTTATCCCTGTACTTTGTTTGACAAGTCATGAAGTAAAAAACAGTGATAGAACTGATTTATTATTACGAACTTAAATATCTGCAAAATACATTTTTTTTTATTGCAGGAGTTCAGCAGACTGGCAGAGGGCCCACTTGATGGAAAGCAGTTACCATTGCCTATGGACATTTGCAACACCAAAGGTGCTACAAATGCGCCACTGCTCTCTTAGGGGAGACTGGAACCTGGTCACTAATGCTGGAACACAACTCAAGGTTGCTATGGCGACATACTTTAGACCAGGGGTGGTAGCCATCCAGTCCATCCAGTCGGGCAAATACCCTACCACCTGGCTGTGGGTTGTTTAGTCGCCTCTTATGACAGGCCACATAACATAAAATTGTGTTGTCCATATTAACATTACCTACATGTCTACGTTTGCTTTTTATTTTATTTGTGTTGCTTACAGGTGGTGGTTATCTGTACATATGAACAAGTTATTGTTTTTATTTATTTTTAGTTTTTTCTTCATTTTGAAATCACCCATTTTTCATCTTTCTATACTTGGTTTTTCACACCTGACACTGGCAGTAATGGTGGTTCGATAAAGAATGAGCCAGTTACCAACTAAACTAAAAAGTGAAGTAGAATGAACTTTAAAATTATAATAACTAATTCAAAATTCAACCGTGCAGGAACAAAGAAAGTATACAATTTCCTGTGCCCCGGCGGTCTGTCATAAGAGGTGACAAAATAACCCACAGCCAGGTGTACAGCATTTACCAGTGTGGATCCGGTATTAATGACCAGGTTCCAGTCTCCTTTTCAGCAGTGTGTTTGTAGTATCTTTGGTGTTATTTGCAACACCAAAGATTACAAAACAAAACAGTTTTAGTGTTTATAAATAAATTGTGAGTGTATTCCTAAACACAAATCACACTTTGTTATCAACAGAAGTAACATAACCTTGTATACATAACATATTTTTATTTTTCCAATTTCTCATTCAACACTTCTTTGTGGACCCTAAAAACTTGTTTCTTAATCCAAATAACAGGTCTAGTGGCTATATATAAGGCACTATATTAAGGCATATGTATACCCCTAAACTCAAATCACCCTTTATCTCAGCCACTCAGATTCAAAGTGCAGCCTTATATTCTTGTTAGTGTTCTGTTACTTAAAGGAAAACAAACCTTAAGGCCTCCTTGTATAGTATCTGTCTCACAGCATTTAACCAAAAAACTATGCATTTTGGCAAAATGAAATCTTTTTGCTGAAACAGCTTAGCAAAAAATTGGGAAGTGGCAGAACCATCCTCTCAATTATAGTTTACTGGGCTGGTTCATCAATGTGATACTTGTAGAATATCAAGGATCGGTAGGGATCTATTATGTATTAAAAAAATAGTGTATCAAATATACTTAGTCTGGCCATAACTACTGTTACAATTAAAAATAAAAAAAATATTACATTTGAATTTGGTATCTGTCATTTTTATATGATTGTTCATTGTGTTTTCTCATTTTGGCGCCAATACATTGCACAAAATTTTGCGATATTAAAATGGAGTGGGGCGATAAAGAGAACCGAATCGCTGTGATTGCATTACACAAAGTAGGTATGGAGCCAAATGCAATTTTTAAAACTCTCCATACGCTTGGTATTAGTCAAATGTTTGTGTACCGGGCTATTAATAGGTATAATGAGACCTCCTCTGTCTGTGACAGAAAAAGATCTGGCCGTCCACGTAGTGTTCGTACGAAAAAGGTGGTCAAAGCAGTAAGGGAAAGAATTCGAAGAAATCCTGTCCGAAAGCAAAAGGATTTATCTCGGGAGATGAAGATATCACCTAGAATCATGTCGCATATTTTAAAAGATGACTTAGGACTTGCGGCCTATAAGAGACGTACTGGTAATTTCTTAACTCATAATTTAAAAAAGAATAGGGTGGTAAAATCGAAACAACTGCTGAAGCGGTACGTAAAGGGAGGTCACAGAAAAATTTTGTTTACGGATGAAAATTTTTTTACGATTGAGTAACATTTTAACAAACAAAATTACCGTATTTATGCTCCAAGCTCTAAAGAAGCTTCTCAATTAGTCGACAGACTGCAACGTGGGCATTATCCGTCTTCAGTTTGGTGGGGTGTTAGGTATGAAGGAGTGACTAAGCGATATTTTTGTGAAAAAGGTATCAAAACATCGGCACAAGTGTATCAAGATACCATTCTTGAGAAGGTAGTTAAGCCCCTTAACAACACCATGTTTAATAATCAAGAATGGTCCTTCCAGCAAGACTCGGCGCCGGGTCATAAAGCTGGGTCCACGCAGTCTTGGTTGGAAACGAACGTTTCGGACTTCATCAGAGCTGAAGACTGTCCGTCGTGTAGTCCCGGTCTTAATCCGCTGGATTATAATTTATGGTCAGTTTTAGAGAGTACGGCTCTAAACGCCATGATAATTTGGAGTCCCTAAAATAATCCATACGATTGGCAGTGAAGAATTTTCCCATGGAAAGAGTGCGTGCTTCTATTGATAACTGGCCTCGACGTTTAAAGGACTGTATTGCAGCCAATGGAGACCACTTCGAATAAGCTTTTAATATTTTAAATTGTTTTATATTTATGTATTATACTACCACATTGTAAAACTTATAAATGTTATTTGCAATAGAAAAAAAATTCTTTTTTACAATATTTATGGCAAGACTAGGTACAATTTGGTGCCATATGTACGTCTTTTTATTCACGTTTCGTTATTTGGTATTTGGCAGAATACTACACAGTATTCGGCTGAATACTGAATGGTTAAAAAAGTGGCCGAATACCGAATAGCAGCCGAATATTCGCGACATTTCTAATCTATACTAATATTATAAAGAGGAAAGATTTGTATTTTTGTATGTAAGTAATCGTACAATAATTATGTATACCACCATCGCCACTCCTAATCAGCAATATTCTTGCCAGGGTTTGGTTAGAAGAGATCGTATTTTTTGCGATAAGACCGCCCTTTGTACACAATTAGAATAATACTAGTTCGTAAGTTTTCTGTAATGGTGTAAATTAAAGTGTTATCTATCTATGTTTGTAACGAATAAACTCAATAACTACTGGACCGATTTCAAAAATTCTTTCAACATTAGAATGCTACACTATCCTTGAGTAAAATAGGCTATATTTATTACTAGATAAAATTGGGATCCCTATTAAAATTTCAATAAATGTAACACCCAAGGTGTAAAGAAATTAACCATAAACCACCCGTGTGAAGTCGGGACGGGCCGCTAGTAGTTAATAAATATATTATTCATTATATTCCAGGTGTGATGGGTCTTGGCAAAGGAAAGAAAAAAGTCGGTAAACTGGGAACTATGGAAAAGAAAGAATTGCCTGTTGAAACGGATCCAGATAAACTGGTCAATTATGTATGCGGCTCCAACATTTATACCACTGGTGAAGATGTGAAGGTATATCAAATTTTTTATTCATGCTCTTAACAATTATGAGTTATTTATATTTCAACTAGTGGGCCCCGGCAGATATTGTGAAAAAATAAAAATCTGGAACCCAAGTGCAGTGCCACGGTGTCAGGTCCAACTGTGAATCTAAACCAGCCATACTCAACACTTGGTCCACATGTAGCCCGCCGAGTCTTTGTTAGAGGACCGTCTGACACACTAATAGTTGTATAACAACATTGGTAATATCTCTTGTGTTCCAAAAGTCCATAGAGACCGGTAATCATTTACCATCAGATGGGTTTCTAACCTCTTTGCTGTACTCTAACAATAAAAAACACCGAAATAAATTAATATTGTGGCCCGCAGCATCTTACCTAATACTTGTATGCGGCCCTTATAAGAAAAAGGTTGAGTATCTAAACGATCAGTTTGCTGATCGACCACCCAGGGACCCAGTCAAACGCACAGAAATCATCAAACCCTACCATCATGAAATTCCTTTAAGACCTCACATTGGTGACACATATGGTGTTGCAAATGTCTGTAGGGCTGGAATAATTGTTTTCCATTAGGCGAAAGTAAACAGTACAGTGAGCTGTACTAATTAATATACATAATTATATCTACATGTAGTGTTTGCCTATAAGTAATTACTGCATTTGTCATGTTTTTTTTATATATAAATCTATGTACATCCTTGGTATTAGGGCAAGTAATTGTTGGTAAACCAAATAAATAAAGTTATACATAATATAAAACTGGAGAGACCATATAAAAGCTAAAAGCGAACACGCAAATCTAAAATTTAAAAATATGTGTTGGCTAATGGGCCGGCAGTCATCACTAACTCTAGAAAATAAAGTTCCTATATGTAAATCATTCATAAAACCTGAAATGACTTATGACATCGAGCTTTGGGGCTCCGCAAGTCATTCAAATATAGAAATCCTCGAGCGCCGTAATAAACCCCTTAGCTGTACAACTCATTGACACAAAACACAATGGGCGCGTTCCTCTTGTACCTCACAACGCCCAAAATGCTCCTTCCGCCGTTCCACATAGAAAGAAAGGAAGACTTATATGAAATTCATAATTTTATTTACTGTCTATCTCTTTCTAAACATCTCTGTTTTTTCCTTCCTGAACCTTCTATTCTAGAATTTCGATCTTCATTTCGTTATTCTTTCGTTCATCATCTCTCCCTTTCTAAAATGTATATGTCCTTGTTTTTTTCTTCTGGAGTCTTCTACATTTTTCGGAAACTCCTTAAACCAACTAGATCATTCCACCATCGCTCGCCACAATATTTAGCAAGTTGTTTGCCTGGAAGAGATCGCCATAAGCGATAAGGTCGCCTATTGTTCTGCCTAAAATACTGTAATTAATGTATTGTGTCTATTATTTTGGTGAGCAATAAAGTGTTATATATATATATCTATTTTTATATGTGTAATAGGATAATCTAATTCTTTTTTAAATGTAACAAAAATATCCAATAGGAAATTATTGCAATAAGTCTGATAATCGTGCTTGCAAATACATTATTTGGCTCTCCTGTAAAGTTCACTTTATGGATAGTTTCAGTACTGGATTAAGCTTGCGATATATAAACGAATATACAGTGTAAACTCCATGTAACGTCAGTCGAGTTAACGCCAAACTCCCTTAAGCTTCGAAATCACTTGGCTTTGGTTAGTTTAGCTTGTCTTCCATACAATGATACACTCTATATAGCATTACACCCACTCTCAGTAACGATAACAATTAAGTAATAAAAAGTACCTTTTAAGTTGCCAAAACTTCTAAAAGCTGCGCAGCTGTGTACATTCTTTTATTGCTTTATTATCCTAGCCCGTAATAAACTCGACTGTCAGCATCATGTATACCGAAATTTCGAAATACTTCCTTTATCATAAAGATGCCTGAATATCGCAAGATATGAATAAAATAAGTAAAAAAATACAACAAAATTACTGGTGCATCAAAAGACGTTAGACAAAAATAATATACTTCTCTCCATTTAACGACCACTCTTTATAACGCCATAAAATGCAGAGTCCCTTCAGTGTAGTGGAAGACGAGAAAGTGCAAAATAAGTTCACTAATAAAATAAGTTATTCATTACCTAAATCAATTTATGTGAATAAATTACAATAATTCATAATATAAAAACACCACAGGATTAATGTTTAAGCTTCCAGAGTTCCCAGTAGGACTTCATAGGCGCTAATTACTTGAGAATAAATAATTTATTTATTGTAATATTACAAGCAGTCGGTTGAAGTAGGTATTCAAATTGTAAGTTCAAAAATTGATGTAATGTTCTTCTAGTGTGTCTATTCTATTCTATCTTTGTTGTTGCTGGCTCCAACGGATTCCAACGCCTTTGGCATTGATTTTGCCAATGTCATAGTAAAAGAGGTAGCACGAATTCTAATGTGTCACGTTGACGTTTTTAATTGACGTTG
Organism: Dendrolimus houi; assembly: GCA_039645545.1. Lineage (NCBI taxonomy): Eukaryota > Metazoa > Arthropoda > Insecta > Lepidoptera > Lasiocampidae > Dendrolimus > Dendrolimus houi. The sequence continues at coordinate 12,469,890 of CM077141.1, read as the reverse complement.
ACATTTGATGCTTGAAGTTATAGTTGCGTTCGCGACGGTTAATTCATTTAAAATGAATACGTCAAGCAAAAACTTTTTACCCCTTTTTACGAAAATTGCCGGACGGAGGAGTATGAAATTTCGCACACTTATAGTTTATATAGAGAAGGAGTGCAGAATGTTGATATTTTTTTTAGTTCTGCTTAAAAAATACATTAAATCAACACACCTACCATGTATTTCGTGTGCCAAATACATGGTAGTGTGTGTAATGTTAAAAGAGTATATATGTACACGCATATATACTCTTTTGTTTATTGTTGCCTTGGCGAAATCTGTGATTATAGAAGTATAGTCTTTGACATTAATTATTATGGTGGAATATCGACCACGGGCGACCACTAGTTCATTTATAATAACTAAACCCACTACAATAATAAAAATAAATCTTAAATTCACTCTCATCTTTTCACAATCTGATGCCCAACGATGTATGAAAGCATATCTGTCTCCTTTTAATTTTCAGATAAAAGATGACAGCGAATACCCAGATTGGCTGTGGAACTTGAATACTGGTGCTCCACCGAAAATCGAAGAGCTGGATCCAACCACGAAACGGTATTGGATCAGGGTCAGAGCAGCTGGGATGAAGAGGAACAACAGGCTACGGTCATTGAGGAAGTTTTAGGGTTCTTCATAGACGTTTTAGTTTAGAATAAAGTGCATAATTTGTATGTTTGGACACGTTAGTCTCGGGAACTAATAACGTAAAGGTAGGTTTTCGAATGTTTTGGCGTACTCTGTATCTTAATCATTCTCAAAGTTTTTGGTTTGTTTTTGTCTTGCAAATGTGACCCTATAACAGGGTCTCCGAGATTGGGTTTTGAAAACCCCAATTTCATGACTTAACGCCAGAAGTAACATGACATCCAGACCGTTGCTTTTATTGGGTATATTTTAGTGCTTGGCTCGAATTTTTCAAACTCGGGTCAAAAATTTATACCTCCCTCAAAAATTCGTGATGCTGCACTATAGTTTTTTCTGTTTATTGCAAGAACTTATTAACTGCTATATTATATATATGTCAGTTAACGAGTTCTTGCAGTAAACCGACGACTTGTGTTTGTTAACCTGAACTCCACGAACTTTTGGAAATTTTACTTGGGGTTTAGCAGTCGCTTCTCTTTATATCTGTTCTCTTCTTCTTTAAATATATAAGGAGGGTATTTTGCATAAGTTATTAAAACTAAAATTTCCTAGAGTTGTTACAAATTGTTTTAATATTTTTTACCTTACGAGTTTCTAGAGAATTAATCAAGATGCTATGTCCATGAGCTAAATAGTATATATGTAGGTTAAATTAAGCTTTAATGTTGTTAAATTAAACACAATTGAAAAGATTATAAATTTTTATTTCAAAAGTTCACAAAACAGTCACCCAGAATAACATGATGAAAAAAACATAACCATGTATTTTTTAGTATATACTTCAAAAATTTCTCACGATTCAAATTCAGTCATTAGGTTAGACTTTAAAAAATTCAACACGCAAAACTTATCAAAATAATAGAAATTACTAAAATCGAGTAATTGACAAAATAATACGCCAGACATGGAACAAAATAACTTTCTTTTCTCTCCACATAGATGGCGCTGTTATACGTAAGTTTAATTATTTATCGATTTGGAGGTAATTAACACTTCCAAAATTTTCAGTAATTTTGTACGTTCTTAATACGAGTCCTTACCTACGGAGCCGAGACGTTTACATTGGCGGTAGCACTAGTCCACAAATTCCAAGTCGCTGGCTATGGAGCGAGCTATGTTGAGTGTTTCTCTTATGGATAGAATTAAAAATGAGGATATCCGTAAGAGAACCAAAATAACCGACATAGGTCGTAAAATTAGCAAGTTGGAAGTGGCAGTGGACCGGTCTCGTCTGCCATAGGACCGATGGCCGATGGAGCAGACGAGTCCTGGAGTGGAGACCGCGTCTCGGCAAACGTAATGTCGGACTCCCTCCAGCCCGATGGACGGACCGACGACCTGCACAAGGTCGCCGGTAGGCGTTGGATGAGGAAGGCGGAGGACCGGGAAGTGTGGCGCGAACTTGGGGAGGCTTACGTCCAGCAGTGGACTCTGATTGTCTGACGATGAGTACGAGCCTTAACTATTCTTTTCTTTTATTATCAAAAGCAGGGATAATGGGAAGATGACCGATGGTAATGCGGTAATAAAGGGCCATTTACATGGAAAAAGTTTATCGCACGTTTTGGAGAGAGAAATCGTATATTATTTTCGTAGGCGATACTCTTTAGACAATAATCGCATTGGCATATATACATTGAGAAAAAAACTCGCCTACGAGTATACCATACGATGATCGTAAGGTAATTATCATCAAGAGTTTTGTTTACATTACGACAAAAATCGCATTGACATATTTGCGTACGATTTCTCGACTTGTCTAAACTAGGACTCGTATGACATTTTTTCAAGTTCATGCGAGTATCGTACAAATTAGTGTGAATCGTTATTTGAATGCGAGACTTGCCATTCGAACTCGGCGATGAGCACTGTGTTTTGTTTACACAGAGACGTCACGGGTTGTCTGGAAGAGATCGCTTAATAGCGATAAGACCGCCCATTGTGCACATTTAGAATATTTTTAGGCTATAAGGTTTTCTGTAATGGTGTACAATAAAGTGTTATCTATCTATCTATCTATCTATCATTATTCAATGACCAGGCAATTATTGCCACCTTCCACGTAAGATATAGTATGTTTAGTTTACTTGATACTATTTTTTACTTGCATTCGACAATCGTATATTCGAGGCAAAAAACTCTTTCCATGTAAATGGCCCTTAAATTGTAAAAAAAATATACCTCCATTTTTGTTTACGATTCGAAGACGCATTCACACATTGACGAATCATTGTTTCGGGTCGTGTAACACCGGATTTCTATAAAACCTTACTGTTCATTCGTTTGCCTTACTACTGGTTAAGATTTATCATAAATTCCATAGAAGTAATGTCAATTTCATAGCAATGGTAAGGTAAAAGAATTGATAGTAAACTATGGAAACCTAATCCAAATCACGATATGGTTTTATTTTTAAAATGGCATTTTGCTCTTACGAACGTATTCACTTAAAGAACCAAAGAAAAAAGAAAAGAATTACTTATTCGTGTAAAATCACGAATACATTCAAAAAGTACGAATCCTTAACGATGGATGAATGTGTAAAACAAATCTTACAGCACAGTACAGTTATTGGGTTTTTAACGGAACGATTCGTCATTCGTTTGGATTCTTTATGTTAAATCACGATTCCGTTTATAAATGTGAACGTCTATTCGTCTTTAACGATTCGTTATCTATCACGAATCGTCAATTACAGATGAATGCATGAAACAACCCTAACAGCGCCATCTACAAACAGCAGATTACCTCGGATCTTTGTGTCATGAAATGGAATAAAGGAGCATGACTTACACAACATCATCTAACGAAATAGATTATTGTGCTTTTTATATATTGAAGTTTCTTTATAGACAGTCCATGGTATCTTCCTTGATGATCATAGGTGGTGCCCAATCAGCGTGTTTGGTGCCGAACGAGTAAGAATATGGATTCTGTAGAATAAACAATATAATTAGCAAAACATATAGATGAGTGCAAGGCTATTTGTTTCCTTTAGGTTTTGCTGTTGTAACTGGTTTTTGGAATTTACTCCTTAAGAATCGTTTTTCATATAAAGCCCCCGGTTTGGAAATTTTATGAGCAGTGAATACAAGCGTTACTTATTATTATACAATTTCGAACTTTAATACAATGAAATAAATCTAAAGTAATATCCATCAGTGTACGATACGGATTTTTGAAATTAGAAGGCCTTGAAACCATTCTTATTATTATACAATTTCGAACTTAAATACAATGAAATAAGATCTAATGTAATATCCATCAGTGTTTTGAAATACGGTGTTTTGAAATTAGAAGGTTTTGAAATCATTCTTATTATTATTATTATACAATTTCGAACTTAAATACAATGAAATAAAATCTAAAATAATATCCATCGGTATAAGATACCGTGGTTTGAAATTAGAAGGTCTTGAAACCATTCTTATTATTATACTATTTCGAACTTAAATGCAATGAAATAAGATCTAATGTAATATCCACCAGTGTTTTGAAATACGGTGTTTTGAAATTAGAAGGTTTTGAAATCATTCTTATTATTATTATTATACAATTTCGAACTTAAATACAATGAAATAAAATCTAAAATAATATCCATCGGTATAAGATACCCTGGTTTGAAATTAGAAGGTCTTGAAACCATTCTTATTATTATACTATTTCGAACTTAAATGCAATGAAATAAAATATAAAATAATATCCATCAGTGTAAGATGCGGTGATTTGAAATGTTTTTGAAATCATTCTTATTATTATTATTATACAATTTCGACCTTAAATGCAATGAAATAAAATGTAAAATAATATCAATCGCTGTAAGATACGGTGGTTTGAAATTAGAAGGTCTTGAAACCATTCTTATTATTATACTATTTCGAACTTAAATGCAATGAAATAAAAACTAAAATAATAACCATCAGTGTAAGATACGGTGGTTTGAAATTAGGTTTTGAAATCATTCTTATTATTATCATTATACAATTTCGACCTTAAATGCAATGAAATAAAATCTAAAATAATATCCATCAGTATAAGATACCGTGGTTTGAAATTAGAAGGTCTTGAAACCATTCTTATTATTATACTATTTCGAACTTAAATGCAATGAAATAAAATCTAAAATAATATCCACCAGTGTAAGATACGGTGGTTTGAAATTAGGTTTTGAAATCATTCTTATTATTATACAATTTCGACCTTAAATGCAATGAAATAAAATCTAAAATAATATCCCTCAGTGCAGATACAAAGACACGTACTTAAGGAGTGAACTCTAGTCGTGCGTCGGAGCTGACGCACGCATTTTTCTACTTTTTTGTTGCGAAACTGGCAAACAGGTAGATGGCTCATCTAATGGTAAATGGTTATCGTCGCCGTCTGTAACGTTTGCAACACCAGGAGCGAAACAAACGCGTTGCCAGCTTTTGGGATAGGATAGCGGAATCAGACAGTATAGGAGGAGGCCGAGTGGGTTACCGGAACTCGTAACTCATCTTACGAAACACGATTAACGCCGACATTCGGAACTTTATCTATACTAATATTATAAAGAGGAAAGATTTGTTTGTTTGTATTGAATAGGCTCCGAAACCACTGAACCGATTTGAAAAATTCTTTCACTAGTTGGCCAGCTACATCATCCCCGGTTGACATAGGCTAAATTATATTTAAAAAAAATCTTTTTAGATACCCGTGCGAAGCCGGGCCGGGCCGCTAGTTTCTCATAAAATAATTTTTACAACTCACTTAAACTATGTGAACATTTATAAGTTATTGAAAAATCGAAGAGATAGAAAGCACAAATACTAAAAAAAATTGTACATGCAAGTTACAAGTTCCTTCGAACCAAAATACGGATCTAGATTTCATGGAAGTGTCATTGTATAACTTGTTAGTTTTTATTTATTTATTTTTATATGAATAATGTCTTATGTATCTATTATATAAAGATTTAGACAAAATAGTACAGATATGTTTGTTTTATTTAAAATTGATTAATCTTTTCTAGTCTTATCTATTATATTGCTATATTTGTAAACATTCAAAGTCACAGTAATTTATTTTGTGCATCCAGGTTTGAATATGACATACATAATTATAACAATTTAGGTATCACTGTATCCTGCCACATATGTAGCTTACAAAATAATTGAATTTAAAACTACTAATGTCTAAATACAAATTAATGTACAATTTAAAATAATAATAATTGTAATAATTAGGAATTCACAAAATCAGACTCCTGTATCAGTATTTGGGTCTGTAAGATACTCATTTATTGTGTAATATGCTTTATTTATTAATAATTGTCGTAATTTTATTTTAAAACTTTTGAGGTTGAGTTCCTTACTTTTTAGTTGTAATTTATTGTAAATTTTAGCCGTCATACAGAATAGACTCTTTCGAAACAAAGTGGTGTCAGTAGGATATTTTGAATTTATTATATACCAACATAAACATATTTATCTAACTGTATATATTCGATGTTTGTGTGATATCACACCGATCGAGCCGAGCTTTACCACGTCGAAATATCGGCAAACAAACACACTGTATATCCCCAAATTAAGCAAATCACCCTTGTGTTATCTGGGGCCGATCCCAGACACCAAGACCACAGTAAATAACGGAAAGTTCGTTTACGAAATTTACCATGCCAGGAATCGAACCCGGAGCCTCTGTGTTCCAGCTAGTTCGGCCGGCAAGACTTAGCCCGCTCACAGTGACAGACCCGCTGACAGTCGATTATTCTTGAGTGACATCCTACTAATATTATAAACGCGAAAGTTTGTAAGAATGTATGGTTGGATGCATGTTTGTTACTCTTTCACGCAAAAACTACTGAATGGATTTTGATGAAACTTTACAATAATATAGCTTACACATCAGAATAAGACAGGCTATAATTTATAAAGATATAGTGTGAATTATCCAAAATATAACGATTTTCCATCAGCACGCGGGTGAGACCGCAGGGCGTAGCTCGTAGGCTGTATTTGATTGTTATTTTTTTTTTATTGCAGTAGTTCAGCAGACATGTAGATGGCCCACTTGAATGGAAGGGACTACCATCGCCTATGGACATTTACAACACCAAAGGTCCTACAAATGCGCTGCTGCTCTCTTAAGGCAGACTGGAACCTGGTCACTAATGCCGGAACACAACTCAAGGTTGTTATGGCGGCATACTTTAAACCAGAGGTGGTAGTCATCAAGTCGGAGAAATGCCCTACCACCTGGCTGTGGGTTGTTTTGTTTTGTCGCCTCTTACGACAGGTCGCCCCAACGCAGGAAATTGTATTCTTTTATTTATTAATATTTTTTAGTTTGATTCTTGCCTTCTTAATGTTATACAAGTTCGGAGGGTAGGCAGCAGGCCCGGGAGTCCTGGTCGCCTTACCAGCACCGTCTAATTTCGCACCCAGAGAATATATAGGTGCTCTGAAACATAACAGAAGAAACGACATTGTCTAGTAAAAAATTAGCAAGTGGTTATCTAAACGACCATCGTCGGCTATTGTCTTCATTTGGCTATGGAACCTAAAATAACCATTTATGACCGGTTCCTATATCTTACCGACCGTTCATTTGCCCTACTATCGGTTACAATTTTAAATAAGCTCCATGCAAGTAATATGAAAATTCAACCGATGCTAAGGCAAATGAATGAATAGTAAGATATAGGAACTTTTATCAAAAACTACACAATGGATATTGTTCGAAATCATTTCCTCCCCTCTCCCTCATTTCTGAGGGTCATTACCTTTCGCCAATGGTGACAATCAACGGCAAAGCAATTTAAGCAAGTATGGACATATTTACTAGGATCTACCACCTTCATTTTTAAAAAATATCCACTTCTTTGATTAAAAGTTAGGAATGGGAGGATATAATTTCTAGACTTTAGGAGCTAACATCTCGACACCTATTGATTTCGTTCCAAAAGTCATGAAACAGTGTTTTAAAATGTGAGTAATGATCCCCACACGACTGAAAAAGAAACTACTTACATGTTGCACGGTAATAAAACAGAAGTAACACGAGATCTAAGATTTTGGAGATCGTTTAATAAAACGCGTGTTTTTGAATTCGATTGTTGCGCATTTATAATTTAAGTGAACCATACGCACGATCGCTCCTCTCAAGAATTATAGGAGTTGATTAATAAACACATTTTATTCTTAGAAAATTTCCAAACTCTTAAATTTTGACTTCAACTTATATTTGATTAAACATCCGATCAGGGAACCACTTCTAATCTTTAAGTCAAAAATGCAATGAGAAGGATAGATGGCGTCATCTACATAACAGTAGCCTATCAACGTGCCATTTACTAGGTTAGGGCCTGTGTATTATTAGGGTTATACCAACGATGCTTATTCAATACAGATTCTCGGGTTCCGCATATCAGTAAACTGAACGTGCAGGAATCTATATTAATATTCTTAGAATAATGTGTAATTATTCTCAGCTAATATTATAAAGAAGAAATACTTGTATTTTTGTAAAACTCAAAAACTATTGGACCGATTTTAAAAATTCTTTCACCTTTCGAATGTTACATTATCTATGATTAATATAGGCTATAGCAACATTAGGGATCCCTACTAAAACTTCAATAATTTAACCCATCAATCTAAACAAAATACTTGGCGCTGGAATCGGGTTCCACGATTTTGATGAAATTTTATGCGTTTCTGAGTGGGTCCCGGGGTGGTATAAATTCACAATTAGACTTGGTAGGTGTCGCTGGAATCGGGTTCTAGATTTTTAAAATAACTCGACTACTTTAATTGTGGTTAAGTTGAGACAAGAACTCACTTGCTCCTATATACGTTGGCGTCTCTTTGGAAGTAGACCGCTGGTCCTGGGGACTTGGCCTTCAAGTTGAAGCCAACCCTCGCACCCATTGTATAAGCAGGAGTGCCTGGCTCCAGTCTTAGGGCATACGCATTTGCGGCTGGACCAGGTCTTTTGGGGGCGAAACCCAGTCTCGCCCCCATCGAGTAAGCGGGAGCTCGAGGTTCTTTCATTGGGGGACATCGTTCAGGTGCGTGGGCACCTGGACCTGGGGTTCGGAGCAACCCTCGTGTTGGGAATCTGATACACAAGGGAGATTAGGTATAGTTTAACCGATATGGTCCTTTATTGCCAATGACAATCATGTGAAATTGTCGAAGTCTGCTGACGCTTCAATGCAGCATGCTACAGAAATTGAATAGTGCCTGCTCAGGTTTGGAGACGTGATGGCACAGGATTTCAAATTTGCCGCGCATCTGATGCGATGCCTTAAGGTCAGTTTACGAGCACTGAAATAGTTACCTTATTTCGTTGGTATAAAAATTAAAATATGCATCGATAAATTTAAAATCCTCTACCGTCCTGCCTATTGTATTTTGCGCAGGCAAATGATCAAGAACCATAAAGCGAGAAAAATGATGGACGATCACTCAAAAGGTTCTTTGGATGATTCGAAGATTGAATAAAATTTAACTCAAGTTGTAGACTGTAAGAAAATGGTTCTACGTAGATTCACAGCACAATTTTAGGACTGTGGACGTCAACCATTTGTAGTCTACTTCTGAGCATAGGCATCCTAAGTTTAAGCAACGTATTCTATTTGCCTGTTTTCGTCATCCAGCCCTGCACAGGACTTCCGTGTACCGGGTTAGACGGGATCTAACATTATATTTGCCCAGGCAGGCTCCCCAGTACTTTGTTGCTTCGTCGGCCATCGCTCCTGTGACAGACTTATCCGGCCAGAGTCACTCTCTTACGTTTATATAGGTTTGCTTTGATCACAGTCTTACCTGAAGGAGGAAGTAAAAGATGGAGCACGCTTACTTTGTATATACCGACTTACTCGTGACTTGAACGCTCCCTAATTTTAGGTGTCTGCCTTTTGCTTACAAATTTTATGAACTACATAGTCATCTTAATTTATGCATCACCTACATCGCCAGATTAGTATAAAATATCAGTTAGGTTGCCTGGAAGATATTGCTCTAAGCGATAAGGCTGCCTATTATCCTGCCTAAAAATACTGTAATTAGATAGATAGACTTTAATGCTCACCAAAATAAACCAATACAAAAACAAAATTCATAATTATAATACTTCTTGGTAAAACAACAGACAGCCTTATCGCTAAAAGCTATCTCTTCCAGACAACCTAGCTTAAAAGAAATTCTTAACTAATCTGGCGATGTAGGTGGAGCAGAAGAAAGATAGGACTGTACAATTTAAATATAACTATTATTTATAAATTTAATACATACATAAATCCAGACACATTTTTAGAACACCAATATATACGAAATAATCTAAATAAATATACTTATTAACATTATATTTGACAAGTATTGTATATTAACATATATTACATTAGATAAATAAGTAAATGTTTAATATATTATACATATTTATTTAAAGACAGATAGTATTTTGTAAGTGAGTTCCGAAATGTAGGTAAAGTTTTGGCCTCTCTGACAGTAAGAGGCAACACAGTCCAGAGCTTGATAGCCTGCACTGTAAAAGAGTTATCATACTCTTAAAAGGATTAAGTGTGTGCACGTTTCATGAGTCTACGATATGTATATAAGCGCAAATTGTGAGAAGTGAAGAGGCGAAAGAATTCAAAACGTTCCTTAAGGTACGGAGGACTATTAGGATTAAATAGTATGTTATAAAGGAGAGTTAGAATGTGAATATTCCGGTGAAAACGAATAGGAAGTCGCTTGAGAAGTTGAGCTTCATATGAAATTCAGAAACATGGTCAATGTAATAATGTGTATTAATGTGTTGTGTCTGTTATTTCGGATTTTATCCATAAGAGATCCAAAGACAGCGACTATAAAATGTATTAGACCCACCATCAGTGTTCGACTTTGACAGTGAGACTCTTAAGACCATAATATAAACAATATTACGTGGCTCCAAAACTCCAAGCTGGTGAAGTGACTATGCCGTCTCTGGTGACCTGGTCTATCCTGTAAGCTGGTCCAGGTCCGAGTGGCTTCAAACGAAACGCTGCGTTAGTCCCAAACGAGTACATTGGATTTCTATATCTGGACGGGTCGTGGAGAGTGAATCCGACTGTTGTTGGGAGGCCATACGCGCCAGGACCGGGACCTAATATTATAAAACGATTATTATGATTTAAAAAGGCCTATGTGGCCTCCACGTCAATATTTTCAAAACTTTCCTCAAGATAGTTCAAAGTTAGAAAGTGGAGACCCACCACCTATTGACTTAAGAAAAAATCAAAAAGTTCCCAAACTGGTCCATGTCGAACTTTAAAGGGGCCACAACAGCTAAAACAAAATCTGGGGGTCCGCCACCTTCAAATAGGGGTCCACAATAGTAAATTCCATTTAAGTAAGTCTTACGAAATATTTAACTTTTTATAGATAGAATAATAAAACATGATACTGCATGTTTGTAAATACTTACAAGCTATAAAATTTATATGGGACCAACTAGAAACTATACTGAATCTACCGCAATAAGAATTGTCAAAATCAGTTCATAAATAAAAAAGGTATGGCTGAACATATATATATATATATATATATATATATATATATATATATATACAAAACGCGTTGAGAACCTCATCCTTTTTTAGGTCGGTTAAAAAGATAGGGGGTCCACTGAATGCAGTAAAAATTGGTAAGGGGTCTATGAGACAAAATAGTTGGGGACCATTGATCTAGAGTTTTTTCAGTTGAATTTTCATGCGATTATCATACTTCAAATTCTGCGATGGAAATAACACCCGTGAATGTACCAGTTATAATAATAACAGCCCATAGACGTCCCACTGCTGGGCTCAGGCCTAGACTTTTTAGGAAGTACGGACAGTATATCCATCACTCTCCTCCAAGGTAGTTTTGGTACGTCTGTCATCTCTCGGTCGGTGCGTCTGGGGTCTAGTGAACCCGCGCAAGATTGCTGGAACGGTAAGGGTGTTGGACTGGTGTCCAAACTGGTGTTGGTTGTATTATATATAAATATAAATTCTACGAATACAGAAAGCTTCGTTCGTTTTCGTTTTAGAACTTTTGTGACTGTTTTTTATTTTTAAGTACATATTCCATTGTATGTTCTATTTATTTTTGTGTTATATCTATAATATCCATGCATTCATGAGAGCAACGCATAACTGTCAGATGTAATTAAAATTAATATTAAATTCGCAAATAATCGTCCAAACTTGCCCGCTCTCCCCCGGGAGGGAATGATTGAATTAGAGAGAGAGATCTTCAGAGAAGATACGGTGGAATTGAAATATGTAAATTATTTTCAACTTTGGCAATGTGGCGAATATAATTCTTAAGTATTTGAAATCACTGCGGTAATAATCATTTTTTAAAGGTTTTTTTGATATGTAGGGGGAGTAAATGTCATGTGTATAATATTATAAAATTCTAAACATGTCGTGTCTGTACATTAAAGCTATTTAATGATAGAGTGTTACCAAACGATGTTTGTTTGGGATTTACGTAAAAACTACTGGTCCGATTTCGATGCGGTTTTCGCTGATCGACATTGACTCAAAATATGCGCTATTTTTTAAGCTGGGAATCCCACAGGAATTTTTCTGGGAATTATTTAAAATTACCATATTGAAAAAAATTTGGAATTCACTTATCGATAGCAAATTTTATGTAATAAAATGTGGCATGATTTTTATCTCTCGGCCTCTGTGGTTGAGCGGGCTAAGCCGTTGCCGGCCTACCTCACTGCAACGCAGAGGCTCTGGGTTCGATTCCTAGTATAGTAAATTTCGAAAACATATTTACTATGGTCTGGGTGCCTGGGATCGGCCCCAGAGTGGTACGTTGTATATTACCCATAACACAAACAACGTAACTTGCTTAATTTGGGGATATACAATATGTGTGTTTGTCTATAGATTTTATCTCGGGAATCCTGCTTCGATTTACCCGGGAGCGGTTTGAAGTTGTTCGCGTGCATAAAAGTCAAGCGTGAACGAAGTGGAGGCATATCCTAGTAGACTATATTATTGTAGTTTTAAAGAAATCTTTGTTCTTCTATCTGCAATTTCATTGACTCAGTGTTTGAGAGTAAGGCCTTATATACGAGGATTAGTATCGATGCAGACCTACCAACTTCTAACCAATATGCCCTCACTACAGGGTACCAGTAAATTTCGAAAGACAACATTGGTTACTTACCTAAAGGCTTTTTAGACATTTTATATCTGTGATTGTTTAGATTTAAAACACTGAAAATTTACAACATCTATTATAATTTTGTTGTGAAGACTGCAATTTTGACGCGACGGCTCTGTCACGGTAATTTCAACAAATGACGGTTGTTTTATTTGTCATTACTTGACAGCTTTATGACATAGGTTTTCTATATCAATTAAGGCTTTCTTTGCCTTATGTTTACCTATTTAGTATTGTTTTTGCTTTGATTAGGGCCGGTTCGATCGGTGTGATACCACGCTCTCACAGAATATCGGCGTGAAACAGTTGGCTTTGAGCTAATCATGTTTTGTGCCGTGAGTTAGAGTTCTGATGGCCCAATTCTGCTCCCCCTATTCCAGTCTTTTTCTAAAGACTTGTGTGCGTGAATTTTTCCATAGTATTAACGAGGTTTGCGTCTCGTGATTAATAGTAATATAGGTATCCACTGGAAACTATACCATATTTACTTAGTTAATACAATGGAGACTCCATTATCAGGACCTCCGTTATACGGATTCGCGATTATCCGGATCTTAGTTCTACGGATTAGCGATTATCCGGACTTTAGTTATATGGATTCACGATTATCCGGATCTTAGTTGTACGGATTAGCGATTATATCGGACTTTAGTTATACGGATTAGCGATTATCCGGACTTTAGTTAAACGGATTCGCGATTATCCGGACCTCAGTTATACGGATTCGCGATTATCCGGATTGGCAGGCATTATTGTTATTTTGAATTAATAGGTGGACGAGGTTTCTCTAGAGTTCATAATATGTCCACAGATAGCTTTTCTTAAAATATTAAATTATCCGGATTTTGGATTATCCAAATGACTCACTAGAACAATGTACTAAGTTCTCGTAACGCACTGCGGCGCGATTGGCTTGCTATTCCTTCCACACCAAAACATTTAACTTTCTTTTACCCACTTCACTCTGACAATAAGAGCTAGGGGCTCGGTTTACATCCCTTATTCGTCTGATAAGAGGAAATTAAACTTTTCAAAGATTATTTATAGTATTTATTCTTTTATATTAATTACAAAAAATACATGACTTTCTAAGGAAACAATGAGCTCAATAAAACTTTAACTATATATACATACATATATATACTCTTTGACACTTGACATCTTTTTGTTTTCTGGGATCATAGATAAAACTTATACACATATAAAATCCGTGATCAGGGCTACAGAAAAGTGGTCGAAACGTCGAAATAATAAATATCAAATCATACCGCGCTTATAATGTAGTTTTATTATAAATAATAAAAGTATTAATTCAGTGCAACGGCGCATACATTTGTGGTTTGAGGGGGGCCAGTTCGCCACCTTCGAGGCCTTCGCTGTCGACGTCGTCATCCGGAGTGGATGCACCCCACTGTAAAATAAATTTGGTAAGTGCTTGGCAGACCGCTCACGTCAAAGCGTCCTTCCTGTACAGGCGAGGAGAATCGACAGCTTACGTCATAAGTATTAACATTTGTTTGAACTATATATAATACTTAGTAGACTTAGTAATTGGCTGACACACATATTGTATATCCCCAAATTAAGCAAGTTACGCTTGTGTTACGGGTTATATACTACTCTGGAACCGATTCCAGACACCCAGACCATAGTAAATAAGGAAGAAAATTCGTTCCCGATATTTATCTTTTGTTTATATTGAATAGGTTCGTTCGCGTTTGACTGACATTGCGCCTGATGTCAGAAGGAAATGCAGTCTAAGGTGGAGCACGCTTAATTAGAAGATACACGCGAGACTTGAAGACAACTAAATTGTATTTTTCAGGAAAAACAGACGACGGTAAAGAGTTCTACTCTTCAGGTATGATAAAAGCGGAAGCATAACGTTTCGTCCGCTTTGTTGGTATTTCCACATTTATATTCCATATTTGAGGAATTAATTCATGTCATTCCGTCGCACACTCGCCGAAGTGTGTTCTATAGAATACCGACAAACTAGCGACTTTACGTCGATGATTTAGGCTCTGAAGCCTCTCATCGAATAGTCGGTCATTGCCTATCAGCTTCCTAGCTTTTTTCTCTATTGACTCGAGTGTCTCGAGCTGGTATTTGGATGAGCCATCCCAAAGATGAGAGCAATATTCCATTATCATACCTAGGAATCTAACCCGGAGACTGCGTTGCAGTAAGGTAGGCCGGCAAAGGCTTAGCCCGCTCAACCACAGAGGTCGTACGCAACCATAAAAAGTTGTAATTCAAAATTATAAAGAGGTAAAAAGTTTGTGAGTCGGTTTGTAGATAGTAATCTCTTGAACTACTGAACCTAATTTGAAAAAAAAAAAATCACCAGTAGAAAGTTATATCATTCTTGAGTGAAGCCCAGCGAAGTGAGCACGGTTCAGCTAGTAAATTATAAACTAGTAAGGGAGACCGAGGAGAGTCCAGTAATTTGTTACATCTATGAGATTTATTATTTAATGTTGCTCAATCCATAGTCTTTATGAAAGAATCATCAACTGAATGTCTCAAAACCAAGAAATGCAAGATATTGTCTCATTATTAACGCTATGAGTGTCCCGAGAAATCAACTAAGTCTAAACTTTCCTCGGTCTCCCCTACACTGAATAAAACTTATATGGTACTAGCATTTGCCCGCCACTTTATCCACTTTGGACAAGTAACAAATATTACAGTTGTTTTGCTAAATATAAAATCAAAGCTTATTTTCAGCAGGGTAATGGATTTTTTTGGATTAAAATACATGAACCCCGGAAATATTCGAGATAAGTAATGTTACTAAAGGTATACACAACTACAAGTGTTTTACTAAAGATTTTATCGAATAGTGAAAATTTTACATTGGAATCATTTTTTTTCGACCTGGCCATCTTAAATGTCTCCTAAGAAAGTTCCCGTAGGATTCTCGGGATAAAAAAGTACCGGCGGATTTTAAGATCGAGAATTTACTATCGCGGTCATCGAAAACCGCATTGGAATAGGCGCCGTAGTTTTGACGTGAACCCTTTAACAAACAGACAAACACCAAAAATGTTAAAAATAAAAGACTACACTTTGACAAGTTTATAATATTATTTTAGATTTATTCTACCTATAATCCCTTAAGACTGTAAGTAGAATATTGAGCCTAAGTCATCGAAGTCAATGGGTAAGGTTCCTAGAAGGCTGGCTACGTTTCCTCGCTGAACCGCCATACTGATCCATTGTCCGGGATAGGCACCAGCCGGTTTTCTAGTCACCCCAAGAGTCAATGACAAATCAGCACTATAATATTACCCCATTATATTGCTACGACCTAGACGCCGACAAAAAAACAACAAATTCACACCTGCATACCTGTAGAAACACATTTTATCACCTTTCGGCATTTGGACTTCTTTGGCTTGCTCTGTGTTTAAAATATGTGATTAGAAAACAGCCCATTCTGTATTGTAATCTTTTATGGCAGTCATTAGCCAGGTGTAAGGATTACGATTTCTAGGAAATTGCGTCGACACTTACCGGGCAGACATATTGTATCTGTGCAGTATAAAGCAAGGCCCCATTGGAGAGAGAAGGCGCGGTCGAGCGATAACCACAAGCGAAGCAAGACTTGTGTACATTCGGTAATGTATTTAGTGACGGACTTTGCGCGTGTATTTGAATTACGTTCTCCTGCATTACGTTTGGACTTATTGCGTTCGGTTATATTTGTACCTGTGTTATACGTGTTTGTATGGTTCTAATAAACTCTATAATAATTCCAACGGCATTTTAATTCGAGTCCTTCAACTCGTAACAATATACTCTAAGGAAAATATCATATATTACAATGACTTATAATATTTTAAATGGAATAGTACATTCTAGTATTACACTTCAAAATGTCAGCATTTGTGTCCCCCGGAACGAAAGTCGCTTAATTAATCGCAAAACTTTTTTTTTATTGCCTGAAGCAGGCAAACAGGCAGACGGCAACACCAGGGGTGTCGACAATGCGTTGCCGACCTCTAAGAAATTTTATAACGCCCTTCTTAAAGAACCCCATGTCATAGCGCAAAGGGAAAACCGCGGCAGGAAGTTCTCTCTAGATCATTGTTGTACGCGGAATAAATGTTCTAGAGAACCGTTGCGTAGATGAGCGTGGGAGCTCAAGAAAATGGGGGTGAATATCCCGT
Organism: Dendrolimus houi; assembly: GCA_039645545.1. Lineage (NCBI taxonomy): Eukaryota > Metazoa > Arthropoda > Insecta > Lepidoptera > Lasiocampidae > Dendrolimus > Dendrolimus houi. The sequence goes on along the minus strand of CM077141.1, from coordinate 12,452,828 downwards.
CGCTGGCGAGCGGTGCGGTTGTAAAAGTGAGGTGTTGGCACCAGATCAAACAGTTCCTCAAAACACTCCCCGTTATACAGGCGGTAAAATACTGTTACATGCCGTTCAAGATAAGCCGCACAGTCTATTGTAAGCGCAGCTTATTGTCCTCCCGGATTAAGGAACTGTTTTGTCTTTTGAATTTGTAGTTAAGAAAAACTTGCTATTGTCTTTTTACTTGTTTTATAACCATTATTAGCGTCGAAATAATCCTTATTGTTATTGTTTTCGACTTTGTGGAGGTTCGCAGGTGTGCAAATTAACATTTCTTAGAAACTCAGTGTGCGCCTCCAATTTCTTTGTACTGTGTAGTTAGTATAAGACGATGCCCGAATGGAGGGGCGGGGGCAGTCAAGCGACGACTACGAAACGAGTAAGACGTTCTCTAGTACTCTCGATTAGCGATATAGACGACGGACTTTGCGCGTTCGAATTGTATTGAATCGTGCAGTGTGAACTGGTTGCATCCAGTTTTATTTGTATTTGTTTTATACGTGTTTGTACAGTTCTAATAAATTCCATATTAGTTCCAACGGCATTTTTAATTCGAGTCCTGTAGCTCGTAACAATACTATATAAATATATAATTTACCACAAGTAAGAATTAATGAAGGTCAACCATCTCCCCTATACAGAATGATGGATTGTAGCAATTCCGTACGTACAGACGTCGACATATTCGCCGACTCTGTCTGTCTATTAAGAAACGACTCAAGACTGTTCAAATATTCTTAACTTTGTGACACCTACTTGTTTTTTGTTTTTACCACTCTAAAATCATACATATTCCGTAGATAATCAATTATATTATGCATGCCATGTTTGCGTAGACAGAATATAGTGTCAACTTATTAAGCTATGAAACGGTTTAGTCAATATATAAAAAAATACATGTTTATAATCTATATTCAATTTTGCAGACCAATAAAAACAATAAAAAATGAGTCGTTTTGACATATGTTTGTAGAGGCTCACTGCCTCAGGACTAGGAGGTAAATCAACATTTACCTGTTCAGAGAGTGGGTGTAAAGTCAAAGCTTGGTACAGATATGCGGCGTAAAGCAAGTTCAACACACCAAGTGTCCTCATAGCAGTCTCGAAGCCAACACACCATGATAAAATTCCTCCAACTATTGGACCTAAAAGAAGATTGATTAGTTCCTGGTAATATTATATGTTGAATATGCTGCCTCTTACTGCCAGAGAGGCCAAATCCTTACCAACATTTAGACCTTTGCTCAGAAAACACTATTTGTTCACTCATAGTTCCGTGTGATTAACAGAATATAATCATGCTAATACATTTATTACAATACCTTATGTATTTTGAAATATATTATTGTATTTATATGACTATGTATATGTGTATGTATAGATAAATAAATTATTGCCAATAAGACTGTGTGTGTGCGGGTAGCCTTACTGTTAGACAAATATATAATACCCAGAGCATAGGCCCCGCTGGACGCGGTCTGAAGTAGCGCAGCCAAAAGTGGAGCGTGTCTCGGATGACGGGATACAAGTGCTGGAACGAGTGCGGCGTCTGTGGCACCCAGACCGCAGCCCAAGACCAAATGGGGTAGCGCTAAACTGGAGACCTGGGCAATGATAACAAATTTATTGATTTGTTTCTTCCGTGTGTAATATTGTGTTTTCATTTTATCTATATACTAGCTGTGGCCGCGTCGTCGTCCGGGTGAAATTTGTTTTCAAAACCCCCCGATTTTCAATCATTCTTCAATGGTGCTCCACTCCTATTGATCTTATCGTGATGATATATAGCCTATAGCCTACCTCGATAAATGGGCTATCTAACAATGAAAGAATTTTTGAAATCAGACCAGTAGTTCTTTAGATTAGCGCGTTCAATCAAACAAACAAAGAAACTCTTCAGCTTTATATAAGATATAAAATGTATTTAAAAGATGTAATATTTTATTATTATTTATACATTACATTATAGAATTAATGTTGACAATACAATGCAAGAAAACTTAACTTATTCGTATTATATTCTACTCATAGTCCCTCAATACTAAATAATATACTAATAAGTAGAATACTGAGCCCAGATCACCGTCTTCTATGGGTAAGGTGCCCAGAAGGCTGGCTACGTTTCCTGGCTGGACTGCCATACTGATCCATTGGCCGAGGTAAGCACCAGCCCTCTGATCACCTGAAGAGTCAATGAGTCGTTTCGATAAATTTTGGTAGAGGCTCATGGCCTCATGACCCCACGGTCCAAGCGTCTCGACAGCAAACGGCACAAATATATAACTCTCACTGAAGGTTGCATACTTGCGCCGCTTGAGTGATTCGGCTGTTTCCGCCGCTATACTGGCTGATCTAGACGTGTTTGGTAAACTGGATGCGGCCAACGTGTCTACGCAAGTCGCAACCCACACCAAAGGCTTGCCACGTTGCCAGGGAATTAGAGTCATTCCGTCGGGACGCCTACCATCGTCACGTGCAATACCGTTCGGCTCTAATAAAGCCAGCACGTTAGCGGTGGCAAGTGCCCTCCGTAAGACATCATTCAAGGCAGAGTGGCGTGACCATCTGCCGTCACTGCGGCGGCAAGAAAGACCATGGTATCCCGGGCCGATTATCTCTGTTCCACAGACGCACGTGTGTGGTGCACATATGCGAGAACCCAAGCGCAGATTTATTGCCAAAGAAAAGGAAGTATTATCCATTAATGTACCTATGTTTGGGGAGGGGATAGCTTGGAGCCAGAAACCAGACTCTTTGCGGGAAACGGCAAGGATGCGAGCACGTCCTGTAGAGTTAGTGGAATTTAAAAGTTTTGTATTTAATCCTCTACAAATAGGTTCACCCCAGCATCGTTGCGAATTCGGGATCGTGGGAATGTCTTCACCAGGGCAGACCATTTTCCAGGCGTTTAGAGCTTCATTTAAGAATGATGTATTGGCATTATTCCAGTATTGCATAATTTTTTTAAATAATAGGCTAGTGCTATATGCGGATGAAAGAAAAGCCGGTAGAGCAACGCTAGAGATTTTGCGAATGCCTAAACCTCCATACCTAATGGGTAGGGAAGCTTGGATCCAGCAGCTGTCTGAAAGTACAGAATTTAAAATTTTTGTAAGTACATCTTTAATGCGGTCATCTAGTGATTTTATAAGATTACAAAATTTCCAAACCAGGGCGCATCGTAAGACATATGTTAATTTTGGTACAAACAGACAATGTCATATAATGTGATATGCAATTTGAGAGTGAATATCGAAAAGTTTAGAGCATGATACATCAAATTTGGCTGATTGCTCAGACAGATAATTTGGAATGGCCTCATCTAGAATAGGGGCTCGAAGCAGGCGAAGAGAATCCTTCTCCAGGACCTTAATACCGGGTGCGACGACATTGAACATATTGCTAATATTGTCGCTTTCGTTTTTAGACAGATTATCGGACAAGAAAATTTCGCATTTTGAGAAATTTAACTCTAATCCTATTGAATTAAATTTTGAATTCAGACTAAGTAAGTCTTGGAGTACAGTTTCTGCATCGCCGCCTAAAGTTCCATCGTCTAGGTACCACACATTGAATTTCGACTTGAGGGATTCGATGACCGGATGGATCGCCAAGCTGAAGATGGCCGGTCCTAGCGGGTCACCCTGTTGACAGCCCACAGATGATAGAATAAGGTTGCTTTTATACATAAGATTTGTGGGTTTTGAATAGCTTTCACAAAGATAATTTGATATTTCTGGAATATTAGATATTACTTCGTCTAACAGGACGGACTTGTCGACAGAGTTAAAGGCATTCTTTACATCTACTTTTAAAATAACTTCTCCGCATTTATTATTTATGAATGATCGCAAAGAATGTACGGCTGCTTCACAGCCTTCTTTAGAACCGAAACCTAATTGTAAGGGTTGGAATTTGTTTTGTGGATATATGGTGGCAACAGACCTTCGAGGCGATTCGTCGTAACGAATTGCCTATGGCGATCGGTCTGATACCGCCATCTTTCTTTTTTAAAGCTATTAAATTTGCGCCGTATAGAACCTCCCTTATACCATCGGGAACCTTTCCTGCAAGCATCAAGTTTATAATTTGAGTAATGTGTTTTAGAAGAGTTCGGCCAGTGTTGCCTGTACAACCGCTAATAAGGTCTTTCAAATGTTGTGGTGAAAGGCCGTCTATTCCAGCAGCTGAGCCAGTTTTAAATGACATTATTGCTGAATAGACGTCTTTAGTTGATGCTTGTAGAAACTCTGTTTGTGAAGAGGGAGGATCTGGTGGAGAAGTAGGTGAAGTAGTTGGAATAGGATGCTTGTTTTTTAGTGCCAAGAGAGTTTCTGCTGAGTCTGGTGCTAGGCTATCATTTGAAAAAAGTAAACAGGCTGCCCCTTTCAAGTCTCCCTCACCTACTTTATTTTCAATTTTTTTTGATAAATTTAGTGAAAATTTATTGCCTAAGAAATGGGACGAGTTTAAATTTTCGATTATTGGACGGCAGCAGTTCTGTTTGATAGTTTTAGTCAAAGAATTTTTTTTATCATAGCCGGTCGAGTGGAGAGCTTGGAATGAGAAAAATAGGTAGCTTTCCCAATTTGAGGGGGAATTTTCAGCTAGGATTTTTGCCAATATTTTTGTAAGATTTTCTGCCACCGTGATGCGTGCCCCCGGGGAATACGTCGAATTAATGGGGTATTATTTCTTAAGCAGGCCAGATTTTCCCATAAACGGGTATAACTAGTTCGAGGATTGGGGGCCGAATCTGTTAATGTGATAGGACACGCAGAAGAATTTGTTTGGGTATTTTGGTGGTGGTGGGTATTTAAAAGATTATTATTAAACTAGCAGTAATATCAAACTTCGTTCGCATTGCCATAATGACGACGTATTTGTTAATTGCAATGGCGGCACCAAAAAATTGCGTCACCTTTTTGGCTATATCCGTCTAGCCCACAGGAATGACGTTATTTACCGAGATAAATAGTATCTTTATTATTGACCCGGGATATAAGCTAGCTTTTTATCGAGTTTCATTTAAATCAGTTCAGTCGTTTTCAAGTGATACTCTAACCGACAGATAGCCAAAAAAATTGTGTGTGACAAGGGATGGGAGGGATTCTAAATTTCGTAACGTCACATTTGATATATATATTAAATCGTGGTAATTTTAACATTTAAGCTTAAAAACACGAAATTTGAAGAATTCATTAAAAAGTTCAAAACATTTTAACTCTATCACTATGAGAATAGTGTTCAAATAATTAAATATAATGTATTCTATCTCATTCTCTCGCAGGCTTAGTCCCATAGATTTATGTGCTTATCTCTTTTTAGTGTCGCTTTTTCGTTTCATCGAGTTTCAAATCACAACGATTCTAAAGAAGTTTCACTTCAAATTCTTACAGTTACGTTTCCGGAATCGGCTGCTCCGAATTAGTCTCCTTGATTTTTCCTTTATATTTACACGATTTAATGATGTTTAAATGTCTTAGAAAGTCAAGGAACATCTGTTTGTCTGTCTGTGGGACAGATAGAAGGATAAACAGATAGAGAAAAATTCAAAAAAATGTATATTCGAAATCTTCTGGTCCGAATTACGCCCTCTGATTTCTCTCTCTTTAAATTCGTTGCAGATACTCGACTTCTTTACAGATTTATTATTATATTACTAGCGTCCCGCTCCGGCTTCGCATGGTTTTCTCTAAAAAGATATTTTTTTATAGCCTATATCACCCGGGGACAGTGTAGCTTGCCAATAGTGAAAGAATTTTTCAAATCGGTTCAGTAGTTTCAGAGCCTATTCAATGCAAACAAACAAATCTTTCGTCTTTATAATATTAGTATAGACTAGGATATGCCCGCGACTTCGTCCATGCTTGAATTGAAATTTCCGGGATTCCCGGGACACAAAGTAGGTACCACAGAATTTAAAAAAGAATGTAAACTCGTTTTAATGACCACTGCGCCGGAATAATCTAATTTTTATGCACCCGAACAACTGCGAACCGCTCCCGGGAAAATTCCCCTTTTTTGTACCCGGGATAAAAAATATCACACATTTTACTACATTAAAATTGCTATCGATCACTAAAAAATTGCATTGGAATTTGATTTTTTTAATCTGGCCATTTTAAATCCTATTTTAATATTATAAAATTCTAAACATGCTGTGTCTGTACGTTGAAGCTATTAAAAAAAAAAAACAACTGGAATAGACTATATAAACGACGGAGAACAGGATGCATTTTTTTAGATTTCTTTTCTGTTTGTCGGTTTGCCTGTTTGTTCGGGATTCACGTAAAAACTATAGGCCCGATTTCGATGCGGTTTTCACTGATCGACAAGTAATTCTTGAATTTAAACTTTACGCTACTTTTTATCCTGGGAATTCCACGGGAAGTTTTCCGGATATGGTACAAATTAGTTGCGTTGCATAAATATTAGTTGATTTCGATACGATTTCACTTAAACGATAGCTTAAGTCATTTTTTAAGGGATACGATACTTTATACTTAGGGAATCCCGCGGGATTTTTTCCGGAGTGTTATTTATTATATTACTCAAAATCAGGTTGGCTTCGACTCACCTGTGTTTTGTTGGGCAGTTGTCTAGATTATATAGACTTAGTTTCTTTGCTATTATTATATGTTTCTGCGGCCGGACGGCCTGTCCTAAGAGGCAACAAAACAACCCACAGACAGGTGCTAGCATTTGCTCGTCTGGATGGCTACCAGCCCTGGTCTAGAGTATGCCGCCATAACAACTTTGAGTTATTTTCCGGTATCAGTGGCCAGGTTCCAGTTTCTTCTTCAAAGCCGGCAGAACATTGGCAGCACCTCTGGTATTGCTAATATAATAATAATAATAAAAAGGTGAAGCCTTAGGTGAGTAGCGACACATCGTACCTGACTCCGGGGGCCAAGGCAAGACCCCACCTCCGTGCTTGCCTTAGCCAGCCGGCACGGAGTGGAGATCGCTAGAGCTAAGACTCAAGCTCCAGGGGTGGAAGTGATAAACGGCATCACGTCTGAAGTAGCTTCGGTGAACCTACAGCCTACCTCTCTACACCCCTTAGTCACTCACACCCATGTTGCCCCTGTCTTCTATGGCATTTTTGGGGTCCATACAGGGAGTCGCGAGTCACCGTCTGCCCATTTTTCCATGTTCCCCGAACATTGCGACGGGCAGACGCCATAGTCCCCATATTCCCAGATCCCTAGTGCCACTAGCAGTTCACCCCAATAGCCCAATACTTTTTGTCCTCATTTCCTACAATAGTCCTACACTGGCCGGGGCTTGTCCTTGGGTGCATTACTGTATGGTGTAGACAGGGATAATAGCCGGTCAGTGTCACGCCACATTTACATTAAATTTGTCAAAGGGCCTCTTCGTGTTGGCCTTCCCATGGCCCCTCGCAAGCCATCCAAAAGTCCGGGCCATTTTTATGGCCCGTGGTCTTCAAAAACATACAGTATAATAAAAATAATAAAGCTATGCCTAGGGTTTGAAACATGGCTATGCCGCGGGGAAAACTCTAGTTGTGAATATAGATACTATTGTAGTTTACAATCAACTCACAGAACTAGCATGAGGTACAGCCAATGCAGCAAATCCCACTGCTATCTGTCCGGCCAAGGCAACTCTTTCAGCGCCGAGCCGCCTTGCAGTTCCCCCAAGACCACTGGTTGCCATCAAGTACCCAGCACTATCTGGGATAAACACAGCACCCGTTTGCCAACGCTATAAAAATAAATAAAACAAGTCTTTATTCCGGCTCAATAGTGTTTCTTCTTCAAACAATCAATATCTACTGTTGAACGTAGGCTTCCCGAAGTTTGCACCACATATTTATCCGTGCAGGAACGGTGAAAGAATACAATTTCCTGCGACCGGGTGGTCTGTCGTAAAAGGCGACAAAACAACCCACAGCCAGGTGGTAGGGCATTTGCCCGTCTGGATGGCTACCACCCCTAATCTAGAGTATGCCGCCATAATGACCTTGAGTTGTGTTCCGACATTAGTGGCCAGGTTCCAGTCTCCCTTTAGAGAGCAGCAGCGCATTTGTAACATTTTTGGTGTTGCAAATATTCATAGGCGATGGTCACCGCTTTCCATCAGGTGGGCCTGATGGAAAGCGGTTCCTGGCTGTGGGTTCCTTCCTATCACCTGGCTGTGGGTTGTTTTTTTGCCCCTTACGACAGGCCGCCAGGCCGCATTAAACTGTATTCTTTCTCCGTTCCGGTTAAAAAGCCGTCTTAGTCCTTTTCGAAGAACCCTTATAGTATTCTAAGAAAACTGTGAGAAAGAGTAAAAAGCTTAGGCGCCTGTGTACACGACACCCCCACCGCGTCGCCAAACTACCGCTCTTTCGCTGTTGATCGATAAAAATTCACAGAAGAACACCACGGTGGCGATACTGTCTATATAAGCGCTTAGGAAATCCGAATTTCTTATACTTGATTTTACTCCTGCACTTGTTTTTAGCTTGTGCGTATAAAAGCTTACCTGTGGATGAAATTTCCGTGTGATCCAAAGAGGTAAGCAAGGTTCCAACGCTGCCATGACACTGGTAGTGAAGAGCACGGCGCCGGCGCACGCGCCGACCGACCCTCGCCTCGCCATGCTCAGTGCGGAACAAGGTGTTGCGCCTTCTACGCCTACCGATGACGGCTGAAGAAAGTTTAAATATTACTAGGATATTGTAAATTAATTAGTTTTAGAAATGGCAACTATATTCTATAGTATACTGGTAACATTGTAGCTCTATGTTCTCTGTGTGTTCACGAAGCTTTGTCTAGAAATATGCCTTATTACGTAATATATTTAATTTTAACGAATGTCCCACTGCTTGGCCCCGAGCCTCCCTCTAGGGCAGTGGTTCCCAAACTTATTTTGTATACTGCCCGCTTTGAGAAAAAATATTTTTTAGCGCCCCCATTTTTTCACCTACTTAAAAACCACTATAACGTCAAATTAAATTAATTGATTATTGTGAGCTATATTAGCGGAGATTACACATTCATTCTAAACGAGACTTTTACTATAGCCCGCAAGAGTTAACTTGAGACCTAAGCGCAGTAGGTAGTACACAATGGCGCTGAGGTCTCAAGTTAACTCTTACGGGCTACACCTCCCAATGAGAATGATTATTGAAACGCAACTTTATAGTATTCAGACAGATTTTTTATTCAAAATAAAACAAACATAATCGATTCTTATATAAAAACTAATGTGAAGGATGAATCTGATGCTTTTTAATGAATTTGTTGATATCATTTATTCAATAAAACAGGACAGATATATGAACTACGCGGAGAGAAATATCGAACCAAGTTTGAGCAATCTCTTAATTAATATTAGTTGATGTTCACAAGTTGTAGTTGAAAGTCGAGAGTTCAGTGGGTGTCTAAGAGTCCTCCTAGCTAGATAAAATTACAAATCGCCCCCCACACAATGCCCCCATTTTTTTTCTAGGTCTCTTACCGCTTTAGGTCTGCAGCGCCCACAAGGGGGCGTTATCGCCCACTTTGGGAAAGGATGTTCTTGGGGGACCGACAGTATACCCGCCACGCTTGTCTAAGGCGACATGGCAGGTTCAACACATCGAATATCGATGCGCAGGTTTCATCACGATGTTTTCCTTCACCGTTGTTAGCACGTGTTTATTTGTAACAATAGGCACACTAGGTCAGAAAACTGCTTAAGTGGTGCATGCGTTCCGGCCAGGATCCGAACCCGCACCCTTTGAGTTTGGGACGCGTGCACTAGCTATTACGCTATCACGACTTTTGTCTCTCTCTTGTAGAAATGTATGTACGCGCATAACTTGAGAACGACTTTACCGATTTTGATGAAATTTTTTGTGTGTCTTCGAGTGGGTCCCCAGATGGTTTAGATTTACAATTAGAACCGGTAGGAGGCACTAGATTTGGGTCCTAGATTTTTATTTTCTCGGAGCAGGACGTCTGCTAGGACCGCTAGTATGTTATAACAGTAGTTTCATTTTTATAATTTTATGGTGTAAATACTAATAATTGTGTTATATTCATAACATTATCATTTAATTAAAACCTTCGTACTTTAAAACACGGAAAGACATAAACAAATGCACGACGTAAATTATGATCGGGGGACACGCATTACTATAGTCGGTTTTTTGGAGACTAAATGCGCGGAATGGTTGTCTAGAACGTTCTTAGGAAACCACTTTTCACCAGTTGGGTCATCTGTCTGTCATTTTTTTTCGAGATTATTTTTCTGTTTGTGCACACTCCACTACTCGGGGGCATGACAGTGGGATAATGTGGGACTCGCTTTTGCTGGAATATCGACTGTTTATTATTTAATGTTGAACTATGGTTTTCAAGTCATGGTACCGCCATCTGTTGTTCAAACCACAATACACATTCTTGATACATACATATTCCTTCTCTTTTTGTATAATACATATGTCTATCTTTATCTCTGTCTCCCCAGTTTTGCCTTGGTAGATGGAAGACGTCGCCATTTTGTCGTCGGATTAGTTTGCGGTGTTAAAAAGATAGACATGTAAGAAATAATAAGATTTTTGGCAAGTGCAGTGAGTTGTTGAAATAAACTAAATGGCGGTCGCCATGAAATTGGTTGATTGGTTAAGTTCAGTTTCCGTGTATGTGTGATAATCTTTTGAAGCCAAGGTGGACGTTCTTAGTCGACGCGGTTTTGGGTGAGAATAAATAGTAGACTATTCTATTTATTTATTGTTATTTGACAAACATTTACACAACAACTGAAGGCAACAAAATTACACTATTATTTACAGCGGCTTCTTGTGTACGGAATATCCAGGATTTTTGTTTTACCTGCGGATTCCGTACGCACATCTACTAAGCATCCCATTGTTCCTCCTGTAGGAGGAACAGTATAACAGTATAGTAATAGCCCCTCCATATGACTGCGGCCGACTCCACAGCCTTGACTAACGTGAACTCACCCCTGTCTGCGGGTATCTGTCTGTTTGCCTGCTTCAGACAGATATCTGCATACATGCCAATATTTAAATGACAAATGCTATATGTCTTCTAAATATGTAGAATTTTTAATTACCTGATTAAATTCCTCCCGTTCCAAAAACATGTATTGCATTGCTAAAAAAAGATTCAACACTAATATATTGTACAGAATTTTAGTATTTGAAAATCTATATTTATGTACCTGTATTGTATAATAATTTATTTACATATATCTTATTAGTATAATTTTTATATTTTGTTAATGTATCTCACATCATGTATGTAAATATTTATTTATTATAAGACACTGATTGGGTAAAGTGAGAATAATCTATACATATAATAAAACTGTAGAGGACGAATTTCTGTACAAATAAAAAATGCTAAAAACCGAGTCAGGGGATGTAAGAAGTGAAATAGAACTAATTTAGATTTTTTTTAAATTATTTGTTTCTCTGTTTGTCTGTCCTGTTTGCGCCGGTTAATCTCCGAAACGACTGGACCGATTTAAATGTAATTTTGTATGGTGGTAACTTAATCCCTGGCCAACATATAAGATACTTTTGATCCCGAAAAATTAAAGAGTTTCCGTGGAATAGTTAAAAAACCGCACCATGCGGACGAAGTCGCGGGAATCAGCTAGTTTAATATACCACTGTTCTTTTCATACTTCTTGTCCATCCAAAGTTTGTCTAGAAGAAATCGCTAATAGCGATAATAATAATAATCGGAAGACAAACATACATATTGTATATGCCGAAAATATAGCAAGTTACGCTTGTGTCATGGGTAATATACAACGGATTACTCTGAGGCGGTTCCCAGACATCCAGACCATAGTAAGTAACGGGGAAAATTTGTTTCCGAAATTTACCATGCCAGGAATTGAAATCGGAACCTCTGCGGTGCAGTGAGGTAGGCCGGCAAAGGCTTAGCCCGCTCAACCACAAAGGCCGTCAAATATAACATAGAAGATAAGACCGCCTATTGTATTGTAAAGTGTTATTTCTATTAACCGTATCTTTCATATATATTGTTACATGCCGTCAAAAATAAATGTACAGCTGCCTGTCGTAAGCGCAGCTTATTGTCTTCCCGGATTTAGGAATTCTTTTGTGTTTTGAATTTTTAATTAAGAAAAAAATACTTTTGTTTTTCTACTTGTTTTATGACCATTATTAGCGTCGAACTAATCCTTATTGTTATTGTTTTCGACTTTGTTGGCCGTTCGCAGGTGTACAAATTACTATTTCTCGGAAACACAGTGCGCGCGGCCAATTTTTTTGTACTGTGTAGTTAGTAAGATTTAATCACTATAAGACAATGCCCGAATGGAGGGGTGGGCAGTCAAGCGACGACAACGAGACGAGTAAGACGTTTGTAGTACTCTGGATTAGCGATATAGACGACGGACATTGCGCGTGTCGAATTGCATTGAATCGTGCAGTGTGAACTGGTTGCATCCAGTTTTATTTGTATTTGTTTTATACGTGTTTGTACAGTTCTAATAAATTCTATAGTAGTTCCAACGGCATTTTTAATTCGAGTCCTGTAGCTCGTAACAATATATTAATGTGGTATTAATATATTAATAAAATAATAATTGTAGATACTTATAGTTAGCATAGTAATTTTTTTTTAATTACATTCTTTTGATTTATTATGATGACATTGTTTGTGGGACATTTAATTATATTTATTATTATAATTTTTCTATGCCTAACTGGCTAAACATGATGTACATTTACTTTTATACCATCATGCATACTCAGATATGTAAATACTCATGTATAAGAGATAAATAAACTTTGACTTTGACTTTAAAACATAATAAAGCATATTCATTTATCTATAATCTAGCAAAGTTACCTTACCTAAGTTTGCAAGAAAGGCTGAAGCAATAAACAGGAAAGGAGCACCCCTACTCCAGAGAGCGTATGTGGCACCACCAAAGGGATATCCAACGAGGACCCCTGAAATGATAGTGTTTCAGTAATACATCGATGATGGTCATACTTAAATGGTTGTTGGCAACACCAACATCGAATTAAGTACAAAATGTTTTGTGTTTTGCTTTTTCTTTGTTCTTATTCAGATAAAATACAGGTATTTCGGTTCTGGCTCCAACACCTTTGGCTTTGTAGATAGTTTCCATCGACATGACATGACAACAACAATATTCAACATACACAAACGTCACATTAACAGTGACAGATAAAATGTCACCTTACTAACTTATTATGTCTCTTTATTACATACGTTCAAATATACCAGCGTAACGATTATTGAGAACAAAAACGAATTACTTACCATGCCAGGAATCGAACCCGGAGTCTCTGTGTTCCAGCAGAGTAAGATCCATACTTTAATTCATTATTTTAATATTGTTGTTATTTTAATACTGTTTGTCTGTTACTCTTTTACGGAAAAAACATTTTACCTATTTTGTTGAATTTTTTTATGTATATATAGGTTGAATACAATATAAGTTAAATTCCTTCCCTGTTTTAGTTTATGGTTATAAAGTATTTATAATATATAACCCAAAATACGTAGAAAAATGTTAAAACGTTTCTTATATATATATATAATGTAATTTAAATACCAACAATAGTCACAGGATACTTTTTATCCTAAAGCATGAGATAAGTTTCGCGGGATGCCGAGCGTAACTTTCTGCAGGCAAAGCCACAGTGTAAAACATTGTTATTAAGTTAATTTTACCCAAAGCAACAGCCCCCAGCAAAGCACCTAATGCTCGGTCTCTATGTTCTCTTGGTACTGCAGCAGCACATAATGCAAGTCCCGAAACTCCTGCCAAAGCAGCGGCAGTACCATGAAGCGCTCTCCCCCCTCCAGCACACCAGGCACCAGCCGTGCCGGTCTGTCCGCTACATGCTGTGAACACTGCATCCAAGAAAAAATATTTGGCGAGAACTCGAAGGACATATTTTGAAGGACGACGCACTTAAATGGATTACGATGGTCTAACATCTGTCTAAAATCCTGTTCTGTTAAATTTCTTCCACGGTAACATCCTCTTTTAATTTAGCATGTTTAACGAGTATTTTCATATGTTTTCGCGACTAATGCACATAATTAAACAAGGTTTTCACAGTATATTTAATTTTTATTACACTGTTTTGGGCATTTTTCAGTAACCGATTATCCCATAGAGTAAATAAAAACCATAAACAAAAATTAATTACTTAAAATGAACATCTTGTGAGTACTCTAAGCAATAACTGTACCATTACTCATTGACTACTGCAAAGTGACCGAAACGTCCACGTAGGAATAAAAATCAAGTAGAATACCACGCTTAAAACCGTTAAGCCTATGCCACACTAGACGGAAATTCCGACGCCGAATCTTCGTTACGGTAAGTCCGTTATTAAACATTGCAGTCACATCGAATATTCCGTAGGACATTATCAGTCGACTGGCGTAGGACGAAACAGCCGCAGAGAGCGAGCGGCCCGCGACGAAGTGACCCACCTTCAGCGTAGTGTGCCCGTTATACGCAATAACTGCCAATAACATGTAATGGCGTTCCGACGCGAAAAATCCGCGACGGCATTTCCGTCAAGTGTGGAGTAGGCCTTAAAACGTAGTTTTATTATGTTTAACGAGACTGAATTATTGGAATGGTTTGTCGTAGGCGAATTAATTACGAAACAGTATATACATTTGAGTTAAAATTATCTTAACAGTTTCTTTATGAAAATTATGATCTACAGGTTTGTGCCTTACGACTTTTGAAGTTTCCACTGTTCATTTGTTGAATTAATCTTGACCAGTATAAATTAAATAAATCAGTTACGAATAGTTCTTACCCAGAGCAGCTAATGTCAGCAAACAAGTAGAATGTCTCAGAACTCTTCCAGGACCATATTTGCATACAGCAGTTGCTGCGAAAGGCGCTGTTATAAGTTGAGCAGCTGCTTTGGCGCCAAGTACTACACCTACTATCGCCTGGGAACCTCCTACACCTGTATTAATTATATCAGTTAATAAAGTTCCATTACATGTATCAAGTCTTCTTAATGATATGTACTACATGTGGATAATGTAGTTGGATAAGCATTGATTTTATACTATATACTTTTTTTTTTTTTAAATGTAACTTTAATGTATATCTGTTTATTATCCTAAATAAATAAAATAAAATAAAAATAAAATGATAAGTTTCGTGGAAATTTAGGCCTATTGCAATATAATCTCTTTACTCTCCAACAGGGCTTGAAATACCGGTAAAAATGTGGTATTGTTATTTATGCTAATTTGGGATAACGGTATAAAATAAATATCGTTATAAAACTTACCGTTATTTCTAGCCATTCAACCGGTAAAAAATTAAGATCATAAAAGTTACCAAGTAACGATAAAAAATATACCGGTATGGCAGTATCTTTTTCGAAAATACCAGTAATTACCTATATTTTTAAAGGTAAATGATAACGTTTTTTAAGTGCTGCTCTCCGGGGTGATGGAACGTGTAATAAATATGAGTCTACTCAGATCTAGAGACTGTTGTGATTTTTTTTATAATTTCGACACTTATGAAAATAATTATAGTATTAAAAGTTTTGAATCACATCCATTTTTTGTAATTGATGTTTTAATTTAAGCTTTTTTTTGGTTTTACATACAAAAGGCATATTTAATTATTATGACAATAGCTGATTTCATTCCTCCGAAAACATTTAAAATCATCAAAATTATATGTCAAATTATTGATAAAATCATTCCAGGTAGTAGTTTTCTCCTATTTCATGTATTCTATTGTAATTTTGTGGCGAATCAAGTAACAAAAATATGCAAGTAATAATTCTGAGCATTTACCGTTCGTATCGTTTCTCTATATGTAATATATCTTGCTAGAATCTTTCAGCACATTCATATGATATTGCTTAAAGATTTGCGGAAAAGAAAATTAAATCTACTGACATTATGGTATTTTAATAAGATAAGAAGAAAAAAGTTTCGCACAAAAAATATTCCGTTAGGAGCAAAAATTAAAAAAAAAACGTGATAACAAAAAACTAAAACCAGATCTAAATTCAATGCATGTCAAATTCTATATATTTATCGAATTTTTATTTAAAGGAGGATTTGGTTGCCGACCAGTGTTATTAGCTCCATAGTTCCGGGACACGCCGTCAAAAAAATGGCGAGTATGTATACCTGTTACCTACACTCGAGCGACTAACTCATAAAATAATACAGGCACATTCTACATGTATATTATAGCAGTATCTAATAGGCAGATACATGTTACAAGCGCTTACCTGCAGTATCTTCCACGTTGCTTTGATGGACAGTCTTGTTTAGGAGAACAGCTAAGGGCGCGTTGTGCGTGGTCCATAACGCCAGGGACTCCCCGTGAATCCAGTCAGGGATTATCGGTACTGCAAACATTATAACATCTAGCGAACATAGCGGAACTAAGAAACAATTTAATGTTACTCACTATTCTACAAATAAAGATTCATTTATTAATTAAAGTAAGTATTGTCAATATTATCATTTCTATACATGTCAAAAACATAATGTTAATTATGTTTTTAACATTTCTGTAATGATTTAAATCACCCTTTCCCAAAGTGGGCGATAACACCCCCTCGTAGGCGCCGCAGGCTTAAAGGGGGGCGGTAAGAGACCCAGAAAAAAAATGGGAGAGTTGTGTAGAGGCTTGGGGGGCTGATTTGTAATTTCATCTAGCTAGGAGGACTCTTAGACACCGACTGAATTCTCGACTCTCGCCTACAACTTGTGAACATCAACTAATATTAATTAAGAGATTGCTCAAACAAAAAAAAAAAAGAGAAATCGTTTGCATGTTACCAAACGTGTACCATATGTGGCGACTTGCGGCTGTTCTTGTGTAAATTAGAACCTGATATAACTTATTAAACAGCATCAGATTCATCCTTCACATTAGTTTTTATATACGAAATCGATTATGTTTGTTTTATTTTGAATAAAAGATATTCTGTCTGAATACTATAAAGTTGCGTTTCAATAATCATTCTCATTGGCAGGTATAGCCCGTAAGAGTTAACTTGACACCTTAACGCCGTTGTGCGCTACCTACTGCGCTTAGGTCTCAAGTTAACTCTTGCGGGCTATAGTAAAAGTCTCGTTTAGAATGAATGTTTAATCTCCGCTAATATAGCTCACAATAATCAATTAATTTAATTTGACGTTATAGTGGTGTTTAATTAGGTGAAAAAATGGGGGCGCTAAAAAATAATTTATTCTCAAAGTGGGCAGTATACAAAATAAGTTTGGGAACCACTGATTTAAACAATCGTCTCGAAACTAATTTTCTCCTGTAGAGTTGCAAATTGGACACTACCGTCAATGACGTCAGCATGTGTCTACGCGTCTTCGGGTCTCGTACTTGGCGATGACGCGTGATGTTTACGGTATAGATAAAGATATGACACAGGTCGCATTCCTAATGAATATACCGTCTATATATGCTTGGCTTTTGAAGATACTTAGCGACTCGTGGCGTACACACCATCCCCTCACCCACCTACGCCTGCACGCCAACATACACACACAGGCACATACACACATACATACATACATACATCTTTCATTCTAACATTTATTTCTGTTTCTTAAATGAGTAAGCTTAAATTTAAGTTAATCGTAAGAATCTTTTATTTTTGGTAACCTGTCATACACATTTCTTGTAAATCTATTTCAGGCACCAAGTTTGTTTGTGACTGTATTGTGTTGAGAAAATAAATAAAGTTTTATTATAATTATTATTATTCTAACGTCTCTATAATATAGAGGTTTCCGAGGAACTGCTCAGATTGGTGCTTTCGTCTTCTTTCTACCACCGCATCGCTCGCCATCGACTGGGCGTTCATCCCCTCTCACTTTCTTCTCACTTTTCTCACTTTCTAGAGCAGGGATTCCCAAAGTGGTTGATATCGGTATTCCAGGGGTCGACATAAACGAAAACTGATTTTGGGGGTCGACGAGGTGTAAAAATCGATTCCTATTAAATAACACAAGTTCTTATTTGAAACTTTCAAGATACTGTATACGTTGTGTTACGTATAAAAAGTGTGTTTAAAAAAAATAACTACCTACTTAATTAGTTTTACGTATTTTGTATCAACAATTATTAATTGCACTCGATATGTACTGAATTTTATCTCCATTAATTTTGTTAAATTTTTAATGAGAAAATTATGTCAAGTTTTCTCACTGAACCAACTGCAAAATTTTTAAATTGTTAATTATTTTGTATCGATATGAAAATGCTAGAGATAGGATTTTTAAAGTCATTTGGCTATGGGGGGTCTGAGGTTCATTTTGCGAAAGAAGTCTCTTGCCCAAAATAGTTTGGGAATCCCTGTTCTAGAACGTTTCTCTAGCGCACCGTGCGGATTTGGAATAAGCTCATAATAGAGGTTTTCCCACAGCACTACGATATGAAGTTTTTCTAAAAAGGCGTCACACAATTCCTTCGAAGCCGTCAGCGCGTTGGTAACACATCTAGTGTTACAAATATCTATAAGCGACTGTAATCTCTTTCCGTCTGATGGCAACATCTTGTTTGCTGTACCTATTATAGCTTATAATTACTGTAAAATTTCATTAAAATCGGTTCATTCGTTTTTGCGCAAAAGAGTAAAAAAATTATCTATCCTTACAGACATTCTCGTGAATAGGATAATAATACTTACCTAAGACAGTAAGTAGAACATTATCCAGGAAGAAAGTAAAATAAATTAGAGCAAATGCTATTGCGCCATTTGTGCCTTCTTGATTCATTCTTTATTCTTCTTCTTCTATTAAACTTGTACCAGGAGACTTTTGCGATAACTCAGCAGGAAAATTTTGCTATGCAAATTTATTTATGAATTTGTAATTAAAATGAATACAGTTAAAGCAAGATTAGTATAGCAATATTAATAATTAGTTCTGAGGGCCTAAATAGGTCATTTTCGCAGATTCGTACGATTGACATAACAAGTTGCAACATAATGTGGATCTTGGATACTGGATGGTCTTGCAATTACCGTATATTTAGACACGTCAATTTCACTAAAGGCCGGTTCTTATATTTTATTGTTTTGACATTACATGTCCATAGCTTATATAAAATTTTAACCGATAGTGAGGTAAATGAACGATGATGATGATGATGATGAACAATGAGTCAGTAAGATACAGGAACTGGCCATAAGCGATTCTCCAAAGGCGACCGCTTTAGGCTGTCTGATGTCAATTAAAGACCTAGGTACTATTATTATTTGTGCAGGAACGGAGGAAGAATATAAATTCGTGCGGCCAGGGGCCTGGCGTCAGAGGCGACAATACAACCCACAGTCAGGTGCTAGCGTATTTGCCCGGTTGAATGGCACCACCCCTAGTCTAGAGTATGCCGCCATAACAACCTTGAATTGTGTTGCGGCATTACTGGCAAGGTTCCAGTCTCCTTTAAGAGAGGAGCAGCGCATTTGTAACGCCTTTGGTGTTGCAAGTATTCATCCGTAGGTGATGGTAACCGCTTTCCATCAGATGGGCCGTCTGCCTGTCTGCTAAACTTATGCAATAAAAAAACTTTATGGCTGAAACTGGGGTTGTGGGTTATATCTTGGCTTTTGTTGCTGACTACTCGCTTGATGTTTGATTTAAAACTCGAACATCATTTTATTGTGAACATGGAATGACTCAATTTCCTAATAATATCCTGGAAATCCAGCGGGAATTTTCCCGGGAGCAGTTTATAATTGTTCGGGTGCATAAAAATTAGTTTATTCCGACACAGTTTTCACTAAAACGATAGCTTACATTATTTTTTAAATGCTGCGGTACTTTGTGTCCCGAGCATCCTGCGGGAATTTCCAGTCAAGCGTGGACGAAGTTGCGGTCATATCCTAATATTTTATATTATTATTAACACCGGTAGATTGCGACATACACCTATGATCTATTAACAGAAGCGTATAAGAGGGGTCAGGTAAAAAGCATCTCAAATAAACGTGCATGTATGAAGAGGTCAATGAAAGTTAGTGAAGCAAAACTTTTTTGACAGAATTGTCGCAAAGCCTAACCTAACCTCACGGGAAACAGACGTGATATTATGTATGTATTAACGCCTATACAATAGTACAACATAATACGGTAATACGATAATTGCTCAAAATTTAAAATCAGGCGCTTATTATATTAATATATATTACTAGGATATTAACTAGCAACTAGCCCGCAACTCCATCCATGCTTGACTTGAATTTCTCGCGGGGTTCCCGCGACACAAAGTACTGTTGTAATATATAAAAAATAATGTAAGTTCAATCGTTTTAGTGAAAACTGTGTCGGAATAAGCTAATTTTTATATACCCGAACAACTACAAACCGCTCCTGGTAGTAAAAATATCACATATTAAAATATTATGTAATAAATTACATAAAATGTCATATCGATCAGTATAAAAATCACACTGGAATTCGATTTTTCTCAATTTGGCCATTTTAAATCATTCCCACAAAAATTCTCGCGTGATGCCCAGGATAAAAAGTAGCGCTGAGTTTATCTCTAAGAATTAGCTGTCGATCAGCGAAAACCGCATTGAAATCGGCCTCGTAGTTTTTACATGAATCCCGAACAAACAAAGAAATCTAAAAAAAATGCATTTTTTCTCCGTCGTTTATATAGTTTTTCTATTCCTATAGAATATATAGTGTTTCTATTATATAGTCTATTCCAGTTTTTTTTTTAATAGTTTTAATGTACAGACACGGCATGTTTAGAGTTTTATAATATCATAGATAATAATTAACGCGTAAATATATAAACAAATATCCGCAAATATTTAAGATGAATATAAATAATGTGTTGTTTAAATTTAGGATTAAGTATTATTATTAATCACTTGATCACACAGAACTGTTCCCGACTAGAGTCAAAACTGGAATGAGCATTCCGTAAGGTTCTGTCTCAGGGAGATAACCAAACCGTTTAATTTTCAATCACGGTGCACAGAGGCGTATGAGCGATACAATTTTACGCCATGCATCGTCCTTATGGGGCTCAAATTGGTAAATTGTTGCCTTAAACCGATTACAGTGAACAGACTTAAAGCTTTTAGCCCTTTCAAATCAAATCAAATAGGTGTTATCTATATATATAGAACAAAGTCGTGTTAGTTACACCATTTATAACTCAAGAACGATTGGACCAATTTGTATGATTTTTGGGTATTAACGCGAGTTAGTACAATAATATTGAAAGTGGTTAAGTATGGAGCAAAAGTTATTTTGTACATCGATAGATGGCGCTAGTCAAATAATAGATCGCGGTATGGTTTGCGTTTTGGTAATATAAGTATGTAAGTAAATATAATATACTTTACATTGACATTCGCCCGTTGTCGTTCGTCGCGCGCGCACGTCTCTCGCTCCGCCTCGGCTGTCCGTTATTCGTGTTCGTTGTGTTCGTTCGTTCACCCGGTCGATCTGTGTTTTTTCTGTGACAGTGCAGTGAAAAGTGCGTCATCAGGTGGTTTTTCCACCAAATCGTTCGTCCCCCTCAGGGACAATGGACGGCGTGGAGCTCTCTCCATTGCTGTTGGAGGGTTTGCTGTCGTTTTTACGACAGCAATTCCCTCAAGCGCTCGACCAATTTTTGAGGACTCCGGAGTCCCAATCAATGGCGTCCGTTATCTCGGAACTTAATTCCGAGAAACCCTTACACGTGCAAGGGGCCCCGCACCCGCATCTGCCGCGACCACCGCACCCCCGCGACCCCCGCCACCGCGCTTATCGCTGACCACCTGCGCTCTGCCTTAGCGCCCGCGCCCCCCGCATCCGTACCCGCCGTGTTACCGGTGCGCCCGCCGCCCACACCCCGCTCAACGATGCCCACCGTGTGGCACCAAAATCACGCGCCTCGTTTTCTCGCGGTTCCGCGTCGGGACAACCGCGATCGAGCTCCGCGAGCTCGACGACATCGCGTTCGCGATCGCCCATACACCGCGTAATCGATTCTCGTCGAGAAATCGAATTATCTCCTGACGGTCCGCAATACCTCAGGGATGCCCCTCTTCCACCGGCTGATAAAATCACCCCCATGGATGTCGCCCCTCCCGCGAACATCCCCTTAAACCGCGAGGACGATGACGGTTTCATAACCGTCAATCGTACCAAAAAACGGAAGACCCAGAGGGAGGTCCCCCCCAACCCCGCTCCCACTGCGGCCACAAAACCAACAGCGGCACCTTCCAGCCGCCCTGGGCCACCTTCACAGCGCCCGCCGCCACCCCTGATCATCCGCGAGAAAGCCCATTGGCTTCAACTCGCTAAGGAGCTGCCAGGTAAGGCAATCTCTATAAAAGAAGCCCGTGATACCCAACACGGCATCAAAGTTATGGTCACGTCTTCAAGTGACCACCGCTCCCTAACATCCTTGTTATGTGACCGTAAAATCGGTTACTACACTTATGCCCTGCCGGAAGAAAAACGCCTTCGGGCTGTAATCCGCGGACTCCCACAGGAAATCGAGTGTTCCTACATTCTCGAGGACCTTAAGTCCCAAGCTGTACCGGTGCACGAAGTGCACCGTATGCACAGAGGCGACGCAACAAAGTCTCCTCTAAACTTAGTATTGGTTGTCCTCGACCTCTCCCCAGAGGGGAAAAAGATCTTCGAACTTGAGAAGGTCTGTGGCCTCTCTGGCCTTCGTGTGGAACGCCCACACGAAAAACATACACTGCGGCAGTGTCATCGTTGCCAACTTTATGGGCACTCTGCCCTACATTGTCAATCCCGTCCCAGGTGCGTCAAGTGCCTGGGCGACCACGGGACCTCGGAGTGCACACGCACCCGGGACTCCCGGAGCCACCGAGCTGCATTCTCTGCGGCCAAGCGGGTCACCCGCTAACTACAGAGGCTGTCCTGCCGCCCCCGACCCAAACGTAAGTTCGGAAAGGGTAACGCCCAAAAGGCACTAGAAAAGTGCCGAACAAACCCGCATTCGTGGCGGCCCCTCCAGTGGTAAATCACTGGACGGGTCTTCCACGACGGAAGCGTTCCCTCCACTAAGGACGCGCGCCCCAATTTTGGCCGGCCTACCCCAAGCAACCCCTGCCCCCCCCCCCATTTTAAAAGCACCTTCTGGGCCGTCACCCCACCACTCTTTAGCGGAGGACTTAGCCTTGGCGACTAAATTCGCCAAGAACTTGCCTTTCGACCTAGCAGAGGTCCAACTCTTGGCTCGAAAACTAAGACAAGCTGCAGAGTCTGATCAAACCTCCCTCCGGGATCAACTCGTGATCGAAATGGATCACGCGTACCTCCTCCAGGTACTTAGGTCGTTATAACTAAACAACCTAGTTAAATTATTGTTACCGGTAACAAATGGCGCATGTAGGTAGAAATAAACCACGCTCATTGACTCTGGCGACTTATAACGCCAACGGCCTTCGAAACCAGCGCGACTTGGTCCATGACTTCCTGGTTACCAATCAAGTAGATATACTACTAGTGCAGGAGACCTTCCTGAAACCGAGTGAAAGAGATCCAAAGATCTCTAACTATCGGGTCACTAGACATGACAGGATAGGCCGTGGTGGCGGCACCCTGATCTATTTCAGAAGATCTCTACACTGCATGCCTCTAGTCACCCCACCACTAGTAGGTATGGAGGTATCCGCCTGCAGACTAGCAATGACTGGCCACCAACCTCTAGTCATAGTCTCAGCATACCTCGCGTGCCAGAAAACCCTTATTAAGAAAGACCTAGAAGCCCTATTCAACTTAGGCCCAGCTGTTATAATAGCCGGAGATCTGAATTGTAAACACGAACAGTGGAATTGCAATACCACTAACCCCAATGGCAGAGCCCCTAATAAATATATCAGACAATCTTTTGTTTGATATAATAACTCCCATGACCCCACACGATACCCCCCCAACCGCGACTGGGGACCCCAAACACTCTCGATTTAGCATTACTGAGGGTGTAACTCTTCAGTTCCACTCGATCGAAACGATGGACGATATAGACTCGGACCATCGCCCGGTTATCCTCAAATTAGGACAACAGACGGACCAGACATCTGAAACTAGGACCTCTGTGGACTGGTTGAGACTTGGGGACCTCCTCAAGGCAACCGAATCACAAGACCTGGACCGCATCCCGGACCACATCGAATCCCACCAAGACACGGAGACGGCGATCGAGGCCCTCACCAGCCACCTTCAATCCGCAGTGCGGAACTCGTCCAGACAGGTGCCAGTGGAGAATGACCGCCACTTATGCCTGCCGGACGAAGTGAGGGTACTGCTGAGGGAAAAGAGAGCCGCCTCCAGAGCTCACGACAGATATCCCACCGAAGACAACAGAGTCCGACTCCGCCAACTAGAGCGCGAGGTCAAACTACGTATCCGGGAAGTCAGGGAACAACGTTGGGACAGAACGTTGAGAGATATCGAACCAACTCACCAGGCGTACTGGAAGCTGGCTAGAGCTCTCAAATCAGATACCCTCACTGTCATACCCGCGCTAGAAAGAGCCGACAACACCGAGGCGTTCGATGATGAGGAGAAAGCCGAATGCCTTGCTCAGAGTCTAGAGCTTCAATGCTCCCCCACTACACAAAACGTCGACCAGTCACACCTGACGGAGGTGGACTCCGAGGTTGAACGTAGATCCTCCTTACCAGCGGAAACCACACTCGACCCAGTCACGGTGGAAGAAGTGCAAGATCTGATCAAGTCCCTCAAACCACGAAAGGCCCCAGGGATCGATGGCATTAACAATCGCGTGTTAAAACTCCTCCCCGGCCACTTGATTATAATCTTAGTGAGCATCTTCAATGCCGCCATAACAAACTGCTCTTTCCCGCGATCTGGAAGGAAGCAGACGTCATCGGTATTCACAAGCCTGGAAAACCGGCTAATAAACCGTCCAGCTACCGCCCAATCAGCCTACTGAGCACACTCAGCAAGCTTTACGAGAGGGTCATCCTCTCTAGACTAAGAGATTTTGCCATCAGCAAACATCTACTACCCGATGAGCAGTTTGGATTCCGTGCCAGACACTCATGCGTCCAACAGGTGCACCGCATCACGGAGCACATACTATCCCACTTTGCCCATCGCCCTCGTCGCCCTATAGGAACAGCCGCACTGTTCCTTGACGTAGCTAAGGCCTTCGACAAGGTCTGGCATAACGGTTTGATTTACAAGCTGTACCAGTTCGGTGTACCAGACAGACTCGTGCTCATCTTGCGAGACTTCCTCCTAGGCCGTAGCTTCCGTTTTCGAGTGGAGGGAACACGCTCGTCCCCTCACCCACTCACAGCCGGTGTACCACAGGGCTCGGCACTATCTCCACTACTCTTCACGCTGTACACTAGCGACATCCCAAAAACTCCAGATGTAGAGTTGGCCCTCTTCGCGGATGACACCGCACTCTATACATCAGATCACAACCGACAAATGGCTTGCGTCCGGCTACAGGTAGCTGTAACAGAGCTAGGCGAATGGTTTCGCAAATGGAGGATAGAGGTAAACCCGGAGAAAAGCGCAGCAATGTTCTTTTCCCCGGGCACGCTTCGCTCTCCCAAACGCGCTTGCCTTCGCTTAAAAGCCATCTCGCTCTACGAACAAAGAGATCCCTGGGCAAAGTGCACCAAATATCTGGGTGTCACCTAGATCAGAACTTGCGCTTCAACGAGCATATCACTATAGTCCGGAATAGAGCGCGATTTGTGATGGGTCGTCTAGCACCCATGATAGATAAACGAAGCAAAATGTCCCTCAGACACAAGCTTACTCTATATAAAACATGCATCCGCCCGATCATGACATACGCGAGTGTGGTATTCGGCCATGCCAAGCCTGCCCTTTTAAAGAAACTGCAAATCGTTCAGAATAAATTCATGCGCAGAGCCGTCGGTGCTCCCCTCTATATGCGTAACGTCGACATCCACCGCGATCTGGAGCTTCCCTCCATCAAAAACTACATTACGTCGCTCTCGCGTAAGTATTTTGATCTAGCGCCGCACCATCGAAATCCCCTCGTCGTGTCCGCGTCCGATTATAAGCCTCGACGAAAGGCTCTCGTGCGACGACCGCGTAACATCCTCATGGACAAGGTCGACGATATCACAAAACGGCTGGCTCGGATCAGCCCGCCCGCGGTTAGGACGGCAGGCTGGCAGGCACCGACAGACAGACACAGACGGCGGCGTCGACGCCGCCAATCACGATCTCTCCACGTCCCTGCGAGGGACGCCAGGAGACACAGCCCCCCATAGGATAGACTAGGCGTGTTGCTGGGAAGTTTCTTTCGCCGTTTCTTCTCTCCCAGCCATAACACGTTGCGAAACGGCAGTAAGATAGTATAGGCCACCGCGAACCGCCGATCCCGGTCCGCCGGGATCCTTCCTCTCGGGCTTTATATTACCCGTCGCCCGCTCTCAATTAGTGCATTGTGTCGCCCTATGGTGGGCATCATTAGATTCATCCCCTCTCATGGCAACAGTCCAGCCGAGGTGAAACTCCCTAGGAGCCCCCTCGAGCAAGTTGCCTCCTGGCTCGAGCGCCTTCGCTTCGCAAAGGCACTCGCCCCGAAAACCCCGGTAAAGTTGTGAGGTCTTCGGACCAACAACATAAAGTCAAGTCCAATAAAAAAAAAAAAAACTTTACATTGATCTGGCATCGTTGTTTTGTTTCACTAAAGTCATCCGCGTCAGTCTGAATTTCGTTATTGTGTTTTTCGAATTGTTTTCGTCCGGAATAGAAAAATAAGTATTAAAATGTGATATTCATTAATAAAAAAAATTATCATCAAAAAAACATCAGTCACAACATCAGTCTAGCCATTCATTTGTTTATGATGTTTCCCGGCCGATTTCGGCAATGGTGCTGCATTTAAATTCATTTTCATTTGTCTGATTTAAGTGAATTATTTTTGTGTGTGTTTAAGTGGGTCCCGGGATGGTTAAGACTCAAATTTGAACCAGGTAGGTGGCGCTGTAATCGGGTTCCGGAAAAAGGTGAAATTATTTTTGTGTGTGTTCAAGTGGATCCCGGGAGGGTTAAGATTCACGATTGGACCCGGTAGGTGGCGCCGCTGAACACCTCTATAACGGTGGGACCCAATTATTCTATGTTTTTTCAAGTTGATTCGAGATGGTCCCGGTTGATGGCCCTGCAATCGGTTTCGGGTGCGAGGTACTCCGCACGCGCTCCCTCTTCCCGTGGGGCGCGTTACGGACCCCCCCACGCATAAGAGAAGAGAGCATGATGTCGCCGGGGGACAAAATTAATTCCTCGACAGTGTATGAAGCCGATGGACCACCGCCTGTCAGGGACAGTGGAAAGGCTAGGCCATATATCCATAGTCGTGGCATTAAGGGCGAAGGACCGACGGGTTTTAGTGGGTATCTCTAACCGTGGCGAGGCAATAGGATCTTTAGATTTGTCTACAGATGCTAGTGACCCCTCGACCTAGCGAATCCCACACACCGGCCGCAATATCCCCAGATCACTGTGCGGTTAATGGATATTAATCGGGTTTCCTCTCGTTAAAAAAAGGAACAAGTTTTAATTTCATTAATACATTCTATTCACTTGGATAAAAAATCTCTATCTCTCTAATGTGCAGAATCCTCACTAGCAGCACTGATGTCACGGATATTTACTTTGACCCCAAAAATTCATTTTACAAAAAGATTCGTTTAGCCCAAAAGAAATTAATTTGACGTAAGACTGATGGACAGACCAATTTCAATATCTTACAATTTTTGTTACCTTCATTACTAGAGATTAATCAAATAACAGTGAAGAAATTACATTGCAAGCTGTGTTTCACCTTTAAGTAGTTACATCGCATTGTAAACCTTAGTCATAAGTCCATTAATTGATAAAATTTAAAAGACTACCGGTGAACCTTATTATATAAATAAAAAAAATAAAAATAAAACAAGTCATTGATTAATACTAATTCCTTTTTAATTAATTCCCAGACGAATTGTCTCGGTAAACGTAGTGTCGGACGCCCTCCAGCCCGATGGACTGACGAACTGTGCAAGGTCGCCGGTAGGCGCTGAATGAAGAAGGTGGAGGACAAGGATGAGTGGCGCCGACTTAGGGAGTCCTACGTCCAACAGTGGACTCTAATTGTCTGACGTCGACGACGATGAATTTCTTTTTATACTCTTAATTATTTGTGGTGTTTCAATTTAAAATGCCGTTGTACAATTTGTCGCTATAAGAATACATTGTACAGATATACGTTTGATAATGCAACTTGCAAAAAGTAGGATATGGCGGGTGGAAATAAAGTACGACCGATAAATCGAGAGCAAAACTCGAGTGGTGTTTCTATATAGTGTAACAGAGGTCTCGCTGCCAGCCTAAGCGAGCGCTGCAGTGCTGGTATCGACTTATGGTACGAGGAGCGGGAGGGGTAAACAGCGGCACAGAGGCGCTTCCCGCGCCGGTTTATATTAAGCACGTTACAGTTGGAATTATCCTATAGTTTATTAGAAGTACACACACATAATTCACAGTTCTTACAGACACATCTGACTATACGAGGTCCACAGAGCAGAGAATTCCCCCACCCTCGCCGTGCGGCCCCTAATATAATTTAATAATCGATATGACTGATGCCAAACTCACGCGTCACCTCACTATCGCATTCACCAATTAATTATGGCTTACGCTCGGTTAAGATTTTATCTTCCAAAATAACCTTAACTCTCATTTCTGATCAGATAATACTTGCTCTTAGGTACTTATTTGTGATATGATACTCCAGAATTTTGTTTAGTCACCTTTTTACTTTGATTAGAACACCAAATCACTACACAACTAGGCATAATTCCCATTTTTTTGAAGATGTTTTGTCTGCGACTTGTGAGTTGAGACTGACGGCCACTTGCGCTCAGATGTGCGACTATCGCACAACTTTATTATGGATATTATTATTACTGCCACCTCTAGTAGAGACGTGGCAACAGACGCGCTACGATATTCTTAGCTCATGTAGAGGTCTAAACCGTAAGGCAGATAATTGTGTAACATAACACGCACAAAATCCGTCAATATGAAATTGCCGTTCCGAATGTACATTTAGTAACGCCTCGATCGCAGTTTTCAACTTATACTAACTTTCAAAAATTCAACTAACTCAGTCTCAACGGGTCAACCTTATATATTCGCAAAATAGATATGACCCTCAACAGCATGCCCACTATTCTTTGGAATTCCCGAGCTTGTAAGCTTAATGGCTAGTGATAATGTGCTACAAATTTAAAAAATAAAAAAAGGGGTTTATGACTTCTTACTGGAATACAACATAAAGGGATTAAATGTCCTTGCTCTTGAAAATAGCGGTTAAATTTCAATACTTAGAAGAGTTACAGATAATTTAAATTCCAAGGGGTAATAAAACACATATTGAAAAGGATTATATGGCTTTAGCCTTCTCGGAACTTCAGTTTATGGGAGCTGCATATATCTAGTCATCGCAATGGACAACGAACTACTTGGCTACTTGGCTAGCGCAACGCGGAAGCGCACATATTAATAGTTGTTCTATCTCGCTCGCACATCATCCGTCGCGCTCACACATTGTGCTATATACTGTACTAGTTGTACGACCTGTTAATATTTGTACTTAAGGTTTCGTTTCCAAAATAAATTAGTTCACTTCAGTTCACATCAGCACTCGCCAGTGAATATTACTCTCTGCCATCTGAAGTATCAAAATCTCTACCTCTCGCTGCTACAAGTTGTTACAATATCTTAAACTTGAGGCAAGCCTTATATTCTTAAATTAATCAAATACTTACATTCAATATCTTTGCCTTTAACCGTGCATTTGTACCAGCACTTATCCGATTTATAATTGCTATGATAAAAAAGTCTTGGTATCTTAATGACTAGGGCACGCGTCTCAAACACAATGAGCGCGGGTGCTAACAACGGTCGTCGTCAGCCATTCGCAGTTCACTGCTGGACGTAGGTCTCCCCAAAACGGCGCCACTCACCGTGTCCTCTGATTTCCTCATCCAGCGCCTACCGGCGATCTTGCACGGGCAAGGTCGCCGGTCCATCAGGCTGGAGAGCGTCCGACACTACGTTTACTGAGACACGGTCACCACTCCAGGACTTGTCTGCTCCATCAGCCATCGGTCCTGCGGAAGACGTGACCGGCCCACTGCTACTTAAACTTGCTAATTTTACGAACTATGTCGGTTACCTTGGTTCTCTTACGGATATCCTCATTTCTAAGTTTATCCATAAGAGAAACATCCAACATACCCCGCTCCATAGCCCGTTGAGCGACTTGGAACTTGTGGACCAAGTCGCTCAATGGGCTATGGAACTGTGCTAACAACGGTGCCACGTGCTAACAACGGTGAAGGAAAACATCGTGATGAAACCTGCACATCGAGATATCCGAGTTATCAAACGGGTATATTGTCCGTTCCACTATAGTGGAAGGCCAGGCGGTGGGACGCTTCTAGGCTGTTATTGTATTTATGTGTCGTTACAAGATCTATCTATTTAAAATACCTAATTTACAATTTTTGTATGAAAAGTTGAACTAAAAAACGTAATTGAAAAGCTTCTAAGTACTGTGACTAGATGGCGCCATAAGGTATTATCACAGGTTTTGAGCTAAAAATCTGTTGCTGTTGTAGGTATAAATAAAAAAATAATAAAATTTCGATGGATTGAAATTTTTTTATGTTACGGGAACGCTGTCGTTTATTAGGTTGTGCGAATTTTTAAAGTTGAAAAGAAGGGTTGCGCATTGCGCAATAGATGTTTTTTCACACAAAATCAAATAGTCTGCGGATCTAGAATCTATAAAACCTATAATTTATCGTAAGAACTACTGTGTGAAATATTTTCAAAAATATTTCACCCATTTTTCATACGAAATATTATGAGTCTTTATATAAAATTATATACATCGATGTTTTGATTTTTGAGTGTTAAACTTTACAGAAAAATTAAATGTTTTGATCGCAAATAATGTAGGTATTGAGCAATGTATTGCAGTAACAAAACGTTTAATTTTTACTGTCATGGTGAAATGTCATACGTCATAGGTCAGCGTAGTGTTGGGTAAATGCCAAATATTATCGATATCTAAGCTAAATTTTCATTAACATTTAGAAATAAGAAGAAGAAGGGGGTGAAAATAAACGAAATATCTTAGATTTGCAGATAATTAGAATAAGAAGCTGGAAACATTACGCGTACATACATTTTACACACCTGTTTTACAGAGGTTAGATAGAGATGACGGATCTACACGGGCGACAATCCTGTCAAATGGTTTTACCTTCATCTACTTTCATTAACCCTTTTATACATTGACGTCTATTTGAGGTTTTATTTATCGGGCATTTCTGCAATACATCTTCCATTTGACCATATTAAGTACATTGCGATTTACTAGCACCAACTCTACTGTTCTCACTGCTGTCATCCATGTTGGTTAAAAATATAAATATATAAAAACCAAAACTCATTATTTTTTTGCTTACGTTACGCTCAAGAGTAAATTAAAGACGGCATTAGTATACGAACGAGGGCGAGGGAGCATGATTAGTGCCGCCATTTTAGATTCGTTTCTTTAATGGACCAGGTAATACTTGAATGTCCCGATGAACACAATGATCGATTCTATCGTTAGGCAGTTGTAATGTACTACTGTATATAAAGCCTCATAATCGATTCTAGTATGCTTAATCGAACTATGTACCAAATGTAGGCACATCTCCAAGCTTTTACTTTTTTAGTTTAGCGAACGTCATTTCGATGTGTAGTTGTGTTTTGGAGAATATACAATTTTTTTAGTAAATGGTTTTAATAATCGCAAAATATCTTTTTTTTTTCTACATTTTTAGTGGAATTTTGTGCTGTGCCATGTGTTTTATATAATTTCTTAATTTTCGGTGTCCCTGGAAATCCCAGTGACTGGATGCTGTTGAAACGATATAAAGTCGAGCTTTATTATCCTGTACACAACTTAAAATCATGGTAATTGTTTTAAAATTATTTTTAATCCTTGCAGTTTGTTGCCCTTTGCTTTTGTTAGGAGTTTATTTATTTTTAAACTACTTATTATAAACTACAAGGGAATGTAACGATTTCTATTCTTTTATTTTGGTAATTAATGAATTCATGTCAATGAATATCTAAGCCGTGAAATATATTTTTTTTAATTATCATTTTCTAAAATTAAATTTATGCTCAGTGATCACCATTTATGAAGACTGTTTTAGTTTGAGAAACTTATTTGCCTTTGTTGTTTTGGATTGGACTTTTGTTTTATAGGTTTGAAGATAATTAGGGGATACTAAACCCTTCCCTTATTGTTAGGATATGTCAGGTCCCTGAGATTGTTCTTATTGAACATAAGGTCAAGGTGGGGAAGTCCGGCAGTGGGGTATGTTCATACACTTCTCATTTTCTACTTTTTTTTTAATGGAATTTAATGCCAACTACAATTTGAACATAGAGTTAAATGGTGTCTTAGCTTAACTGACCAATCTGTTTTTGTCATAGCTATTCAAACACGGAAATAACGAGAGGTGTACAGAATTTCCCCACTGATGGACTTACCCATCTCGACTATACTATTAAAAATTGCCTTGGAATATAGTCTATACCTACCATAGCTAGTCAGCTATGGCCCTATGTATACTGATGATATAGCACTGATTGATAGGAACCAGCTGGAGCTACAGTAGACTTAGAGCCATGGCTGTACCTATGAATGTAGACCTCTTGTTATTTTGCTCTACTAGAACGATATGGGTGAAAATATGTAATTAATTATTTTTAACATTGAGTTCCACTTACACACATACTCACACCAATGCGCACTACCACCGGATTACATTACATGCACACTTCACAAACAAACCAAGATACACAAAGAGCCTAAAAATTAATAACCCAGACCCACAAAGGAAAAAATAACACACACAGCACTGGTTAGGATAATATATATGTATATAGACATAAGGCACACATTGCACATGCACTTCCTCACAACACCAGCATGTAACAGATACACACTACATTAGTATAAGTTTAGTATTAAAATTAGAATAAATTAATATAATAAGTTATTCCTAAGGTACACCACAACAGAAATATTGAATAAATTTAACAATAACAAAAATAACCAATAATTGTGTATAAATTTTAAAAACTTGCTTAGAAATTAAGTTGTAAAAGGGTACCAAACTCGACTCTGTAGAGTTGTTAAAAAAAACATTTCGTTCCTATGTATGATATTAACAGATATGAACACAATTAAATGTATTTTTGCATCATGAAAATTGTAATATACATTTAGTAAATTTTCTGATAAAGCTACAAATTATTTCTGTTTTATGGAAGTTTCGGTGATATAGTCATCACTAGCTTTGGCCTGGTTTGGTTAATGTTATCCCATGGGAACCATACATATTCTGGTATAAAAAGTAGACTAAGTACTAATCGAGACTAAAATCTATCTCTGTGCCAAATTTCTCGTTCAGCTATTCTGGCATGACTGAGCAACAAACATCCATTCAAACTTTTGCATTTATAT
Organism: Dendrolimus houi; assembly: GCA_039645545.1. Classification (NCBI taxonomy): domain Eukaryota; kingdom Metazoa; phylum Arthropoda; class Insecta; order Lepidoptera; family Lasiocampidae; genus Dendrolimus; species Dendrolimus houi. The sequence goes on along the minus strand of CM077141.1, from coordinate 12,419,195 downwards.
ATTATACAGTAAAACCTCTGTAAGTCAAACTTGAAGGGAGACACCAAAAAATTCGAGTTATAGAGTTTTTGACTTATAGAGGTTTCCGACTTGTAGAGGTTAAGATTTATTCTAACTGATTTTGATTTAGAGAGGTGAAATAAATAAAAATCCTACTAATTATAGAGGTAAAAAACATTTTTCAGATATAGGGACCATTATATATATTATAGGGACTCACTAATTATTTCGACTCATAAAGGGTTCAGATTTCGTGCAACCAAGGTTTTGGGGCTTCAAGGGAAGAGAATACATTTTTTCCGAGTTTGGGAGGTTTTCGACTAATCGAGTTTCAACTTAAAGAGGTTTTTGACTTATCAAGTTTCAACTTAAGAGGTTCTACTGTATTAGTTTAGATTGAAATAGATAGCATTTGAGTGGGGATGCACTAAAATTTCATTATACAACTGTGGCAAAACCTAACAGAAGGATAATTTGTTTTGTTATACATAGAAGTAGATAGATAAATAACACCTTATTGCTCAGAAAATAAAGAATAATAAAAATGCAATAATACAATATTGTTATGTAATATTTTCTTAAGTTTTCTTTCTGCTTGCAATGGAACACAAACCAACTTGATAGATAATTTCTTTTATTTTCCTTTCACCCATTTTGATATTATATAAAATTATTAGAGCTAGGCATGTTTGCTGAAGAGTTTCTTGCGCCGCTTCTTCTCTTCAAGCCACAAAGTGTTGCGAAACAGTGGTAAATTAGATTAGGCTCCCATAGAGTAAATAATAACCATAAAAAAATGTAAACTAAATAAATAAAATGAACAAGTTGGCGGTAGGCTAAATAAAACTTTAACAATACATAGATACTTGACATCTTTGTCATAACTGACATAAAAAAAATCAAATAAATTACTGCGCTTAAAACGCTTAAACCATTAAAACATAGTTTTATTAATAGTATTATCATGGTAAAAATTAGGAGTCCTTATCACCTAAAAACTTAAAGAATATTTTAAACTAATCTGACAATGTAGGTGTGGTGTACAATACTAGACAGGACATAGCTTAAATATGCATATTGAAACTACTTTATAAGTTAAATACATAAGTTATTATAATATTTTTGTTTAATTACTTAAATATTAAGCAAAATTGTCAAGGTTAGAATGTTTGAAAGTCACACTATCATGACATTTGATCCTTTAAGCTTTGATACTACATTAATGCATCTATCAACATTACTAAATAATACACCATTCACGATAACTTGACTATACAGATAGTATATTAAAAGGAAAGGAGAAAGAATACAATTTCCTGCAGCTGGGCAGCCTGTCGTAAGAGGCGACAAAACAACCCACAGCCAGGTATTAGGGTATTTGCCCGACTGGATGGCTACCACCCCTGGTTTAAACTATGCCACCATAACAACCTTGAGCTATGTTCCGGCATTAGTAACCAGGTTCCAGTCTCCCTTCAGAGACAGCAGCGCATTTGTAGCACCTTTAATGTTGCAAATGTCTATAGGCGATGGTAACCGCTTTCCATCAAGTGGGCCGTCTGCTTTTGTGCTGAACTCATGCAATAAAAAATAAAAAAAGCTTGAGGCACAGTGTTACTGACAATCAAGTGTTAACACATAAAGTCAAAAACACCTCAAATCGCAATAATAACTAGAAATTTTCAACAAAGTGAAGAATTATTTATGTTTTGTAATAATCTCTATTTAAAACATGATATTAAGTGATGTTAATTTTTTAAATATGGTAACCCTGTGCTTTATGTTTTCGTGAATGGGTATATATTGACGGCCTCTGTGGTTGAGCAGGCTAAGCCATTGCCGGCCTACCTCACTGCAACGCAGAGGCTCCGGGTTCGATTCCTGGTATAGTAAATATCGGAAATGTATGTTCTCCATTATTTAATCTGGTCTGGGTGTCTGGGATCGGCCCCAGTGTGGTATGTTGTATATTACCCATAACACAAGCGTAACTTGCTTAATTTGGGGATATACAATATGTGTGTTTGTCTGCCGATTATTTATATTTAAATGTGCATATATTGTATTTTTTATTTATTATCTAAAATGATACACAGACATATTCAAAGTCATCACAATTAATACTTTTGGTTTGATTCATCAAACATGTGCATAAGATAATAATTTATATTTGCCTTTATTGCTGAATTGTACACTTAATCTAAATTATATATTTTTTTCTCTATGTTGATTTCGTCAGCGTGTCTTTTAACAGTAGGCCTCCTTCAATATTTTCCAGTCATTTGTTGTCCTTGCTGTCCTATTCCATGTAACCCCTGGTAATTTTTGATGTCGTCTTTCCATCTTCTGCGGTGTGGTATATATAGATTTAGGGAACCTTTATTTTAAGTAATATGAGGTGTGTAGGGTGGAGGAGTAGGAGGACAGGAAGGCATACTTACCACTTCTGCAACCCCTATGTCAAGAAAATGTATAGTTCTTAAGATATTAATATTTTTGTGCAGCGGCCAGAGAGTGTCACAACCAATTTGTAACCATCATTTAAATAGTTATTAATGATTAAATGGTGACCAGTCTGTTCCGGTCTAAACACTAACCTACCTTAATCCTTACTATTCTAGTCGCTTGTCGTGACTTGTGCCAGAACATTAATAACTATTTAAATGATGGTTACAAATCGGTTGTGACACTCGCTGACCTGAGGTTCCATTTACAAAAACATTAATATCTCAAGAACTATACATTTTCTTCGGACAGAGTTTGCAGAAGGAAGTATTCCTCTCTACTCTCCCCCTCCACCCCGCTCCTCCCCTCCCATTACTTAAAATAAAGGTGCTCTATACCTATACCCCACCCATCTTCTGTGTTGCCCATAGGTTATCCATAGGTTGCCATTCTGTCAGTATTTTTGTCCATTGTACTCAGCTCTCTCTTGTCATATGTTCTATCCATCACCACTTTAGATAGAACATAATAATAATAATGATTAAGATAATAATTATTGATAGTTCCGAGGGCCCACGTCCCCTTCTCCCTATCCCGCCTCCCATTCCTCCTGTCTGATGCCTTTTTCTCATCCCCATATACTATCTGCTTTATTCCATCCTAAAGGCTGGCAATGGTTTGGCTTGGCCGTTGGTGTTGCAACCATATATTTGCCAGCATTGCAATAATGCAATGCTGACAAATATATGATTGTCTTTTTTATAAAAGAAATATTGATTTTATTTCCTTACACTTATAATTAAACGACATTTTAAAGTGTTAGTTTCGTAATATTAGCTTCTTTGTTCTATATTAATTTGTTAATTACCACTTAAACACTAAATAAAGGCTGCCCTTGGCGGGGTAAGTCTCCTCCAGGGATGTCCATTTTTTCCTATCCTTTGTAGTGAACTAAATATGATCACTAAACTTCTTACTGGTCTAGAGTGTGCCGCCATAACAACCTTGGGTTGTGTTCCGGCATTAGTAGCCAGGTTCCAGTCTCCCTTTACAGAGCAGCAGCGCATTTGTAGCACCTTTGGTGTTGCGAATGTCCATAGGCGATGGTAACCACTTTCCAGCAGTGGGCCGTCTACCTGTCTGCTAAACTCGTGCAATAAAAAAAAAACATAGTGTTACGAGCTACAGGACTCGAATTAAAAATGCCGTTGGAACTACTATAGAATTTATTAGAACTGTACAAACACGTATAAAACAAATACAAATAAAACTGGATGCAACCAGTTTACACTACACGATTCAATGCAATTCGACACGCGTAAAGTCCGTCGTCTATATCGCTAATCGAGAGTACTACAAACATCTTACTCGTCTCGTAGTCGTGGCTTGACGGGCAGTCAAGCCAAGCCCCTCCATTCGAGCATCGTCTTATACTAACTACACAGTACAAAGAAATTGGCCGCGCACACTGAGTTTCTAAGAAATATTAATTTGCACACCTGCGAACGTCTACAAAGTCGAAAACAATAACAATAGGGATTAGTTCGACGCTAATGATGGTTATAAAAGAAGTAGAAAGACAATAGCATGTTTTTCTTAATTGCAAATTCAAAACACAAAGAATTCCCTAATCCGGGAGGACAATAAGCTGCGCTTACAATAGGCAGCTGTGTGGCTTATCTTTAACGACATGTAACAATAGTATAAATTCGCTTGACTGGTCTGTCTGCCTGTGTGTAGGGCGTTCAATACAAGGTGAGAATAAGTAGGTATGTTGCCAGTAATTTTACCCGACTGCCAAGGAATGGCTATGTTTTTGGCGCATATCTTGTAAATTTATTTATTAGCTTGTATCTTCTAAATGGTTTGATGAATTTTGACAGTTAAGTTATTGTTATATTCGTCCTAGAAACTCACTTGAGTTTCTGGCAGAGAGGCACTTGCCTCAGATAGGTGTTTGTTAAGAAAATGGCAGGTTTTTGGCGCGAAATACGTTAATAAAAAAATAACCAAATGTATCGAGTAGGGTATCAAAATAATGGAAAATAAAAGGGGATTATATATAGTTACATGTTTAAATTTAACTAGGAAATTAATAAATTATACAGTAATAATCGGCCATGTTTGTTTGTGTCGGACCTTGTGCTATCATATAAAATTAAGAACAGTTATAAATATCCGTAGCCCAATCATATTTAAAACGAAACAAATGAGAGTGCTGGGACATTAAAAAGTCTAAAATAAAATTAATAATTAATATATAAAAAACCGAATGTAAAAAAAGACAATTAAAAAGTAATGCACTAAAAAGACCGAAACAAGATTGAGAATAGTAAACAAAATTAAAATGAACAATAAACAAAGTAAACTCTACTTATTCTACTTTAAATACCCCCCGCATTAAGTTTAGTAGCAGCGTGACCCATTTGCAAATTACAAAACCAAAAGAAAATTTATGGTTGCCGCTTAAATACAATTTAACTACAACTTTACACAAAAAAAAATATTGTAAGAAGAAACAAGGAGTGTTGTGTACATGCGTACGTACATACGTCAGATCGCGGTCTCATGTAATTAGGTCTAGTCTTCTTAACTAAAGCTTAACGCTTCGAATTTATTTCTTGCTCTCACAATTTACGCTCTTCCAGTGAACTTACACTTATGTTAAGTAAGTCTATACTTATCACTCCTATTCATAATACAACGTTTTTCAATAATTCTTTCAAGGTTCAGACTGTCCAACTTTGGAATACATTACACAGCAAAATCTCTAACATTTAAGAACATGGTCAGGAAAGACTATCTGCAATATAATGATATGAAATTTTATATATATTATTAGTATTATATTGTATACTAGCTGATGCCCGCGGCTTGGACCGCGTGGTGCGGTTTTTTAACTATCCCACGGGAACTCTTTAATTTTTCGGGATCAAAAGTATCCTATATGTTGACCAGGGATATAAGCTACCACCATACAAAATTTCATTTAAATCGGTCCAGTCGTTTCTGAGATTAGCCGGTACAAACAGAAAGACAAACAGAGAAACAAAAAATTTCAAAAATTCTAAATTACTTCTATTTCACTTCTTACACCCCCCTGACTCGGTTTTTAGCATTTTTTTTCATTGTACAGGAATTTTACCTCTACAATTTTATTATATTGTATATAACTTGTGTGTATATTTCTATATATAGTATAGTTATATATTTATTATTAAAATGTAAGTAATTGTACAATAATTATGTATATCATCATCGCCATTCCTGATCAGCAATATTCCTGCCACGGGTCGTCTGCAAGAGATCGCTTTTAGCGATAAGACCGCCCTTTGTACACAATTAGAATAATATACTAGTTTGTAAGTTTTCTGTAATGGTGTATGTACATTAAAGTATTGTCTATCAATCTATCTATCTAAACTGCTTATACTTGATTTGTCTATGCTGTTTTATATTCGGTTTCTGATGATACCTTTAATAGTCCGATTATGAAATTCTTATTTCAATATAGTTAATATTAAACAGCGAAAGTGTTTATATTAATAATGCAAATGTATGACGTAAACTAATGCCGATCTTTGGTTTTATATATGTACTAGGATACGCCCGCGACTTCGTCCACGCTTGACTTGAAATTCCCACCGGATTCCCGGGACACAAACTACCGCAGCATTTAAAAATAATGTAAGCTATCGTTTTAATGAAAACTGCCGGAATAAGCTAATTTTTATGCACCTGAACAACTACAAAGCACTCCCTGGAAAATTCATGTGGGATAAAAATATCTTCAATCTTATTACATTAAATTTGCAATTGATCAGTGAAAAAATCACATTGGAATCCGATTTTTTTTTCAATCTGGTCATTTTAAATAATTCACAGAAAAAATCCCTCGGGATTTCCAGGATAAATAGTAGCGCAGAGCTTAAATCTAAGATTTTGCTGTCAATCAGCGAAAACCGCATCGAAATTCCCCCAGTAGTTTTTGCGTGAATCCCGAACAAACAGACAAGAAATAAAAAAAAAATGCATCGTATTCTCCATCGTTTATATAGTCTAGGTCAGTTGATTTTTTAAATAGCTTCAATGTACAGACACGACATGTTTAGAATTTTATAATATTACTAGCTGACCCGGCGAACTTCGTACCGCCATATTTTCTGAATTCCTAAAAGACTGTTTCATGACACAAAAACAAAATCACCAAAATCAGTTCAGATGATTCGGAGGATTCTAGAATTCGATCTCAGCGCCACCTACCGCTTCTAAATGCAAATCTAAACCATCCGGTAAGCCACTCAAACACACAAAAACAAAATCGCCAAAATTGGTCCAGCCGTTTAGGAGGAGTTCACTGTCAACACACGTACAGAAGAATTATATATATATATAGATATTTGCCAAGTGTGGTCTTTATGTTACCACATGCTAGTTGGTGAGGGTAAACATTGTGATGCAACCTGCATATTTATATTCTTCTTCCCTTCTTCTAGATTGTTCCCTCACTGCTGACGATCGTGACTTTAATGGTAGCGAATAAGTGCTCGTGCTCTTAATATTTGCTATTTTTGTACCCACACAATCATATTATTATTATCATTGTATGGCTACAAAATAAAAAAGTTATTAAGATTTCTTTGAACGGACGCATATTGAATATGACTGGTTCGCAGGCGTGAGGGAGGGGGGCATAGATTTTCGTCACTTATTCAACATCCTCTAGGGAAATCTCGCGTTTTTTCGAGCTATATACAAATCGCACTCTTAGAACCGTAGAGACCTAATTAATAACATTCTTCAATTTTATACCTTATTTTTATGGTAATAATAATAGCAGCCCATGAATGTCCCACTGCTGGGCTCGGGCCTCCCATTATAGGGGGAACGGACAGTATACCCGCCACGCTTGTCCAAGGCGGCTTGGCAGGTTTGACGATGTTTTCCTTCACCGTTGTTAGCACGTGGTAATTGTAACAATATGCACATTAGGTCAGAGAACTGCCTAAGTGGTGCATGCCGTTTCGGCCAGGATCGAGCCCGCGTCATTTGAGTTTGGGACGCGTGCGCTAGCCATTACGCTACCACGACTTATATTTTTATGTACTAGATATTAAAATCCAATTACTCAAAATTTTGATTTAGTTCTGTACATTGGTCTTAAGGGTGCGAAATATGGCGCGCAACGTTTATACCTTTTTTAGACACATAGGTGGCAACAGTGATGCGAGCTTGGCGTCCCACAACTATCGCTGTAATAACAAGAGAAATATGAATCAACAACAACAATACTCTTTATTGTACATCAACTTAAAACAGTAACACATTTGCACATCTTAAAATTAGAAGGTAGTAGTCTAGTAGTACAATGGACGGCCTTACTGCTTAAAGCAATCTCTTCCAGGTAACCTTTGGATGGACAAGGATCTTAATCACAATAAATTGTTGGCGTGCAGCTTAAGACTATACTAATGATAATATATATAATATAATGTACAATAATATACATACATATACACATAAACACACACACACACACACACACACACATATATATATATATATATATACGTTCATAAACATACACAACAAATAATACATATTATGCAGTTAGATAGTGCTCCCTCACAGGTCTGTTGAAACTGTCAAATAATCAAACATTTTTTTAACTTTCTGTTTGCAAAAAATGATTTAAAACCATATTTATGAATTACTACGCGAAAATTAGAGGAAAATTAGGGGGTCTACGACCTGCAAATACGAGTCCACAACAGTGAATTCCATTTAAGCAAGTGGTATCGAAATTTTAACTTACGTGTGCGTTTATACTTACAATCTACGATATAAGTAATAATATGTATGAGACCAACTAAAAGCTATACTGAATCCAACGCAAAAAGAATTATCAAAATCGGTTTAGAATCAAAAAAGTCATGACCGTAAATATATGTATATGTATATATATATTTACACGACAAATTAAGAATCTCCTCATTTTTTTCAAGTTGGTTAAAAAGATAGTGGGTCCACTGAAAGCAGTAAAAATTGGTGAGAGGTCTACAAGTCAAAATAGTTTGGGGAACATTGATCTACATCATTATCATCTTTCTTTTCAATAAAACCCTTTAACTTAAAAATACCTATTTTTTAAAGTGAGCGAAGCCGCGGGCTATAGCTACTAATTTATATTTAAATTCAAAATCAATCAAAATCAAATTCATATTGTAAATATTTTTTTATTGTTTTATACAATGTTGCATCATACATACATATAATCTTGTCAGCAGATAATTCCTTAAGGTATATTAGCCATTCTAGGCGGTCAAAGCCATGATCGTCGATGTATCTAGACTCTTGTAGCGCAACCGGTAAAACCGGTGTGTTCCGGTTAAGTTCGTAATCCATCGAAAAGCTACGCGATGCGAGCAGGAAGATATTCCATAATGCAACATTTTGCAAAAGGTTGCAGCCATCTAGATTTTGTATAAGTCGAGTCAAGTGGCGTAATAATTTTTGTGTAAACAGTAATTAAAAGTATTTTTATATTGTTATGTTAAAAGTATTTTAGCGCCACTCTGTTTATTTGTGTAAAAAAAGAATTTTTTCATAGCAATTGTGCTATTTACCCAATTATTACAGAATACATTTCACACTATCAACACTATTCTGACAAATAATAGTATTTTAACGTCAAATTAGTAGTTATTTTTTAGTTAGCGTAGTAAAAGTATAGATAATAATTGGTCCCTGTCACTGATTGAGAACTTTTTCCAAAAAACGGGCAGCGTTACCGCGCTGGAGAGCCATGCATTTTTTTTTATAAATTTAAAATTTGTTACAGTATATTGCTTCGTAACTGAAGATCAAGCATAACTGCTAAAGCCTAGCAAGCGTCCGTGATTGTTAGTCGGCTTTTGAGGTAATTAATTCCTTTTAATTTATACATACTAGCTTTGCCTACTACTGTTCGCACGGGAGTTGGACATTATATTCATATCTTCTGAAGTATTCAGGATGTCGAAATGGAAGTTTAATAATAGGTTGTGTTGAGATAAATAATCTTAATTGACACATTTAGGATGAGATCGTGGTGGCTTCTAATGAACTCTGCACTAGATAAATCCTGTCTCTTAGGGATCTTACAACTATATATATATATCTTGTATATTTTACAAGATAAATTTTAGTTAAATTGTGTCTTTATATGATTAATATAAAACATTTTCTACTGTAATATCTAACATTAGATGTGGCTTAAGTTGTCTAAGACATTTAAACATAATTCAGTAGTGTATTCATTCCAAAAATCCTGTACATAATGTATAAATATGATCTTGTAAGGCATTGTTTCTCAACTATTTTTATGTTGCGACCCACGAAAATACTAAAGGGTTAAGAAAATAAGTCTTGCAACCGTTTCACTACAAAATTATAATAATATATTTTATGTATACGTTTGATTTGTATGTAGGTTGTTATATTTTTTACCAGACTACGACCCCCTTTATTAACAAACACGACCCTCAGTTTGAGAGACGATGTACTAAGAAAAAACATTCTATATTAATATTATAAAGAGGAACGTTTTGTATTTTTGTGTGTTTGTAACGACTAAACTCAAAAAAATATTGGACCGATTTCATAAAAACTTTCACCATTCGAATGCTAGATTATGTTTGATTAACATCGGCTAAATAAAAATAAAAGGATCCCTACTAAAACTTCAATAATGTAACCCATCAATTTAAACAAAATACTTGGCGCTGGAATCGAGTTCTACGATTTTGATGAAATTTTATGTGATTGAGTGGGTGGGTCCCAGAGTGGTTTACATTCACAATTAGACCAGGGTTGGTAGCGCTGGAATCGGGTTTTAGATTTTTATTTTTTCAGGGCAGGACAACGTCTGCCGAGACAGCTAGTGTATACATAAAATAATTTTCAATGATAAAAAGACTACATAAATGTAGCTCGATATAGCTCCGTTTTGTAGATGGATTGCTGTCCCAACGTATCTCTGCGAGATACGAGAAACGTTTATAGATAGATGTATTGCATGTTATTACGTTTGGGTATGACCATAGAAGTCATTGTCTTGTCTGCTGTGCGCGGTACATATGTTCAAACTAACTATATTAAACAAATGGTACATACAGACTCATATTTTATTATGTTTTCTATCTCTCTTTTTTTGGGCTTCGTAGTCATTTTAATAATAACGTATCCATTATGAAAGCACTATGCCCTGTCGTCTATCTGTTCATCTGTCTTGGTATATAACAATTATTTTTATGTGAAATTATCGGGTTTCTATAAATGAAATTTGACAGAGTAGTGTAGTCTATATGGGACGCGTTCCGCTAGTAGCTCACAACGCCCAAAATGCTCCGTCAGCCGTTCTACATGGCGACCACAGTCGTTATGGTCGTGGCGAAAACGTCACTAATGACGTTATCATTTTCTATCACACAGCGCTCACAACGATCCATGTCAAGAAGTTGGTCGAAGTGGGCCTTGACCACAGATAATTAATTCTGTCTATCTTTGGACATTGAAAAAGGCTCGATTTTCAAATCAACCCATAACAATTGCACGTTTCGTCGTTTATGACATCAACGCCCCATAATCCGTTCCAGAATAGAATAGAATAGAAAACACTTTATTGTTCACCACATACACATGAAATAAACAATTTACAGTACTCACATTAAACAGTAAAAGTAGGAGCAATGGGCGGCCTTATCGCTTTAGAGCGATCTCTTCCAGACAACCCGGGCTATGGATTTTATGAATAGGAGATTCGCAAGTGTATGACGGTGGTTTGCAAATTAAATACATATATAATATATAAATAGTTCCACTAGAGCTTATGATTGTAACGTCCGCAAGCAAGTGGAACGGGAAAAATCGCGGTCGTGAGCGTGGTTGTTGTGAGTCTCTTGTGGAACGTAGCTATGGTGTTATGTAATACTGTAACCAAGAATCAAGTAACGTAACCGAGGATCGAATTTTTTTTTAAATTGACGTAGTCATGTCGTATATATAGTTAGTAAGATTTTGGAAAAAAACATCGCGATATTCCCTAATAAGTTTTTCTCTTAAGTCAATAAGTGCCAAGATATTAGCTCCAAAAGTTATTCTCCCTTCTTCTCTTTTGAATAAAGTCAAGGTTTATTCGTGCGGGAACGGAGAAAGAATACTAATTCTTGTGGTGGGGCGGCTTTTCGTAAGAGGCGACAAAATAACCCACAGCCAGGTGGTAGGGCATTTGCTCGACTGGATGGCCGCTACGCCTGGTCTAGAGTACGCCGCCATAAAAACTTTGAGTTATATTCCGGCATTAGTGGTCAAGTTCCAGTTTCACCTTCGAAGCTGGCAGCACATTATAGCACCTCTATTATTGCTAATGTCCATGGGTGACGGTATACACTTTCCACCACAGTTGGGCCGTCAGCCTGTCTGCTCTGCTTCAGCAATAAAATAAATGGTGACAGAACAACAACAAGATTTTGAGATATAAATTGATTTATTCAATCAAAATTTCGTGAAGACCTGTTGCGTAGTTAAAGCGTGAAAACGTCACAAATAAACAAACAAATTTATATTCGCATTTATAATATTACAGAGGTTTGTTAAGTTTTAAAATTATAACCTATACAGATTAAAATAAATAAGGTTGAAAAATCACATGTTGGTTTGTCTTTGGCGAAATGTGACATTGTGTGACAAGGGGTGGCCCTAAATTTCACGACGTCACATTTCAAAATCTAATATATATGAGTTACTAGGATATGCCTGTGACTTCATTCACGCTCGACTTGAAATTCCCGCCGGGTTCCCGGAACACAAAGTTACGCAGCATTTAAAAAAGAATGTAAGCTATCGTTTTAGTGGAAACTGTCGGAGTTAGCTAATTTATATGCATTCGAACAACTTCAAGCCGCTTCCGGGAAAATTCCGCGGGATTCCCGGGATAAAATATATCACACATTTTATTACTATCGATTAGTAAAAAAATCATATTGGAATTCGATCTTTTTCAATCTGGCCATTTTAAATCATTCCCAGAAATATTCCCACGGGATTCCTAGGATAAAACGTAGCGCAGAGCTTAAATCTAAGAATTAGCTGGCGATCAGCGAAAACCGCATCGAAATTGGCCCAACAGTTTTTACGTGAATTCCGAACAAAGAGATAAGAAATCTAAAACAAATTGCATCGTGTTCTTCACCGTTTATATAGTCTATTCCAGTTGGTTTTTTTAATAGTTTCAATATACAGACACGTCATGTTTAGAATTTTATATATTATAGATAAAAACGAAATGGAACTATTAATGAAAAACTTCAAAATATTTCCAACTCTATCTGTATGAGAATAGTGCTTATATTATTAAAAAATAATTGAAATGGAAATAAAACTAATTACGGAACTGCTGTTTTAGTTAAATAATTTCTTGATGTAAAATTGCAAAATGTGTGACGTCACACTAGGGAGGGAGGAGTCTCAAGAATGTGACCAGCTGTGACAAGGACGGGGGAGGGGTCGAAAAATCTTGAAATATGTGACGTAATCTGTGGACGGCCCCTTATAGTTCTGCAGTAAAAAGGAATGCGGAATCCATCTCTGGGTGGACCAACACACGCTTGTCTATTTTTTTCTATACTAATATTATAAAGAGGAAAGATTTGATTGTTTGTTTGTTTGCATTGAATAGGCTCCGAAACTACCGAACCGATTTCAAAAAATCTTTCACTGTTGGCAAGCTACACTATCTCTGGGTGAAGGCTATATATTTTTTAAAATTAGGGATCCTTACTAAAACTCCAATAATGTAACCCAAGGTGTAAAAAATTACCTAAAATCGCGTGCGCTGCGAAAACTATTGATGATAGAATAAAATAATGTACTACGACTTTGCAGAACACATCATTATTTACAAAAAGTGTCGCGACAGCATGTGTCTCACTATTATAGTTATGCCACAATAAGAGTTCATTTATTTTAAAAGTTTATTTGAAATGGCGCCGCTAAAAAGGCTCTTTATTTGTATCTTGGTATTCATCCTTATCAAAATAAATCACTTCATATTCAAGACTGCTTCAGTACCTTTAAATAACTTTTTGAATTATTCAATTCGGACATGTCATTCGAAAGATATCACAAGTTTAAAAATGCCGTTTTAGAAAAAAGTTGCGTGGTCGCCGTTCACCCTGCTCGGCTAGCTAGGCAGCACCTTATGCGGTGTAGGCGTAACTTGGGTACGGGCCGTACGGGAGGGGAAATATTTTGAATTCGCTTAGTAGGTAATTAAACTCAACAAAAAAGTTCTTTTTAGATACACGGGTATCGAAGCCGGGGCGGACCTCTCGGAGAAATCATTGCAGTTTGCTGAAATATTAATATTTATTTGAACAAATACGTGACGTCACTTATCACCACAGGACATCCCAACTTGATAACAAACTCTGATACTAATCTATACATATAAATAAAATTGAAGTGTCTGTTTGTAATGTCAAAATTACAGCTTGTTACTAAATGCATACGAAAATATAAACGGTACTCATATCCAAAATTCAATTTTTAATTTTTTTTTACCTATCTGTCTTCCTGGGTGTTTCGGCTAATCCCTGAAACGGCTGGACCGATTTTGACGGGACTTTCACTGGTAGATAATTAATCTCATAGCGAGTAACTTAGACATTTAAAATTAGGGTTCTGCGGAAAAGAATCCATGCGGACGAATTCGCGGGCACAGCTAGTTTTCTTTTAAATGCTGAAGCACAGCAGACAGGCTGACGGCCCAACTGTGATGGAAAGTGGTTACTGTCGCCTATGTACATTAGCGATATTAGAGATGCTGCCAATGTGCTGCCGGCCTTAAAGGAGAAACTGGAACCTGGCCTCTGATGTCGGAACGCAACTCAAGGTTGTTATTGCGGCATAATCTAGACCAGGGGTGGCATCTGGCTGTGGGTGGTTTTGTCGCCTCTTACGACAAACCGCCCGGCCGCAGGAATTAGTATTCCTTTGCCGTTCTTGCACGGATAAAACAGTACAGTAGTCATACATATGTCTAACGCCTGCTGCTCTCGTGCTTTCAATTTTTATAGGGAAACGAACAATAGGTATACCCGCCACGCTTGTCCAAGACGGATTGGCGGGTTTGACACGTCGGTTATCTCGATGTGCAGGTTTCATCATGTTATTTGCTTCACCGTTAGGTCAGAATACTCAGTGGCGCATGCTTTCCGGCCAGGATACGAACCCCGTCCTTTAATTTTGGTACGCGTGTTCGCTAACCACTAATCTGTCACGGCTTATAAGGGCAGGTGAATAAAGATAATTTATGAGTTTTTACAGTATTGTGGTTACTGTAGCCTTCTGCATGTCATTGTCGCGCTGTGTCGGGTTACAAGTTCATACATCCATACTTGTACATATACAACATTTCGCTTGTCTGTCTCTATTGTATCAAATAGCACGTGCCAGCGAAACTTCGTTCGCGTTGCCACGGTGACGACTATAGGGGCCGTTCATTAATTACGTAAGGATGATTTTGACGATTTTTGACCCCCCCCTAATCCCATGTAAGGATTCATAAGATTTCTCGAATCCTCTTCTTGCGTAAGGTTCAATCTCGTTTTTACGAGTAATAAAACGTTGTTACAAAAGAATGAGTTACACTAAAACTCACAGTTGTAACGTAAATCGAAGATATTTATTCTTTAGCAGATAATTTAGATTGTACTCTTTCATTGCTATCAGATATAAATTATCTTTATATAATACTAGCGGTACCGGCAGACCTTTTCTTGCCCTGAAAAAGTATAAATCTAGAACCCGATTCCGGCGCCACCTAGCGGGTTTAATTGTGAATCTAAACCATCCTCGGGACGACTCAAACGCAATTTTTTTACACCTTGGGTTACATTATTGAAGTTTTAGTAGGCATCCCTAATTTTTTCTAGTAATAAATAAAGCCTATATTAATCTGTAATAATGAATGTAGCGTTCTAATGGTGAAAGAATTTTTGAGATCGGTTCAGATAAGGACATGTATAAACAGACCACCTGGTGTTAGGTGGCTACCGTCGCCTATGGACATCTGCAACACTAAGGGAGCCGATGCGTTACCTACCTCGTTGAGACCATAAGTATCTGTTTACGCCCTTTTTGAAGAGCCCCATATTGTAGCGCTCTGTGACAACCGCGGGAGGGAGCTCATCCCATAGCTTGTACACATATGGCATGAAAGAGCGTGCGCCACGTGCAGTGGAGGAGTTGTTACAGAATTATAATGGTGGCACAAAAAATCCGTGCTCCCAGCGCCATCTTTTAGGCTATGTTAGTCTCTCGAAGGGAAACGATGTCATTGAATGAATGAATGAATGGAAACTCTTTATTGTTCACCATAACTTAAACCTAGACAATTTAATATGAATACATTTCCATTAGAACAATGGGCGGCCTTATCGCTTATAGCGATCTCTTCCAGGCAACCCGGTGTCCAAGGAGACATTAAAAGAAAATTTAATAACATTTGGTGGTATAACTACATACGCCTGGAAACAGCTGTAAATCATCCGCGATTTTACAACAAATCTTTCACAGTTCATGCAGTGTGCCTGTGGAATGCTCTACCTGTGAAAATCAGGCGTGCCGCCGAGTCTCTTCAGACGTTCAACGCACTCGTGAAGGATTATTACCTCGGGCTCTAAAGCCAACCATAACATCTTCATCTCTCCCATATTTACGTACCTTATTCTATACATTATTACTATGATTATTTATTTATTTATATATATCAATATATGAATATCTTTGTCTTATACTTGCCACTTCGAAATTTTATATATATACTTTTTTATTCTAGTTATATTGCAAAATCCACACGTTACACAATTTTTCTCTAATCCATCCTAAGGTTGTCTGGAAGAAATTGCTTTTAGTGATAAGACCGGCTATTGTCTTCTGTACTTAAACTTCTTGAATTGTATCTTAATGTTATGCAATAAAGTATATTCTATTCTATTCTACATTAAAACTAATTCAATCATAATTAAATATAATTAAAGAAAAAAACAAATAATAATAATAAAATTATATAGTATATATTTAAAGAAAAATATAAGTAATTTGAGGCCAAATAAATATGTGAAATAATAATAATAAACTACTATAGATATGCAAACAATATCATATAATTAAGTAGATTATAATAATATAAATTACATATTAGTTACATTCGAGCAATAATATAATTAATTCCATTTACTGCAACAAGTTTTATTTAATGGACAAATAATAGTCAGTGACCAAGTGTTTGAATGTAGAGAGTACTTGAGCGGTACAAGCAAGAGCTGCCTGCCACGGAGATGAATATGTTCCGATTGATGTGTGGAGTCACGCAAAAAGACCACGTCAGGAACTCCCGCGACCGCGGTAGTCTTCATGTCCATGACATAACAGACAAACTACAAGAGGGTCGCTTATGCTGCTACGACCGCGTTTTACGGAGACAGGCTAATGACGCCTCCGCCTTCCTCTTCGACCGGGGGATCGAAGAGGAAGGCCCAAGAATGCTGGCTTGACGGTGTGGAGGATAAATGTCTACCAATGGTCTCAAAATGGGGTATGTCCCACTGCTGGGCTCGGGCCTCCCATTTTAGGGGGGGCACGGACAGTATACCCGCCATGCTTGTCCAAGGCGGCTTGGCAGGTTTGACACGTCGGTTATCTCTGTGTGCAGGTTGCATCACTATGTTTTCCTTCACCGTTGTTAGCACGTGGTAATTGTTAACCTTATTCAAGGGCCAATTTTAATATTCTTTTTTTCCACAAGCTGTCATCAAAATTGCCGCGCTGCCAAAAATTTTTGCCTAGTTCAACAAAAATACAGATAATCTAAAAATTATCCAACGAATGTACTTCAATTAAACAGTAATCGATTCTATGATAATGTATTCTTGTATTGGATACAAATCCAATTAGGCTATAATGTATCTGTGTTTCAAATTCTTATAAGAAAAACACACAAGGAAAAATCTCACACATGTTCACTTAGAGCATCATAAAAAATGTACAAACAAGTTTGAAATAATAATTATGTTATGCCCTTTGTATTTATGAAAAAGTAGTTACCAATAATAAATAAGTAGTTTTATTACTGTAATTTAATTTATACATTAAAAAAATGGCTTTATTTCAAACCACCTTAGGGAGACGATACTTTCCATGTCAAAATCGGGCTTGTTCGGTTGTCAAGCGTAACGTTTATTATATATCAGAACCAAGAGAATTATATCGTCTCTTTTATTCTAATACAAATTCTATGTAGTTAGAGGGGAAAAGCATCAGTTTCAACGTTAGTTTCAATTATGTGTATTTGACCACAAATTTGTGGTGCTTCCCAATTAGGCGTGTGTGACAGTTTGGAAACAAATTTATGGTGGTTCCGTCTTAAAGGTTAAAACAAAGAAAGTACTTACAGGTAATATAGGCTAATAATAGAATAAAAAGGTGAAATCTTGTTTAGTGCGTTTAGTTAAATAAATCTTTGATTGATAAGAAGATTGCTTTTGATGTTTGATGATGATGAAATACTTATGGCCGGATTCAATACCATTCGTTCACTTGCCCTAACCACCGGTCGAAATTTGACATTACTTGATGTGCTTATGTCAATTTTTAACCGATAATAAAGCGTATGAACGGTCCAGTGGGTAAGATATTGGAACCGTGTCTTAATGAAGTGTTTGTGAGATGTGCCAGAACTTATGACCCGACTATGTGTATAATATAATATAGATTAATATCATTTGTGCGATTTGTATGGTTTTTATATTATTATTTGTGTGATTCATAGCCAGCTTGATAAGAAGAATAGTGTATTTTTTTTTACAAAATATGTGGGTGAATACATTTAGTTTCTACGTATGGGTACGTTTTGTTACTTCGTATTTCTCTTCGTGCTATCGGTAAATTGAAGCGACTGTTAAGTAGTAACTTGGGGTTTCATAAACAAAATAGCAAAAACAAAAAATAATTTAATTGAAATTATTATTGTGTTATAGTTGGATTTAATTTATACATCAAGCGGTGCGGCGCAGAGCGTTATTAGTTAGGTTTTATCTAAAGAATTAAAGAGTCTGAATAAGCTCATTTTTATGCACCCGAACAACTACGAACCGCTCCCGGGAAAATTACTGTGGGATTCCCGGGATAAAAAATGTGACATATTTCTTACGTAAAATTTGGTAATCGATCAGTGAAAAAATCACATTTAGTAAAACGATAGTTTACATTATTTGTTCACTGCTGTAGTATTTTATGTCCCGGGATTCCCGCGGAAATTTCGAGTCAAGCGTGGACGACGTCGCGGGCATATCTTAGTTTCTTATATAATTTTAATATTTAATTAAAACGTTTAAGAGTGTGTTTCGTGTTTATATGTGTAGATTGTACTGGCTAAATAGTTAGGTATATGGCTGTTTTTTTCTTGTAACCGCCCTTATTCGGCCGCTGTTGCTGCGCATATTTTTTTGTAGAAGTAAACTTCAGTCGTGCATCGGAGCTGATACAAGTTTTTTCTTTTTACTATCATTTGTAATTAGAGTAAGTCGCTATTTATTGAAAAAAATTCCTTTCTTTCTTCTTCTTTCTCTTTAATATCTTTCAATCGGCGTTTGACTGAACCCCGCTATACGTATTTTCATTGAATATGAACGTAACAAACAATCAGTCGTGTATATAAAAAGGCGAGGTCTGAGCACAGCACCAGAACGACAATAAGCTGATTACAATTTGAGTAATTAATATTTTAACCATTAATTAGTATAAAGTGCGATATAATGTAATGGCCATTTCAAAGGAGCGGCCAGTTAGTGTTTTATTAAATTAGCTCCAGTAAAAAATATTAAAATAAAATTACCGACATAAATAACACAAAACTAAAATTTATTCTAATCATAAAGCTATCAAAATATTTGTATTTTTTATTTAAGTATAATATATTGTTACATGTTTTCAGGATGCGAATTAAAATGTCGTTTCGGAAGATCACACACTTTATTAGAAGTACATACGTAATTCGCAATTCTTACAAACACAAGCAAATACAACAAGTACAAACCACAAGGCAGAAAATAGTAATAATATAATACACGCAAACTCCTTCTATGTGAGATTCTCCTTCCGATTGTGCATTTAATAACGCCTCGATCGCAGTTGAAACTTAACTAACTCTGTTTTAACGGGCCGGCCAGAAATGTTTAACTTTATTTTTGCTTCAAAGTACCTATTATATAAATGATAGATACACAGCACACAGTTCTTTCTGAATAGATCAAGAGGACACAAGCATTTTTACTTTCACTCAAGGACTCCGTTCTTGCCTACATGGCTACGGAACCCTGATTAGTGTTGAAAATAGGCCATATCCATTGTTTTTCACTATGTAATCATTATAATGTTTCCCAGGCGTCTGACCGCGCCAGATGTTTTAGAAAAAGATAGGTTTAATAAGAATGTTCCATTATTCTGGCTGCATGTGGTGATTAGTGGGCACATGTTACGTCAAATTCTAAACTTATTTATAAACTACTAGCTGACCCGGCGAACTTCGTACCGCTATATTTTCTGACTTCCTAAAAGACTTTGTTTCATGACACAAAAACAAAATCACCAAAATCGTTCCAGGTGATTAGGAGGATTCTAGAACCCGATCTCAGCGCCACCTTCCGGTTCCAATTGTGAATCTCAACCATACGGGTACCCACTCAAACACACAAAAACAAAATCATCAAAATCGCTCCAGGTGATTGGGAGGATTCTAGAACCCGATCTCAGCGCCAGCTACCGGTTCCAATTGTGAGTCTAAACCATCCGGGGACCCATTCAAACACACAAAACAAATTTCATCAAAATCGGTTAAGTCGTTCTCAAGTTATGCGCGTACATACATATCTACGATTCATTTTTATATATATAGATAGCATGTGCCAGCGGAACTTGGTAGGCGTTGCCATGACGAGGTGTTTGTTAGTGAATTGAATATTGCTTGCTAGTTTTAAGCATACACCTAATTATTAATCCTCATGCTGATAAGCAAAACTGTTCAGACGCGCTAAAAGCACGCCCCTTCCACCCGCGGCTCATGTTGCAAGCTCGAAAATCAAACGACTCTTGACTTTTGAGCGTGCTCAAAATAATGCTCATTACTAGCAATGTTTCAACACACATGCTACTAAGTAGCAATTGCTCAATAATAGCATGCTTTCGTGTTAGTAATGAGCATGTCTGCTAGTATCTTTATGATAAACGTGACGTCATCGCTATGTCATAACGGAAGACTAGCGCTGGTCAGAAGATCGTTCCGCTTGCGCATTACGGGGATTTGAAATGAGCACCCAGCTGAGTTTTTCTCACAGCGCTGCCATATCGAGATTTTTTTAGTTTCGTAATATTTTTTATATAATATCCCTGGTGTTGGATATGTCTATAGGCGACGGTTATTATTAGACATGCTACGAATAGTGGTTTAGGCAAATACCGAATATTCGGCTACGCTGAATGAATGAATGAATAACTTTGTGGCACATACGTTAGAGTACAATCAAATCATTTTTATTGCGAACTAAGTGCTACGTAGGTCTTGTACGATATAACTGAGAACTAATTACTTAGGTGACCTTTAATAGTATCGCAATATTAATGTTACCTTAACATATCTACCTCTGTCAAATATGTAATATTTAATTTGGTGCCTTATATATATTTAATTTTATTTAAAACAACACAATATCTTCCTAATTTTTGCCTCTCACTTGAATATTCTTGGACATAATAATAGGATTTTTTGACCAACCACTCGAATAAGTTTTGTTTAAACATAATAAAATTACAATGGGTGGTCTTGTCGCCAAAGGCTATCTTCTCCAGGCTGCCCTCTACAATTATTATTTACTGACTTCATAATTATTAAATGGAGGATTATAATATTCATTGATTCGTCATAATTATATTGTGATGCAGAAGAAGGCAGAAGCGAAGAATTCGGCTACCGAATGTTCGGCGTAAAATATGTGCAATTCGCGCGTAGTAGGTTAGTATTGAAGCAATATTTTTGAATTAAAACTATGTTTTAACTATTTTAAGTGCGATTTGAAATTATTTTTTTTGTTTCTGACATTTTAAGCACTAGCCGAAACGTAATGTTAAAATAAAAAAAATATTAAAATCACATTTAACAGTCTTAAAACTTAGTTTAACTATTAATTTTTGATGGAAATATATATTATATTACGCTATATCTGCGTTTTTTTTCCGAAAATTGGTATGAATGAATGAATGAAAACACTTTATTGTTCACCAAAATTAAAACTACGTTCTTAAAACTAGATGCAATAGATGTTGAACAAAGGGCGGACTTATCGCTTCAACTCTTAAAGCGATCTCTTCCAGGCAACCCCCTAAACTAAGGAAAATATTAAAACATGACAGTGGCGGCGTAGACAATAAATAATATAAAACATTCAAAATATATGAAATAAGTAAATAAAAATCTATTATACTATATAAACATATCGTAATACATACAAAATAAGCAGCGCTATTATACCTGAGAGGACCAAAAATAATTAAAAACCATGAATTTAAAAGAGGATACTGACTTAGCTTGTCTGATGTTGAGTGGCAGTGAGTTCCATAAATGGACAGCCTGTACTGTGAAGGAGTTGTCAACGAAGGAAGAAGTGTGCACAGGTGTCATTAAAGAGAGATTATTACTAGAGCGCAAACAACGGGAATGAGAAAGATGTAGGAAATCAAAACGTATTCGGCAGAATGGTACACTGTATTCGGCCGAATACCGGATAGCAGCCGAATATTTGAGGCATCTCTAGTAATTACTTTCCATCGGGTGAGCCGTGACCCTGTATGCTGTACGCCAGTCATAAAAATACTTCCTATAAAATATTTAATCAAATAACAGAGACAGGTTCGGTTTACAAAATTGTCCTTGGTCTTAATCGTCTTACTTGCCGTCAAAATGTCTTAAAGACAGGAAGTGCCTATGAATTTTTGAATAAATGGAAGACGACTAAATGTCTGCTTGTAGGCAAACTGGCAAACGGACCACCTGGTGATAGGTGGCTACTGTCGCCCATGGACATCAGCAACACTAAGGGAGCCGTGCGTTGCCTACCTCGTTGAGACTAGGCATCTGTTCACGCCTTTTATTAAGAGCCCCATATTGTAGCGCTCTGGGAAAACCGCGGAAAGGAGTTCATTCCATAACTTGGACATATATAGCGTACGTGTACATACGTTAATTACAATCCAATCGGACAAGTGCGTGTCAGTCCACGTGTAGTGAAGGGTTCCATTATTCTCCTTCAAGGCCGACAGCACAGTGGCAGCACCTCTGGTATTGCTATTGTTCATAGGCAACGGTTACCACTTTCCATCATAGTTGGGCCGTCAGCCTGTCTGCTGTGCTCCAATAATAAAAAATAAACAAGAAATATGTATAATGCCAACTGTTTGGCTTTTGTTCTTTACTTACGGAATATTAAAAATAATGTCAAGTATTCGACCCATGGGTGTGCATCACATTGGGCAAGGGCGTAGCACTCAATGAACTAGGAAGAGTTTCGTATAGTTGATAAACATCCATTGTTCTCATTATTTAGATATGGAGCCATAAGATTATGTCTTCATCCATCTTAAGCGCTTGCCACCGCTAAGCTGACGGCTTGAGTGTAATTCTCTGGCGACGTGGCAAGCGTCTGGTATGGGATGCGACCTGCGTACACAAGTTGGCCGCATCCCATTTACCAAATACGGCTAGACCAGCCGCTTTAACGGTAGAAACAGCCGAATCTCACAAACGGCGCAAATATGCAATCCTCGGTGAGAGTTATTTGTACGTTTGTCCCTTTTGTTGTTGAAGCATTTGGACCGTGGAGTCCTGAGGAAATAAGCCTCTATCTTATACTAATATATAAAGCTGAAGAGTTTGTTTGTTTGTTTGATTGAACGCGCTAATCTCAGGAACTACTGGTCTGATTTGATAAACTCTTTCAGTGTTAGATAGCCCATCGAGGAAGGCTCTAATATCATAACGCTAAGACCAATAGGAGCGGAGCACCAATGAATAATGTTACAAAATCGGGGGGTTTTGAAAACAAATTCCACGCGGACGACGTAGCGGGCACAGCTAGTAAATAATGTGTCAAAACGACATATTGGAGAATGGATCAGTTTAACAATCCAAAGGTTCGGAAACCAGCCACCTGAGAAACTTTCCCACTGACTTCGATAACCTAGGCTCAGTATTTTACTTAAAGTCTTAAGGGATTATAGGTACAATACAAGTTGAGTTTTAATTTAATTATTCGCAACATACTGTAGTCATTTACGGAGGAGAAGCATCAGAAATTTCCCAGCCACACGGTTCTATATGTCCCAAAATGATTACGGAACCCTATCACACCAAGCCTTCCTACCGCGTATTGACCGACAGGTGTCCGCAGGAATGCTTCTTAGGTCCTTAACCTCACGCGCACATTGACATCGCTTCCAATGTCACAAAATATTAAGGTAATACAGAAGGTCTATTCCAGCTGTGATTGAAAATAAACCTACTCTTGAGTAATTAGATTCTCAACTATAAATGAAATTGAAGTTTTCGCCTGTAATTTCGAAGTAAATGCCAACATTATAATAATTACAGTTTTTAATATATTGTCTGACAGCCGACATGAAAGTTTATCTCGAATAAACTCTGCAACACCTGGGTTTCAATGAAAATTTTAAGTATTAAAACAACAGTTTTTTATTTTTCACATTTTTACAAAATTTGATATCTTCAAGGTTCAAAAGAAGCATGCATCGCTTAGCAGTTTTTCTGATCTAGTATGCATGAATTAAATTTATAAGCAACAATTTTTTGTTATTTTTCATTTTGTACCCGGCTTTCAATGGATTTGTTTCAGATTTTTGGAAAGCTTAGGCAATTAAAAAAACTAAAAATCAATTCAAACTTGTACATTACAATAATAAATGTATAGGTGCGCAAATTTGAGAATCGCGCAAAAAGTGAATATGTTATATTATATATGTTATTTTAGATTTTCTCTATAAGTAATTGTATTTTTTTTGAGAAAGACTAATTAATGTCTTTGTTGCGGCACGTTTCATCCACCAATTTATTGATGTATAATTTAGTACAGTTAAAGACTATGGTCAATGGATGAACGTGACGCTGAAGTAAATACAGATAATAGATATCGGTGTTAAAGCTGTCGATAAGATTGGGCATCTGTCTGTATCAGTAATAATGCCCAATCTCATAAACGTGTAAATATAATATTTAATGTTGATTAGAATACTGGTGTGTACATCACGTAAACGATAAGGTTTCTGTATATGTAGTGTAAGTTAAATTAGGAACAATTTAGAAGAAACAATTTATATAGCAAGAGTACAACAACTCGTGGTCTTATTTTGTACTCCCCTCTCGGGCGATTGAGCCATAGGCTCTCGTCTGTGGTGCGTCACCCTATCCAACGGTGTAACCATTATCGACCCACCACTCAACTTAATCAACCGTAAGTAGCGATAATATTTGAACTGTCGTTACCCTATGCACTTTTATTTGGTCGAGCCTGTTTTAATATTTTGTATCGATTGAATCATCTACACCTTTTGCTATTTTGTGTTAGTAATGGCGTGCGCTTACGCAAGGTCACGGTTCTATTTCAAATTGTGTTAATATTTACTAGCCTGTTCGATAGTTTTAATATAACACCGCTTATAAAATATTTCTCAAGTTGTTTGTTTAAGAAGGCCTCCGTTAGATTCTTTAATTTTAAAGCTGATTTACATCGATCCAGCTACTAGCTTCAAATACGAAGGAAAGCAGTGCTGAGTTCACACTGGCATCGTGTAAATTGATTTGAAGTCAGTACAGCGCTACGAAATGTTACTGACTTCAATATTGACGATCTTTGTGATTGACCGGGCTAAGCCTTTGCCGGCCTACCTCACTGTAACGCAGAGGCTCCGGGTTCGATTCCTGGCATGGTAAATTTCGGAAACGAATTTCCTCCGTTATTTACTACGGTCTAGGTGTCTGGGATCGGCTCCAGAGTAGTCCGTTGTATATCATCCATAACACAAGGCATACCTTGCTTAATTCGGGGATATACAATATGTAACTTTGTCTGCCGATTATTTATCCTTCTTCTGTAATATCCAGATGCTAAGTGGTAGGGCATTCTCCGCCGCCATAACAACAAGGAATCGTATTCCGGCTTCAGTGGCCAGTGGTTTATTTCCTCCATAGAGGCTGGCAGCACATTGGTAGCCACCTCTGTGTTGCAAATGTTCATAGGTAACTTTCCACGAGGAGAGCCTGTTTGCTGTACTCCATCCATCCATACATCCATCGAAACGCGTTTCGTAAGTTGCTTTTGATCATCCATCTAATAACCTTCCCCGCCATTAAATATTTACCATTCAAATAATTGATGTCATGCAATATTTCACCAAAAGATTTATTAGCACTCAATTTGTCTGTTTGTTTGTCCTGTTTTTCTTCGATATGTTTAAACAAAATATTGCCTTGAGATTTGCAGATTTTTTTGCTCATGTTTGCTTTATGTTGAAATCAGACGTTTTCATTTCTATCTTTCAGTTTGTATAGAAATGAGGCATATAAATATTTAATTGTTAAAAAAGGTTTTGTGAGTTTTTAACTGCTTTTTCGTTTTCTATCTATATATGTAATAAAATTGTAGAGGTCGAATTTCTGTACAATGAAAAAAATGCTAAAAACCGAGTCAGGGGGATGTAAGAAGTGAAATAGAACTAATTTAGATTTTATTAAATTTTTTTGTTTCTCTGTTTGTCTGTTTGTCTCTCTGTTCATTCCGGCTAATCTCCGAAACGACTAGACCGATTTAAATGAAATTTTGTATGGTGGTAGCTTATATCCCTGGTCAACATATAGGATACTTTTGATCCCGAAAAATTAAGAGAGTGGGATAGTTAAAAAAACTTTAATTACTTAAACAGCTTATTATACAAGTTATGCACCTAATTAAGTATTGATATTGCCGGTATCATCATACAATAAAACAATTTATACATTAATTAAAAAACAATTAGGCTATATATCATCACGCTAAAACCAATAGGAGCGGAGCACCAATGAAGAATGTTTTAAAATCGGGAGGGATTTTTAACTTAATTTTTTAACTATTTCACGCGGACGAAGTCGCGGACAGAAGCTAGTTTTATTATAAAAATGTTTGAATGTTATTATTTGTATTACAGTCGACTCTCGTTAATTCGTAACTCGAGGGACTCTTATAATGTTACGAATTATCGAGTGTTTGAAATATCAAATGGTTCGAAATTTTTGAGAGAAAGAAACAAAACTTTGAATTATTGAGTGTTGATAATCAATTATGTATTACATACATATTTATTAAGGATCTGATCCTTTACGAATTGTCGAGTGTTAGTAGACGCCGATGAGTTCGAATTAACGCGTCGTTTTGTTACGTAGCGATGAATTTTTCGTTCGAGTTACCAAGTGCATAAAAATATATAGATTTAGTTCAAAATATAAAGAGATTTTCTGGGGAACTTTGAATTATAGAGAGGTTCGAATTATCGCAGGTTTGAATTAACGAGAGTCGACTGTAGATATGTATACAATATTTTATACTTTTAAACACAAATTTGTCCTTGAAAAGACCATAATCTAAGAATCACTATTATAACGAATAAGCGGATAATCAGTTAAAAAAGGCACGTATAGATTATTAGCAATTAAGCTCGTTTATTTTTTAAAGTTGACAATGCCTCTTATCTATGAAAATCGAAAGTCAGAAATTAATCGTCTATTTTCTGCATTACCGTCATTGTTTTATCTCTCGTTTATGTTCTGCTGACATCTACGACATCCAGCTGGAAAGCGGCGAATTCATTAGATTCGAATTGGTAAAGCTCTGTGCCGCATCCGTACCGATTAGTATGTGTATTCCCTTACTCGCACGTCTATCAACCCCTTTATACTGAAAAGAATAAATATATCGTGACTAGGAAATTCATGATTCAAACAAACGATTCATACAAATTAAATTTAACGCTCTTTTGGCTTGTTTTTACTGAATCCGTGAAAAATTGTATAGAGACTTCCTTACTCGTACGTCTATCAGCCCCTTTACATTGAAAATAAAAAATACATCGTGACTAGGAAATTCATGACTCAATTAATCAAACGATTCATATAAATTAAATTACCTCTTTTGCCTTGTTCTGCCGAATTCGTGCCGAATAGTATGGTGGTGTGACAGAAGATGTATGTCAGAATAGAGGAGTGTGGAAGGAATAGACATATTGTGCCGACCCCATTTAATTGGGATATGGTGAAAGAAAAGGGAGAGTATGGTGACTCCCTTATCCGCGCGTCTATCAGCCTGTTAACACTGAAAAAGAATGAATATATCGTGACTAGGAAATTCATTTCTCAACTACTCGAACGAATCTTACAAATTAAATTTAACCTTTAAAATGTTAAAACAAGTTTTCCATGGATGACACAACATTGTATCCCATATGAGTAATTTGAATGGCGTGATGAAACTTGCTTTTATATATTAAAAAAAAATAATTAAAGAACTCATGAACAAACGATTTGAAGGTCTTTTATTATTTACGTTATGGCTTAACTTTGTGATGTAAGTTTTAATTCTTTATATAGTACTAGCGGTCTCTGCAAACGTTGTCCTGCCCTGTAAACATAAAAAATCTAGAACCCGATTCCAGCGCCAAGTATTTGCTTTAGATTGACATTTTTAAATTCGTAATATCTTTTGAATGGAATGTCCGATTTGAACGATTCAAAAAGTAATTTACAGGTATTGAAACGGTCTTGATTTATTTGGATAAAGGATTAATACAAAGGTGTGGATAACATGGTCTGATTTTGGTCGGCATTTCTATCAATTTTTTAAATGTAAAAAAGTAGTTATAGTGATAATTACAATAGTTTGAGATATGGTATCGCAAATTTTTTTGTAGATATTGATATGTTCTTCAATATTGTAGAACATTTGTATGTTCTATCATGAATAGTTTCCGCAGCGCATGGTATGAAAGACGTTTTGTGGCTAATTTTTTTACACCTTGGGTTACATTATTGAGGTTTTAGTAGGGATTCCTAATTTTTTCTAGTAATAAATATAGCCTGTATTATTCAGGGATAATGTAGCATTCGAGTGGTGAAAGAATGATTGATATCGGTCCAGTAGTTTTTGTGTTTATTCGTTACAAACATACAGAAACACAAATCTGTCCTCTTCATAATATTGTTACGAGTGCGGGACTCAAATTAAAATGCCGTTGGAAATACTATAGAATTCATTAAAACTATACAAACACTTCTAACACAGGTACAAATATAACTGGACGCAACCAGTACAAACGTGATGCACGATTTAATAACACGCGCAAAGTCCGTCACTATATAGCTCATCGAATGTACACACGTCTTGCTCGTATCATAATCGTCGCTTGATTGCCTTGCCCCTGCCGTTCGGGCATCCTTTTATACTAAACTATACGATACAACAATCGACCGCGTGGACTGACTTTTTCAAGAACCACACCTGGCTAACGACCATCATAAAGGATTACAATACACAATAGACTGTTTTTCTAATTACAAATTTTAAACACAAAGTAAACAAAAGAAGGCCAAATGCGGGCAGGTAATAAAACTGTGCTTTATGGCAGGCAGGCGTCCATTCACATTTGTCGGCGTGCTTCGTGGAATTTTGGCTAAGTTGTAACAATATTTTAGTATAGATTAGGGTTTCGGAGCCATTTTGACTAATATAGAAGGCATTTAATATTTTCATGTCAGTATTTACTTGAGATTTCGCTACTAGTATACATGATTAAAACTACATTTTGACAGTTTTCCTCGCGAATTTTATTTGATCATTATTTCTATTTCGACGTTCTTCCGCGATGACGGCTACTGTAAAGTGGCCGAAAGGTCGGAATAAAAATGAAATAATATGCCGCGTTTAGAACTGTTGAAACGTACTTTTGAATTTTCGTAACAGTTTGTCTATGTATGTCTCGTCATTTATTTCGCAAACAACTGGGTCTATATATGTACTTTGTCGCTACATAAGTGTGCACTGAAATCTCAGTAGAAACAAAAGATAGGGTTGGTTGCCAGATATGTATCTGAGGATTTAGAATTTTGATTTTCAGTGTACGTGTGATTATGGGGTATTGTTAGGAAATTCGTCAAAAATTGTTATAATGTTTTTTCCCTAAGTCGTTGTCGTCGTAAATAGAGTGCCCTCTCTCTCTCCCTCTAACTTTTGGAATGTTAAGTTGAACATTCTTTAAAAAAATGCAGATAGAGCTTAAATTATACCTTTAAATAAAGTTGGTCTTGAAAAGAGTACCCCGTATAATGTGGAGGAGCGAGATGGAATGCTCCTCCGTCTCAAAAAAAGACCTCTCAGCGAAGCTGTTACTGTTCCTCGTACGCCTAGGCCCATCTGTTATTATTGGAAATTTGCATATATTGTTTGTACGTTTCGGGAGTTGTTTGTGACCTCAATTATTGTACAGCGCCATCTATTGGCTTGTAAGTGTTCCACTACAGTTTGATCAAGATCTGTTCGGTAGTATTGTGATGAGGTATTTTTTAATTCTTTTGGTCTATACCTAAAATACAAAAACAGTGACCGCTGGTTACCTTTACGGAGCCATTTATTATGTGCAACCGATACATTCGCGGCACGCAAGCACGATTTCTTCATTAATTGTAATATACAGTTGCGGAATGTAAATGTTCGTCAACTTAAAGTCGATTTATGCTTCCACGAGTACAAGAAACAATACTGCCAACATTTTAATAAATTTTACGTTTGTAAAATATAGAAACGTGAAAAAAGAAAATTAAACATAAATATTAAAACCAATAAAAAGGTTTTACATGTCTAAACAATCTTTTTAGACAAGAAAGGAAATCATTAACTTTGAAATAAGTAATTATGAACTTTATTGTCAAATAGTTATACATAATTTTTTGTGGAACAGTCTGTTCTGTGACTTAGTTTGAAAAGGTAACATGTGCTCGCGGAATGTTAAATGAATCAATTTGAAAACTGGCCAACATTTTCAAACCACGACTGCACAAGAGCAAATGCGATACTTCTGTTGATTTTTATTATTATATTACTTTATGGCTTATCACCATGGCTTTGTAATCACAATTTTAGAAGCGAATCTCGCGGAAACTTGGGTATTTAAAAAAATCTTATATTCGTATACCGCTCCTAAATAACTATAAGAATGTTATGACTATCCGTTTAAGTAATTAATAATTAATTGTTGAAAAGTAAAAACAGGCACACGCATGCCTTTCCTACTAGAGATGCCATTAACTGTACCGAGTACTGAACATTCAGCTATTCTCGGTCGAAGCGCTCAATGTTGGGTATATGTTGTATGCATTTTGCGCGCAACAAAGTAGTATCGAAGTGTGTCGGTATGTGCTTATATTTGTCCATCGTCTTTAGGCAGTAGTAATGTTATATAATATAATATATGTAATAATAGCAGCCCATAAATGTCCCACTGCTGGGCTCGGGTCTCCCACTACAGGGGAACGGACAGTATACCCGCCACCGTTATTAGCACGTGGTAGTTGTAACATGCACATTAGGTCAGGAAACTGCCTAAGTGGTGCATGCGTTCCGGCCAGGATCGAACCCGCGCCCTTTGAGTTTTACGCTAGCCATTACGCTACCACGACCTCAGTAGTAATGTTATTAATGAGAAAAGTCATCAACTGCACATGGCGCACGCTACTTCCTGTCATACGTACGCAAGTTGTGAATGAACTCCCTCCCGCGGTTTTTATTTTTATTTTATGAGTTCAGCAGACAGGCTGACGGCCCACCTGATGGAAAGTGGCTATCATCGTCTATGGATATTTGTAACATCAAAGGTGTTACTAATGTGCCGCTGCTCTCTAAAAGGAGACTGGAACCTGGCCATTAATGTCGGAACACAACTCAATGTTGTTATTGCAACATACTCTAGACCAGGCGTATTAGGCATCCAGTCGGGCAAATACCCTAACATCTGGCTGTGGGTTGTTTTGTCGCCTCTTACAACAGGCCGCTCGCAGGAAATGGTATGTTTTTTCCGTTTCTGCACGGCTTTCGCTGCAAACATAAGGGGTTCACTCAGTGTTGCAGATGTCCATGGGCGACGGTAAACTCTTACCACCAAGTAAACTGTTTGACAGTTTGCCTACAAGCAAACATAACAAAGTCTATTTTAAGAAGCAGGTATTAGTTACAAGCAGAGGCGGATTTACCAGACAGGATTTACAGATTTGAAAGGGCGGCAAATTTGGTGAAAAGGATTTTTTTCTCACAGAAATTAAAAAATCATATCTATATACATAAATGTTATCTATTTAATCACATAAAATCACATCACACATTAAAAAACAAATTAAATTCCCCATTTATATTACTTATTCAACCCACAGAAATAATTTTAAAATCCACTCGCAAGTGAGTTGATCAGTGGACTCCAAATAAACAATTATTCAACAAATGTTTCACCAATTAGATATTTTTTTTCTATAATTTGAGTAGTAGCTATTGACTACGGTAAGAACAAATACATCAATCCCTTAGTTCGCAATCTACTAATTACAGGAAAAATTTAGTGTGATTAAGACCATAGTGTACAAATTTTAAAGGTATAATTTTATTAACAAAAAGAATGTACCGTGAAATATGGCAACTTAACCAACGGTTGTCAATTTCTCCATTATAGGTCTTCGACTTTCGTTTACCAGATTACAATTACCTCTAACAAAATAACTTTTTTGCGCATATAATGTCCCTGAAAAAGACATTTTGTGAGAGGTAATAGTAATATTGCAAACGAAAACGTATAATGGCAAAATTGACAACCATTGGTTAAGTTGCCAGATTTCATGGTAATTAATATGATTGTGAGTTAAGATATCGATCTGTAGAGGTCGGTAGGGGCGTCAAAATTTGAATAGCTTACACGCGGCAAACGTCTAAATCCGCCCCTGGTTAGCAAGCAATAGCACAATTGTTTAATATCATGCTGAAGAAAAGATGTTGATACGTCATAATATCATTGATAGATTTTAAAAATTGGTGTAATGGCTTGTGGTTAAAATAGATAACTGTTGAGTAAGATGTGCAGGGTTTTTTTTTAATGATTTGGTATTCGCTCGATTAGTACGAAGTATCCGGTCGCAAGCAAAAAAAAATAAACAAATTAAATACATTTTATTGAACTGATTTTTTTTTACAAATTATACTTGTAGTTGCAATGATACTTAATTTAAACTAAACGCTATGAACATAAATAACTACATTTTAATGACTATATCATAATTATAAATACCTATTTAAATTGACATTAACAATTTTGAATCTGTACTTTGTATTGCCCGAGTTGTTGAAAGTAGCCCTGTCTTCTTAGCTAGGTTATAAAATAACCTGTGTTAAGGATTTAAACTACTATTTAATAAAGGCTCATCAACAGTTTTTTGCATTTGATCAAATACAATACGGGACTTATGGCTAAGGTTTCAATGAAAAAACTGCTTACAGGTGAACACCGCACATTAAGGGCCATTCACAAATTACGTCACACGAATTTCATGATTTTTTCAACATATATACCGAATTTCAGCCAATTCGGTCCAATAGGTTTCCCGTGAAAGCATAACAAAAAGAATGAAGGAATGAATAATTTTATTGCACATATATTAAAGTACAATGGGCGGTCTTATCGCCAAAGCCGATAGATGACCATATACAATTATTATCGACACCGACTAAATTATTTACTGACTTCATAATTATTAAATCTCTTTAATCTTTAAAGAGAGACAAATATATTTTTATCCCGGAAACTATTCCATTTTTCGGGATAAAAAGTATCCTCGGCATCGAATATATATATATTTCATCAAATCGGTTCAGTAGTTTTTCCATGAAGACGGAACGGACAGACAGACAGACAGAGTTACTTTCGCATTTATATTATATTATAATAGGGATGTTAATATTGTGTAATTGATTGACGTCACGAAATTTTGGACCCCTCCCATCCCTTGTCACACAATGTCACACTTCGTCGACCTTCTCCCCCTTACGTGTGACGTCATTTATAGATGGCCCATTAGCACCGTAGGATTTTTTCATCCAGAAGTCTCAACTTAAAGAAATATGAAACACTTGGCTTATAATTGAAATCCATAGAGAATACTCATACTTTTTCTTTTAAAATGGTACCTACATAGTTCATGTATGGTGCATCTTTAAAAACTTTAAACTTTTCTCCTGACAAATCTATACTACTAATAATATAAAGAGGTAAAGTTTATGACGTTGTAGGGGGTAATCTCTGGATCTACTAAACCGATTTTAAAAACTCTTTTACTGTTAGAAAGCTACGCTAACAGGGAGTGTCATAGGCTATATAACACGACGCTATATACTACGGGAGCGGGACAGAGCGCGGGTGAAACCGCGCCGGGCCGCTAGTAAAATATAACCTTACACCTGTTTATATGGATTTTGTTTTTCTTAAAATAACTAGGGTACCTTAAAAAGTAACATACAGAATTTTGCCATTGATTTAAAAAACCTCTATATAGATAGCTAAATATACAATTAAACTTTTAAGAGTAAACGATTTGGGTAGATGATTTTAGCAATTGAGTCATCGACTCTACTGACGTAGGTATAGCCGATTTGCTCCTTTTTTTTGGTCTTTTTTGTAGTAATTGAAATTCTTTGGACGTGTCGATACAAACCTTGCTGTTTTGGTGACTCTGAAAAATGTAGCCAAGTGTGTGTCGAACCGTGCTTATTAATAGGTTCCGTAGAGGCAACGAACATCCATTATTGTCATTTGGCTGCTGAACTATAAAAAAACATATGATAGCAAATATTCCATATTTTATTTTTTATTGCATGAGTTCAGCAGACAGGCAGAGGGCCCACGTAATGGTAGACACTTACCATCGTCTATGGGGCATTCGCAACACCAAAGGCGTTACAAATGCGCTGCTGCTCTCTTAAGGGAGAGTCTGGAACCTGGCCACTAATGCCGGAACACATCTCAAGGTTGTTATGGCGGCATACTCTAAACTAGGGGTGGTAGCCGTCCAGACGGTCAGATACCCTACCACCTGGCTGTGGGTTGTATTGTCGCCTCTTACAACAAGGGCGGTTTTTTGTAAGAGGCGACAATACAGGCCGCAGGAAATTGTATTCTTTTTCCGTTGCTGCACGGAACTATATATCAAAAACTACCTGAAAAGGTACATTTTTCTATTGCTGGAGTATAACAAACAGGCATACCTGATGGAAATTAGTTTCTGTCGTCTATGGACATTTGTAACACCAGAGGTGTAAACATATGCGTTGCTGGCTCGGAGGAATCTGGAACCTGGCCACTGATGTCGGAGCACAACTCAAGTTGTTAAGACGGCATACTCTAAGGGCTGGTAACCATCGAGACGGATAAAAGCTCTATATACCTGCGATTTTTATTAAAGTTAACCTTTTGAAGAATGGCATCGAATGGAATATGATTGTTTATATTGTTGACAGCATTTGTGGTTAATGACCTAAGCCATTACCGGCTTACCTTACTGCATCACAGAAGCTCCGGTTTCGCTTCGTACCATGGCAAATTTCGGAAATTAACTTTCCTTATTTGCTATGGTCTGGGGGTCTGGGATCATCGGGCCCAGAGTGGTCCGTTGTATATTAACCCATAACTGGTGATTTAAAAAAAATACGTTATTTACGCCATTTAAGGATCTGGCACTGTAATTTTCTGTACATTTTTTTGTGTGTGCGGGTGTGTGTGTGTGTGTGTGTGTGTGTGTGTGTGTGTGTGTGTGTGTGTGTGTGTGTGTGTGTGTGTGTGTGTGTGTGTGTGTGTGTGTGTGTGTGTCATATTACTTTTAATGTATTGACACTACCATCTTTTAGATCGTGGATAATGTAGTGGGATAAGCACTGATTTTATACTATACTAGCTGATGCCCGCGACTTCGTCCGCGTGGTGCGGTTTTTTAACTATCCCACGGGAACTCTTTAATTTTTCGGGATCAAAAGTATCCTATATGTTGACCAGGGATATAAGCTACCACCATACAAAATTTCATTTAAATCGGTTTAGTCGTTTCAGAGATAGCCGGTACAAACAGACAGACAAACAGAGAAACAAAAAATTAAAAAAATCTAAATTAGTTCTATTTCACTTCTTACATCCCCCTGACTCGGTTTTTAGCAATTTTTATCCATTGTACAGATATTCGACCTCTACAGTTATATTATATGTATAGATGAAGTTTTTATGTAACTTTAGTGTATATCTGTTTATTATCCTAAATAAATAAAATAAAAAAATAACACAACCCTAATTTGCGTAGCTTGGGGATCTACAATGTGTGTGTTTGTATGCCGAGTATTGTTTACCTGTCATCTCCTTGCAGAACCGCAAAAAGAATACTAATTCTGCGGTCGGGTGACCTGTCGTAAGAGGCGATAAAACAACCCATAGCCAGGTGGTAGGGCATTTGCCCGACTGGACGGCTACCACCCCCGTTCTAGAGTATGCCGCCATAACAACTTTGAGTTGTGTTCCGGCATCAGAGGCCAGGTTCCAGTTTCTCCTTCAAGGCCAACAGTGCATCGGCAGCACCACTGGTATTGCTAATGTCCATAGGCGACGGTAACCACTTTCCATCACATTTGGGCCGTCAGACTGTCTGCTGTGCTTCAGCAATAAAAATAATCCTCATTTCGGATTTTATCTATAAGAGGAACTCCGAGCATGGTTCGCTCCATAGCTCGCTGAGCGACTTGGCATTTCTGGACTAATTGTGCCCTCAGGATACACGTCTCAGCCCCGTAGGTCAGAACGATGAGGACGATAAATGTTTGTGTTTTAAAAAAAATAAAAAAACATCGTCCTGGTAGAGCCATGCTGGAATCTTGATTACAAACCTCAGGGCCGTCTCGATCGGTGTGATATCACGCGTTCACAGAATATCGGCGTGAAACGTTTAGTCATGAGCTAAACTTGTTTCGTGCGATAGTGTGTAGTGGAACACTTACAAGCCAATAGATGGCGTTGTGTAATAATTGAGGTCGCAAACGATTCCCGAAAACGTATAAACAATATATACAAATTTTCAACATAAATAAATGGGCCTAGGCCTGCGAGAAACAAATATAGCGTCGCTGGAAGATCTTCCTTTGAGACGGAGGAGCATTCCATCTCGATCTTATAACCATTAGGGTCATCCCTAAAAGTGAGTGTTCCGATTCCAATAGCTCACTTAGCCCTTCCCCTATCTTATCCTCTCTATTCCATTCCTCCCGTACCATCCCTTACTCTATCCCGCTAAAGATTGGCAACTAGTTGACTTCGCCTCTGATGTTGCAAACATCTAAAAGCGATGGTGACCACTTTCCATTAGATGGGGGGTGTCTGCGAGTTTATCAGCTTCGCATTAAAAAGATGTGTGTATGGGTGTGTGTGTGTGTGTGTAGTTCACACGCAGTAGAAGTGAAATAAAATTTGACAACGGGTGGGAGGGATTCTAAATTTCGTGACGTCACATTTCATGTACTTATATTATATTGTTAAAATATATTTAAGCTTTAAAACACGAAATTTGAATTATAAACGAAAATCTTCAAGACATTTCCAACTCTATCTGTATAAGCATAGTGTTTAAATCTTATCTTATACTAATATATAAAGCTGAAGAGTTTGTTTGACTGAACCCGCTAATCTCAGGAACTACTGGTCCGATTTGAAAAATTCTTTCAGTGTTAGATAGCCCATTTATCGAGGAAGGCTATTATAGGCTATATGTCATGACGCTAAGATCAATAGGAGCGGAGCACTAATGAAGAATGTTTCAAAATCGAGGGGTTTTGAAAACAAATTCAATAACACTTTAGATAGATAGATAGATAACAATTTATTGTACACCATTACAGAAAACCTTATAGCCTAAAAATATTCTAAATGTGCAAAATGGGCGGTCTTATCGCTAAGAAGCGATCTCTTCCAGACAACACGTTTCTCAAATTCTATTTATTATTATTCTATATAATGTATTCTATCTCATACTCTCGCAGGCTTAGTCGTTTTCAGTGTCGCTCTTTTGGTTAATCGATTTTCGAATCACAACGAGTCTAAAGAAGTTTCGCTTCAAAAAATGATTAAATAATAACAAACATAAACATTCCATATTATAAAGAATGTACTACTAATTTTCTTATCGCTGTGTCATGATTTCGATATCGTCATTATGCTTATCGTAACCGCCCCGTTTATTGTGAATGTGTTATGCCTCGTTCACATTATGCCCATTTATAAGGCAGCAAGCAGGAAGCAGGTGGGGCGAGTGAAATGGAAAGAAAGAAAGAAAAACTTTATTTGAAGAAATAGCGACGTAATTACATTCCTTACACATTATTATACACAGCATATTTTGAGAATTTGTACGCCGCATTTTCAGTAACCAAGGTTTGCACTTAGCATATTGCTGTGCCAGAATTATATCCGACACAACGCTGATTTTCAGTGCAAACCATATTTTTGGCGTAAGACCAAAACGACCCAATTTTGTTAAATAGTAATTAATAAAACTAATTTTACTAATGTAATATTTAATTAGTAAATCAATACTTGTGTAACAAGTTGTATCGAATCATCTATTCGAATACAATTCGATAGAGTGATTGCCGAGTATTACTACAAATGGGCAGCGCGAGTATTTAAACGCGACTTGTTCGAACATTTGACACCACTGTTGTCTACTTGCGCTCTCGGCGTTAGATCTAATATTTTTCGTCTCTGTTACCGCCCAAAGAAAATACTGAAACTATTAAGGCATATTCTCCATGTTAAAAAATATCAGTAAATCTGTCCAGTTATTAAAGGAGTGAAGGTTATGAAAAAAGAAATGATTAAAATTAATTCAATTAAAACTGCGATTAACACTTTTCGATTGCCAAGCTGTCACAGCCGTGTTTACAAATCAATATAATTCTAATAAAATACGTCTCATCTGATTATCCACCATCTCTTCGGAAGCAATTTTAGTTACTGTTAAAGGAGAAGCGGCGAAACAAACTTCCCACCAACATATCTTTAGTTCAATTATTATTATTCGTCTTTTTTTTAAAATGTAGTTTATACTAATACAAGGTTTATCAAAGTAATTTTTATAAATAATTACTGAAAGAGCTTGGTAGCGATCGCATTATTCTCATTCGGTGCGATCGTCTAGGAAATCTTTAGTCGTATAATAAGCCTTCTCGCACAATTTTAAACTTGTTTACCAATAGCTCTTGAACGTTTACTCGGATATGAGCATAAGAGAAGCTTTCTAGGGCTATCATATACTTAACTTAAAATGTAAAAAAATATATCTAAAAGTTGCCTTTTCAAAATATGGTAGAATTAATGAATAATTTATTACTAAAATGTATGTACACAAGATGTTACAATATACGTTGTTTCAATATGTTTTGCGTTATTAGGCGTGCAATGTCCGAATTATAAAACAAAATTACATAAAAAATAATGATATAAATATTGCAATTTATAAAATATGTAGTTTAAGTATGTTTATTTATGATATACCTAATAACGTGGATCATCTACATCGCCAGATTAGGTTACACTATTCCTTAAGTTAGGTTGCCTGGAAGAGATTGCTTTAAGCCTTAAGCGACAAGGCCGCCTACTGTTTCTACCATGACAATATTGTATTTGTGTTTTTGAAATTGTATATTTGGTGAGCATAAAGTGTATCTATCTATATTGCAATATAAAATATTATTAGTCATATCTTTGTCATTCTCATATTCATTTACAGTATAATAAAGTTGGTTCAATAAATTTTTCATAAGACACTTTTTAAATTAATTTATAGGCTGAACTCGGTAACATTTCTGGCAGTTTATTAAATATGATAGGCGCCATACAGTCAGATACTTTTGCGCATCATGGCCGTTTTTGAAGAGCAAATAGAGACTCTATGCTGATCCCTTCTGTTCCGAACAACTACATTACTTGTATAGAACGTTGACATTACTCGTATGGAGTTTGTCAAATTTTAGTCAGTAGCAGTAAGGCACACGAATGGTTACTAAGATAGTACAGAAATCAGGCATAACTCGGTAACTTGTGACTTTGATGCAAGCAAACGGTACACGTATATAATTCCGTATGCCTACATTAGAAATGCACAAATATGCACATGCTGTGAATATATCCATAATTAAATGTAAACAACCGTGAGAAAATTTACGTACAGAAACCCTGATGTCGGTGTTATAGAACAGTTGTACTCAACCTTTTTATTTATAGCCACATATACATATTGTTACAACTTAGGTTCCGACAAAAACAAATTCCACTCCTAATCTGTAAAAATACACATTTTATTACCTGTCGGCATTTGGAACTAATTGTAATCCGTTTATGATCGCCTTCTTTTGTTTACTTATTTTTTTAGCATAAGGTTCTAGTTATTTTGAAGAACAGCCTATTGTTCTATTGTATTCATCTACGGCCGCTTGCAGGCTGCATAATTAGCTAGGTGTTACGGATTATAAATACAAGTTAATTCTAGGAAATTATGTCGACGGCCATATTTGCATTTGTGCAGTATAAAACGATGGCCTGATTGAGAGAGGAGGCATTTGAGCTACAACTACGATCAAGGCGTGACGTGTGTACATTCGGGAATCTAATATTGACGGACTTTGCGCGTTTCATTGAATTACGACCTTCTGCATGACGTTTGGATTTGTTATGTTCGGTTATATTTGTACCTGTGTTATACGTGTTTGATTAGTTCTAATAAACTCTATAATAATTCTAACAGCATTTTAGTTCGAGTCCCTCAAACTCATAACTTATAAATATTAAAGGAGATACCGCGGGCCGCAACATTATTTTGTTTATATGTTTTTTTTACTACTAGTATACACAAAATGTGGCACATTAATATGTGTACAAATCAATAAAAGGATTGTCCTGTATTGGTCCACTTATACCAAATTTCATGATGTTACGATAATAGATACATTTAACTTTGCTCGCCTAAATTCAATATTAGGTAAACATCACACATCGCCTATGCAAGCGTCATGGCGGTCACATCTATGATTACGGTCCCGTGGCGCATCATTATATTATGATGCGGAGGGACGCTCGAAGGTTTAGTGGGTAGTCTGGCGGTCGGTGCTTGCAACTCCTATTATCGGAAGCCTGTGTATAGCGTTGGCTGTCGGGAGTCCCACATACCCCTCGGTGACTTCCCCCGGGGCTTGAGGGTCTGCGCAAATGCATTCCTCCATCGTTAACAAAAAAGGGTCTCTGCAAAATCGATAAACATGTCAAGTGGTCTATGATATAGAAAACTTTGGGTACCTATGTATTAGATAATATTTTATTATTTATAATAGAAAGGGCGTATATGTAATCTAATTTTTATACATGTATGTCACTCGAATATATATTACTTGTTTAATACTATCATTTGTACATCCGATGTGATAAGGACAATGGCAACGCTTATATCCATTTTATTTCTGCGAAAGTTGCATTGCGTTTGACCTTTTCTGTTAGACGTAATGTGAATATTGCTTTCCTCTATGGTTCGGTAGTTATTTTAGGCATAAATAGAAGCATTATAAAGTCGTCACGTCTGACTGTTTGTCTTTGTATGTTATTTACTCAACATTGATCAGAAAATATTTCCTGTCGTTGGAATATGATTATATCCTATCCTACTATACATAATATTATAAGCGCGAAAGTTTGTAAGACTGTATGGATGTATGTTTGTTACTCTTTCATACAAAACTACTGAATGGATTTTGATGAAACTTTACAATAATGTTACAACTTAAGTTACAACTAAAAACAAATCCATCTGCATATCTATAAAAACACATTTTATTACCTGTTGGCATTTGAACTAATTGTAATTCTTTCATGATCGTTTCTTTTGTTTACTTATTTATTGGTTATTGTGGAGAACAGCCTATTGTACTCGTTTATGGCCGTTTGCAGTCATAATTAGCCAGGTCTGCGGATTATGATTTATAGGAAATTACGTCGACGCTTGCCGGGCAGACATATTTGCATTTGTGCAGTATAAAACGATAGCTTAATGGGAGAGGAGGTAGTCGAGCGAGAACCACGATCAAAGCGAGACGTGTGTACTACAATCGGGAATCTAATAGTGACGGACTTTATTGAATTACGACCTTCTGCATTACGTTGGACTTGTTGTGTTCGGTTATATTTGTACCTGTGTTATACGTGTTTGTATAGTTCTAATAAACTATAATAATTCCAACGCCATTTTAATTCGAGTCCCGCTAAACTCGTAACAATAATATAGCTTACACATCAGAATATCACATAGGCTATAATTTATAAAGATATAGTGTGAATTATCCAAAATATAACGATTTTCCATCACCACGCGGTTAACACCGCGAGGCGCAGCTAGTTTTTACATATTATGTATGTATATAATCATCTATAAACATTTATATATTCTCATAGATATGTATATAACGTATATATCTATTTAACATATCAAACTTCTGCATAGATATTATATAAGTATTTATTGTAAAAATTTTAGTAATTTTACTTTAGGTTACATTACCTCTATCGCCATCATCATCTCAATTCATTCTAGAAGAGATCGCTTTTTGGCGATAAGACCGCCCTTTGTGCATAATTAGTCTGTAAGTTCCTTTTCATACTAGTGTATATACTTACTTACAGTTATATGTCAGCACACTGCTTAGTCATTTTTCTCGAATACTAGAACATTTTTGAAGTGAAAACTTTAGCCGCATTGGGCACTTTTGGTAGGGGAAATCTTATGGGTTCGCGTCACTGACATGCATGATTGACGCATGCTCAGCGGCCGTGTGCTGTGCGCGTTAGACGCTTTTTGGATGGGTGAAATCTCGTGCGTTCGCGACACCGACATGCTTATAGCAGTATATCTGTAGCTATATAGCTGACGTATTGTGCAAAATTAGTGCTGTTTATATCTTACAAGTGAAGTTGAATGGATTTATTGAAAAGTTCAATGTGTATATACTGTGCATTGTTGAAATAGTGTTTTAATTCAAACATTATGAAATTTCAAATATTAATACTAAAAGTTCTAAGTTTTCACTTCACACATTTTTTTTTGTTAGCACTGGGGGAAGCCTCTGCGCATATCCTCGGCCGCCAGGGGAGGTCACCGAGGGTAAGTGGTAATTCCGAAAGCCAATGCTACACACAAGTTTCTGATGATAGAAAAAGTTGCAAACACCGACCGCCAGACTAGTCAAAGAATGCATAAAACTGGGCGTATGTGGATGAAATTTAGTAGAAGTATTTAAGACTAGCTTCTGCTTGCGACTTCTTTAACGCTAGCTTTAACCCGCGACTTTGTTTACGTAGAAGGTGAAAATATCTATACTAATATATAAAGATGAAGAGTTTCTTTTCGGCCTTACACATCATGAAAGCACGCGCAGTATTTAATCATTATTTTGCTGCGATGTTATTTTAAAACTGCGATATCTCCTAAGATATTCATTGAAATCGAATGATGGCAATTTTGTTTTATATTAAATACTTGTGATGAATAACGTATTTATTTGGATAAGGATTAATATCATGTTTATAAAAACACCTTCGCAAATAATGCATTATTTTAGAACAAATTTAGTTAGCATAAAAAAGGTTATAGTGAGCCAACCTTAAAAGATAGCCATATGCTGTGCAGACTTTTTTTTAGTACTTTTAAAGGGGAACAATTCTGTCACACATGATTTTTTGCGAAACTAACCGTTTACGCAGCGCACGCAGCGTAACCTCTCAAAAGGGGAAAAACCCCGATTTTGAAACATTCTTCATTGGTGCTCCGCTCCTATTGATCTTAGCGTGATGATATATAGCCTATAGCCTTCTCCGTTAAACGGGCTATTTATTACTGAAATTTTTTTTTCAAGCAATCAAACAATCTCTTCAGCTTTGTGTATTAGTATAGATATATGCCAATACATAATACAGTTGTATAATTACGAAAGCATATAGAGAGCTGAAAGCTATTTGTTGTAAGTGAGATTTCAAAAATCTCTCAGGCGATGTGTTTCAAATGCATTGAAAAAACTGGGTACAACAAATCAAATAATTTATTGCAAAGAAACAACATGTTTTTGTTGTTGCATAAAAACCACGTGTTATATATACAAAATAGATGTTCACATTTTTATTAAGATCATGTTTTTTGTCGGTTCGGAGTCCAATTTTCACCAACTAAAATTACTATACATTTATATTTTGTTTGTGAAATTATTATTCATTTGTATTTGTCCTGTCCTGAAAAAATAAAATCTACAATCTGATTCCAGCGCCACCTACCGGGTCTAATTCTGAATTTAAACCAACCCGGAACCCACTCAAACACACTTAAAATTTTATCAAAATCGTAGAACCCGATTCCAGCACCAAGTATTTTGTTTACATTAATGGGTTACATTATCAAAGTTGTAGTAGCTAGTACCTTAATTTTTATATAACCTATTAGAGATAATGTAGCATTCGAATGGTGAAAGAATTTTTGAAATCGGTCCAGTAGTTTTGAGTTTATTTGTTAGAAACGTACAAATCTTTCCTCTTTATAATATTAGTGTAGATTTAGAATTTTAATTAGTTTAGCTAATATTTGTAACATATAAATTATGAACTATATTTGGAAAAGGAGGAGGTCAAGTCCTTAACTATACGGAATTGAAATTGAACATAATGAATATACGAAATTGAAACACTGAAAGGACCGTCTTGAGACCAATTTTGACGAAGACTAAAGTGGTACAATTAGGTTTTTTTTTAAAATTAACTTCCTTTGTCAGAAATCCAATCGGCTCATTTTCAAAAAATAAACACATCTTGTATTATACCAAATCATAGCGTAGCAATGTAAGGATCAATTTCTGTGAAGGAATGTCAAATGGCAAACTAAGCTAAGGGGTTGATTTTTAGTAAATAATTTAAAAAAAACACGTACTATATTATAATATATAATAACAGCGCATAAACGTCCCGCTGTTGGGCTCAGTATAGAGTGTTAAAAACATGTTAGCAATTGAATAAATAAGTAACAAGCCCTCAACGTTCGCAAACAATAAGACTTACGTCTAAAACTCGAGGAATAACTTGTTAGGTTACTAATACAATCGAAAATGCATCGCAAACAAGATTCGAAACAAGTATGTGCTGATTTAATTTAA
The DNA here is from genome assembly GCA_039645545.1 of Dendrolimus houi. Classification (NCBI taxonomy): domain Eukaryota; kingdom Metazoa; phylum Arthropoda; class Insecta; order Lepidoptera; family Lasiocampidae; genus Dendrolimus; species Dendrolimus houi. Next base: position 12,374,271 of record CM077141.1, on the reverse strand, counting down.
ATGTATTAACAATATAATGAGCTTGACATACAAGGAACTGCAGGTCGTCGCGGTAATAATAACGAAAACCCGTGAGATGGGTTATCAGGTGTAGGAATTTTGTTGAAAATCTAAATTATTAAAATCAATATTAGATAGATAGATAGATAACACTTTATTATACACCATTACAGAAACCTTATAGCCTAAAAATATTCTAAATGTGCACAATGGGCGGTCTTATCGCTAAGAAGCGATCTCTTCCAGACAACCCGTGACAGGATTAAAACAGATTATATTGGTCAAAGGTGGTATACATAAATGTTAGGGGTATATGCGGTTACTTACATATATTTTATTAATTTATAAACATATAAGTATGTAAAATTTTATATCAGTAAAATTATACTTAATAGACATATATAAATACACCTACTGATATTACATGCATAAATATATACAGATATATATATATACATAAATATACGTAAAAATATCAAACATCACTATGTTGCAGGTAGTGCTTTTTTGTCATGTTCTTATTAAATATTGTTAGTGATTTAGCTTGTCTAATAGTAACAGGTAGTTCATTCCAGAGTCGAATAGCCTGTACAGTAAACAAATTATTGTAAAAAGATGAATAATATTTGGGAGTATTAAGTCAATATTATGCTACTAATCTGCTATAGTCGTTAGTAGTAGTTAGCTAAGTCGTGGTAGTGTAATGGCTAGCGCATGCGTCCCAAACTCGGGCGCGGATTCAATCCTGGCCGGAACGCATGCACCACTTAAACAGTTTTCTGACCTTAATATTCACGTGCTAACAACGGTGAAGGAAAAAATCGTGATGCAACCTGCATAAGACAACACATATCGAGATAACCGATGTGTCAAACCTGCCAAGCCGCCTCGGACAAGCATGGCGGGTATACTGTCCGGTTCCATAAAGGGAAGCCTGAGCCCAGCAGTCGGACATTTATGGGCTGTTTAAAAAATGCTATGGTTATCCATATAGTAATCTGAAATGACAATGGGCCATTCACATTTGTCGCAACAGGCGAAACAAACAAACGAGTACAAAGGTGGAGATCGTGTTTCGGCAAACGTAGTGTAAGAATTTCTAAAACCCTCTGGGTGGATCGACGACCTGCCCAAGGTCGCCGGCGGGAGTTGGTTGAGGAAAGTGGAGAATCTGGATATGTACCGCTGGCCTTTTATAGGCCTAGTTAGGTCTACGTCCAGCAATGTGCAACGGTTGGCTGACGACGATGTTATTGCAAAAAGTTTACTATACTGTTTCCAAGCGTTTATTTTACTTTTGACGTTTGCACGTCTATCAAGTTCAGTGTATATAACATAGTTATTCTCTGATTTCCAGGTTTGCCAATGCGCTTCGAATCGGTGAGGCGGGTACGGCATGGGCGCTGTGAGGCGATCGCATGGCATCGCGCTGGTCGCGGGCGCCGCTCTCGTCCTCTTACTCCTCGCTCGTCTGCCGCCCGCACCCCGTCCAGCACCAGCCCCTCGACCTATGTCGCTCCAGCAAAAAGTAACAACAACAGTACAACCAGTAACTAACAGGACTACAGTAACTAATAGAACTACACTAGAAACTACCCAGAAACCATCAAAGCCTAGTCCTCCGTCTTCAGTTGCATCAGTCCCTAAATCTTCATCAGCAGTACCAAAACGCGATCCAAATATAGTCCTTACAGGAGACGTTTATGTTGCAGGACATGAGACACCTCATCCGGAATTGTGTCCGGCTTTAGGTGCTAAGTTGCAACTAGTTGTTTTAATTACTTCAGCGCCGTCACATTCCGAAGCTAGAGCTGCGGTTCGTCTTACTTGGGGCCATTACGCTAAGAGAAAAGATATAGCAATGGCATTTGTTCTTGGGACACCTCCGGCGTCATTACGCCCAGGTGTAGAAGCTGAAGACGCTCTGTACGGTGATATAATAATAGGTAGATCAATGGATTCTTACTCAAATCTAACACTCAAAACCTTATCAATGTTAGAATGGGTGGATACATACTGTCCTAGAGCACCAAAGCTACTAAAGACAGATGATGATATGTTTATAAATATACCAAAGTTATTGAGTTTTGCATCAGCACCAGTGAGAGTAAACGCTACTAAGACGATATGGGGTAAAGTTGTGAAAAAGTCGTTGCCAAAAAGGACTACGAAATCGAAGTATTTTGTATCGCCGCTACAGTATCCTGCTAAGGTGTTTCCAGATTTCACAACCGGTCCGGCGTATTTGATGTCTGCAGATTGTGTCAGAGATTTGCTTGCAGCGGCTCCGGCTGAGCCTTACTTGAGGCTAGAAGATGTGTTTGTTACTGGTGTTCTTGCTTCTAAATTGGGTATAACCAGGAAACACGCTCCGGAATTTTACAATAAGAAAGTAGCACCACACCCTTGCGCGATCCAGCGTGGTTTAGCAATACATATGGTGAGATACCACGAGCAATTTGATTTGTGGAGGAAATTGCTTGATGGTAAGACAAAATGTGCCAGCTAACTGTTGATAGGTTCTTAAGGCGTAAGTCACACAGAGTAGACGTTAGACAATGTGAAGACGTGTTTTCTGGTATAGGCTAAATCGTGTCAAATTTAGTATCAGTCGTCTCCTCTGTTTAGCTTGTGTCTAAGAACATGGAAGAAGAATTCTAGGAAAGACATTGGTCCAGTAAAAAAGTAACCCTGAAAAGCAACTAAAGCCTACAAGACTATATGGTTGGCGACATATTGGTCTACTCACGCTTTTTGACGTTTAATTAGATAATAACATCACACAGCAGTGGTGTGAGAGATGGATGGATTGTGTGAAGGATGATATGATGACTTGTGGTGTGACAGAAAATAAACGTCAGAATAGAGGAGTGTGGGAGGAAAAGACATTGTGCCGACCCAAAATATTAGAAGGTGAAAGAAGAGAGAGAATCATTACAGAGCAATGAAAATTACCAATCGTTTGTCGCCTCGCGAAAATTATTTGCTTTATGGATGATATATAATTATTTAAACTAACTCAGTCAACAATTGAAAGTCTTAATATGTTTCTTCCATTTGTAAATGCAAATTGAAAGGCAGAGGTGGACCATCTAATATTAATGTAAAGAAGTCTTTAGGTTCTTCGTTTCGGTGCAAATAAACGTTAAAATGTGGGAGTAACTGGCCTGTGCTGCCATCTACGTTTAGGAGCAATTGATTTTATTGTTATGGTTTTTACTAGCTCGATTGTCGTTCCTACAGTCTTCTTCCAGTATAATATAAGGTATTTTCAAATTTGACTAGTGTCATAGTTTCCTAGTGAATGAAACTGCTCTTGTCATTTTTTTTAAATTAAGACTTTTATACATTCGTGTTTTTAGCGATTCAAGCAATTGGGTATTTAGCACATGTGTGTGTGTGCAATTCACACGCGGTAGAAGTAAAACTTCAGAGAATATACTCACAGCCAATTCTTCTCTAACTTTTATTTATATAAATATAATTCCTTTAGCCTACATCCATCAACATATTATAATTCAAAAATATAATAGAATTTAAATTTCTTTTTGCACAGAAGCTGCCAGTGCATTTGGGGAGCGTTTATTATCAAGGAAAATGGTAATTTTGACATTTTGAAAGCACAGACGGATGCTTCAATATTATTAATATAAATAAGGAAATAATTATTTATTACGATTAATCTGACACTTCATTAGGGACTCTATATACTTTATCAACAGTATAGCGATGGGGTGGTTAATTGTCAAATGAACTGAGATACCATTTTCACCGCCCCCTTTATATGTATATGTACTTCTTAATAGAAACAATTCATCACCAATGACGATATCAGCCTAATGAGATGACAACTATATCTTTATATAGTCTAATATATAAAATTCTCGTGTCGTGGTGTTTGTTACCAAACTCCTCCGAAACGGCTGAACCGATTTGTATGAAATTTTGTGTGCATATCGGGTAGATCTGAGGTTCGGCCAATATGTATTTTTCATACCCCTAAATAATAAGGGTGACCCACCCCTAAATATTTTTTTGTCATAATTTCTCATTAATATTTTTTTTATGATTTTGGCATTAAAAATACATACAACCCTAAATTTTCACCTTCTACCACCAACCCCCATTTTTTAATAGCGATATTAGTACTGTAATAATTTAACTTACTTAAAATTACTAGAAATAATTTAAAAGTCAAAACAACGTTTGCCAGGTCAGCTAGTATAAAATAAAATCGTTTTCCGCGTATGTTTGTGTCTGTAAATCCGCTAGCTCCTCCTAAAGCACACATCGGATGTTTTTATCTGTGCAGGAACGGACAAAGAATACAATTTCCTGCGGCCAGGAGGCATGTTGTAAGAGGCGACAAAATAATTCACAGTCAGGTGGTAGGGATTGTCCGTTTGGATTGCTACCATCCCTGGTCTGAAGTATGCCGCCATAATAACCTTGAGTTGTGTTCCGGCATTAGTGACCAGGTTCCAGTCTCCCTTAAGCGAGCAGCAGCGCATTTATAGCACCTTTGGTGCTGCATATGTCCATAGGCGATGATAAGCGCTTTCCATCAAGTGGGCCGTCTGCCAGTCTGCTGTACCTCTGAAATTAAAAAAATGGATGTGTGCATTCCGGCGAAGGCGAATGGGAATAATACAGCTTTACTGGTTAGATAATTTAATAATGTCATTTTATTATTCGGAAAAATGAGATTTTATCTTACGCACGAAGAGGGTTCGAAAAATCTTATATATCTTAAGGCATTAATAATAGGCATTAACGAATGCCCCCCCTTACATACATTTTATATACTATACATGTACGTTGATACGTAGTGTTTATTATGTTTACAATTTCTGGGCATACGTGACGCCACATTGACCGTTTATTAATATTTTCAAAAAGTCTGAAGTTATATAAAGCTGAAGAGTTTGTTTGTTTGATTGAACGCGCTAATCTCAGGAACTACTGGTCTGATTTGAAAAATTCTTACAGTGTTAGGTAGCCCATTTATGGAGGTAGGCTATAGGCCAGTGGTTCCCAAACTTATTTTCTATACTGCCCGCCCACTTTGAGAATGAATTATTTTTTAGCGCCCCCATGTTTTTACCTACTTAAAAACCACTATAACTTCAAATTAAATTAAATGATTATTGTGAGCTATATGAGCGGCGATTAAACATTCATTCTAAACGAGACTTTTACTATATATAGCCCGCAAGAGTTAACTTGAGACCTAAGCGCAGTAGGTACACAACGGCGCTGAGGTCTCAAGTTAACTCTTATGGGCTACACCTGCCAATGAGAATGATTATAGACACGGGTTTCTGGGTCTCTTACCGCCCCCCTTTAGGCCTGCAACGCCCATAAGGGGGCGTTATCGCCCACTTTGGGAAAGATGCTATATATCATTACGCTAAGACCAATAGGAGCGGAGCACCAATTAAGAGTGTTTCAAAATCGGGGGGTACTGAAAAGAAATTTCACGCAGACGACGTCGCGGGCACAGCTAGTTAATGCTAATTGGTAAAAGGGAGTGGCGAGCCACCGTCTGCCGATTTTATCCATGTTCCCGGAACATTGCGACGGGCAGACACCATAGCTCCCATAGTCCCAGATCCCTAGTTCCATTAGCAATTCATCCCAATAGCCCGGTACCTTTTGTTCTCATTTCCTACAATAGTCCTACACTGATCGCGGCTTGTCCTTGGGTGCATTATTATATGGTGTAGACGGGGATAATCGCCGGTCAGTGTCACGCCACATTTACACCAAATTTGTCGAAGGGATCTACGTGTTGGCCTCCTCATGGCCCTACGCAAGCCCTCCAAAAGTCCGGGCCATTATATGACCTGTGGTCTTCAACGACATACAAAAATAATACAAAAAAACTTGTGTCTAACCCAAAACCGAGCGGTGAATAAAAAATTTTTTTTTCTTTTCATGTAAAGCGGTTACCATCGCCTATGGACATTTGCAACCCCAAAGGTGCTACATTGACATACATACATTTGACGGCCTCTGTAGTGGAGCGGGCTAAGCCTTTGCCGGCTTGCCTCACTGCAACGCAGAGGCTCCGGGTTCGATTCCTGGTATAGTAAATTTCGGAAACGTATTTTCTCCGTTATTTACTATGGTCTGGGTGTCTGGGATTCGTTGTATATTACCCATAACACAAGCGTAACTTAGTTAATTTGGGGATATACAGTGTGTGTGTCTGCCGATTTATTTATTATTTGTTTATTTACATATGCGCTGCTGCTCTCTTAAGGGAGACTGGAACCTGGTCACTAAAACCGGAACACAGCTCAAGGTTGTTATGGCGACATGCTTTAGACCAGGGGTGGTAGCCATCCAGTTGGGCCAATGCCCTACCACCTGGCTGTGGGTTGTTTTGTCGCCTCTTCCGACAGGCCGCTCCAACGCAGGAAATATTTTTTGGGTTTTCCTTGATTATTTGCTCACAAACCCCTAAAAACGGGAAAAAACGCCTGAAAATCATAATCTGACCTAGCGCACATACCTTTTTTTGTGTATCTGTCTAATTAGATAATTTTATCTGGGCCTGGGTAAGTTAGAAAAATTCCTTGCTCAGTCAGTACTCACTGGGTTTAAAATAATAATTGATTAGTTAAACCTAGAATAACAGGATTAGAAAAAAAAATACTCTCTATTTTTCAGTATTTGCTCAATGTATACCATTAAATTTATTTTTGAACTCGTTTTCTCTAACTTTTTTAAATTTTATTTCTGTGTTATTTTATAAACTAGTGGTCGAAATTCGACCATAGTAATTAATGTCAAAGACTATACTTCCATAATCACAGATTTCGCGAAGGCTACCCTATTAATTTGACTTGAACAATAAACAAAAGAGTATATATGCGCGTGTGTGTCAAATACATGGTAGTGTGTGTAATGTTTTTTTATTGATTTAATGTATTCTTTATGCATAATTTTAAAAAGATATTTAAGATATTTAAAAAGATAAGCATTCGTCGCCTCTCTATATAAACTATAAGTGTGCGAAATTTCATACTCCTCTGTTTGCACAATTTTCCTAAAAAGAGGTACTAAGTTTTTGCTTCACGTATTAATATATAGATAACTTATCTAGCGATTGCAAAATTTGGTTTTAATGTCATTCTTCCATTGTTAACACAACGCTATGAATAGGATGGGGAGATTTATTTTGCAAACTAGATGTCGCTGTTCAGAATTAGTGCCTGATATATTTTAATGGTTTGGTTGACTTCAACTTGAATTTGAAGCAGTCTTTATTTGCCGCAATATACACAATTGTGTAGTGAAATCGTATTTTTTGATAGTCTTTTATGCTCGTAAGAGCAATTAGGGCTCTATAAAATATATTGTAATTTGTAAATGTAAAATAAATGTTTAAAAAAAATATGGCACCAGTCCAGTTCAGCAGACAGCGCGACGGCCGGGCACCTGATGGAAAGCGGTTACCATAGCCCATGGGCATTTGTGACAACAAAGATTCTACCAATGTGCTGCCGCTCTTCAAAGGGAGACTGGAACCTGGCTACTGATGCTGGAACACAACTCAAGGTTATTATGGCGGCATACTCCAGACCAGCGGCGGTAGCAATCCAGACGGGAAAATACCCTACCACCTGGCTGTGGGTTGTTTTGTCGCCTTTTACGACAGCCTGTCCAGCCGCAGGAAAGTTACATGTAAAGTGGTAATTCTTAATTTTAAGTTGTTTCCCACTTTTACTGTTATGTACCGCAATTTAGACTAAACCTTACTGTCGAATTTTATCCATATATACACTAACCGGCACAATTAACCGCCCAGCTAGCATTTTGAAGATTATCGAAATTAGGCTATAAGTCGTTGTTTTTCTTATTACATTGAATGTAATTAATCTTCTAAATAATATAATCTATCATAAAAGCGTTAGATAACTCGACAGATGATAAGGCATGTGAATGAATAGTAAGATATGGAACCGATGAAGAATGATTCCAACATGGCTCTACCACGTTATAATATATATATTAATACGTGAAGCTAAAACTTTGTACCCCTTTTTACGAAAATTGCGCCGACGGAAGAGTATGAAATTTCGCACCCTTATAGTTTATATAGAGAAGGAGTGCAGAATGCTAATATTTTTTTTTAAATTATGCATGAAAAATTATTTGACACACACACGCAAATATACTCTTTTGTTTATTGTTCAAGTCAAATTATCAGCGTATGTAGCCTTGGCGAAATCTGTGATTATAGAAGTATTATTATAGTCTTTGACAAGAAATTATTATGGTCGAATTTCGACCACCGGCGACCACTAGTAATTGTTAAATAGTTGAAAATGTAAGCTTATCAACTCGCAGTTTTGCTTCGAAACGAATGTATAAAGTCTTAATTCATATTTTAAATTTAAATCTCGAAGAAGAAATAAATATTAAACTATTTTAAAATTAAAATAGTACAATAAATATTTTACAATACATAAGCCATTGTATCTAGTGTTAAGTATATTAGATATACGCTCAATAATGTCATTACAGCCAAGTAAAAAATGTAGGGGTAATAGCTCATCAAAGCTCTCCAGCATGCAACAAACACCGCCGTTCACGGGTGGACGCCACGTTGTCAACCGGTCGACCTCGCGTGGTCATTGCCGGGTAGTCTGTCAGCTTCAATAATAATAATATGTAAATCGTAAGCAGAATTTTCAAAATTTAACTCAATATTTTCAAATGACGTAATTATAATATATCATTAAAATTAATAGATTGTCAATAAAATTGATATATCGATGTTGTGATGTGATTCAAATAGTTCACATTAATATATCATACATTGAGGCCAAATATTGATCTGTTAAAAGAAAAATATCTCGACGAAGTTGGGTATAAACATGCGATTTATGTAAGGCAGTGTTTTTCAACCTTTTTGAATAAGTGACCCCTTCACGAATTAAAATAGTTCTAATGACTGATATCATAATTAAACTGTGTTAATGATTTAATTATTTTAATTAAGTTACTTTCGATTGTTTCAAATGAGACTACTTAGTGAATCGGAAAATTTCTGTGTCATTATACTCCTATCATAAACATACACTGTGTCGCTGAAAATGTATACTAATTTATCTATACAGATAAATAAAATTGAAGTGTTTGTTTGTAATATCAAAATAACAGCTTTTTACTAAATGCATATGAAAGTATATACGGTACATATAACAAAAATATTTTTGAAATTTTTTGTCTATCTGTCTGTCCGGATGTTCAGGCTAATCTCTGAAACGGCTGGACCGATTTTGAAGTGAATTTCACTTGCAGATAGCTGTTATAAGGAGTAACCTAAGCTGCGTTTTTAGGTTTCCCCAAAAAAAATCCATGCGAATTCACAGGCACAGCTAGTCATTAATAAAAAAACAAACATTAAGCTTAAGAAAACTGCAGAATAGTTGTTAACCGAACAAATTTTATAAAAAATACCTAGTTTTATGGAGTACAGTAAACTTTGGATTGGATGGCAGCTGGTCTGTGAATACCTTAAGCACTGCTGTATTTTTGAGTTTAATAAATTAGCGTAGAATTTAAGACTGCATAAACATTATGTGACTCTCCTGGGAGTATGTCACATAGGTTGAAAAGCACTGGCGTAAAACGAAGGACAGCCTCGCATCTTACAGTACGAGCAAAACGCATCCTTGAGAAGTTCATTCAGGTTTATGCAGAACAGAATATAACGTTCGCGAAATGGCACAACCAAAGCTGAGAGGGGAGTGCTACGCTCTCGCTCCCCCGCTATCCAGAGTAGCATAGCATCTCTTTCGCACTACACACTGTCAGGTGTAATAAACGTTATCACTTGTAGGAACTTCTTTTTAGATGTATTTAAATTTTGCGCGTACTGTACGTATGTGTATCTGTCTTCGGCTTGAACCTTATTCATCAATACAACGTTAAAATAATGAAATATTGTGATTTAGTACTATTTTAGTAACACTATTCAAATGAAAATTGTAATATATTTTAAAAATAAATACTTTTCGTGGTATTTAGACCAAACTCTATATTTGTTTTTTTATAGGTAGATGTGGGATAATAGTGAAAGAAAAAGAAACCAAAATATAATTATAGTTTACAAAAACCTTCAAATAAAAAGACTATATATATACGCTGTATATTTTTTCATAATTTTATTGTTCTTTTAGATATTTTGTCTTTAATATTGTTACGAGTTGCAGGACTCGAATTAAAATGCCTTTGGAATTATTATAGAGTTTATTAGAACTATACAAACACGTATAACACAGGTACAAATATAACTGAACATAATCTGTCCAAACGTAATGCACGATTCAATAACACGCGCAAAGACCGTCACTAAATAGATTACCGAATGTACACAAGTCTTACTTCGCTCGTGGTTCTCGCTTGCCGCGTAGACCGAATTTCTTAGAATCAGTTCGACACACCTGGCTATTGACTGCCATAAAAGATTACAATACACAATGGGCTGTTTTCTAATTACAAATTTTAAGCACAAAGTGAACAAAAGTACTCCAAATGCGGAAAGGTAATAAAGTGTGCTTTTATGGTGTGCAGGTGTGAATCTACTTTTGTTGGCGTGTAGGTCGTAACAATATATTTGCGTTTTTTTAAAGTTATGGCCTATTACTAGAAATATAGTTGAATTTGCTGTTGTTTTAGATGTTTAATGTAAAAATAATACAGCTCCTATTTTGAAGGCTTTTGTACGTTACAATTTTATTAAATGTTGATAGTCTGTTGCAGCGTCTCACCAAAAATTGATTTATCTAAAGAAATATTATAAAATCAATTTATTTTTGAATCTCAGTAATAAATATTTGAAAATGCTCTATAAGAGATTTTAAGAATTTATTCAAATGTAAATAGTTGGCAAATAACTTGAGCATAAGTTCCCATAGCATCCAGTCCTATTTTTTACTTTATTCGAGTTTCTTTTTACACAATTTATGTATCTAGCCAATATGTATGTGTTTAATTAATTAGATGATTCAACGCCTAGTATCTATTACTAGCATTTTCTAGTATCTCGCATCCATTTGTCGCCGCTTTTGAGCTCCGGCGCTCGCTACGCCTAAGGTGCAATCGTGCATGTTCGAGTTGTTTGTCCACTATTAGTTGTGTGTTGATATACTCGTCTATAAATATCCGAATCTCTAAAAATCATAGACATAAATTTTGTGGTAGATATATTTTTTACTTTTTTTAAATGTATTTTATTGCAATTACCAAGGCCTATATCAGGTTACTAAAACACGATATACATCATGGTGAAGTACAGAGACGTGCGGAGATAAGCAATGTACCGGGTAGGGTTTTCCCACTAATGCGATATGGAGATTTGAGTGGCTAGAGTTTAGCTCAGCTATGTCCGTGTCTGTTTACTGGCGAGTATTGGTGAGGGAAACTCAGTTATCGCTGCACACCCTCTGTTTTCCGCTGTGTAGTTATTTAGAAAAACAAATAATTTCTCTAAATGTTTCCACCGAAACTATGCAATGAGGTGTTGCAGAAAAACTAATATCTTATCTGTAATTTATCAAACATTGCCTCTTCTCTCCCATTTCTTAGAAACCGGTACTTACGGAGATTTTAAATGTCATTAAGCAGGCCAGATTTCGTAGCGGTATCGCCCCAGTGTCCATGCGACTCGCGTGAGTTCGACAGACAATCTTTGCCAGAACTCACGTCTGTTTTTATGTATCAGGCCTAAGTATATTTTTATTTAAAATCAGTGATACGAATGATAATTCATTTGGTAAGATCATGAAAGAAGAATATTAGAAATGAAGAACGCCCGGTAAACTTTGAAAAGCTTCTAACCATGTGGCTAGATGGCGCCACGTGTAATTATCTCGCTTTTTGACATTTCATTATTTAACACATGTCTGGCATATAAGATATAAAACGAGTCTCAATAATATTTTGTTGATTTAGTGTAATAAAATATGTTTTAAATAATATAATATATTTTAAATAATAAAACGCCAAAAAGCGAAGGAATGGCTTATGTCGGTGCCTGGTTGCGCAGGATTTAACAGCTTTCTCTTTCTAGTATTCTAAGGCCATGCTATTATCCAAAAGTAATACTATCTTTAAAAGTCTCTGGAAAGTGGGAGGCATTTACATATTATAAAATGACAAAAGTTACATATTCATTAATTTCTCGGCGATAGTAAGTTAATAAAATTAATCAATAGCGAAATAAAATAATAATTCAATTATTTTAATATTAGGTTGGGGAAAAAGTTTCTTCGCATTTTATATAAAAATTCAAAAGGTTTTTTTATAAAGTTTATTTACATTTGACTAAAGTATAGGTAGGTAATGTAGGTGCCATTTTGTTGGATAACTTTTTGCCATCTTGTAGGTAGGGACGTGATCCCATTGCTATGAAAATTTTGGGATTTCTGATCAAAAAACTGCGACAAGTGGTTTTGGCAGTCCTCTCGTGATGTTAACCTGACACTGTCTAAGGAATTCTGCAGAGACCGAAACAGGTGAAAATCTGAAGGTGCAAGGTCAGGACTATACGGCGGATGCATTAACACCTGCCAGCCAAACTCTCTTAATTTTTGCTGAGTGGCTAAAGATGTGTGAGGTGTAGCGTTATCATGGTGAAAAACCACACCCCTTCTGTTGATTAATTCCGGCCGCTTTCTCTCAACTTTTTACTTTAATCTCATCAGTTGTTCGCAGTACAGTTCAGAATCGATGGTTCTGCCTGGCGGTAACAGCTCATAATGAATAATGCCCTTCCAATCCCACCATACACACAGCATCACCTTGTTGCGAGTTAACCCGGGTTTCGCCACAGTCTGTGAAGCCTGACCGACCTTTGACCACGATCTTTTTCACACGTTCTTGTCGTATGTGATCCACTTTTCATCACTAGTTATGAGCTTCTTCAGAAATGGTTCGGTTTCATTACGTCGTAATAAAGAATCACAAATGAGTACACGGTTCATTAGGTTTCTTTCAGTGAGCTCATGAGGCACCCAAATATCGAGCCTTTTTGTGTACCCAGCTTTTTTCAAATGCGCCAAAACCGTTTTGTGGTCAATTCCCAGTTCTCCAGCTACATTGTAACTACTAATATGCCGATCTTGCTCCACTTTTTCAAAAATGGCATCAATTTTGACCGTAACAGGGCGACCAGAGCGACGTGCGTCTTTGATATCAAAATTTCCGGATTGAAAACGCTTAAACCAAATTTGCGCTACTCTCAAAGATACTGCATTAGGTCCATAAAAATCACAAATTTTTTTCGCGGCTTGTGTTGCATTTTGCCTTTTTTGTAGTAAAATTTTAAAATGTATCGAATTTCTTCATTAGATTCACTCATTTTAACAAGAAGAAAAACAAATGAAAATCACACATTTTCCTAATTTGAATTTGGAATTGTCTTCTTTAAAATTAAAACTTTTTAATGATACCAAAACCAGCCAGATGCAAATGGTATAGCCAAAGATATCTTATTACAAGTTCATACATACTATATGCGAAAAGACTTTTTCCCCAACCAATTATAATAATATAAAATATATTTTTATTATTACTTTTTTTTTGGAATTGACATACTTTTTTATAAGATGATCTGTATCTATGTTCTTAGGTATATTATAAAAGTGACTGATATTTTTCTGTAATACTCATATCAGCTACGCAAATAGTTATTTTTTGTAATGAATTTATTGTATAAGTTAAATCTTATTTAACTTAAATTTGTACAGTTTAGTAATTTAGAATAAAATTTGTTTTTAATCGCCGACTTTAAGTTTTGAATAATATCACTTAGGAACTCTTATAATTATTGAAATTATATTAATGGTTTTTGTATATATAGTGCAACATTATTGTTTGTATTCTTGTAATATTTGCTCGAATCTTTGAATTTTATTTGACAAGACAACTACGTCTTTATCCGGCTTGAAGGACCAAAAATGTACGCGCAGGCATGACGAAGAACACTAGGTATAATAATCATCCCATTATAAATGTAGCTTCTCAACACTCCTAAATCCTGTATGACATGCCTTAAAGTAATTTTCCGATATCTTTTAGACATTAAAATTGAGAAGATTCGAGCATCAAATCATTGCCTTGCTCTTCGCGCTGTAATATTGGATGGTTGTGGGCTAAATTTTTTATATATTTGGAAAATTAATCTGAGTGTATGGTTGTTTTTAGAAATCTTAAATTGTACTTATAAGCGACATTATGTAGAAAATGAAATATAAGGTGTATATGTATTCAAATTTTAAACACCTAAATGAAGAAGACATCCAGTAATTTTTAAACCAAATGAGCGATTTTAGATCTACCATTGTGACATGTAAATACTGATGGATCTATTGCCTAAGTAGCTGGGTGTTGTAGTAATTAAGAAAAATGTAAAAAGCGCGTTGAGTGACAGCGAATTATAAATTATAACGATGAACATAGAAAAAGATAATATTTTAATTTAAAAATTTACATTATAAAATGGATGATTTAATTTACATTTACCTAAGCCTTACCTTTCAATGATCGGATAAAATAGTTTTTCATAAGATTAAATATAACATAAAAACTTAAAAATTACGGTTTTGTGAATAAAACCTTTCAATTATTTCACTTTTTCTTATTGAGTATAATTTTTTGATGGCTAATTTTATATTATTCATTGAAAAATAAGATTTTAAGTTTAATATTTAAGCACTGAATCAATATTATATTTTATAACTTATTAATTATATTTTATCATTTTGAACGACTCATATTTTAACTATTTTGCAATAAAAATGTATATGTTTTTTAGAATATTGTTTTGATATATTATCAGCATTATTTATTTTAGAAAATATTTTTTTTTTTATTTGTTAAGGCCGAATATATGTATGTAAGAATGATTTTTTTTTAATGTCATTATGATATTCGAAATTTTAAAATTTGAAATTTTAATGACGTAATTCTTGTATCTCTAAATAAATTGTTGTAACTCTTACTGTCGCTCTCAGAGTCTGGTTATGATTAAATAATTGCGGTGTACGCACACCATATTTTAGAGTCGCTTTTAGTTAACAATAGATGGCAGCGCAGTACACGCTTTTTCGTACATAGTTACTGCGCGGCCTTCTAACACTCTTGCTTACGTCTACATTCCGCAAGTGTTTGCAAAAGAATCAATTTTAAACAAAAATTGTAGGTCTCTGATACTTCTATACATATAGATGTATAGAAATTTCAGTAGTTCAGCTAGCAGGTATATATCTTCTAGATAAATCTGGCTACGCTTTGCTGAGCCACAGTTTTGTTTTTTAATTGTTTTTATTTAAATCTTCCAAAATGCTTGGAAGTTCCCGTGCCCGTGGGAACTTCGAATAAAATGTATAAAATACTTTTAAAGTGCAACGCTATGTAAACATTTTTGTCCATCGACTACCTTACGAGTTTTGCGGTTGCAAATATATCCAAACTAAACGAGACGGGACTTTTGGGACAAAGAAATGTAATCAGTTAAAATATGGCTTAAAAAGCGTTATATTTTTCTATTACGAAATGGAAAACATCAATCATAAATTCTATCTGGAAGATGAGAAATCTTAAAAATAAGGTCACAAACAAAACAAGTTATCGATTACCATAATCGATTCATGTGAATGAATTTCAACAATTAATAATATGAAAACACATGCACCACACGAAAAATTCATTCAAAATAACTAAATCCACTACTATTATAAAAATATCAACAGAATAGAAAGAAATCTTAAAATCACTCATCTTTTTACAATATGAGTACAAGAATGTATGAAAGCGTATCCGTCATCTTTTTATATAATACGATACACTGCACAAACACTGGGAGGTCATGACCCACACGTTGGAAAACACTGACGTATGTGTATATTTTTTCTAAATATTTTAAAGTTATTTGTCTTTTAAGGCTATATGAGTGCGGCAGTAGTTTGTATTATAAAAAAAAATCCCTTTTAAAATTAATTTATATTTGGGCCACGATCTGGCGCGTATATTTTTGTACAAAATCCCGTTTAAATATTCGAGGTGGTTGGTTATTTGGAATGACACGTTGGGACTGTTTATATCTGTTAAGCCGATGTTGACTGTTCATTTTTGTCCTTTCAATTCAGTTTATCAACCTAAATGAATATTTAAACTTGAATCATTCAATGTCATTAAATACTGTCGTGAGCTTTCAGTTCTGTACTTTTCAACTATTGGCCGGTTCAACCGACGTAAAGGCAAGTGATGGCATTGGAATAACAAAACTAAGTAGAATTAATAGATAGATAGAAAAACCAAAAAAAACCATAAAGGTTACAATATAATGAAAAATAAAATTCCGACACTATAAAAGTCGGAGGGAGTTAAAAAAAAAGCAAGTAAATGAATAGTAAGATATAGGAACTCGCCATCACTTGCCTTACTGTCGGTTGAATTTTGACGTTACATATATGGAGCTTATGTCAAATTTTAATTGATCACATTGCCACAAATTGACTCAATTTTGGTGATCCGTATAATATCAGCATTTTTATTTCATAGATCACGATATTTGTTTTTTTAAACAATAAATTACAATGACTTTATAAAGTAATACAATAGAAAAAACTTAGTTATATTTTATTCTGCCCATAGACCTTCAAGGCTATAAGTAGAATACTGAGCGTAGATCACCGTAGATTTCATAGATTAAATATGTATATTCAATTGTGTATATTTTATCTGTTACTTTAACACGGAATGATTTTACGAACGTGTCCAATCTCAAGATTTTTAATTTATGGCTGATTAAGTCTAAAATATATTATATTAAATAATATAACGTCAAAAAGTAAGACATGAATGAGCTCTGGCACCATTTAGCCAAGTAGGATCTATCGAAATTAAGATTTTTAATGAGCAATTTCAATCATGCCTATTATACGTTTTTTATTGAATAGATGTATTTATGACCATTTTTGTTCTCATTTATTGGGACGACAAAAACTCATCATTTTTAAGATTTCAATTCCTCATGCAACAAACATTCAAGAAACTTTTTTGTTATGCCTATTATTAAAATTCTCTTTGCAATTCAAAATAAGTTTTTTTGTATGAAGCTATAGGCAGAACCATAAACAAGTAATTCTATAAAAAAATTAAATAGTAATCCAGTAATAAGGAAATGAATCCGAAAAAAGATCTTAAAAATCCTCCCCTATAAAGTTACAATATGAGCTGTTGCGACTTCACAGTTATGTCGAAGATAAATAATGTCACCAAAAATTTAGTTACAAGATCCTACACTAACGCCGACGATATATTAATTAATAGATACAAAGAAGGAAACTAAATTGTCTAAAAAGTAAATAAACCCATAGATAAAAAATGGTTCCAAACCATTGTTACTTATAGGGGTCGTGTCCAAAAGGCGAGCAGCGTTGTATATACTTAAATTGGCAGTTCAGAATGTCAAACTTGTCTCAAAATGTTATTTTTAAATTTGATATTTAAAAGTGTCAATTTAGTATGGGGCATGTATGGAGGGTAGAGATAAGGAGTATCATCTTATATAAAAAGTGTTGAAATATGCTGAAAGTAGAGCTTGAAATACCTACCACAATAGCGCTGGCGTATGAAAGACTACGATATGAATTTAAAACTGTTGAAGTGCCATAAAATGCCAGTATAGGAAACCTCAACTATTTACAATATCTAAAATAATTTAGTAAATATAATGCTGTGAGAAAAGGTATAGAGTCATTTAATTATCGTCAATTTTTAATAAAAAACGAAACGGAAATATTTCGGTCCTTATTTATTTTACTATCTCACTCTAATTACTGTCGGTGCTTCCTTTTATCCTATGCTACCGCAGCGCCACCCTTGTTACCGCGTTTTGACGGACACTTTTTCAATACAGAGATGGTACCTTATTTCTACCCTGCAATTAAAAAGCGTATTATAGCTGTCTTAATATATAAACTTAATTGTGTACCAGTTAAGCAGTCCCGTGCAGTGTTATTTCCGAAATAATTTGTAGAAGTGTTAGAGAATATATGCTGGTTATGTTTGTTATGTAAATATTAAAATTATCACGATATAAGTGTGGTTTTATTTTTGTAACTGTACTAGCGGTTCCGGCAGACGGCCTTCTCGGAAAACAAAAATCTAGATCCAGATTGCAGCGCCACGTACTGGGTCTAAATGTGTCTAAGACGGTGGCCGGCAAGTAAAACAACACTACGATGTTACGGCTTATCAGCGATGCGCGTGCGTTTGTTTTAGTAAATTATTTATAACACCGGTACAATGTTTTGAATAAAAACTCAGAGCGTCAGTATGCGTCGTGCGTACGTCGTCCATTCGTCGTCTATTCTTTTTCACACTATGGGCTCATTCAGAAATATCGTCTTACATCGTCACATCATGCGTTCAAGATGCATCAATCCCACATGTGGATTTAAACCACCGACGACCCTCAAATAAACAAAAAAATCGTTAAAATACTATATAGCCGATACCGAATACCCGATTCCAAATCCACACCCCCATGAGTCCGTATGGACCACTTTGGGAACCTATGGTATAATACTCCATAGTCCGCATATGGTAGTTAGCCCGACCATTAATATACATTGTTAGTTCGTCGTGTCATTATTATAACTATAAAATAATATTTTTCTTTACTTTTATTGTCTTTGTTTTACTAAGTACCTATGCACTGTTTTCGACAACTCCATTAATTCTTCAAAAAGTAATATTCCTGTATAAATATAAAAAAGTGAGCTAGATAAATAAGAAAAAAAAAAATATTTTTAGCTAGACGTTGCTGGGGAGTTTCTTGCTGCTTCTTCTTAACAACAATAACACGTTGCGAAGCGGTGTACACATAGCCTAGAAAGTAAAATTAAATTTTAACTTATATGTAGGACCTTTAAAAAGTTTTCTTCAGTGGAACTTATTATGAATAAAAATATTTGAATTGAATATGGATCTCACGGGCATGGGACCTGGATGTGCATTTTAAGACACGGATGTATGTCTGTATGCAGATCCAAATTGTATATACTCGGACCTATCTTCTACTCCATAGACCGCGTTTTAAGGGTCAATCATGCTAATGATTTATTCAATTTAAGAAACATCTATTGTTACATGCCGTCAAAGATAAGCCGCACAGCTGCCTATTGTAAGCGCAGCTTATTGTCCTCCCGGATTAGGGAATTCTTTGTGTTTTGAATTTGCAATTAAGAAAAACATGCTATTGTCTTTCTACTTGTTTTATAACCATCATTAGCGTCGAACTAATCCCTATTGTTATTGTTTTCGACTTTGTAGACGTTCGCAGGTGTGCAAATTATTAATTCTTAGAAACTCAGTGTGCGCGGCCAATTTCTTTGTACTGTGTAGTTAGTATAAGACGATGCCCGAATGGAGGGGCGGGCAGTCAAGCGACGACTATGAAGCGAGTACGACGTTTTCTAGTACTCTCGATTAGCGATATAAACGACGGACTTTGCGCGGTCGAATTGTATTGAATCGTGCAGTGTGAACTGGTTGCCTCCAGTTTTATTTGTATTTGTTTTTATACGTGTTTGTACAGTTCTAATAAATTCTATAGTAGTTCCAACGGCATTTTTAATTCGAGTCCTGTAGCTCGTAACAATATTAAAGTTCAATAAGTTTTATATTAAAATATACATTATCTAAATAAAATTAATTGCTAACAGAACAGTACTAACGAATGAATGAATAATTTATTGATAACATGTATGTATGTACACAAGATGTTGCAATGTGCGTTGTTATCAATACATTTTGTCTCATTAGGCGTGCAATGTCTGAATACATGTCAGAATATTAAAATTAATTTTAAGTAATTTTATTTTGTACTAGGATATGCCCGCGACTACGTCCACGCCTTAATTGAAATTCCCACGGGATTCCCGAGACACAGAGTACCACAGCATTAAAAAAAATGTAAGCTATAGTTTTAGTGAAAACTGTCGGAATGAGCTAATTTTTATGCACCCGAACAACTATAAAGCGGTCCCGGGAAAATTCCCGCGGGATTCCCAAGATAAAAAACAGCCCAGACTTTAAGTCTAAAAATATGCTATCGATCAGCGAAAACCGAATCGAAATTGGCCCAGTAGTTTTTACATGAATTCCGAACAAACAGAAGAAATCTAAAAAAATGCATCTTGTTATCCATCGTTTATATGGTGTAATCCAGTTGTTTTTAAATCGCTTCAATGTACAGACGGCATTTTCACAATTTTATAATATTATAGACGACACTTGTTACTAACATAATATGGACTGTGGTCTAAAATTTGGTTATTATTATTTACTTACCACATAAATAATTAATTAATAATTAATTGAAAGCTTATTGATGATAACTGAGCCGTGCCCACTTCGTTGGGCGTAATAAAACAGTACATACTTTGTAATCGCTACCAGATACAGTCCAGTCCAGTCACTTACGTATGATTTAGCTTTCTACTGGTGAAAGAATTTTAAAAATCTGTTTAGTAGTTCAAGAGATTACTTACTACAAGCAAGCGTACAGACTTTACCTTTCAATAATATGAATATCGATTTTATCTCGTTATACAAAACAAGAGAGAGAGAGAGAGATAACACTTTATTGAAAACCAAAATATACAATTACAAAAACAGACCACATTTACAATATTTTCTAGGTAATACAATAGGCGGCCTTATCGCTCAAAGCGATCTCTTCCAGGCAACCTAAATGAAAGAAATTTGAATCAGGCGATGTAGGTGGTGCAGGAAAAAGGCAATAGATACTTAAATACTCAAACTAATTTAAGAAATAAATATACAAATTCATACATATATACATAGTCATATATATACAATAATGCATAAGTTATTATAATAAATGTATTAGCAAGATTATATTCTGTTAATCAGACATAGCTATTTGTGGACAAATAGTGTTTTCTGAGAAAATTTCTAAATGTTGGTAAGGATTTGGCCTCTCTGATAGTAAGAGGCAGCATATTCCAAAGTTTGACAGCCTGAACCGTAAAAGAATTATCATAATAGGATGGAGTGTGTGCAGGCAACAACAACAAGGTAAAACTTTTTTCCTGTGTTCTTCCAGGCTGAAATTAATTAGGTCAATATTTATATAAGTAAGCATACTATTATGAGTAGGTAAATGATCTGTTACGCCCTAGCTTCATATGAACATAATGAATTGGTCATTCCGTCCCATAGGTATTTCCTGTTTTTTTGATGATGAAGACGTTTGAATAATGAGGTAGGTCGTGTTCGCAAATGCTTTTAATAGCAATCTGTTATTTTATTGAAATTTAACGATATAATTTCTAAAAATATATAGTACTAGGATATGCCTGCGACTTCGTCCACGCTCGACTTGAAATTCCGGCGGGATTCTCGGGACACAAAATACATGCATTTGAAAATAATGTAAGCCATCCTTTTAGTGAAAACTGTGTCGGAATACGCTAATTTTTATGCATCCGAACGTCAAACCGCTTCCGGGAAAATACCACATGCTGGCCATGCAAGACCAGCGCTGTTCGTCCGTTATAGTACCTATATAGTGTATAGGAGCTTTTCAGATTTATATATGTACTTTGGTATTGGACTATTGTGGTTCGTAGTATTTTCTTTATATTCGTCATAAGTCTGTCAGTTACGACTTCAATAATATTGTTTGTTTGAAATTGCATAAATGATTTTTGGTTTTTCTATATTGTCACTGTTTGCGTAATGAAGTTTACATATCACTTCAAGATGTAGAAAATATTTATTTCTTCCTTTTTAACATTTGTTGAAGTCGCATTCCTTGCAAATATGTTCAGTAGATTCAATATCGTTTCTTTTTGGGACTTTTTAACCGACCTAAAAAGGAGGAGGTTCTCAATTCGTCGTGTAATTTTTTTTGTCAATTTCATTGCTTTTACACTGAGTTCCGAAGATATAGCAAAAAATTCCTCAAAATCGCATAGAAAACTTATTGAAAGGTTTGCGATATTTCTAAAAAAAGTAGGTAGCTAAATATGATCAAAATAATGTGCTGTACTAGACTCGACTAGGACTAGGAATACACTAGAAACTTCCAAACAGGGGCTTTCTAGTAATATTTGCGGTTTTAGAGGTTTTTGACTTTAGCATTATTTAATCTTTTTGATTAATAAAACTACGTTTTAACGGTGGTGACTTATTTGATTTTTATTATTCTGACGTTTCGGCCACTTTTCAGTAGCCGTGATTACGGATGACAAAGATGTCAAGTGTCAATGAGTATTGTTAAAGTTTCTTTAGTCTACCGCCAACTTGATCATTTTAATTATTTAGTTTTTTATTTTATTTATGGTTATTATTTACTCTATGGGAGCTTAATCTAATTTACCACCGCTTCGCAACATGTTGTGGCTTGAAGAGAAGAAGCGGCGCAAGAAACTCTTCAGCAAACATGCCCAGCTCTAATAATTTTATATAATATTAAAATGAGTTGGAGGAAAATCATTGACACTTGACATCTTTGTCTTCCGTCATCACGGCTACTGAAAAGGGGCCGAAACGTCGGTATAAAAAAATCAAAAAATACCGCGCTTAAAACCGTTAAAACGTAGTTTTATCATGTATACTAGTCGCGAAAACTTAAGAAAATATTATATTATTGATTGTTAGTAACCCTGCGCTTCAAGTTTTTGTCAAGGTTAGATTCTTGTTAGGTAGGCATTTAGATTTTCCTACCGCCCGGCTTCTCAAATATAGGATATAAAGCTATAGAAATACGTCATCAATTACAATGGCGAATAGTATCCAATAGATTTATCCTTAGTTTCTATGTATTTGTGGTAAATATGGTTTCGATGTGTAAATGAAATAAATTTAAGCTCTGACGCAAAGCGTACTTCATAGATTGGTGTACTTATTTCACCACGAAGCGTCAAGACAACAGTTCAAACATTTAGTATAAGTATTGAGTTCAAGTATATATATATATAATATATTCTTCAGTTTTAAACATTAAATAAAATAGTTTTGTTAAGTGGGTTTAGGTGTTAATTTTTAATTAATTAAATATTCAATTGATTATTTCATGTACCTTTCAATTGTACTATGGCTTGTGTTTGGTGTTGTGTGTTGCATCATGCAAAGGGGTAAGTTTAGTGATCAGTTCAATTTTAATCGCTTTATGTTAAGGATGTTATGGAGCTGCTTAATAGTAACGCAAACTAGCGGATGTCCGATATAAAACACTGTCCAAAACTGTAATCGAATCTGAGGCCTTTCGTCGTTTGTTTTCGTCCGATGAGCCCGAAATAATCAATTAAATTTAAGATAGAAGAAAGAAAGAACAAAGATTTCTTTAAAACTACAATAATATAATCATACTAGCTGTGCCCGCGACGTCGTCCGCATGGAATTTGTTTTCAAAACCCCCCGATTTTGAATCATTCTTCATTGGCGCTCCGCTCCTATTGGTCTTAGCGTGATGATATATATATATATATATATATATATATATATATATAGCCTGTAGCCTTCCTCGATAAATGGGCTATCTAACACTGAAAGAATGTTTCAAATCAGACCAGTAGCTCCTGAGATTAGCGCGTTCAATCAAAGAAACAAACTCTTCAGCTTTATATATTAGTATAAGATATCTGAATTTTGCACTAAGCTTAAGTGGCTATGGCCCTATCCACCTTCGTCGGAATACGCATATCCTGTATCTACTATACAATGTATTGTTTAGACCCAAGTCTTCTCCTTACCTTAAGGAACGTTTCCATTTTTATAATAAAACCAAGTTTTAAATCACTCATTCAGTGGTCAAGCTGTCCAATCACGGAACATGGCGCTTGGCGCCTCTTTATGAGTAGCACCCGGGGCACGATGACCCCCCCCGCCGCCTCATCCCTCGCTACGCCACTGATTTAGACCTTTTTATTAATATGAGAAATTACAACTCTGCTACATGTTATGATAGGTTTTCATCGTCCAAGCTGTCAAGGTTATAGTAGCAGCCCATAAATGTCCCGCTGCTGGGCTCGGGCCTCACACTATAGGGGAACGGACAGTATACCCGCCACGCTTGTCCAAGGCGGCTTGGCAGGTTTGACACATCGGTTATCTCGATGTGCAGGTTGCATCACGAAATGCGTTCCGGCCAGGATCGAACCCGCGCCCTTTGAGTTTGGGACGCGTGAGCCATTACGCTACCACGACTTACTGTCAAAGTTACATTCTGATTATTATTATTTTTCTACAACAATTCTTAAAAAACCTAACAACCGTAACTGAAATTATATAAAAATCCGAAATTTCATATCCATAACAACCCCTCTTTAGAATAATGTATAAATATCTCCCCTTTATAATACAATAAGTATATATATTGAAGGAATCTTCATATTAGTTGACAAAGACAAGCCAAAAAGGACTTTATTCCAACGACATAAATGCGTCAGTGGTAGTGTTCTCGCCGAATCCATGCCAAAAAGAACTCCCGTAAATGCTGATGTACTAAATACATTTTTGTATACAATTTTGGTTATATTGTATATTTAAATGATTAATATACATAAAACATTTTCTACTGTGATATATAACTTTAGATATGGCTTTGCCATTTAAACATTAAATAATGCAATATACTGCAAAAATCCTGTATTTAATATACGTAAATTATCTTCTAAGGAAAAACAATGTAATTAATATGATAATATGCGCTCATATGGATAATATATTTAATACAATATCCGTATGAGCTCATTATATATTTGCCAGGTGGTAGGGCATTTGCCCGTCTGGATGGCTACGACCCCTGTTCTAGAGTATGCTGCCATAACAACCTTGAGTTGTGTTCCGGTATTAGTGGCTAGGTTCCAGAATACCTTAAGAGAGCAGCAGCGCATTTGTAGCGCCTTCGCTGTTACAAATGTCCATAGGCGACTTTATAAATATAATGTAAATGGTTCGAGTTTGCACAATGCGTTTGTAAATGTGAAAAAAATCAAAAAGAGGGATAATTCGGACCCTGAGATTACGAAAATCCAATTTTTAGAATGTTGTCTGTCTATCTGTTAGAGTATCACACGAAAACTACCAAATAAATTTTAAATGAAACTCAACACAGAGCTGGTTTATATCCCGAATCAACACTCGGGTACTTTTTATCCCAATAAATGATGTTGTTTCCATAGAATACACGGATTTGCAAAATAGATGGCGCTGCAACCACGTTTTGTCAATTCACTAACAAATACCTACGTTGTCTTAAACAACATGTCAGTCGTTGTATTACTTCAAATCAGGTTGGCTTCGACTCACCTCTATGTTTTGCTAGGCAGTTGTCTAGACTACATGGACTTGTTTCTTTGCTATTATTATACGTAAAAATCGAATTTGGCTAGGGCTTGACACGCGGCGTACGCGTGTCAAACTAGTATAGTAAAAAAAAAATATATATATATTAGGTTGGGGAAAAAGTTTCTTCGCATTTTATATAAAAATTCAAAAGGTTTTTTTATAAAGTTTATTTACATTTGACTAAAGTATGTAGGTGCCATTTTGTTGGATAACTTTTGCCATCTTGTAGGTAGGGACGTGATCCCATTGCTATAAAAATTTTGGGAATTCTGATCAAAAAACTGCGACAAGTGGTTTTGGCAGTCCTTTCGTGATGTTAACCTGACACTGCCTAAGGAATTCTGCAGAGAGCAAAACAGGTGAAAATCTGAAGGTGCAAGGTCAGGACTATACGGCGGATGCATTAACACCTCCCAGCCAAACTCTCATAACTTTTGCTGAGTGGCTAAAGATGTGTGAGGTCTAGCGTTATAATGGTGAAAAACCACACCCCTTCTGTTGATTAATTCCGGCCGCTTTCTCTCTACTTTTTGCTTTAATTTCATCAGTTGTTCGCAGTACAGTTCAGAATCGACGGTCTTGCCTGGTGGTAACAGCTCATAACGAATAATGCCCTTCCAATCCCACCATGCACACAGCATCACATTGTTGCGAGTTAACCCGGGTTTTGCCACAGTCTGTGAAGCCTGACCGGCCTTTGACCACGATCTTTTTCGCACGTTCTTGTCGCACGTGATCCACTTTTCATCACCAATTATCAGCTTCTTCAAAAATGGTTCGGTTTCATTGCGTCGTAATAAAGAATCACAATGAGTACATGGTTCATTAGGTTTCTTTCAGTGAGCTCATGAAGCACCCAAATATCGAGCTTTTTTGTGTACCCAGCTTTTTTCAAATGCGCCAAAACCGTTTTGTGGTCAATTCCCAGTTCTCCAGCTACATCGTAACTACTAATATGCATATCTTGCTCCACTTTTTCAAAAATGGCATCAATTTTGTCCGTAACAGGGCGACCAGAGCGACCTGCATCTTTGATATCAAAATTTCCGGATTGAAAACGCTTAAATCAAATTTGCGCTTCTCTCACAGATACTGTATTAGGTCCATAAATATCACACATTTATTTCGCGGCTTGTGTTGCATTTTTACCTTTTTTGTATTAAAATTTTAAAATGTATCGAATTTCTTCGTTAGATTCACTTATTTTAACAATAAGAAAAACAAATGAAAATCACACATTTTCCTAATTTGAATTTGGAATTGTCTTCTTTAAAATTAAAACTTTTTAATGATACCAAAACCAGCCAGACACAAATGGTATAGCTGAAGAGATCTTATTACAAGTTCATATATACTATATGCGAAAAGACTTTCCCCAACCTATTATATATATAAGCAGAGGGTTTGATTTCTGGTATGGTAAATTCAGGAAACGAACTTATTCCGTTATTTACTATGGTCTGGATGTCGGATCGGCCCCAGAGTAGTCCGTTGTATATTACCCGTAACACAAGCGTAAGTTGCTTAATTTGGGGATATATAAAATTGTGTGTGTTTATCTGCCGATTATTAAAAAAAAGTGTATATTTTTTTTACTGTGATACCTTATATGTGGCTTAAGTTCTTAAGACAATTAAACATCATTAAATATTGTGATTTATTGCAAAAATCCTGTTTGCAATGTTTTAAAATGATGTTCTAAGGAAAATCAATGTATTTATTATGACTAGTGGTCGCCCGTGGTCTACATTTATAATCACAGAATTCGCCAAGCCTACACTGTTAATTTGACTTGAACAATAAACCACAGACTATATATGTGTGAGTGTGTCAAATACATGGTAGTGTGTATATTTTTTTTTACTGATTTAATGTATTTTTTAAGCATAACTAGCTGACCCGGCAAACTTCGTACCGCCTGCGAATAATTTTTTTAAACCTTCCCCGGACTTCCACAAATAATTCAAAATCAAAATTAGTCAAATCAGTCCAGCCGTTCTCGAGTTTTAGCGAGACTAACGAGCAGCAATTGATTTTTATATATAAGAATTTAATAAAATATTAGCATTTGTCGTTTCTTCTCTATATAAACTATAAGTGTGCGAAATTTCATACTCCTCCGTCCGCGCAATTTTCGTAAAAAGAGGTACAATTTTTTTGCTTCACGTATTAATATATAGATAATATGAGCTTATACAGATACATATATAATATCACGCTTGTTTCCCGTGGGGCTAGGCAGATACTATGGATCTCCACTTGCGACGATCCTGACAAACAACTTTCGCTTCATGTACTTTCATTAACCTCTTTTCTCGTTATACTGATAATATTTATATTATATAAGCTTTGGAATATTTATATGAGTAAATAATGAAAGTTGATGAAAATTATTAAATCTATAATATTATAAAATTGTAAAAGTGTAGTCTTTTGTGTTTTGTATGTTTGTGGATGTCTGTTTGTTGAGAATTCACGTAAAAACTAATACGCCCATTTCGATGCGGTTTCCTCTGATCGATAGCAAATTTCCGGACTTGAAATATCCTGGGAATTACGTGTTACTTTTTCTGGGAGCGATTCACAATGGATAGGATGTATAAAAATAGCTAATTCCGCAGGCAGGCGCTTGCATGGTGTAGGCCGACGGGAGTCAAGAGTTGTATCGTAATTGTTATAAGTTATAATCTTTAATATCCTCATTTATTCACAGTAAATAGTGAATGCGGCGTTGAGGCAAGCAATAGACCAATTCATCGTGACCCTTGGACCGTATACTTGGAATACTACAGAAGATACCGGTCAGATCCTGCAAGCGATCACCTGACGACGGTTCGTTGTGCTGGTACTCTAATAGACAACAAGCACATTGTCACAGCAGCTCACTGCCTTAAGGCTAAATTTAGCAGGTAAGATAATAAATGAATGTAATTTATCACATCTCTCTATCCTTTCCGCCCTATTCTATCTATCGCCCTCTTCTTCTAAGTCCTTCCCTCACTGCTGAGGATCCTGACTTTGATGGCAGTGAACAATTGTTCTCCTCCACCGAGATTGCTTCCGACCACGATGGAAGGCCCAGTCCATCTTCTCTATCCCATCCTAAAAGCCGGCAACGCGTAGAAAACCCCCCTATGTTGCATACGTTCATAGGCGATGGTAACCTCTTTCCACTGACTGATGTAAATACTCTATTCCTACTCTGATCACACGAAGAGTCAATTAGACGTTTAGATACTTGAAAATGATATCCAGATACTCCTTACTAGGTGCTTGTTCTTAGTAAGAATGTCTATTGCTGCGATCTTATGAGATTCTCGTGGGACGGGTAGATCCAAGAACGCTGGCTTGATTTCGTGAGACATGTTAACCACGCCGATGATCTCATAACGCCGAAGGCAGGAAAAAACTGGGGAAGAAAAAGTAGCATTCAGATCTCTGGTTATGAATACAACCAGGATTTAACGTTTGTGTGAGATTCCCCTTTGTGTTTCTACGCTATGGCTTAAATTTAGGTTGCCAAGTTCGTGTGTGAAACTCCTATAGTCAATGGGTGATGAGATATGCATTACATGACTGGTTTGAGACATGCTCTTCTATCTTTAAACTTCTTTTTACACCCGATATCATGCGTCCCACGTTTGCGACCCAAGAAGTCAGTCGTCACCTAGTTGCAGTCCACAGTTAGATAGGCCTCCTCAAATATGTGCCACATATCCCGGTCCTCTGCTTTATGCATCCAAATTCTACTGGCGATCTTATGCTGGTTTTGGTCCAATAGATCACGAATCGTGCTGTATTAACATTATTATGAAATGAAATTCCATTCGTCGTCTCTTCTGCTTCATCTGCTTTCGGTCCTGCGACAGACGTGACCGATCGTTGGGGGTATCACTTAAGAATTTGCTGTTCTAGAATTTTTAAGCAATTCTTAGTAGTTATAAAACTTACGGTCGAAACAAAAAACATTCATCTTAACTCTCACGCTCGTGGCTATAGTCTGCGTTCTAGCAATATATTGATTTGTTCCAGGTTAGTAGCAAGGCTTGGAGAATACGATACCACGACAGAAATAGATTGCTTCCAAGGTGTTTGCGCTGATCCCTTGGTCAGGATACAAATAGCTGGAATGACTACGCACCCAGAATATGATCATTCAGGATTTGATATTGCTGTGCTGCGTCTTGGCGAGGAGGCACCTTATACAAGTAAGTCCAATTGTCCAAGCTTTTCTAGTGACTATAAATATGAAGATTCACTTCATGGAGTCTCACTACTGGGATCTGGACTCCCTATTTTAGTGATATACTCGCCATGCTTGTCCAAAAGGATTGGTGAGTTTGATTTGTGAGAGCTTTCTCGCGATGTTTTTGTTGAATATCGTCACGAAGTAATTGTTAAAAATGTATACAGATCAATTAGAGTCGAGACGTTTCGCGGTTGTAGTAGTAGTGTACGGTCAGTATATAAATAAATTAGCTGACCCGGCGAACTTCGTATCGCCATATTTAATTTAATTTTGAATTTTGTTTTCATGACACAAAAACAAAATCACCAAAATCGGTCCAGTTGATTAGGAGGATTCTAGAACCCGATCTCAGCGCCACCTACAGGTTCTAATTGTGAATCTAAACCACCCGGGAACCCACTCAAACACACAAAAACAAAATCACCAAAATCTGTTCAGGTGATTAGGAAGACTCTAGAACCCGATCTCAGCGCCACCTACCGGTTCCAATTGTGAATCTAAACCACCCGGGAACCCACTCAAACACACCGAAACCAAAATCACCAAATTCGGTTCAGGTGATTAGGAGGATTCTAAAATCCGATCTTAGCGCTACCTACCGGTTCCAATTGTGAATCTAAACCATCCAGGAACCCAGTCAAACACACAAATACAAAATCACCAAAACCTGTCCAGGTGATTAAGAAGACTCTAGAACCCGATCTCAGCGCCACCTACCGGTTCCAATTGTGAATCTAAACCACCCGGGAACCCACTCAAACACACCGAAACCAAAATCACCAAATTCGGTTCAGGTGATTAGGAGGATTCTAAAATCCGATCTTAGCGCTACCTACCGGTTCCAATTATGGATCTAAACCACCCGGGAACCCAGTCAAACACACAAATACAAAATCACCAAAATCTCTCCCGGTGATTAGAAAGACTCTAGAACCCGATCTCAGCGCCACCTACCGGTTCCAATTGTGAATCTAAACCACCCGGGGACCCATTCAAACACACAAAACAAATATCATCAAAATCGGTACAGCCGTTCTCAAGTTATGGGCGTACATTAATTTCTACGATTCATTTTTATATATAAGATAAACTGATACTTTTTATATATTTTTATAAGCAGATACATAATATGAAACGAATAATATTAAAGGATATTAAGATAATAAATATTAATCTTAAACATAATTTTTAATAATTAAATTTATTCAACTCATTTCGAATTTAATTTTGAATTAATAGAATTTCTTTATTTGTAATGTGAAAGTAGAGAATCGCTGTTCAGATTACTTGTTGATCAAAATGATCTATTATAATAGTATGCTTTCGATTTTGTTTCCTTTTAGGTGATTTAAAGATTGATCCCTGTTGTGAAGAATGACATTTGCTTTCTGATAGTACCTTTCTGATGGAAGTCAATGAAATTCCGGTGGATTTGGCAACGAATTGAGCGGGAGTCATAATACTGCTCGGATTGCTATTGCATTCATTTTCGAAATATTTGTACAAATTATACAAAACTTCTTTAGTTTGGGGAAGTCAAAGGCTTACCTCGACCACGTTTCGACATCAGAACCATTTTAATCAACAACTTTAATATCAAATAACAACAATTAGCAACAAATAATAACACTGAATAATAAATAACAAGAATGAACCACAAATAAAATCAATTAATTATCAAACTAAAACCAAATAGTTAGACCTCACAATAATTAGCAATGTAAATAATTATTATTTATTTGACTTTCACCATTGACTTTTGATTGTAAATATATTTTCTTCTTCAAAATGTAACGAACCTCTTTTTGCTGACTGTACAAGGAATTTAAATTTCAAGTTTAGAATTTCTGTAAACAAACAAATACTACTACATACGCAAAAACGTCTCAATGCTAATCTATACATATAATAAAATTGTAGAGGTGAAATTTCTGTACAATAAAAAAAGGCTAAAAACCGAGTCAGGGGATGTAAGAAGTGAAATAGAACTAATTTAGATTTTATTCAAATTTTTTTGTTTCTCTGTTTGTCTGTCTGTTTGTACCAGCTAATCTCCGAAACGACGGGACCGATTTAAATGAAATTTTGCATGGTGGTAGCTTATATCTCTGGTCAACATATAGGATACTTTTGATCCCGAAAAATTAAAGAGTTCCTGTGGGATATTTAAAAAACTGCATCACGCGGATGAAGTCGCGGGCATCAGCTAGTTTATATTAATATTAAGCTAGAAAAGTTGCCTTTTGCTGGGCTGGAAATGATGAATGCTTCGGAACCAGTTAAACCTATCAGTGTTTCTTATATCACTTAAACTCTGCGAGGTGGAACAGCAGCACAATCCACATCATTGGACTGTGACGAGTGTATTTTATACTCTCCTGATCCTCATTCAAGTATAGGGCGTGATGTGAAAGTGATGCCTTTTAGGGAAAACTTTCTTCTGCATCCGATCCTGGTTTGAAAAAGTAGACGCTATAAATCTCCTTTCATTTATTGTTACAGATTTCATTCGTCCAATATGCTTACCATCAGGTTCAGCTCCGGATGGAACAATCTTCACCGCATCTGGTTGGGGTGAATCCCCGTTCACACGCGAATATAGCAAAACCAAAAAGTCGATACCTCTGCCAAACTGGGATATGGATGATTGTAAAAGATTTTTTGATGGAATGACTGTACCAAGTCACATCATATGTGCGGGAGGCGAGAAAGGCTTAGATACTTGCAGGGGTGACTCAGGTGGTCCTTTGACATGGATAGGAGAACGCACAGAGCTGTGGGGTGTAACTAGTCAGGGAATGTTGGACTGTGGGCGAGCCGGATTTCCTGCGTTCTACAGTAATGTGTCCTTTTATTTAGATTGGATCCAAAGTGTTTTACTTAAGGAAGAAATGGATAAATCATAGAACTAAGCTACTTGCGATATTAGATAGATAGATGATAAATAATAATAATAATAATAAAGCCTTTGTTTCCAAAATCTTTTTACAAGAACAGTTTTCATTTACATAGACATAGCTTGTTAGTTGTGATGATAGTGTGTTAAGTAATATATGTTTGTAGTTAATTAAGTTAGTATTATGTTAGTAATTTTTGGTTATTATTTATTCATTTTGGACCCCTCTTCGGCTGAAGGCCTCCTCCATCTTCTTCCAGATTTTCTTAAGTTTTCTTAGGATCATCTTACCCTTGCCTGCTGTTATAGATAGCTGCTGATGATAGATGCAATGTACTATTTATTATTGTAAAGCTACTTAATAATTATTCAGACAAACTGACTGACAAAAACACACAACTAAAAAGTTTACTTCAAAAATCGCTTTATGCATACAATTTGCACCTTTTAAGACTACCCTCACGTGAAATTAATAAAACCAAAAATTATTTTAAAAGTAAAATTATTAATGTTATAATAAT
Organism: Dendrolimus houi; assembly: GCA_039645545.1. NCBI lineage: Eukaryota > Metazoa > Arthropoda > Insecta > Lepidoptera > Lasiocampidae > Dendrolimus > Dendrolimus houi. The sequence goes on along the minus strand of CM077141.1, from coordinate 12,341,198 downwards.
ACATGTACAGATCCGTTAATAGGGTTGAATGTACTTAGATAGATAGATAGATACAACAATTTATTACTCACTAAAGTAACAGACACAATATATTACTATCCGTGCGCAGAAGATTTGCCGATAGCCTCATGATGTCACGCATTGATGGTCAGTGGGGTTAACAAAAAAGGTTACATAAGCAGTTGTTGCAATAAATTTATTATTGTAATATATATTCAATAATAGTAAGTAGTTATCGGCAACCTTTTGCGCGCGGCTAATAATAATAATAAGTACAGTGTTTTTAGGCAGAACAATAAGCAGCCTTACCGCTTAGAGCGAGCTCTTCCAGGAAACCTAACATATAGGATATTTAGTATATGCTAATCTGGCGATGTAGGTGTTGCATAATTGATTTTTTAAATATATTGTTACGAGCTACAGGACTCGAATTAAAAATGCCGTTGGAACTACTACAGAATTTATTAGAACTGTACAAACACGTATAAAACAAATATAAATAAAACTGGATGCAACCAGTTCACACTACACTATTCAATATAATTCGACCGCGCAAAGTCCGTCGTTTATATCGCTAATCAAGAGTACTAGAAAACGTCTTACTCGCTTCGTAGTCATCGCTTGACTGCCCGCCCCTCCATTCGGGCATCGTCTTATACTAACTACACAGTACAAAAAAAGATTAACCGCACACACTGAGTTTCTAAGAAATAATAATTTGCACACCTGCGAACATCCATAAAGTCGAAAACAATAACAATAAGGATTAGTTCGACGCCAATTATGGTTATAAAACAAGTAAAAAGACAATGCATGTTTTTCTTAATTGCAAATTCAACGCTTACAATAGGCAGCTGTGCGCTTATCTTTGACGGCATGTAATAATATATTAAATTTTTAATATAAATGTATTCATACATACTAATGTATATGTTTATTTACCATTCATCATTATTTATTAATTGCACCACCGTCAGTATCAAAAATCTATCAATCCCTGCCAAGGGCTGGAAGAGATCGCTTTTTAGCGATAAGGCCGTCCGTTGTACTGTCTTTTATCTTTTTGTACTTCTGTTTGTTTATGCTTTGGTGTACAATACAGAATTATCTATCTATCTAACTAATGAGATATATTTTAGTGATAAATAGTAATTAAGTAAATAATATAACACTGAAATAATTGTATATAGATAATTTAGGCATAGTTGTTTAAAATGAAAGGAATCAGAATTGTAACACGGTGGGTTTAATAAATTAAATAACTGTAAATAGTATATTGTGGATGAACATTGTATGAATAAGGGTCCAAATATAGATATAAGTGTTTGGCTATTTTACCCCACGTAGCTTTAAAAATAGATTTTAGTAAAAAAAGCTTAAAATAGACTGAAAAAAAATATATTAGTAAGTAGTAATAAGTTCCATCGTGCAGGAACGGAAGAAGAATACTCATTCCTGCGGTCGGGCGGCCTGTCGTAAGAGGCGACAAAAGCCACCCACAGAAAGTCTAGAGTATACCGCCATAACAACTTTGAGTTGTGTTCCGGCATCAGTGACCAGGTTCCAGTTTCTCCTTCGAGGCCGGCATTTCATTGGCAGAACCTCTGGTTTACTGATTTTCATAGGCCACGGTAACCACTTTCTATCACTGTTGGGCCGTCAGTCTGCCGGCTGTGCTTCAGCAATAAAAAAAATAGCATGGAAGAAAAACACTCGCAAGGAATACAATCGCCACGTAAGCAACGTAACTAATGAGACACTCTGCAATAGTTGGCGCCACTAGTTAGACCTTGTTTTTGTAGTAAAACTTTTAACCAACATCTTATTACTTAAAAGGCAGACAAAAATTCTAAGAATTGCATTTTCGGAATCTCCTGGTTCGATACCCCCGATTTTTTTGACATTACAAATAGGCACTTTAATTTTATTTATCTCTATAGATTATGTAACAGTTTTGACGAAAAAGAATTTTAACAAAAATGCGCTGACGCCGACGACATGTATTAATAAAAAATGCTTTAAATAAATATTTAAAAATGTATTTTAAAATACTCGTTTAATGAAAATATACTCGTATATTTTAACACATTTTTTGATTTCATTTTAAACATTCCTGGTTTATTTAAAAATTCTTTATCTTTGGTTGTTGTGAAATAGTAGTACCTATTTATTACTAAATAGTAACACCCGGCAGACGTTGTTCTGTCCTGCAAAAATAAAAAAAAACTAGAACTCCATCTATCGGGTCCAATTGGGTAGTTGTATCTTTTTTTGTAGTAAATGGAAAGATGATATATAAGTTTTCTGATAATCTATTTAAAAAAAAATACATTTTTGAACCTGAAGTATCCGAGTGCCGAAAACATGCCGGATGCGCATGACGACACTATGATAATTTCTCATAATAAGAAATGATTATTTCTTACACATTGTGACGTGACACGCGCGCACGACATGTTTTCGGCGCTCGGAGAATTCGGGTTCAATAACTTATTTTTAAATTGATACAATTTTATTATAACAGCGAAATAAATAAATGAAAGAAAAACAGTTTCTTATAAAACTTATATAATAATATGATCTTTCCATTTATTACAACAAAAAAATCAACAACCCAATTGTGAATCTAAATCATCTAAGGACCCACTCAAACACCCACACACACAAAATTTAATCGAAATCAGTTAAGTCGTTTTTATTTAAGCGAGACTAACGAACTGCAATTGATTTTTAGATATAAGAAAAAAACAAATTTTCCCGAGAAACTTCTTCAAGTTGAAGAAGTTAGTGAAAATCGAACGTTGCGTTCTTTACTTTTTATGCTATCCATACTTGATTGCCTTTGTTTTTTTTGTTTTGGGTTGAATAGGGAATAACACTTGGGTTGAGATAAGAAAATTTATTTAAAATAACTCGTGGGTTGAGTTTGGAATAGAAATGGATTAATTTGGAAAAGTTTTTTATGTAGGATGAGTTTTTAGGGGTTGAATCGGAAATAACCTAAAACGGCCTAGGGGTTAAAAATTGGATAAAATAATAATATCATTAATGTCTAACATTTATTCGTCTAGATCAAAAATGTATAGAACTGAACAACAAAGATACATTATAATCAGTCTTTTTGTAGATATTTTAGCTAATATAGCTACTTAACCTAATTAAGTCACAGTTTATTTGCCCTTTTCAGTGTTTTCTAATTACTGTTTTTATTCCTTTTGGGTTCTTGCTTCACCCATGGCCTCTGTCAACCACTATGGAAAGTAGGCGTGATTATTTGCGTAATCAGGGCCGTCTTTACTAAATTGGGTTGTGCCCGCCTTATCAACAATAAAACATAGCATTTAATATTTAAGTTTCAATTCTAAGGTATTATGCCTAGCCATTATGGCATAAACAGAACCTTTAGCATTCGTAATGTTTAAGCGTCCGCCTGTTTTTGAAGTGAAAACTTCTTTAGACCCACTGAGAGCTTTATTTTGGGGGTATCGAATGAGACTCAGCCGTTACGCTCGTTCGGGTAATGTCCGCTCGAGTCGACTAAGGGCGCAAGAGAGATAATCAACGCGTCACTCCTATATTCGCTCGGCAAGCTTTACTTGCATAGATAATACAATACACTGCATGTAAAATAGATGAACCACTCTAGCATAAAATATCAAAACATCCACCACCTCACCCGATAGATGGTGTCTCAATCGGTATTATATTCCTATAAACCATTAGATGGCGTTGCAATCGATTCGGTAATTCTATAAATTTCACTATATGGATGGTACTTTTAACTTATTTTCTAAATTGGAATAATGACAGAATAAAATTATATTAATTAATTAAATAAACCAAGTTAAAAAATGGTTCATAAAATAAGTTTAATGTTAAATGTCTGAGTGATACAAGTATGACCGACCATCACTTGTGGTTTACGTTTAGCTCAAGATCTCGTCAGCGCGTTGTCATTATTCAACGACATTGTTCAGCGCCATCTTAAGTGCACTAACTGTAAACTACTTATAATTTTTGGTGACTCCTTGACACCCTTGATGGCGCTAGTTTGTGTACATTTTTAATTTTTCTATTATATAGGAGCCAGTGGGAGGTACTCGCCTTGATGAAGTTTTCACTTCTATCGTGGTGGTATACACACAAGCACACACCGAACTTTATATGTTACAACCGGTTCCTATACTTTATTATTCATTCACGATTAAATTTTGATATTACTTGTATGAGGCTTAAGTTAAATTTTAACCGTTAGTAAGCCAAATGAACGGTCGGTAACATATAAGAATCGGTCATTAATACATATAACAAAGTTGTGTAGGGCGTCATTAGTCTTCAAAAACCATGATGATGTTATTTAATGACTTTCTTATTGAAGTCGATCGATTTGCGCTCCCCTAGCGCGCAAGAGTGCCACGCACCCCTTGCACCTCCGGGTAGAGACTGCCCTGTATGTATTATCGGCAACACCGTTAAGTGGCAATAAAACTGTGACTCTTATGTCCCTGCTCCATCTGGAATTCTGTTATTGACTGTGGCCAAAAGCGTCTTGTTTATAGCGTTAAAAATAACGCAGTTAGTGATTAGCTACATTAGTGTAAATATGTATATGTTGCGAGGAGATTATGAAAACCGCCATTTAATCAAATTCCTAAGGGAGATGATCAATTCAGGGAAGATGTAACAATCGCAACTCTGAGGGTTATTTTCCTTAAGAATGATTAAATCCCTGAACTGTATTAGTGGAATGATGAAATGAACAAGTCAGAATTCGCACAGCTCCATGTTTCGCTTGTTTCCACTTCTCTTTACGTCACTGCCTTGCTCCGGCAACAGTGCCGGCCAGCATCGCGCTTCTGGCGTGACAACGCAGTAGCGCAGAAGTCGTGAGAAGCGGTCAGGGGTGCGACCAGTGACCAGAATAGTCAGTTAGGTTAGCTTCAGACCAAAGTGCACGAGCTGAGCGAGTGAAGCCAGCGTGCTGCGGCAGCGGCCGGCGAGTGCCAGAATAGATAATCAACATTTATTTATTTAACTATTTAAATAAAGGTTAATTATAAATTAAACTAAATACTTAAAATAATCTAAATTATAAATAAATTACACTACAAAAAAAAACTTATGAAATTAAATATTATTATAAACATCTTTACAAGTAAAAGATGTAGTCCACATCGCTGTCGGTGGGGAGCGTTCTGAAAATGCTGGCCGCATTCCCACGTTGTATGGGTTACGAATATGGGTCACTAGGTTCGTAAAATTTCCCAATTAAAACATAAATTTCTGTTGAAGAACGTGTTTTCAAAACTATTTAAACGATAGTTACATAACAAAGTGATTTTTATCAAATCACTTACTTTCTTTCGTAAAATCGCCTACAGAGTTGCAATAAAATATTATTTTATCATTTCACTACAACAGTTCAGGGATTTGATCAAATCACTAATTTACTTCAGGGAAATCACCCACAGAGTTGTGTTTGTAACATCTCGCGTGAATTGATCATCTCCCTTAGGGATTTGATCTAATCGCGGTTTTCGTCACTTCCCTGCGACATACGTACATTATCGTCAATGTCTACCATCGTTAATAACAATGTCGCATGACAAATAACGCATTAAACTCTTAGCTACAACACTAACCCTAACATCATCTCAAATGGAGCAGGAAGATTACAATATAATTTGATTTTTTACATTAAATTCAATTTTAAATTACTATAATACCATATAGACAAGAGATATTTGCCGTTTCGGATATTAATTTATTTACAATATTGATAAATAATATAAATACAAATAACATAATATTCCAGATTATGGTGAGGGATATGTGTATGGTGTCGGTTATCCGTTGACCGGTGTACGGGGAATAAAAGATAACTTCGTATCGTACACTTTTAATACGCATACACTCTGTATGTTATTTTGAAATCAGAAAGATTTTGGTTTAGGTGAGGGCAAGCAGCAAGCGCGAGAACTGTCCCGAACTGTCGTTCGGTTATTTGCTAGTGTTTTCGCGCCAAGAGAATGTGGCGGGAACGTTGTGAGCCCGCGCTGTCATATAACCGCGCGCTGTTTTGCATGCTACACAGATTAATATTAGCTTCGCGCTTGCGTGCTTATAATGTTGGCATTAATGTCGCCACAATGAATTCAAGTATGTGAAATTCCAAAATTATTTAGTAATGTTGTTTCTAAAGGTGGAGTTTCATCTACGTTAGTGTTATAGATTAAGGCTGTTTCACACAGGTATGGCGATGGGTTTAATGCATTATTTGAGATACGACGTTGTTAATGACGTTAAGTATTGACAGATAACGTGTATATATACTAATGTGGCTATGCGTTAAAGGTTACTTTTTAACCCTTTAAATCATACGCATTCGGCCACCACAGCCTAAATCTTTAACACTTAACTTTACTAAACAAAAATCTTTTTTACTTACTTTAAATCTTTAACACTAACTGATTAAAAGGAAAGAGAACCATGAGAACCACAACAAAGAGAACCGTTTGCAAGTTGTAAGATTTGTAAGAGAAATCAATGCCATCTAGTTTTAGGTCATGTGAACAATAATGTTGTATCTTATAATATAATACCATATTCCGTTGAAACAGTTGACAAAATTATGAATACAAAGGTACAATATTATTATGGAAGAAGAATATCAGAGACGACAATTTCAGAACCAATATGGAGGGCGTCAAGGAGGACTATCTTCTATAGGGTTCAAATTGTGTAAATAACACAAACATGTTTCTATATAATAAAAGTAACAAAAAAAAATTACATATAAAAGAGCGGGCGTTAAAATACCTTCTTATCAACATACTTTTAAAATATCATAATAATAAAATAAAAAAATTGTTACACAATCTAGATGGCTTCGACGTTGTGTAAGCAACTGGTAACTTCTGTGTTCCAACTGTTCACAACTTTCCAAAAAAGCACCAACTTTTGTTTCCATTGTGTTTCCACCGAATTGAGAAAAGTCGCCAACAACTATTAGAAATTCAATTGAAGACGAAACATTTCCTTGACAACTAGCTGTATCCACCAATATTGTTAGCAACATGTATTCGAACGACGATGATATTGTACAGGCAGCGGTTTCTGTTTCAAAGTGATTCCCAACTGAAAATTTGCTGTACTGTCTACGCTTTGAAGGTGTGCGACAAATTTGAAATCGTTCGAAACCGGTTTATTCCAAAAAACCTATTTAACGAACTTTTATTACCAAAACCCGTTTGATTGAGAGACTTGAGAGAAAGCAGTTAAAACAAAACCGTTCGTTTGAACGTTGGTTGTTCGTTCGTAACGCTGTGAAGGATGACACACACTTCTGCGAAGTGGAGAAGAAAAAGTAAGAAAGCGGACCCTGAGCGTCGAAGTGATCGCTCCGAACGCAACCGGGAGTTAACGCTCAGATGATGATGACGAAGTTAGAACAAAACCGAAAAGAAAAGTTCTATAAAAGTATTTAGGCTGTAACGGATTCAACTTCTTTTACCGGTTCCCAAGCCTCGGTTATATTTTCCGCTCTTTTATATGAAAATAATTTTAAACTGTATCATCTACCGAACTACTTTTCAATTGGACACTTAATTCTTGAACTTCTGCATTTGAAGTAAATAATAGTTCAAAAACTCTTTGTTTTTTTATTGCTGAAGAAAAGCAGAGAGGTTGGCGGTCCATATGATGCAAAGTGATTACAGTCACCTATGAACATTTGCAACATCAAAGCCAGGGATGGTAGCCATCCAGAATGGCAAATACCCTACTACCTGGCTGTTGGTTGTTTTGTCACCTCTTACGACAGGCTTTTCGGCCGCAGAAATTATTCTTTCTCCGTTCCTACATGAATTCAACTTCGTGGTTCTGACATTGTCATTACACCGATTACATTCTTCTCCCATGCCATAACAAAGAAAAGTGGTCGAAAAAATTAAACTGACCGTTTTCATTGTGTTAAAACTCTAAATCTACTTCAATATTTAGTTACCTATGGTGGGGCGTTCTGCATATTTCTGAAAAGAAAATAGCAATATTTTAAACCAGTCTCAAAGTGAGCGCTATCTGGGTAAAGGGCCTAGAGTGAATGGATGATGTCGTTATGATTTCTGATGGAACAGTGACTTCAAACAATTAATAATTAATAATCTATACATTACAAAAATATTTACTTTATGCCGCCTGTACACTCTCCTCAAGATATTGCGAGGCATAACGAGTGCGAGAGTGTACATGGTTCACACGCCTTGTCTGCTTTTGACTCGCCTCGCCTCGTCTGCTCTCCGTTCAGAGTCGGTTTTTTGTGCGCGAGTCAAATAAGTCTCGCTTACTCTCGCGAGGCGACGCGAGTGCCTTACTGTACATTTTCGCGTCATTCAGTATAACGCAAGTTTTCTAACCGATCCATCGTCTCGACATTCGCAACCCTTACTGAATAAACGAGAGTGTATAAGATCGCACTTGTCACTAACTCTCGCGCGAGTGCCCTCGGTGAGACATGGCGAGTGCACTCGGGTGAGAGTGTACTTCCAGCATTACAATGTATTGAAATTAATTTTTACTTACTAGTTCTTGGGACACTTTTCAGTGTTGATTTTGATATACTATCGCTGTCTTCTGATTCTGAACAAACTTGGAAACTGGTTTCTGGAAATTAAACGATTAAATAATTAAAAAACGGCTAAGTACGTGTGAATCATACACAATAACTAATTAAAATAATGAAAGAAAATAAAACTAAATTATAAATAAATTAATATAGAGTATGTAACAAATCGCTGCCAGAGGGAAGCGTCCCCAGAAAGCTGGCTGCATTGCCACGCTGTATGACAATGCCGATTCGTTGAGCGAATTACGAACCAGCCTTCTGATCACGGGTGGTATCAAAGAGTTTCTTTGAAGAAAACCTTTGTCGATGGACCCCCTCCAGTCGCCTCCGACACAAGCGGCAGTCTTGCAAGGGATAAGTGACATTCCGTCCGGCCTCTTGCCATCGTTGCGCACCATACCATTTGGCTCTAGGATGGCTAGTACGCCGACGCTGACTAGAGCTCGGCAGATTATGTCATTTATTTTATTAAAATATATATATATATATATATATATATGTATGTATATATATATATATATATATATATATATATATATATATATATATAATAATAATAAATAATATAAAATAGTTTTTAAGGACAGAAATAACAAAATTAAAATGAGTGAGGCGATCTTTTTTTAATTGGCAGACAAACATATGTACATCAAAAATGAAAATGTATGTATTTATTTTAAAATGGAATCTTACAGATTACTTATTGAAAGTCATGAGTCTACCACCGCTTCCAAAGCAATTTTAGTTACTGTTAAAGGAGAAGAAGCGGCGCAACAGCCTCCCCAGCAATATGTGGGGGTTAGTTTGAGTAAGTGTGTGGTGCGTCGTTGATGGTTACCCTGTTGTATGGGGTGACGCACCACTGGCGAGAGAGCCGATGGCTTGATCGCCGAGAGGGTAGTACAAAATAAGACGACGAGTTGTTGTACTCTTGGAGTATATTAATTTCTTCTTTGTCCTAATTTAATTTAGACGATATATACAGAAACCTTGTCGTTTACGTAATGTGCACATCAGTATTCTAATCAACATTAAATATTATATTGTTACGAGTTAGGGGACCAGAATTAAAATGGCGTTGGAATGATTGTAGAGTTTATTAGGACTATACAAATATATATAACACAGGTACAAATATAACCGAACACAACAAATCCAAACATAATGTAGAAGGTCGTAATTCAATAACACGCGCAAAGTCCGTCACTATTAGATTTCCGAATGTACACACGTCACACCCGTATCGTAGTCGTAGCCCAACTGCCCCCTCTCTCCATCAGACCACCGTTTTACACTACACAAATACAAATATGCCCACCCGGCAAGATGGACCGAATTTCCTAGAATCAGCTTGTACTTTATAATCCGTAACATCTGGCTAATGGTCCGCAAGCGACCGTAGACGAGAACAATAGGCTGTTGTCTTCACAATACTAGAAACGTATGCCAATAAATAAGTAAATAAAAGGATTACAATTAGTTCAAATACCGACAGGTAATAAAATGTGCTTTTACAGACTGTACGTGGAATTTATCTTTGCCGAAGCCTAAGTTGTAACAATATTTACACGTTTATGAGATTGGGCATTTTTACTGATACAGACAGATGCCCAATCTTATCGGCAACTCTAACAGCGATATCTATTATCTGTATTTACTTAGCATCACGTTCATGCATTGATCATAGTCTTTAACTGTGCTAAATTATACATCAATAAATTGGTGGATAAAACGTGACGCAACACAACATATCTTTACTTCATAATTATTTATTATCATTCGTCTTTTTTTAAAATATAGTTTAAATTAATACAAAATTTAACAATGTAATTTAAATGAATGATTACTAAAAAACCTTGGTGTCGATCGAATTGTACCCATTCGGTGCGGGCATCTAAAAATATTTCGTCGTAAATAAACCATCTTACGCAAAAGATTTTTTTTAATTTGTTTACTGAAAGCTGTTGAACGTTTTCTGGGACTTTGTTGAAGAGCATTATATTTTGACCCACTATTGTAAACTTTATGGAGCCTACATCTCCAAGATAAGCAAATGATATTTTTGGACCAATCCTAAATATCTAGACCACAGAAAGCAATGGAAATTTCGTTTACTAACTTTACTACGTCAGGAATTGAACCAGGAACCTCTGCTAGTAAATCAGGCCCGCATTCATTTTGTAGGGGCTTGGTTTTTGGTGGAAACTCTAAAGTTTACACGTTACCTGTATCGTATCTGAGTTTATTTGGTCGACTGGGCATGTCTTGGTTGTCCACATGACCAAATGTCCGGAACCCAACTGCAAACTGCGCGTATGGGCTTATCTCGTAAAGCTCTGAAATATATACAAAATTATCGATAGGTAACACTTTATTGTATACCATTACAGAAAACACAGAAAAACTTATAACCTAAAAATATTCTAAGTGTGCACAATGGGCGGTTTTATTGCTAAGAAGCGATCTCTTCCAGACAATCCGTAAATGATATTTTATACTAGGATATGCCCGCGATTTTATCCACGCTTGACTTCAAATTCTCGTGGAATTCCAGGGACACAAAGTATCGCAGCATTTAAAAATCTATCTATCTATAAAAAGCTATCGTTTTAGTGGGAACTGTGTCGGAATAAGCTAGTCTTTACGAATCCGAACAACTTCAAACCGTTCCAGGGAAATTCTTGCGGGATTTCCGGGATAAAAAGTAGCGCAGATTTTAAGCCTGAGGATTTGCTGTCGATCAGCGAGAATCGCATAGAAATCGGTCAGTAGTTTTTACGTGAATCCCGAACAAACAGAAAAGAAATTAAAAAAAAATGCATCGTTTATATAGTGTATTCCAGTTGTTTTTTTTTTTAATAGCAATAATGTACAGACACGACATCTTTAGAATTTTATTTTATAGATTTATGCTTTATGTCAGAGTGTTGTTGAAATATAGAAGCGGCCGTGAAACGTCAATTCTTCCAAGGAATAAGTCCACCGGCCACTTGCCATTAGGCTCTAGAACGGCCGATAGGCCAAAGCTCGGCGGATGATGTCATTGAGGCTGACATCGCAAGATCTTCGAGTATCCCGAAAAATGAGATCTTTTCTGGGATAAAGGTAAGTTGATCTTGCCGATGCGAATAGCGTCTAGATAATGTAATAATTACAATGTAACCTGTATGAATGCTTGCTTTTAAAATAAGCCAAGGTAAAAACTACGGTCTAATAATTATAATTAATATTCATCCTAGAGTACAAGTTATGTCGGAAACAAATCAACACGTAAGAGAAAAAAATAAATAATAAAAAAGAATAACTTCAAGAATAACTAAAAAATCAAAAGATAAATATTTTCTACAATATACAACAAGTCGATGCCAAGTTTGCTACAACAACAACAGACTTTAAGACAAAGAATGTATTTATTTTTTGCTTTTGAGTTACTCCTGATGTCGGTTTCTTTAATGCTGGAAATTTTTATCTAAGTTATGATACATTTTTTGTTAGGTGATTATGATTAGTTTGCTTATAATTATTGTACGTACCGTGTTTGCTATTATTTCTCATATGTATAGGTGCGCTGTATATCCGATTTTGAGCATTCATGGCGTTTTCCTTGACGTTGGCAAGATTGGTATGTGACGTGTTCGCTACTATGTTGCCACTCTCAGATTTATTGTCCACTGTTATCGAATCCCTGTATTCAGTCAGATTTCCAGCCCTGAAAAATATAATCGTTTGTTTATAGCCACAGCACTTAAGAATGGAAAAAAGATTTTGGGCAGTCCGTTAGGTACTAAAGTCTTGAACCTATAAATTGCGGATGGCTACTTTCGGATTCAACAGAATACAAAATAAAACAAAAGACTTCTTAATAGTTGAGGAGAATAATGGATGACGAATATTTTTTTAATCGATAGACATATTATTAATTCATTTGTTAATATTCGTTTCGTTGACTATAATTTAACTCATTTTTGCTTGTTTTCATCGTGTGTTGCATGACTTTTGTTATTAAGGAGGTGGGCACTGAAAATCCGCGGACTATGTTTCGGCACACCAAAATACTGAGTGCCAACCTCATTTCGCAAATTGCGGCACACTTTTTCATTATTATTAATCATCATTATTATTATTTCACATATATATATATTTATTTATATTCTCTTTTATGTTTTTTTAATCCATATATATATAAAAAATAAACACATATTAAAAATATAAAAAAGATGACGTCCGTCGGCAGCGGGGCCTAGGGTCCAAGCTACTGGTGGTTAGGTTAGTTATTGTTAAGTGTCGCTTTTTTAGAAACAAATATTTTCTTTCTTTCTTTCTTCTACAAACAGACATTGTACATATCACCTAGCTTAGTAAGTCACGCTTATATTTTTTATAGCTCGAGTACAGTAGCTAAAGTGACGTCCCACCTGATGAAAAGCGGTTACTCTGGACTATGGCCATTTGCAACATCACAGATGTCAGCAACGAGCTGCCGGCTTCGAAGAAATTTCATGACACTCTTTTTAAAAAACCACTCTATACAAACTCTCCATAAACTGGGCCATGTCTGGTTGACAGCTTAGCAATAAAAAAGAGTTTAGAAGACAAATGACTGCAAAAGCAAAGACGAGGGAACATGACGATTGTTTAATGGTTGCTTTTTACCAAAATAGCTAAGGAACTTAATTGTCGCTAGTAAAAAAATAGTCTTTACTTTCATTTACTTGTTTATCATATTAATCTAACATATTGACAGCAGTCAGGATGGCTCCTTGGCATAGGCCTTGTAGAAGACTATTGAGTGAGACTTCTCCCTAATCTTTTCCAGTCTCTTGAGAGATCGTGTTCCTATTGTCTTTCTGATCTCTCCCTTCTTTTTCCATCACGTGGGTTCTAATCTTTAATTTATTTGGTCCATTTTTTTATATTGGACCTGTGTGACCCGTCTATCTCCATCCACTTCATAGTTTAGTCTTCCAAGTTGAATTCACTACTCCTGTTCATGACTCTGATACCCAAGATGCTTCTTTTCATCCCTTGCTAGTCATTGTCCTTATTATGTTGTATTAAAATAATATAAAAAAATATTCATATGTATTTCGGAGCAAAAATTATTTGCGTACATGAAGTTCCTATGCGTCATAGCCTAGAACATAGGCAATTATAAACTCTACGAGGTGGCACATAGACCTGTGAGGGAAGATTGTTACGCTCTCGGTTGCCCACTAACCGGACTTATAGCCAGCTCGATCGCACTACACATTCGACTGCGCTTGCGCAAACTTATTTTATCCGTGCAGGAACGGAGAAAGAATATAATTTCCTGCGGCCGGGCGGCCTTTCGTAAGAGACGACAAAACAATTCACAGCCAGGTGATAGGGCATTTGGCCGACTGGATGGCTACCACCCTTGGTCTAAAGTATGTCGCCATAACAACCTCCAGTTGTGTTCCGGCATTAGTGACCAGCTTCCAGTCTCCCTTAAGAGACCAGCAGCGCATTTGTAATACCTTTGGTGTTGCAAATATCCATAGGCGATGGTAACCGCTTTCCATCTAGTGGGCCGTCTGGCTGTGAGCTGAACTCCTCTAAAAAAAAAAAAAAAAACTCAAGGAGCTAACTTCATTTGAATCGCATTTAAATTTTGCGCGTATTGTATACAAAACATACCTTTGTCTCTTGAAGAGAATGTAAATACAGCTTAGTAGACATATTGCAAGGAGAATAGAGCTGCATATGATGACCAGCATGTTTATGTCGAAGAATTCCGATGGGGGACCTACTTCACCTGGAAAATTATAAATTAAAATTCTATTACTTAATTTTTATACTATCGGCCAGTAATTAATGTAATTCTAAAACTTTAAACCCTGCAAGACTAAAAAAGTCATTCTGTACCCGGCTTTATTGTTATTGCTAGAGTATAACAGACAGAGTGACGACCAACTTGATGGAAAGTGGTTATCGGCGCCTATGGACAATTGCAACACTAACGGTATCATCAATGTTCTGCTGGCCTGGGGGAGACTGGAACTTAAACACTGATGCCAGAACACAACTCCAGGTTGTTATGGTGGCATACTCTATACCAGGGATATGCAAAGAAGGATCTGAGAGATCTGAAATGAAATAATAAATTAAAAAAAATAGATATCTTGCAGGGTTCGCAAGGCTAGGCCTTAGTAGAAATTTTGCAAGTCCAATATTTTTAGAAAAACCAGAAACAAAGAAAGATTTTTATTTCAGCAACTTACTACCATCCTCGTTCTTGGTAGAATACGTGTAAGTTGTGATGACACTTCCAGCTTCGTTGGTTGCCGTCACTCTGACCTGGTACCACGTGCCTGGAGATAGGTCGGCGATTGCGAACGATCCCGTTCGATACGAGGGGATCTTCGCTTGGTACAGTGGTGGAAGATTCCAGGAGAGATCGGAGTATGCCTGCAAAAGTTTAATAAGATTTTTTTATGATTATCTCAAAACAAGGGATGCCGAGGGTCCTTGGCAAATGAGAAGAAAATATTAGGAAAACGGACCCTGGGCGTCGAAAAGAACGCTCCGAACGCAACAGGGATTTAACGCTCCGATGATGATGATGACTAAGAATTTTGAATGAGGCTAAAAATGTATATTTTTTTACCATGTTATGTATGTTAGCGAATATTTGTAAATGGCGCAGCGACCTCTAGCGTGATATTTAATTATTGAGTAACAATACATTGATGTATAGTAACTGCAATGAGACTATATTTTACAGTAATGAAATAAGAGATGGCGCTACAGTTGAGACGCTTTTGGTGTCTCGACTGTAAGCAAGCTCGCATTTATAAAATAATAAGGAAGACTGGCACTCTCTCCTGAGAAGCCACCTTGGCGAGTAGACAGACATGTGTAATAAACATACGTTATTTTGTGTAATTAAGTATAACCAATATCTATGTAAAGTTATACAGTCATAATAAAGAATGTGAGAGAATTAAGAAAGAGAATTATTAATATGTATGTATAATTGTGTATGTGATAGATGTTTTTAAAAAAAAGGGGTTATAGAATTCCGTCAATGTTAGCAGCACAGCAAGTCTATAAGCGATGGTCATCACTTTCCATCAGGGGGTCGTTAGCCTGTGTGTTATATTCCAGCAATAACAAATAGGTGACTTTCATAAAACCCAAAGTACCATTTGGATTAAGTTCACATACCATAGTATTATGAGCTCGTATCCAATTCCTGGTACCTAGCTGCCTGTAGTCCACATCCCAGCCCCTCATATCGCAGCCACCGTCGTCCCAACCAGCCAACTGAACGTAAATATGGGAGCAGTTGCTCCAGAACCATTCGTTACTTGTCGGGGATATCGGAACTGAAAGAATATGGCAACCAGATTGAGTTTGATAATTTCCCTAATGTTATAAACTTGTACGCCAGACGTAATATCCAGACCGTTGTCATTATAACTGTTACATGCCGTCAAAGATAAGCGCACAGCTGCCTATTGTAAGCGCAGTCTATTGTCCTCCGAGATTTTAAGGAATTCTTTGTGTTTTGAATTTGCAATTAAGAAAAACATGATATTGTCTTTTTACTTGTTTTATAACCATCATTGGCGTCGAACTAATCCTTATTGTTATTGTTTTCGACTTTATGGATGTTCGCAGGTGTGCAAATTAATATTTCTCAGAAACTCAGTGTGCGCGGCCAATTTCTTTGTACTGTGTAGTTAGTATAAGACGAGATGCCCGAATGGAGGAATGGGCAGTCAAGCGACAACTACGAAAAGAGTAAGACGTTTTTCGAGTACTCTCGATTAGCGATATAGACGACGGACTTTACGCGTGTCGAATTGTACTGAATCGTGCAGTGTGAACTGGTTGCATCCAGTTTTATTTGTATTTGTTTTATACGTGTTTGCACAGTTCTAATAAATTCTATAGTAGTTCCAACAGCATTGCTTAATTCGAGTCCTGTAGCTCGCAACATTAAATACCTATATAGTTCTTGTCTCGATTTTTTACATCGCAGAGACAAAATTTTATTTCAGTTTTCCAAAAATTATTGACTCCAAATGATAAATAAACATTTTAGTGCTTGACTTGAATCTCAGAGAATTTTTTGACTCCAAACAAAAATTTTTGGGGAGAGTTAATAAATCTGGAGACCCTGATGACGACAGGTTAAATAATATTAATATACACTAGCGGCCGCTCGTGACTTCGTCTGCGTTGATCCTAAAAATTTGCAATATCGACGCAACCGTTAGCTACGTTTGTCTGCCTTCGGGTCGCGTACTAGCGATGACTCACCTCCTCCCAACGTGCTGACATCCATATAAGCAGGTTGTGACGTCCCAACTTTATTTGTGGCGGTGATCCTCAGAGAGTACTTCGTACCACATTTTAGTCCGGTCAAGGCATGTTTTTGTACGTCTGATAGATTTGGCAACTTGTTGGCAGGCCACGCTTCTTGCCACGGTCCGTTGGCCTCTTTCCAAGTCAGACTATAACCTGAAAAACACAACACCAATTGCTCATCAAAATAAAAAATTCTAAAAATTTGGTAATCGCTTGTCAGTTCGCCCATAATGTAGGGTTCCGTAGAGACAACAAACGTTTTCTATTTTCGTTTTGGTTATGAATCCATAAAAAAGTATTTAATTGAAAGTATCTCATATCTCAAAAACTTTTTATTGTAGGCGAAGATATGGCCTAATGTGGAGCACGCTTACCCAGAAGGTATTCACACGGGACTTGAGGATATCTAGGTTGTAGATATCGTATTAAACAGACTCCAGCAATGAGGTTTACACTATTACGGTGCACATAATAAAGATGAACGCGAATCACTTTATACCGGTGATGTATGCCAGTGCGTCTGAATGTGCGGTTATGGTATGGTGGGATAAGATTGAAAAGGTCCAATGCATACTCCTCAGAGTGTCTCCGATAAGTAGGTAGTACTTAACGGATTATTTTTGAAGCTCTACATACAACCGTGATTTTTCTAATAATTATCCAATTCATACTTTAAAAGTAAAAGCAGTGCCACAATATTCGCGAATTTGGGAGCTAATATCTCAGTACCTATAGACCTGAATAAGTAATAAAGTAATTAAGGAACACTATTATGTTTTTTCTATAACCCACTTAGACACTAAAAAATATATTGAAAACATGCTAAAGTACAGACAAAAACAGATGCGAAAATTAAATACGTACTGATCTTTTGACTGACACTCCTATTACTGATAGAGTAATAGGGTTGTTCCCATTCCACTAGAATAGAATCCTTGTAGGGAGTAGCTCTAAGCACTGGTGCTTCTGGCAAGGGCAGTACTGTCACTGTGTACTCCACAGAATCCGAACCGTAAAGATTTTTTGCCAGACAGGTGTAGTTGCCGCTTAGGGATTGGTCTATATCTGAAAGATACGAGGAGTGGTATTCCAATTTATACTAAGAAGTGAAGCGAGGAAACGTAGCCAGCCTTCTGGGCACCTTACCCATAGAAGACGGTGATCTAGGCTCAGTGTTCTACTTATAGTCTCGAGGGACTATGGGTAGAATACAATATAAATAAGTTTTTTTTTATTGTATTAGATTATGATATTGTTAGCACTCATTAATAAAATCCGTGCAAGAACGGAGAAAGAATACAATTTACTGCGGCCGGGCGGCCTGTCGTAAGAGGCGACTAAACAACTCACAGCCAGGTGGTAGAGCATTTGCCCGACTGGATGGCTACCACCCCTGGTCTAGAGTATGCCGCCATAACAACATTTAGTTGTGTTCCGGCATTAATGGCCAGGTTCCATTCTCCCTTAAGAAAGCAGCAGCGCATTTGTAGCACCTTTGGTGTTGCAAATGTCCATAGGCGATGGTAACCGCTTTCCATCAAGTGGGCCGTCTGTCTGTCTGCTGAACTCGAGCAATATGAAAAATAAAAAAATGGAAATTAAAAAAAAGAAGTGAAGTGTTTTGTATTTCTTAGTTGCTCACCAAAATAAACAAAAACAAAAAGGCACATTTACAATACTCTATTGAGAACACAACACAATAAGCGGCTTTACAGTGTGAAATGATCTCTTCCAAGCACGTGTAACGTTGTTACTTGCACCATTTAAAAAAAAACACAGATATAGCCAATGACAGTACTAATGTCAAACAATGTCACTGTCAAGAAAGTTTAAAAAAATAAAAAGCTGTGACGGCGGTTAAGATGAGACTCGCTCGAAATTCAAAAATATCAGCTGTTACAATTCTTTTATAAATATTATTCCAGACTATTCAAAACTTCCTTTAACGTTATTAAAATAACTGCGTGTTCCCGTTGGGGTGAGTTCCTATCCATAGATGTAAAATGTAACTGTTCTACTACTTTAAACTAAATATAATTGAGCTGATTAGTTTTCTAACGGAGGACATTGTATAAAACCTAATGCCTATTCTTCGTCATCTAATTTCAGGACCAAGACTACCTTTACTTTACCTAGGAAATCTACCAACCAAGCCAACATATACCAGACGTGGACAATTACCGGTCGAGCTAATATTAGAGCTGTGGAACAACTTGACTTAAAGAGACTTCAGGGCTTCGACAGGCCAGTGTACCCTTTTGTGCATAGAAGTCCACCGTTTGTCACGGAACAGATTAAATATACTACATAATCTTGTATAGTTCATTGACCCACCTAAACCTATTCTGTGGCTGAAGAGGAGGATCCGACTCTTTCCCCCATGTCACACACCCTCAATATATAGGACTAAACATTTTTGCATACTGTATATATTTTACTTGAATTGCGCATAGATAACTATATAGGTAATACTGTATTGCTTACCAAAATAAACATTTTAAATCTAGCAACTTGTCACATAAAAAGTAAATATTAATAAGCACTTACTATTAATAAGCAGACTATCGTCATGGTTCCTCGTGAACCTTGGGTGGTGGGTGATGATGTTGTGGTTATGGTACCATACGGTCCTGGGCGGTGGTGAACCTACGCACGAGCAGACGAGGAGAACCGAACTGCTGACCCCAACGGATATGGTTCCACCCAGGGATGCTACCCCTGCTACCGCTGGAATGTAAGAATCGGGTGAATGAATATATTGAAATTCAACACTTAAGCCGAGATAATTAACAAATAAATACTATAGAACAGTGGGCCATAAAACCACCCACAGTTTGGTGGTAGGGAATTTGCCCCGTTGGATGGCGACAACCCCTGGTCTAGAGAATACCGTCGTAACAACCTTGAGTTATGTTCCGGCATCATTAGTTAAGACTCCAGTCTCCCCTTGGAAGCTGGCGGCAAACTTACCTCTATTGGTGGGTGTATGAGACACCCTCCTAGTGGCTGCTCCTTCCCCAGCCCTCGTAGTAGCTGTGACCCAAACTTCATAGGTCCTCCCCATCGTCAAATCCTTCACCTCAGTCGAGGTTCTACCATCTTCTACACGCAGCCTTTGCGGCGGACCATTGCTATGGATATATTTGAATTGAGAATTAGAACTGAAATGTGGCTTAGAACTTTAGGGAGAGTATACATTGCCTAATCAAGTTTTTTTGAAACAAAGAAAAATAATAGTTCCTACACCCAGGCGGATTATCGTAAGAAGCAAAAGATTAACCTATGCAAGGTGGTAAGGCTCGTCTGGATGGCTACCTCCCTTTGTCTAAGGCTTGCTGCCATAACAACCTTGTGTTGTGATCTGGCATCAGTGGCCAGGTTCCAATATTGGGGATGACAGCATATTGGTAGCACCTTTCGTGTTGCAAATATCTATACGCGACGTTAACTATTTTCCATCAGTTGGGCCGTCAGGTATTGTCTCCTTCTTTTCCTTAGTCATTTTCAGAGAAGTCGGATATGGAAAAATATTATATCACATTTTTTAAAACAAATAAAAGATTTTGTCAATTTACCTAGATGTGGGTTTCATATACACGGTATAGTGCAAAAGTTCCCCGTTAGGATGTTCAGGCTTCTTCCAGCTGACCAGAAGTGAACTCGAGGATATTACAAGGACCTTTATATCAGCCGGGGGACCAGGCACTGGAATTAGAAAGTTACGACTTGAAAATTAGAAACATTACTATTGGTTAATGACAACACCAGCAAGTGAAAGTGAAGTCAACGCGTTGCCAAACTTTAGGATGGGATAGGACAGATGTTATAAGGGATGGTGGTATGGGAATGTATGTAATGAGGAGGGATGAAAGTCACCTGACAAAAAGAATGTTAAAATCCAAGATTGATGGGTACAAATGTCAAAGTTTATCTAAAAAAGAAATGGGTGGATTGTGTTAAGGATGTGATGATGATTTGTGGTGTGACAGAGGACATATGTCAGAATAAAGGTGTTTGAAAGGAAAAGATAATTGAGAGAAGGTGAAAGAAAAGAGAGAGACAGAATGGTATAAAGGGGACCAGACAACAGGAATGGAATAGGAGAACGTAATAATAGGGGGACGTAATAAGGAAGTTAGGATCACTAGGGACATATTATATATGAAGGAGATCAGAACAGATTTATTTCCGCATCATTATTCATTATTTGAACTTTGTGGGCGTATCGTAATGATTGAAATAGAACCGTAACAGAATTTTACATAAACTTTAATGTAATATAGTATAGAGCAGAAGGTTACAAGCGTTATAAAGAACTTCATATATTCAGCCGACAAAATTACAGAAAGCGTGACGGTTTCTACGGTTCGAGTTCACTCCTCGAAGAACACAGGACATGTTACCATGTCGTGGACTACGTCGAGCACCGCTAGGGCGTCACTGGCGTCTCGGTTATTTAACAGCAAATAGTCAGCATCTGTTTGTCAACAGTCAATATATACTCGATTTCCGATATCCGTTCGCTCGATAATAAATGCCTCGAATTTAACTACTTCCTCCACGTGGTTTTATTCAAAAAACTATTTCGTTTACGATATGCGTATATTTTATTTGTGATATTATGATAGATTTGTATGATACTTACCATCCTCCAAAGTTGCGCAAACTATGGGATAGGAGTAAGGCCCAATCCCATAGTTGGAATAACCCGCGACCTTCACGGTGTAGTTAGTATACTTGAGCATGGCTTGAAGGTATAGCTCCGTGTGCAGCGAAGTTTGATTGTGCCAGGCGCCTTCTGTAAATATCCATAAATAAACAAATTGAGATACTTATGATGACATTGTCAAACACGTAGATATCCGGGCCGTTTTGATGGAAGTAGACTGATAAAACAAGTATATTACAACATTTGCTTGGTAATCACGATCAAATTGCAGATGTTCTGAACAATGGGTCAGGTAAAAAACACGTACAATAAATATATATGTATAAAGAGATTAATAAAAGTAGATGAAGCAAAGGGTGTATTTCAAGATCTTGTGAAGTACAGATCCATCGTCTCTGCTTAACTCTAAGGAAAACAGGTGTGATAATGTGTATGGTCCAAACGACTGGTAGTGTATGTAGGGTAGATGCGTATATTATTTGGTACATAAAGTACAGGGAAATGTAGACGGATCATCAGTCTATACACGAGCGCCAAGGAGTAATGTCCTATGGGTAGGAGTAGAACTACACATTGTGCTGATGAAATCTTAAGAATAGAAAGCATACAATACAGTACTGACCTTCAGTGGCATAAAGAACAGAATAACCGACGGGAGAGCTACCCTGGCCAGGCAGGACAATGGCCTGCCACCCAACCCTTAAAGAAGTTGACGACACAGCTGTGCATTCAACGGATGATGGTGATTGTTCTGGTGCTGACAATACGAAAAAAAATTGCATTAATGTTTTAATTAAGTTCTTCTATATAGAGGCTGATTTAGAAGATAACCGATGCACAAAGAAAATCTGCGATTGGATACTCAGGTATGGGAAGAGAGTAAGAAAAAAGCCAAGAAAGAAATGAGAGCATCTATTCTTAAATGTAATGGAATAGAATATTCTTTATTGTACACAAGGAGACAGTACACAACAGAATTACCAACATTTCAACTAGTACAATCGGCGGTCTTATCGCTAGTGGCAATTTCTTCCAGACAACGTTCTGGAGATCATTTTATATATCTAATAGTGGGTTTGTATTGAGTGTGCATAGTCCATAATATTATAAAATTCTAAACATGCCGTAACTGTACATTGAAGCTATAAAACAAAACAACTGGAATAGACTATATAAAAAAATGCATCGTGTTCTCTGCGGCGGAGAACACTATGCTTTTTTTTTTATAGCAATTTCTTGTCTATTTGTTCAGGATTCACGTAAAAACTACTGGGCCGATTTCGATGCGGTTTTCGTTGATCGACAGCTAATTAGCGCTACGATATGGAGTTTTTCAAAAAGGCCTTTTTCATTTCTTCGAGGCCGGCGGCACGTTGGCGACATCTCTGGTGCCGCAAACGTCCATAGGCCAGGGTAACCGCTTTCCATCAGGAGGACCGTCACCCTGTCTGCTGAACTCATGCAATAAAAAGTACATATTATGTTGGAAATAAAACTTTTTTAATTTGTTTTGTGTTTTATTTAGAGCCTGATTTACGTTTGAATCACTTAAGTAGGTTTTCGGAAGTGGCGAATTAAGTCCTTTAACGTAGTTTAAACAGACATATACTTAACCGACAACTTATTAATTATTTCACTGGAAAATTTCTGTTCAAACAATAATAAGTAGTAAACTATCAATCCTACAATTACACAGGTCCATAAAAAAGTTGTGTTTGCTGGGTGTTAGACTATTATTTTATAGCATACTAGCCGTACCCGGCAGACTTTGTCTTGCCCTTAAAAAATAAAAATCTAGAAACCGATTGCAGCGCCATCAACCGGGACCAATTGTTAATCTAAACCATTCTCGAATCTACTTGAAAAAACACAAAAAATCATCAAAATCGGTCCCACCGTTCAAGAGGTGTTCAGCAGCGCCATCTACCGGGTTCAAATTTGAATCTAAACCATCCCGGGACCCACTTGAGCACACACAAAAATAATTCACCTAAATCGGACAAATGAAAATGAGTTTAAATGTAGTCACCATTGCCGAAATCGGCCGGAAAACATCATAACTAAATGAATGGCTAGACTGATGTTGTGACTGATGTTTTTTAATGATATTTTTTAATTGATGAATATTATATTTTAATACTTATTATCTTATTCCGAATGAAGACAATTCCAAAAACACGAAAATCATAAAAATTGTTTCAGCTGTTTTCGAGTTATAAATGATGTAATTAACACGACTTTTATATATATATAGATTTTTCCCGCTGAACACGATTCTGAAATGAGAATTAGGAGTCAATCGATAGTAATCGAGAAAAACCCCAAAAAATCGATAAAAGTCAAGATTTTTGGGTTTTTATAGATTATTTATCATTGATCCCCAATTCTTCAGGTTCATGTTCAGTGGGAAAAATATACCAAAAAATGATAGTCATACAATTTTTTTTCGGACCTGTGTATTGTCCGTTTTATCCAATATCAAATATGTTTCTTTCTTTGTTACCTCCTTCTCTTGTATCCTGGAAGACTGGTAGTGAAAATGGCCCAGAGCCAGCACTGGTGAAGGCTGACACTGCTACAGCATATCTGAAAGATGGTACCAATTATGGAAAAGGTTTTATGCAAATGCTAACAACAGCATTTACAAAATTTACTATTTCAGGGATCAAATTCAAATTCAAAATCGAATTAGATGCGTCAACACTTAGACCACTATACCACAGAGGTAATTTAAAAAAAGAGTGACTGTAAAAATGTTAAAAAACGGCTGGCCGAGGCCATAGGCGACGGGGAGGCTGGAGCTTACCTCGCTTTAAGGATTAGTGTATTTAGCGAGGTAATGCTGCCAACCTCCTAAGCACACTGCCCGGCGACAGCGGTATGGTCGGGCTGGACCGCTACTGGTACCGCCATGTAAACCTCTTTTCGACCTATTCAAACTTCTTCCAACATATTTAAATTCTTCATTTAAATCTGGCGGCGTGTTCCCTTTTTCGCACGTCACGTTAATTCATTCATTGTCATTTCATCAACAAATAAAATAGATAAAATCGCTCCGCTTATGTAAATATATATTATAAATTAAAATAAATCACCAAATATAATGTAAACATCTTTAATAAATTAATATAAATACTATAATTAATTTAATAAACGATATATCAAGTACAATAGTGACCAGTGAAGTGCATTGTGGCGAAGAAGAGCAGCTGTATTTCATGCCCATTAATCAGGTACGTGCGTGGCCTTCTTTCCAGTACCCTTCAAAATTGTCCCAATCTCCTTTTTTCTTACTTTGAAACGGTTTGCTTATCACTAAACCCACCGCCGCCTCAACAGCTACACTACAATAGTTTATAATCTTTTATTTACTTTTTAGTGTATATATTTGTTAGGGATTTATTTATACTATATAATATAGTTATATTTTCAAGTTTATTTGTAATTTATAATATTGTATTTCGGTTATTATAAAGAAAATATATCCTTGTATATTCAATTCATAGTATTATCATGGACCAAGAGTACTACTAATTATAAGCCGCGCGCAGAAAGTTTGTCGATGGCTACTTGCTATTATTGTATACTTATATACTTATGTAAAGTATATACAAAAAAAATATTGCAACTACTATTTATGTAACCTTTTTTGTCAACCATATTGACCATCGACTTCTGCGCCCGGGTTATAAAACTATAAAGTTTATATATTTTTTTATTGTAAATGAAGAAATCATAACATTTGAGAAATTAACATAATTATACCGCCATTTTAACACCATTTATATAATTAATAACAAATTTATTAAAAATATTAATTTTAAAAAATAGTGGCTGGAGAGCAAGACATTTGAATGGTGTATTCTCCATAGTACTTAAACACTATTATTAAAAATACGATTGCTACCTATAATTATGTCTTTGACATTTTTATATTAAAACCATTGTACTTGTTTTGATGAAATTTGGAAGTTACATATTTAGTTAACATAACACGAGAACAGGAACAGATATCGGATACTTTTATCTCAGAAAATGTATTCGGGTTAAAATTAGGTACATTTCCCAGCGGGGAATTATAAATAGATAAAAATTGTATGCAATGAATCCAGTGAGAATGCTTGCTCACAAAAAGCCAGGGCTAAATCTCGTGGTCCAATGAATAATGCTCTGATGCTCTCGCGCTTCCTCCTACAGCGGAATTCTTAACGAGTCTGGGAGGATGTTTGCCCCTTCAGCTTTGTCTGGCTCATTGGAAAATATTTTAAAATATCATACTTGATAATATATATAAAATTCAGCCTTCCTAAAATGACGTGAGTTCCCAATTTTTTTTAAAACGTCTGTCAAAATGTGGGGCCCACAGGAAGTGTCTGGCAACTGTATATCTTTGTTTATAACAATATCATATATAAAACTAGCCTTACTACTTTGACGTAAGTTAGCATGATTTTTTTCCACCTGCTACCTGTAAAACGGTCCCGCTTTCAGCTTAGCGAGTATCCATTCCTTTCTAAGTTTATTTTAAACTACCGATCCTAAAAATTTCATCTTTCCTAAAATCACATAAGTCAGGTGACTGGGATCTCGCTCTATTGACTACCGTGTATTTTATCACGGGAAAGTGATACGCTATTACATACATTAAAGTCTTTATAATACTTATCTATTAAACATATTCTGTAGGAAATATTCCCAAATAATAAACATATAAAGTACGTTTAGTCAATGTCAATAATAATCTTACCTAGTATTTTTTAGTAGTCCGCTGAGTAAAGTTTCTTGCTTTCCAGAAAGTTGGGATACTTTCAGAGTCCTCGACTCTGTCTCTCCTGCAACTAATGGGATGAACAAATGATGCAATTGCAGTTTATACGCATGTCATGGATATGAACGCTGCCGCGGATGCGAGAGATCCTAACGCGGTCCTTTCGCGTGACACATCCACCGCAGCATATTCATCTCCGTGACACACAGCTCATGCTTGCGTCACTCAAATACAGGCCACGATTCACTGCCATACAAGCTATATGTACGATTATAGTAACGTTTTTAAAGGTACGATCTTTTTACGTATGTATATTTGATTCTGGTTGAAATCATATCTTTTTCTTTATGAAGTGTAACCCTTCATGGACACCCTTCGTCCCAGGGATAGCAGTAAGTTAGTGTTAAGACTCCCGATGATATGTTCGGACCTACCAACTCAACCACCTCGTTGTTCCATCACAACACCATACTGTCAGAGTCTCGGAAACCAGAGATGCTTCCAATAACCCTGACGGGTTTGAAATCATACCTGACCCAATATTCTGCGCAACAGCTTTCACGTGGTATCCGGTGATGAGACCGTTGTGAGACTCCTTGATCGGAGGCAGCCAGGACACGTAGAGTTCCCCAGGGTTCTCGGTTTGGGTGACCTGCACGTTGACTGGAGGCGATGAAGGTGCTGCGTAAAAAGAGAGCACCGTTCCAAATTTATATGTGGATCAAAAATATCAAATGCTTCTTAAGGTTCCTTAACCATTTTCTTAAAGACGGAAATCTCTATCTGGCTGTGTACGCCACCAAATAAAAAAGGAGAGAATTTTTTAACCGAAAAGAAGCGGTACGCGGACGAACGTAGGAACAAAAACACATATGTAGCAGCGACGCGAACCGAAGACTGGATTAGGGTGCGCGGGCGACAACCGACACACGATAACCCCCGCACCCCGCTAAACCCCCTCTGTTGTCCCTATGCACGCCCTCTGCCGCCAGTCTTCGGCATTCATTCAATAAATATATATGTACACAAAATCAAACAATCAAAAATATAAAGATTACAATATGAATGTATTTATGCTGCCATACAAATAACTGAGAATTGAAAGACTTTTTCACTGTACATAGTCGTGTGGGAGGTACCGTTGGTTACATCTTGTAGAAACATACATGTCATAATAATGTAACAATATGGCTATGACAACGACGATGACGTTCCACAAAAGACTCACAACGACCACGTTCACGACCTCGATTTTCCCGTTCCACTTGCTTGCGGGCGTTACAATCATAAACTCTAGTGGAACGGATTATAGAGTGTTGATGTCATTAACGATGAAATACACAAATGTCATTGGTTGATTTGAAAATCGGGCCATTTTCAATGTCAATCTATAGAGAAAATTAATGCTCTATGGTCAACGCCCACTTCGACCCACCTCTTGACATGAGTCGTTGTGAGCGCTGTGTGATTGAAAATAATGACGTCATTAATGACGTTTTCGATAACGACCGCGGTCGCCTTGTGGAACGGTAGACGGAGCATTTTGAGCGTTGTGAGATACTAAAGGAACGCGCCCTACAAGGTGTCATAGTGACGCCAGTGATTACTTGGACACTAGTAATAGCATACTTGAAGCCCTGATAGATGGATCTAAGCTATATTTCTGCCAAAATGACTACAGAAATCTAATAAAATCCAGAAAAATAAAAGAAATGATGATGATACCTTCCTCGTGTGTTGTGAAGTGCACTGGGGAGGTGAACATACTGACTCCTACTTGGTTAGCAGTAGCGACGCGAACTGCGTAAGCCGTGGCCGGTCTCAGGTTCTGTATCTCGAAGGATTGGTGCACATCCGTGTCTTTTCTGAAAATATTCTCAATTTTGACATGGATTGTTTTTGTTGGGTACTGCGAAATGAGCTTTTTTTTTTATTAAAGTCGTTTTTTATTGTGATGCTCGTGAAACAGGTAGATGGCCCAGTTCACGGAAAGTAGAAGAAAGTGAAGCCACCGTGTTACCGCCTTTAGGACGGGATAGGGGGATTAAACAGGAGGAACGGGAAGGAAAGAAGAAGAGGGGATGGCATATGGGATTGGAATACGGGAATGAGATAAGAAATTAGGGAAGCGGAAGAGGTAGTGGACTATGAGAACTCTCAGTTACCGCACTAAGCACAATTAGTTCAAAACCAACTATTTCACGCCGATATTCTGTGAGAGCGAGAGAAAGAGAGAGATCGTAAGAGGTGACCATACAGCCCACAGCCAGGTGGTAGGGTATTTGCCCGTCTGGATGGCCACCACCCCTGGTCTAGAGTATGCCGCCATAAGAACCTTGAGTGGTGTTCCAGAATTAGTGACCAGGCAGCAATCTCCCTTTAGAGAGCGGTAGCACATTTGGTGTTACAAATGTCCGGAGGCGAAGGTAACCGCTTCCCATCAGGTGGGCCGTTTGCCTATCAAATTCAAATTCAAATTCAAATTCAAAGTTTTTTATTCAAAATAAGTTCCACTGGAGAACACTTTTTGAAGGTCATATAAATATATAAGTTAAAATTTAATTTTTCTTCCTATTCTATGTATACCGCTTCACAACGTGTTATTGCTGTTAAGGAGAAGAAGCGGCAAGAAACTCCCCAGCAACACGTCTAGCTAAATAATGTTTTTCTTTAAGTTTCTTATTCTATTTATATCTCAAGTTGTCTTTTTTTTAATAAGTTTTATACAGAAGTATGTTACAGAATTACTTTTTGAAGAATTAATGGAGTTGTAGCAAACAGTGCATACTCAATAAGACCAAGACACAATAAGAGGAAAGAAAAATATTATGAAAGTTATAATAATGATATGACGTACTAAAATGTTATGCTGCAATATATCTCCATAAATCCCTTACAAGCTTGGCAAGATAACATTAAACAAAATATAGTATAAGATGTTAGAGTGAGCTGCTATGTAAATGAATTTTTGTCATTTAAGTATTCTTCAATAGTGTAGTATCCTTTTTAGCAAGATACTTTTTAATTTGGTTTTGAATTTAGTGAAAGGCAGATCTAACATTTGACTCGGAATCTTATTGAAGAAGCGTATACCAACCCCAAGAAAGAGGACAGTACTTTTTGTAATCTAAAAGATGGCAATATCAGTCTATTACAATGCCTGGTGTTGAAATTGTGAATATCCTTATACTGCTTGTAGGCACTCAAATTATTACGAATATAAATTATATTATTAAAGATATATTGGCAGGCGACCGTCATAATATTGATTTCCTTGAAGCATTCTCTAAGAGACTCCCGAGGGCCGAGGTTGTAAATTGATCTTACGGCTCTTTTTTGTAAAACAAATATGGTCTCTAAGTCAACAGCGTTGCCCCAAAGTCAAATACCATAGGACATGACACTATGAAAATAACTAAAATAAACTAGTTTAGCAGTCTCTTCGTCAGTGAACTGCCTAAGTCTTCTGACCGCATATGCAGCAGAACTAAGTTTTCCTGAGAGACTAGATACATGAGCGCCCCAGTGGAGCTTCTGATCAAGATTAATGCCTAAGAATACAGTTGAATCTACTAGATTAAGTCTAGTGTCGTTAAGAGAGATATTAATATCGTATTCTTTTACATTGGGCATAACAAACTTAACACATTTAGTTTTGCTCGGATCTGCTGAAGTCATGTTAAAGAAAAGTTACTTAGAGTGAAACTAAACATTCACCTTGTAACATTAATTTGTACAGCATGTTCCCACAATATATCACCATAATGGGCACCATTGTATTGTAGAATGTAATGTTTGACGTGAGATCTTAATATATCCCTCCATGTGACGGTTGCTGTACGAGACCTGGCGATTTCTACTCGAAGATCTGAAGGTGGAGTCGGTGGCTCTACGAAAGATTTATAAAAATTATCCTAACTTATATTGTAAATGCAAATTTGTTTGTTATATTTTCACACCTTAACCACTCAATTGATTGTCATGAAATTTTGCTAATACATTGACAGAGATACAGAAAATGACATAAGGTGTCTTTCAGTAACAAAAGGTATTTTGTTCCCTTGGTATACAAAACGTTATTTAATAATAATATTTTTGTTATTATAGTATGGCTACAAAATAAAAGTATTAAGAATTCTTAATCTTTGGAACAATATATTAGGGTATCAGTAATCGAGAGGGGGGTGTCAACAACTAAAATAGTTAACTTATATTCTGATAGATGCTTGTTACTTATAATATGCAATGTTGTCTACACATCAGAATAACACAGGCCATAATTTATAATGATATTGTTTAAATTTGCCGAAATATAATGGCGGGGGGTAATACGCGTCATCGCCGGGTACGCGACACGAAGACGGGCACAAATATTAACGCAGATGTCGTTGACAATTGCAATTTGTTATTTTCAGAACAAGCGCAGACGAAGCTGCGGGCTGTTTGTATGTCCTTAAAATTTGAATTAGATAGATAAACCCTTTAATGTAGACCAAAGCATAGATAAATATGGATCCGGGTCGGTATGGCGATCCAGCGAGGAAACGGAGCCAGCCTTCTGGGCACCTTACCCATAGAAGACGGTGATCTAGGCTCAGTAGTCTACTTATAGTCCTGACGGACTATGGGTAGAATACGATACAAATAAGTTTTCTTTTATTGAATTCCATTATATGTAATTTTTTAAATGTAAATCAAGTCATATGCTTATATTATAGAGAAATAAAAATAACAAAATATAGTACAATGGGGAAAAAGGATCTCTGTCTGGAAGAGATCGCTTGGCAGGGATTGACATAATTTTAATACTGACGGTGGTGCTGCTTATAAATAAAGATAAAAGGCAAGTATACACACTTACAAAATACATATATGTACAAAAAACAATATGAATAGTTAATAAAATTTCATACCTAATATAGTCAAATATACGTTAAAACTAGCCGCTCCATATGGATTGTTTGCTCTGCATTGATATAGTCCAGCGTCTCTTGTCTCTGAATATGGTATTGTTATTGTACTTGTCAGTCCTACTGGCATTTTTGTTTCTGACAGCTTCAGTCTGAAAATTTATGTTAAATCATCTATATACTGTTTAGTATCTACCAACTATGCATGCGGGAATCAGTTAGAACACGAATTCCAGCGGCAGGGCGGCCTCTCGTAAGCAGCAACAGGGAAAACACACGTAGTTGGCCATTTCCCTGTCTGGATGGCTACAACCCCAGATCTGGAGCATGCCGCCATAACAACCTTGAGTTGTGTTCAGTGGCCAGGTTCCAGTCAACTTTTCGAGGCCGGCTGCACATTGATTTGTAATGTCTATAGGCGACGATAACTGATAAAATAATGGAGACGCAATGGAAACAAACAACAACAACAATTGAATAATATATATTTACTTATTATGTGGAATACATTTCGATGGCTGTGACTATTCATAATCAATAAAACATTGACAAGAATATATAATAGATAATATTCATAGAGAAATCGAACAACAACCACTCTCCATCAGGTGTGGAGTCTGCCCGTTTTACTGCAAAACGCAATAAAAAAGATCAAAGTGTATTATTCATCATAATCAGAAAATTAAAACAACTTTGTTGTTTGTGCAAAAGAAATGTTAATTGTTTTCATAAGTCTTACCTTTGCCTTTGAAAATCCAGAATATTCCCGTCATGGGTCCAAGCCACTCTGATAGGTTCGTCACCCAGTGGACGACATTCAATAGTTACGGAGTGTCCCAAACGTGATGTAATATTTGATGTCAAAGATTCAAAATGCACAGGCTCTGTAATATTAGCAAACATCAGATTATTATAACTGTTAAAGCAACAATCGTCCAAGTTAAATAAATTTGTTTGAAAAACACATTAGAACTGGCGGTATTCAATGGCATTGAATAATTTAAGAGTATGTTAATATGGATCATTGTGATGGATTGATCAAAATTGAAACACAACCGTAGTACCGTCTTCTAAAATGTTTCTATAGTTCTACACGCTATTGAGACCTTTTAGGCTTTCGTAGCAGACATGGCTAAAACGGAATCTAGAGCGAAGGAATCTCTATGGTATTTATGTTATACAATAGTACAGCGAAATCACAAACAAAGTAAAAATTCAGTCAAGTGCGAATCAATCTATGTGCAAAGAAGTTCTGCAGAGATAACGAAGACCTACAGTTTGTTATTGAGCTATTGAGTTACTATTCAAACCAACATTTCTTGAAAATGTTTTTAAGCTCCACCATACTGGATATTGAATTTTTTTACATTTTTTACAAATTTTAAAGTGAGTTAATAAAAAAAATCATTAAGTCTTCTCCAGCTATGTTAAAAACTCCGCGTTCTGATACAATACTCACTATTGACACTCATCCAAACCGTCTTGCTCAAAGGCTGTCCAACACCGTTCTCAACGTTGCAAGAGTACAAGCCTTCATCTGTGAGGGATACCTCTTCAATAATGAGAGTTCCGTTCGGAAGGCTAAGTATACCTCCTCCAGCTAACTCCAGAACTGGCTGCCACGTACCCAGAAGAGCTGAAAACAAAGTTTTGAAATTTCTATTACACATAGTAATTGATTGCTGGAATCTGACAAAGCTCTGACTTCCCATATTAAAGTAATACCTATCATGTACATCTGTAAGTTTCAGAATGATGTTTACCTCCACGTCAGCATGAGATCTTTGTTAAAATATGCACACCGGAGATCTGAAATTACCTAAGTAACGTGTAATTCCGCCAATATTCGAACTTAAATTACTTAGAGAGTATAGCCATTGAACTAGCATAAATGGAAATACCTCGGCTAGTATCATATATACGAGTGTAAAGTGTCTTGCTTTCAGAATGAAAATTGCTTTACCATCCCATTTTACATTTTCCCTTAGCTATTATTATAACGACGTTTTAAATGTAATTGAAATTTAATTATACGGTGATGGTCATCATTGATCAACAAAATGTCTACAACATCAGCATCTATAAACCTACCGTCTTTCTTCATCCAATGAACTTGAGGTTGTGGATATCCACTGGCGCTGCACGACACTGTTCCTCGCCTTCCGAGGAGTAAAGATGAATTTGTGGGCTCCTCTAACCATTTTGGGGCAACTGAAATTATTACATTGAACTACAATTATTTTGATACTGCTAGTTGTGTTTATTACATTAGTATAATGACCCGAGTTCCTATACAAATACCTGACAATAACAGTTTCATCTGAGTAAGTAGTCTTACCTTTAATATAAAGTTCTGTTGATCTGTTAACTTTGGCGACGTGATTTGATGCAACGCAAGTGTATGTCCCACAATGCTCCAACGATACTTTTTTTATTACCAAGGCACTGAACAATTCAGATTTCTTTTCTACTATCTGTTGAAATAAATAGAGATTAGTAGCTTGCACAGAGATGCCTAGAAGAGTACAAGGTTATGTTAAAATAATAGATTAGATCACTGTATGATAATTTTTAATATGATTCAATAACTAACTTTTTGTGGGTAAAGTAACATACTTATATAGATGTCTTTGTCAATCAGTGGTATTACACATGTGGATTAAATCATTGATAGAAATTGTACGGATTGGTCTCGTATGGCCCCATATAAGCTTTCACAAAAGTTCGGGGTATTTATGTAACCCTTTAAAAGAGATGATATACAAAGCCAATAATTGTTTCGGCTTCATATCCAGGCTTATATAACACGTTTCCACTGAGATAACTAATAAGATCTAGAGTGAAATATAGTATAAAAATCGCCAGTATAATTAAAAATGAAATACCTAATTAATTCAAAAGGAACAATTTCGGGATTAAAAGATTTGCGCACATTAAAGAATCCTTCAAAAGGAAAAGGTCTTAAATCTAAAATTTTGCAGGTAATTACAGCAATATTAGAATAGAAAGAAACTTTATTTATCTTGAAGAGTTACATTACTATAAAAATAAACGTAACCAAAAATTTTAATTAAGAATAAACTTTAAAGGGCCGTCTGTATCAGCATGGTGCTGATCAATTACTAATGTTTAACTATTGTAAAATAAAATTAAAAGAAGTCTGGCAATAAGTAATATATTATAGAATATAATTTAACGTATACTTAATTCAGATTACAATATACCTTCAAACTGCTAGGGATCCTTTTCCCATCCTTTAACCATTCGAAATGAATCGGCAAGTCTCCAGTCCTCAGATTGCAGTAAATGTTGACAATCTGGCCTTCCTGTAAGTTGCTTCCAAGTAGCAAGTCATCGAGTACTGGTGCCTCAATGACCTGTATTTCGAAGGATCGCCTTGCCATTTCACCTGAGGGACTTGTAACTATACAAGTGTAAGTCGCACCATTCATGTCTTTTATCACTTCTGATATAGACAGAACCCCATTGATGTTAACTGATGGAGCATTTCTTCGGGTTTTACGGTTGTGTGATGTTCTTTTATAACGTGAGGGGAAGAGACTGTTGGATTTTAATGTTTTGCCTTCATATTCCCAATTTATTTTACTGAAAACAAAGAAATATTGAAAAACTATTTCAGAATCAACTAACTCAACTGGATAGTTAAAATATTTTTAGACTATATTAGTATCTCACTCTCTCATCGATACTTGGAATGGATTATACTTTAAATTTATCTTTATGATTTTGAAGACACTTTTTTAAAGAATTGTTATGACTTGAGAAGTGCCATAAGATATGATGTATATTAAAAGTAATCTATAGCTTGAACAATCGTTGAGAGTCACCACTGCTCTACCTTTTATTCTTATTTTGATCACCCATAGTGTGGTTCAAAGTTCTCGGTAGGAGAAAATATTCTAAAAAGTTGGATAAACAGAGCTAGATCTCCAGTAACGTGGGAACTCACTCTTGGTATTTTAGGGGTTTTACGTTCGAGTATAACTTTAAAATTATTAGTTTTTTGAGGAACAGTGGTTCCAAGTTTACGAAATCTGTCTCAATTGTGGGTACAAAAAGAGTGTCTATGGGTATCTGATAACAATAAATAGTCAAAGAAATAAACGCACAGATACTAAAATTATTTAAACGTAGAAAGAAAAAAGACCTTACCTTATTGGATAACCGTAAAATGGACATCGTAAGTTGACCGATTCCCCACTTTGAACTTTAATTGGTGGCAATGATCTAATGTAGGGAGGTCCTGGAAATAAATGCCCATTATTTATAAAATAACACTGAGATCGACAAAAAAATTAAGGTGGGCACTATGTATTACCATTATATTATTACGTAACTGAAGGATGATAAAATAATTTATTTAATTATATAATAATAACAATGAACTTTCGTCACTTTTGGACTTTTCACTATTTATCGATTATTGGCCGAATTTTGTGACAAACTTTTATGCTTTTTCATTCGTCTCAGTTCTATCTTTTTACTTTAAATTTGAGAGTTATATGTCGACCTTAGAGATTTTTTGTATGCCTCTTTTGTATAAAAATGTAAGTTTATTCCGTGCAGGAACGGAAATACACAAATTCTTACGGCCGGACGACCTATTGCAAGAAACGAATAATAATCGGCGAATAAAAACTCACAGCCAGATGATAGTCCAATTGCCCGTCTGGATACCTACCACACCTGGTCTAGAGTATGCTGCTATAGCAATCTTGAGTTGTGATCCAGCATTAGTGGTCAGGATCCAGTACCTCCTTCAAGGCACATTAGCAGCACCTTTACTGTTGCAAATATTTATGGACGACGGCAACTACTACCATCAGATTGGCAGTTAGCCTGTTTGCTTGTATTCCAGTAATAAAAAAGATTCTATAGCTATTGTACAGGAAACAGGGGTAATGGCGCTCACGAGTATAACTTGGCAAATTCAGTGCGTTGGATTATGGGACACAGGTTAAAGCGTGGTAATGCGAGAGCAAACAGTGACTAGTTTTACAAATCCGCTAACAGGAAGAAAAAGAGAAGTAAGTTTGTTTCTTTTTGACCCCGCTAACAAAATTGTTGGCTGAACGATTTTACTGGTGACTTCAATATTTGAATAATTTTTAATTGCTACTAATATTAATTTAGACAATTATTTTTGTATTTTGATATTGATTGCTAATAATTTATTAATATATTAGTATATATTACATTCGTTTTATCATACCTATAGTTAATATACTTTTATATGAGCGGTATTACCCATTATCGAGTAACGGCATCCACGAATGCCGTTCTTTATTTTTGCTTAGTTACCGATTATTAGACAAAGTTTCATACAGTCCGTGTCAAAATAGTAATTCATGAATAAATTAACAATTGTATTATTTTGTCCAACTTTTAATATGAAGTTATTCAGAATAAATATATAAGGTTATCCCTAAGGGATCGGATTTCCCCCTGCTCCCTCTAATACTTTAATTACCGTAAACATCTAAACGATTTTCATGTCCAGCCACGTGCTCGCCTTCCTTGGCCGTGCAGGAGTATAAACCACCATCTTCAACCCTCACTCTCGTGATATTCAATTGAGCAACTACTGAATTATCAGAAGTCATAATTTGCCCTAAGGCATACCTGAAAACGCCAAAGACGATTAGTTAAAAGAGTGATACAATTATTCTAATGTTCGGGCTCCATCTTGAATATTGTTACACTACACACTATGGCAAAATGCATCTGGTTTAAAGCGTTAATATAAAGCCATTAACGAATAACACATACGTAAACTCTCAAAATATCCTTGAGCCAAATTGCGCGTAACAGAATTTATACTTGTGCAATACAGATCTAGATTTAAGTTTACTACTAATTCATTAAAAGAATTTGAGTTTGTTATGATAAAAGCGTTTGGTCTGTAATTGGTACAATGGTAAATGAGGGTGAACATCCCGTCGCTGGCGAGCAGTGCGATTCTAAAAGTGAGGCGTTGGCATCAGATCAAACAATTCCTCAGAACACTCCCCGTTGTACAGGAGGTAGAATACGCAGAGGGACGCAAAGTCTCTCCGAAGGCTAAGCGTTTCTATACCGCCTGTTACCTTACACCTGTATGGCATCGTCGACGATAGGAATGGTGCGACGCTGGATGGAGTCGAAGGAGTCAGTGGTAAGATCAAGGTAAGTGAAATCTCTTTTCTTTTTAGTGATCCGTTTTACACAAGTCTAATGAGCTGTTCAAATGCTAAGTTTTGTTTTATCCACCTGTGGCGCGGTATAGAACTCGCAGTACTTATTAGTGGGAATGGAAGTGAATATTCCTTACCTAGGATCCGTATTACTTGATATGACAACACCATCTCTTTCCCATACAAACTGTGGTGGTCTGTCACCGGAGGCAGCACACTGCATGCTGATCTGAAAGTTCCAGGAACTATTATTAAATGTAAGAGCCCGTAATTTAACGTAACGCGAAGATTTTGGATGTTTATAGGACTTTATTCGTAAAAGAACATTGTTGTACTTCATTTGTGAAGTACAACAATTTATGTTCTAACATAATATTAGAATCATGTAATCTAAAAGTGCACAGACATCTAACTAATTATAAGAGATAAAGTTTGTGAGTTTGTGGGAAGTAATCTCTTGAACTACTGAACCAATAATATTTTCTTAAGTTTTCGCGACTAGGATACATAATAAAACTACATTAGAACGGTTTTAAGTGCGGTAATTGATCGATTTTTATTATTCCGACGTTGCGGCCGTGATCATGAAAGACAAAATTTCAAGTGTCAATGAGTATTGTTAGAGTTTTATTTAGCAGTTGACAAACATTACCAAAATGAGGAAGAGTAGACTTAAAAATAACATATGTACTTACATCGCCTCCTGGCGTAACTGTTCTTTCAGTGAAATGCTGTGTGATCACCACTCGACTTTCCGCCATTCGCTTTCTTCTATCCAAGCCTGAAACATGATCGATAACTGAAACTTCTATATAGACTTGGGGGGTTTCTTGGTTGGATTTTTCCGTCACAAAAACGCGTTACGGCCATGTGGAGGAGCGGCATAAATTTAGACTAGACGTGGTGAGAGGCGGCATAATTTTAGAGTAGACTATGGATGCGCTTTTTGGTTCCGGATCGAATTCAGTTTTTTTGTTTGATAAAATAAAATATGTTTAAATAAAAAATGCATTCATTAAAATGTACCTAACCTAATCAAATCATAATTTGCAGTAAACCTGCGAAAAATCGAAATGTGTGCTGGGACTAGAGAATACAATCACGAGCATGTTTTTTGATCCCGGGTTTACGGGATTCTTGATGCGTAATCCCGGGATTCCGAGGCTAACCCGGGATTAGACTATGTGGTTTCTAATTGGGCTCAAATGTAAAAAAACCGAGTAATTTCTAGAAAAATGTTTTATAATTTTATTCCACGAGTTCACGAGACAAATCACAATATGGTAAGAAAATAAAAAAGACAAAACAAAGACACTATACTTTGTAAGTAAGAAATAACGAGACAAAAAGACTTATTTAGAATTTCGAAAATACAGTCGTAGAGAAATATCAATGCATCCAAAGTTTGACTTCCAAGCCTGCTTCTTAGTTTATTGCCAACATAAGCAGCAGCTGAAAACGCTCGTTCAGGTTCTACACTGGTTGGAGGAATTTTGTGATATGAGGTGACCGGGTGATTCCCCTATTGGCCCGTTGGGAGTATTGTATTGAAGTATCCCAAGCGGGGAAATCCCTTCTAAATTCTACGACAAACATATTATTAGAGCTGTACCTATGTAGTACGTATCGTACACGTATCAAAGGTTTGTTTTTTTGTCGGTATGTAATAAATGCTATTAATATAATCTAGGCAAGGTCATTGTCAACTCGCAACGGACAACGGAGTGCAAACAAGACCTGTTTGTGGCAAACCCGAAAATCCCGCGATTAGCCAAGTACAGTCCCGGGAATTTCGGGGTCAGAAAACGATCGGGATCCCGGGATTGTATTCTCTAGCTGGGACACATAGTAGAAGTGAAACTTCAACGGACAAGTGGCAAAACGAATCGCAGCAAAATTGTAACTTGGAGTTTTACGGGCAGATTGTTACTGTACTTGTCCAATTTGAAAACCTGCTCGTAAAACCTGAGGTAAAAATTTTTCCACTTGGCCGTTGAAGTTTCACTTCTATGTGTTCCAGCACACATTTCGATTTTTTATATACATTATTGAATTTGTTACGACATGACGTGTTCTGTAAGATGTTAATCAAAGGGAAATTGCACGCGAAGATACGGAAGGATGTCGCGTAGTACAAAGAGTAAATAAGCTGGCCTATAAATAATAGCCGAACACAGGTGTCAAAAGCTATTCTTACAGAACAAAAGAGGATACTCGTTAAGATACGTATTTATTCTGAGCGTACTTCTTATACTAGTATGTATATCTAAAAATTAAATACGTTCAATTATTTATTACGATTCTCACACATCCATTGGTCACACTAGAGCTCTAATACGACCTATGCATCGGACCAAAGCCGAATCGAGAACCTGTCTCAGACCAAAGTCGGAGTCAGACTGTCTCGTCGCTCCGTCTGCACGCTTTTACATAATTATATTCGAGCGATGACAGAACGAGCCGAGTATTGGGGTAAAGGATACAAAATACCCTCGTATATTATTACTGACTAGCTGCACTACTGTTACTAGAGTAACAAACCTACATACATCTAAATATCCATACATTCTTACAAACTTTCACGTTTATAGTATTAGTAGGACTAAGCGGTCCCGGCAGCCGTTGTCCTACTTTGAAAAACTAAAAATCTAGAACCCGATTCCAGCGCCACCTATCGGGTCTAATTGCCAATCTAAACCATCCCGGGCCCTAACTCAAATACAAATATAATTTCATCAAAATCCTAGAACCCGATTCCAGCGCCAAGTATTTTGTTTAGATTGACATTTTTAAATTCGTAATATCTTTTGAATGGAATGTCCGATTTGAACGATTCAAAAAGTAATTTACAGGTATTGAAACGGTCTTGATTTATTTGGATAAAGGATTAATACAAAGGTGTGGATAACATGGTCTGATTTTATTCGGCATTTTTATCAAATTTTAAAATGTAAAAAAGTAGTTATAGTGATTGATATAACTACAATAGTTGGACATATGGTATTCGGAAGTTTTTTGTACACATTAATATTTTCTTTATAATATCATCAATAGTTTCCGCAGCGTATGCGATGAAAGAAGTTTTATGGCTAATTTTTTTGCACCTTGGGTTACATTATTGAAGTTTTAGTAGGGATCCCTATTTTTTTGTAGTAATAATTATACCTTATATTACTGAAGAATAATATAGCAATCTAATGGCGAAAGAATTTTTGAAATCGGTCCCGTAGTTTCGTTACAAACATACAAAAATATAAATCTTTTCTCTTTATAATATTAGTATAGATTAGATCAGTAATACAACTCATTAACAGTAGTAGTAATAATCTAACAAAAAGAAGATAGGAGAGGTGGGGCTTCATTGATAAGAGTACAGTTCTCGAATGAGATATCAGCAAGGATGAACCAATATACAATTTGACTGGCATAGAATATGGATTAGTGAGAGGAATTCTACACGTAACTACATCAGTTCGCAAATGAACGCCGAAGCGCTCTAATCAACGCTTTCATGGTCCGGCGCTTCTCTGAATATGTCAATTAATATGGGATACATCTCCAAGCGGAAATATAGTAAAAGGGCAGAAATATAATAATATTTATATATTCAATTAAAACCGCGTTTTAACGGTTTTAAGCGCTGTATTTTATTTGATTTTCATTTCGACGTTTCAACCACTTTTCGGTAGCCGTGATCACCGAAAATAAAGATGTCAAGTGTCAATGAGTAACTTAATAGTAGACTTACACGAGAGATGAAAGTGACCTATTTAGGCATGAGATGGTTTGGCGCAAGAGCGTAGCAAGGGCGCTAATAGTTTGAGTGCCTAAATAGGCTCTTCACTCGAAGTTATAAAATCTGATTAGTTAAACAAACAACTACTCCTCTAATGAAATCAGACGTTAAATCCATATCTAAATCTGATGAACTCATTTCTTTTTCTGTGGCTCTCTACCAGCCAATATTTTTTTGACACTGATGATAGTAAATATTTAGTTCAAATTTATGTAAATTAAATAATAATTTATTGAAAAGTAATTTATAAGTATAAAATGATGTTA
Organism: Dendrolimus houi; assembly: GCA_039645545.1. Classification (NCBI taxonomy): domain Eukaryota; kingdom Metazoa; phylum Arthropoda; class Insecta; order Lepidoptera; family Lasiocampidae; genus Dendrolimus; species Dendrolimus houi. The sequence goes on along the minus strand of CM077141.1, from coordinate 12,299,635 downwards.
CAAAACTATTGTTACTTTTTTATTACAATTTATTCCGCAATTTAACAGTGCCTGTAAAAAAGTTTGTACACGAGTCGCATGTATTATCTATGTGGTTCGGATAGTTTTTTAAATGTTATTTGACAGCAGGAAATATCGTTTCCCTGGGATGGAAAGTATTGTTTTTATCCCTGAGATAAGGCAACTCCAAGCATACTTTCAGAATATGAGAAACTAAAATGTATTATTTAGCCTACCCCCAACTTGTTCATTTCAATTATGTAATTATTGTTTATGGTTGTTATTTACTATATGGGAGCCTAATCTAATTTATCACCGCTTTGAACATGTGGTGTGAAAAGACGAAGTGGCATTGACACTTGACATCTTTGTCTTCAGTGATCACATAAATCTATCTATACATATAATAAAACTGTAGGGGTCGAATTTCTGTACAATGAAAAAAAAATGCTAAAAACCGAGTCAGGGGGATGTAAGTGAAATAGAACTAATATAGATTATTTTTTTAAATTTAATATTTCTCTGTTTGTGTGTCTGTTTGTACCAGCTAATCTCCGAAACGACTGGACCGATTTAAATGAAATTTAGTATGGTGGTAGCTTATATCCCTGGTCAACATATAGGATACTTTTGATTCCGAATAATTAAAGAGTTCCCGTGGGATAGTTAAAAATCCGCACCACGCGGACGAAATCGCGGGCATCAGCTAGTATCAGATAAATATTCGCGCTTAAAATCGTTAAAACATAGTTTTAAAGAATTTCTGCACTTAATAGTTGCGAAATCTTAAGATAATACTATAATATATACAATATACACATTTAAATTCTCTGTTCTTATCGAACTTATGTCCATCCAAAGGATGTTTGGAAGAAATCTCTAACAGCGACAAGACCGCCTATTGTATTGTAAAATTTTATTTTTGTTAACTGTATCTTTTAAAACGCAATAAAGCATATTCATTAATTCATAAAGTCAGTGTTAGGTCTTACGCCACGTATAGTTACAGACGTATCTTGAGCGGTCGGCGGAATAGGAGAGATCGCTTTGCGTACTTGCACTCGCAATGCCTCGTATGAGGATGTGCGCAATTCTTGCGTGGAACGTTATTGCTGTAATATTTTTGACAGGCGTTCCTGTGCCCACATCGCTGGGCGTAGTTTTTTTTTAACTTTTTTTATTTATTACTCAATAAAATGTAGCCTATAGATGTCACTCGGGAATAATGTAGCTTTACACTGGTGCAAGAATTTTCAAAATCGGATCAGTAGTACCGGAGATTAACCTGAACGTTCAAACTCATTAACTTCACTTTTTTATAAATATTATTAGTTTAAGACTAGATGAATAAAATTACGTTTGTATCCCTTTACTCGAAGGGTATAATACCTCGTACTTCGAAAAAAAAATCAATTTTCACTTAACCTAGGCCAAGGTTACCGCTCAACAATCGTGCCGGAAACTATACGTAGGTTAATTTATCGTTTCAAAGCCCGATTTTTATGTACTCTACGTAGGTGTAAAAATGTGTCAATATAGAAAAAGAGATGAAGAATGATTCCTGAATTATAAAAATAGGGAAAGATCTAGAAAAAAAGTCTCTGCGCGGGGAATCAAACTTGGGATCACCGAATTATGAGTCCAACCGCTTACCACTACGCTAACCGCTGCTTCGGGAAAATGCTAACATAAATTGTATTTATGTTGCCAGAGCCGCGTCAAAAATTCTATTTTTTAAACGCTTGGTCATCTGGAGTTTCCACTTCGGGTCCCTTCATTTCTAGCCAAACCCCTGCATATGCTATGAACAAAATTAGCGATGATCGGTAGGTCTACTCGTCAGTTGATTTGTATAACAGCAAGGAGAGATTTGGGCAAGAAAGTACCAAATATTAACTATTTGGGCAGGGTTTCCTCTTTTTTATTGTTCAGCCTTTGATGTGACCATTCACACTGCACAGTAAGCAATGAACACCGTTCACACGCCACTAGGCCTTTTTATACGAAAATGTTACCAACTATAAAAAAATAACATTGCATCAATGCTAAAAATAGCAATTACATCATAGTGTTGCCAGGATCACAAAAATAATTATAACGATTAGTTATTGTTGCACTAAATTATCCAGACGAAAATTTAATGGGCTTATAAAATTAACTAACTGTTAGAAAATGGTAATTTAATTATAATTCGAATCATCTGATAAATCGACTAAAATATATTATCTATGGTCCCGATGAACACTTACTATAAATCGAGTTATCTAATGAATCGACTAAAAATATTATTATCTATGAGGATCGTCTATATGATATTAATGTACTCTATGGTTCTTATGACTACTGTGGTGGATGTCTTGCAAGATTTGTCTGTCCACTATTTATATTTAGGTTGATTACAATTCTTTAAATTGTTTTCAATTCTTCAAATTTTTTAAATATCTTGAAATAACGTGAAGTTGCGTCTAGGTAGGTAATTAAGGCTAGCAAACGTTGCGAGCCAATCAAACGCCCTGATTGCAATTTGCGGTCGACTTGGCAGAATTGCAGACACGTTGGGCCAATATCACATGTAAAGAAATGATATGATGATTTGCATTGTGACAGAGGACTATTTCAGAATAGAGGAGTATGGAAAGAAAAAATAAGTAATTTTTTTAAGCTAACCGGTATTATTGTGGCGGCCGAGGGTAGAACTTTCTGGCAGCGCAAGCCGGTCTTAAGACTTTTAGAAAAAGGTAGAAGATTCTGGAAGGAAAAGACAAGGACGGATACATTTTAGAAAGGGATAGACGAGGAACGGAAGTTCTAGAATAGAAAGTTTGGGAAGGAAAAGACAAAGATAGATAGATGTTAGAAAGGGATTGATGATAAACGAAAGTTCTGGAATAGAAGGTTCGGAAAGGAAAAGACAGAGATAGATAGATGTTTAGAAAGGGACAGATAGTAAATAAAAGAATAACGAAAAGAAGATCGCAATTATGGGTTCCAGAAGATTCTTCCGGGTATATAAGCAGGGTAACGCGCGCCTGCCGGGCAGTTTAGTTCAGTTTAAGACAGCGAAGCGACAAGTGCGATACGAAAGAGTTGGAAGAGAAGTTTAATAGAAGACAATGACGAGTTTAGTGTTGAATTTAGTGAAATGTTTAGTGGACAGTTGAATGGAGTGAAGCGTAGTTCGAAAGAAGATCCGGAAGCGAGCTACACGCGGTAAATTCGGAGGTGAGCACTACAGTAACAGGAGGTGGTCTACGCAATATCGGCGACGGTATTGTGAGTTAGACATCTTATCGTCGGGACGGTGCGTCGTTGGTTGTGCGTGTAGGGGCAACCCTGCGGAGAGGAATCACGTATGGCTGTGCAAGTCAATAAAAGCGTTTAATTAAAAACTGGTGCTTTCTTCCAATCCTAAGTGCGTATCCTCGCTCTCACTATCATTATTATTATCCGTGCAGGAACGGAGAAACAATACACTTTCCTGCGGCCGGGTGGCTTGTCGTAAGGGGCGACAAAACAACCCACAGCCAGGTGGCAGAGTAAATTCCCGTCTGAATGGCTACCACCCCTGGTCTACAATATGCTACCATTACAATCTTGTGTTGTGTTCCGATATTAGTGGCCATGCTCCAGTCTCCCTTTAGAGAGCAGCAGCGGATTTGTAATGTGTTTGGTGTTCAAATGTCCATAGGCGATGTAATCGTTTTCCATCAGGTGGGTCCCGTCTGACTGTCTGTTGAACTCATGCAATAAATTTAAAAAAAAAAAAAATATATATAGGGCTTCATAACAAATGGGCGTATACGCGAAATTTTAGTCAGGAATAAAATATTTCTTTCTTTCATACAAGCACACATTCGTTTTTTTTTATTAAGACTTGCGTATTACGAATTTGACGTAAGTAAATTCCGTCAATTCTCTTCAAAAATTTTGTAATGCATGAGCGAGATATGTAATTCCATTTAGCTCCTCAACAAAATCTGGTAGTGTATATTTGATCAACAAATCATAAAAGCAGTACAAAGCGTAAAGGACACTCCATACTGCCCTCGTGGTTCGCACTCAATTCAGTCTATAGAGATAAATAACGGTAATAAATAATCTGCCCCTGACATCGGCTGTGTGGAGTGGGCTTTATTTTGCGTCACCGATTGTTTGGGGCGCATATTACACCGCAGTGAGCATCCGAAACAAATATAACAAATGTTGTGACCGTATAAATATTATATTTATAGGTTTCCGTATTCATCGTGACATCACGCTCTCACAGAATATTGGCGTGAAACGATTAGCTTTGAACTAAACGTATTTCGTACGGTGAGTGAGAGATCCGATGGCCTAATTTCTTTTTCTCCTATGCCATCCCTATTTCATCTATCCTCATTATCAGCATCGGAGCGTTAAATCCCAGGTGGGGTTCAAAGGGTTCGCCCCAACGCCCAGGGTCCGTTTTCCTACTTTTTCTACTCCGTGTCGCGCGGTCTTCAGCATACCCTGTTTTGAGACCATTGGTATGCATGTCATCTTCCACAATGTCAAGCCAGCATTGCATCTTCATTTCGTCTCTCCGATCCCACCCTAAAGATTGGCAACGCATTGGCTTCGCTTCTGGTGTTGCAAACGTTTATAAGCGACGGTAACCACTTTCCATTAGGTGAGCCGTCTGCCTGTTAGCCAGCTTCGCAATAAAATTTTTATTAAAAATTAACCATATACGTCAGTCTGTCTGTTTGTCTTTGTGTGTCAGTCATTTTTTGTTTAATGGATCTATATGAATGAAATTTTGCGGGAATATGTTATATTTGTATATTATAAGCAATAGTAGCTTTGTGGTTTAAGCACTCACGCCTTGAACTCAAATGATGCAGGTCCGAAACCTGGTGTGAAAGTATGTACCACTTAGGCACTTCAGTTTCTTCCGAAACCTGGGTGTCTTCAAATCCTGTGTGAATAGGTACCTTCTAGATAAGCTTACTTCATTTTAGACCATGTCTCCGCACGAAATCACGTGAGATAATGGTCAAACACGAACTTATACTGTAATAAAAAAAAACTTAGACAGTTTTCTGTTCTAATGTGTATGTTACAATTACCACACGCTGACAGCGAAGGAAAATATCGTAATGACACTTGCACATCCAATAACTAATGTGTCAAACATTTTTTTTTTTTGATAACGCAGGGGGAAAATCTTTGGACACCATCCTCGGGTCCTTCGGGGGAAGGACCAAAATTCAGGCATAAGGCCTATATTGAGGCTGTGTGGGACTCCCAGCGACCGGTACTTCACGCTCGTGTCTAAAATGAAGCTTTCGTGAGAAACGGCCGCCGAGCTACCTACTAAACCTAAGCCTGCGCCCCATTTATAGCGCTAATCTATCAAACCTGCTAAGCCGGTTTAAGTGTGGCGAGTTCGTTCCCTTAATATATTCAGTATACGAGTACATTGAACAGAAGGTGGCCATTCATTACTGTGTAAATGCAGTCCATATTTTATTGGATTGCCTTTTGTTGGCGAACGTAGAATATGTTTTCATTTTACTCCCACTGGCACCGCGACTTTATCTAATGGTTCATATATTGTAAGCGTACTTCTTCCACTCCATGGGTGAATATTATTTTTGTCACGTGCCTTTCATCCCTCATTACATGCCCACACTAGCTTAAACTTCTTCTCAATTTTTAACATAAGAAACTTCGACTTTCAAAGTAGAAACAAGGTCCGTGTTTTGAGTCGATCAAAGACACCCCTCACCTATATGGTTAAACAACATAATAATAGCTCTTAGATATGTAATTGTATATGCTTACGTGCTTGTGTATGTGTGTGGCTATGAGTGTGTGAATGTGTAACATGAGTGCAGAAATTAACGAAAATGTGTAAAGTATAAAACAGAATATACTTATATAGTGACAAACAGCAATAAATATTAGTTTATAAGTGCTTCAGACGCGTCATAATCCAAGAATTTTAGCCAATTTATGACTTTATGCTTGGTTTCTCATCTTTTTAAGTCCTTATTCGCTCTATTATACAGGCGGCTTCTGATTGAATATGAGTGTTTCCAGGCCAGGGTAGTTCTTGTTCGGACAATATGCCAGACCTTGTCGTATCTCCTTTTCCGAGAAGAAAGGGTAGAATCAAATTTTAGTCCAGTATGTGTTATTTTTCTTAATAGTAAAGAATAATAAATAGGTACTATAAAACTTACTCAATCCGCGATTTTCACTCAAAATTTGTAGGGAAGATGAATCATGCACGTACCTGTAAAAGAGAAAATACATTTAACTCTAAAAAAAATATTCTCGTAAAACGAAGAAAGTATACTTACTAATTGGGTATTTGACATTGTAATCAACCGAGACACTTGTTACCATGTCACAACACGCCACAGACTCCTTTATATTGCATGAGAATACTGGCTTATGATGTCACAATTTTAACGAGTCAAATAGCTTATGTTAATTGCATGAGTTCAGCAGACAGGCAGACGGCCCACCGAATAGAAAGCGATTCCGTCGCCGATAGACATTTGTAACACCAAAGGTGTCACCAATATGCTGCCGCTCCCTAAAGGGGGACTGAAACCTGGACACTAATGCCAGACACAATTCAGACCAGGGATGGTAGCTATCCAGACGGGCAAACGCCCTGCCACCTGGCTGTGGGTTGTCTCGTCACCTCTTACGATAAGCCGCCCGGCTGCAGGACATAGTATTCTTCCCCAGTAGGAGGCCCGAGCCCAGCAGTGGAACGTTTATGGGCTGTTATTACTAGTGGTCGCCCATGGTCGAAATTCGATCATAATAATTAATGTCAAAGACTGTACTTCTATAATCACAGATTTGTGTGTAATGTTTTGAAGTGATAACTTCTTATGGGAGGGTAAACCGCTTCGTTACGTATCGCGTTACGGTGCCAGTCGTCTGGCTCCTCCTCTCTCACTCTAACCCACGCGCTATATACATAAAATTTAAGTAATAACCTAAGCTTTTCTCAAGTTAAACAATTTCAATATTAAATAGTTCAACTTAGATTAATTTAAGTTATCACTTTTGTCAAGCGTCCCGAGACGCACACGTTTTACTTATTGATTTAATGTATTTTTATGCATAATTTAAAAAAAATATTAGCATTCGTTGCTACTTCTCTATATAAACTGTAAGTGTGCGAAATTTCATACCCCTCCGTCTGCGCAATTTTCGTAATAAAGGGTACAATTTTTTTTTGAGCATGAACCTGGTGAATTCCCGCAGATGGTTGTTTCAGCGATGCCGGACTTTGGGGGCTTCCCGACTCCGTGGGAGCGGAGGCGTTCAGCCCGGAGGCAGCACGCTCCAGGAGGCACCTCCTGTGAGGTTCGACCTCGGCTCGACCGCTGCGGGGGATTGACTCTATAGGATTAAGCCGTAAAAGGCTGAATGAGCTAAGCCAACAGGCTGAAGTGTTTATACAATGGGGACTTATTATCGACTCCGTCGGCGGAGCCGATCCTAGTCTATCTTTACTACCGTGTTACTAACGTGTTATAAGCAGGAGGAGAAGAAGCGGCGGAAAAAACTCTCCAGCAACACGCCTAAGCTAATCGTGTATGGCTACTTGTGTCTGTAATGAGTGGATGTGATTGGTGGGTCTCAACTTTGTGTGAGAGGATCCGAGCCGGGGGCTCGCCGGCGTCTGTTTTGTCTGCGCCGGTAATGCCAGACTGATGTTCTGAGCCTCGGGGGGTTCATAATCGCGAGGAGTCGGGTGATTTAAGTTTTTGCTTCACGTATGAATATATAGATTTATTATAGCCTGAAGTTTTCGCAAAAAATAACTATGTCATACAAAGACAGAAGGATGAACAAGCGTGACGATTTTATAGTAGGTTCTAATTTTGTCAAAATAGTAACGGAACCTTATAAAAAGTATCTCAACTGAATTGTTAACTACCCTCTTCCATCATTGTTTATCACAAACAACCAATAAGTCTCAAAATATCACCGTCAGTATAATTTCTTCCAGCCGAACGAGCAGACGTGCCGCGCGTATTTATACAGAAAAATATTTTTAATATATCTCCGGAACTCGATACCTTTCATTCGGGTCATTGAATTGTCGAAACGGGAAATGTGTGAGGGTAGAACGAGAATTTTGGTTCAGATATTTTATATGTTGTCGTTATATACATACTTGCTGTGTTCAAGAACTTGGGCCTTTATATATATTCACTAGCTGTGCCCGTAACGTCGTCCGCGTGGAATTTGTTTTAAAAACACCCGATTTTAAAACATTCTTCATTGGTGCTCCGTTCCTATGGGTCTTAGCGTGATGATATATAACCTATAGCCTTCGCCGATAAATGGGCTATCTAACACTGAAAGAATTTTTCAAATCATACTAGTAGTTCCTGAGATTAGCGCGTTCAATCAAACAAACAAACAAACTCTTCATCTTTATATATAAGATAACGTATCCTATTTCATTCTCTCGCAGACTTAGTCTTATAGATTTGTGTTTATCTCTTTTTAATGTCGCTGTTTCGTTTCATCGAGTTTCAAATTACAACGATTCTAAAGAAGTTTCACTTTAAAAATCAACTTATGTAAAATCTAAACTACATTTTAACGGTTTTAAGCGCAACGATTCATTTGATTTTCATTTTCGGCCACTTTTCAGTAGCCGTGATAACTGAAGTCTTCCGTGACATACGGCTGATATCAAGCTTTTGAAGTGTCTTTAATATATCTTGATTGTCTTGCACTTTGTGCAAGGCAATCACTGCAATGCTATTTTCTTTAATACCCCGTTCCATGTTGTAATCTACACTAATATTATAAAGAGGTTATAATTTGTGAGTTTGTAGGAAGTGATCTCATAATCTGCTGAATCGATTTTGAAAATTCTTTCACTAGTAGAAAGCTACATTATTCCTGAGTGACATAGGCTATATTTGACTGTGATAATAATATAACTAAAAATGTTTGACGCCCAGCGAAGTGGGCACGGGTCAGCTATCTTATACTAATATATAAAGCTGAAGAGTTTGTTTGCTTGAACGCGCTAATCTCAGGAACTGCTGGTCTGATTTGAAAAATTCTGTCAGTGTTAGATGGCCCATTTATCGAGGAATATAGGCTATATATCATTACGCTAAGACCAATAGGAGCGGAGCACCAATGAAGAGTGTTTCAAAATCGGGGGTTTCTTTAACTTATTATTTTTTTAAACTATTCCACGCGGACGAAGTCGCGGGCAGAAGCTAGTTTGACAATGAACATGAAAAAATATAGCAAATGGCGGGAACTGGAATATTGTGTTATATGTGTTATCGTTTATTTATTTTCGGTATATGTATTGTGTAATATTTATATATCCTATTTATATATTTTATGTGTGTATTTAATGTGCACACCAGCGTCATACACTTGTGATTCCGTTTATAAAATCCATAGTCCAGGTTGTTTGGAAGAGATCACGCTAAAGCAATAAGACCGCCCATTGTCTCTGCTTTTACTATTTAATGAGACTACTGTAAATTGTTGACTTCATGTGTATGTGGCGTGGTGAACAATAAAGCGTTTTGTATTCTATTCTAAATTCTTAATATGGTAAACGAGTTCTAAATTCAAAATAATTAAAAAGTTGAGAAATGCGTCTTATTGTAACAGTATGGTTAGACTAGACTAGTTGTCCCATGACCTAGTTGCACTATTAAATTAAAAATTGAACACATTTAATGGCTTACACTGGTCTTTTAAATTAATAATCAGAAAACATATTAAAAAAGATAACATGAACTGTATTACAAACCATAGCACGTTTGATTATTAAACAGTGCCATCTAGTTATCACACATAACTAATGCCATCTGCGACATTATAGACATCCCTATAAGTTATCATTCATTTCGCGTGAACAAAATCGTTGGTAAACGTTAGCGTGCTTAATTAAAAACAAAATGTCGAATCCCGAAAATTCAATCCAAAAAAATTCACTCGCGCAAGTATCTGCGAAAACCAATATTTTTAATTAAAAACACGGCTTGTCCGATGGCGGGGTGTACGCGATATTTTGTGCCGCATATTTCTGAGTCAGTGGTTTGGAAATTCTCTACGGTGTATCGGTTATTTATGGAATTGTCCCAAAAGTCCCTGGTAGACAAGTAGCTAGCACACTCCCATTTCAAAACTCGTAGGTTCGAGACCTGACCTGTAAGGATTCTACAGTAAATAATTTATTATAAACTAAATAATTAAAAAGAACAAGTTGGCGGTAGGTTAATTAAGAACTTTAACAATACTGATTGACTCTTGACATCTTTGTCTTCCGTGCTCACGGCTACTGAAAAGTAGCCGAAACATCGCAGTAATAATAATCAATTAAAATACCCAGCTCAAAACCGTTAAAACGTACTTTTAGTAATAAGACATTGATTAAAAAATAATTGAAATTTTCTATAACAACAAGAACGGGCTAGCGGCTGATGATTAGGGTTGCTAACTTTTTTTGAAGAATATTTAGTATTTTGTGTAAGCTATAAAAACATAGTACAGTTACGAGTTACGGGACTCGAATTAAAATGCCGTTTGGAATTACTATAGAATTTATTAGAACTATACAAACACGTATACCACGGGTACAAATATAACTGGACACAGCCAGTACAAACTGCACGGTTTAATAACGGGCGCAAAGTCCGTCACTATATAGCTTACGGAATGTACACGTCTTGCTCGTATCGTAAACGTCGCTTGATTGCCGGTCTCTCCGTTCGGCCATTCCTTTTTACTTAGCTTAGAATATGTCACGACCGGGTAAACAATGGTTCCCTAGAATCACACCTGATCACTGCCTACCATAAAGGATTACAATACACAATAGGCGGGTTTTCTAATTACAAATGTTAAACACAAAGTAAACAAAAGAAGTCCAAATGCAGGCAGGTCATAAACCATCTTTTATGGCCGGCAGGTGTGCATCCTCATTTGTCGGCGTGTTTCGTGGAATTTTGGCTAAGTTGTAACACAGTTTTCACTAAAACTGTGTTACACCGCACAGTTTTCACTAAAACGACAGCTTACATTCTTTTTAAACGCTACGGTACTTTTTGTCCCGGGAAATTTGAAGTCAACCGTGGACGAAGTCGCGGGCATATCCTAGTTGCTCATAAAATAATGTCATAATTTAATAGATTATATAAAACACTATAAGTAATTGTATATTATTTATAAATTGAACAGTTATGAAAATAAGTAGTTGTATTGCTATGAAAACCTTGTTTCCGCGAACATTCGCTGTTTAAGATGGCGCCACTTGATATCGACCGTTTACGGAAATCGGTTGGTGTTGGCGCAAAAATATAAAACGAACTAGTGTTTGTTGGGAAAGATTATTTGACATCAATCTATGTAACTGTAAAGGTCAAAATTGAGTGTAAAGTAAAGTCGATGATTGGAACTGTGTTTAGAGGCAGAAAGTGAAATAAAGTGTTGATATCCCGCATTGTATTTTTTTTGTGAAGTTCAGAGTCCCACATTAGTCACTCCTTCATAGGTATTTTTCTTCCATTATTGTTAAACTAGCGTGGATTACTTTTCGCAGAACCCTAAAAAAAAGTTTGGGTATTTTTCTTCCATCATTATTAAGCTAGTGTGGATTTTTTTATGCAGAACCCCAAAAAAAAAAGTTTGCCTAAGTTACTTCTTACAACAGCTATCTGCCAGTGAAGGTCCCGTCAAAATCGGTCCAGCCATTTCAGAGATCAGACGGAACATCCAGACAGAAAAAATTGAAAAAAAATTAATGTAAGTACCATAAATACTTTCATATGCATTTAGTAAAAATCTGTTAAATTAACATTACATATAGACACTTCAATTTTATTTATCTATATGTATGTATCAGTGTATATAGATGTATAGATCACAGAGTACATTGTATATATAAAGAGTATACGCAGTTCATACGAATCACACGCAGACCTCATAGGTTTATGTATGTGGTGCCTTAGTACTATTTTGTGATGTAAAATTATTATTATAGATAAATAAATACCGCGAGCATAGCCGAGGGAATAGCTCTGTTAAATAAACACAAAGTAAACATATTAAAAGTGTGTAAAGGCTCTCAAGTAGTCTGTATAGAGGATATCCGGGTTGGGATGCGGCTGAATAATTCATAACCCACTGCATCCGGGCACCATTCACCCTGAGTGCTTGTAACGCCTCTTTAAGATGGTGGAATATTAAACTTTGTTTTAAAAAATCGACGGGTGGAAAATATAAAAATGGGTAAGTGCTTCGCAAGTCATGCACAACAAAGGGTTTTTCTATACAGGTAAGTTATTCAAGTGGCCAAAGAGTGGATTTTTAATATTCAATTCAAATATTAACTAGGGGGACTCGACAGTCTGTGCCGCCCTGAAAATATAAAAATACAAACCTTAAAATTTCAGCGCCATCTACAGAACCGGATATGAATCTAAATCATTTCGGGATCCTTTCAAACACGCACACAAAATGTCATCAAAATTGTGGAACCCGATTGCAGCGCTACCTATCGGATCCAATGGTGAATTTAAACCATTCCGGAACTTACTCAAACACGCAAAAAAAGCGGTAAAGTCGCTTATGGGTTTTAGCGTGAGTAACGAACGAAAAGTGGGCAGACCGCAATTCGCCACTCCCTGAATGGGCCCCAAAAAAATGTCATACAAGATTGGCGAGGGGCAACTTGTGTGTGAATGGCTAAGGAGTGTGGAGGATGGTCTGCAGATTAACCGAAGCTACTTCTGACATTAGATCATTTATCACTTGCACCCTTGGAGCTTGAGTCTTAGCTCTAGCGATCTCCACTTCGTGCCGGCTAGCTGAGGCAAGCACGGAGGCGGGGGCCTTGTCCCGGCCCCCCGGAGTCTGGTACGAGGTATCGCTACTCACCTAAGGCTTCGCCACAAAGCCCCCTTGCGGGTTATATAGAGACTTTTGGAGGGCTTGCGCAGGACCATGGGAAGATAAACACCTAGAGGCCCATTGACAAATTTACTGTAAATGTGGCGTGACACTGATCGACGATTATCCCTGTCTAAACCATATAATAATGCACCCAAGGACAAGCCCCGGCCAGTGTGGACTATTGTGGAAAATGAGAACAAAAGGTACCGGGCTATCGGGGTGAACTGATAATAGTACTAGGGGTCTGGGAATATGGGGACTATGGCGTCTGCCTGTCGCAATGTTTGGGGAACATGGAAAAATGGGCAGACGATGACTGGCCACTCCCTGCATGGGCCAAAAAAATGCTATAGAAGACAGGGGCAACATGGGTGTGAGAGGTTAAGGGGTGTCAAGAGGTGGGCTGCAGCTTCACCGAAGGTAATTCCGACGTTATGCCATTTATCAGTCCCACCCCTGGAGCTTGAGTCTTAGCTCTAGCAATCTCCATTCCGTGCCGGCTGGCTAAGGCAAGCACGGAGGTGGAGGCCTTGCCTTGGCCCCCCGAGTCAGGTCCGATGTGTCGCTACTCACCTAAGGCTTTGCCACAAAGCCCCCCAGCGGAGAGATTATTATTAATCTTACTTTTTATTATCAAATTTTGATTTTTCACCAAAATACAAATGGCATTGAACGCTTTCTCTTTGATACGTAAATAATTTAAGAATATATTATAACACGTGTCATCTTCATAATTCTTCAGATTTGTCGTCAACTTTCCATAAAGTTTCATATATACAAAAGTTAAATCTATATAACAAATTTCTTGACATAATCCAAAGAAGTCATATACAACTCTTATTGAATTTAAGATAAACGTCCTATAATTTGGAAGTTTATAAACTTTTTGCCTTTTTACGGAACTTTCCTTTTAAACGCTCCGAAAGCTGTTATCAGGTTTCCATTCAATCCGAAGTTCGGAACTTTAATAATATCTTCGAATTTATTTTAACCTTTAAAGGTGACATTTTATCTTCTTATATTTTTCAATAGCGTTTGAGCGTGTCTTCGCTTACCCTACTGCTCCATCTGGTATACTCTTAAAGTTAATGACCGTTTCTCGAAGTTGTTTGCGTTATTAATTATGGCAGTGCACCAGGCAGCCCCCATTTAATCATAACTATATCATATCATTCTCCATAGCAACAACCTGAAGGCGGCCCTGCTGCGCGTACGGTCCTTATCATAGACTCACCTGCACGGGCCACCTGCGTCGTCAACAACAGGCGAAGCAATACATAAGGACGCCCGCGGCATTCAGGAGGAGACGCAGCAAGATCACCATCGAGACACGCTTCTCAGTATTCGCGATAATCAACGGAGGCACTCTGCACGTTGAGGTTCTTAGAGTCAAAGCCATTCTCTAATTAAACTGTATCACCACGCTGACAGATATACGTGTGAGTGTGATCAGAGGTTCCATACATACATAATAACTCTGGTCACCCCTACATAATAATCCCATACTCACAGACGGTCTCAATTTGCTTGGCCATCGGAGAGACTGCGTTTCTCTGCATATTTTACCGACTGTACAATGGAGAGTGCTCCGAGCTCATCTTCGTTCGTTCGCCATATGCTGGACGGTCATTCGTATTTCCTTGAGACACGACGCTTCTCAAGAAAGTTTATCTTGCGTACCGCGGGGATTTGGAATGAGCTCTCAGCTGACCGGTTGTCCTAGGTGAACGACAATGCGACGCGGTAATGCGACGCGAGGCGAAAATATAATGGGTTCAACAGCTGCAGCATTATAATCGAAAACGCTTGGTAATGAGGCACAATACTCCTTAAACAAACGTGGATTATTTCTTAGTTTCGGATATAAATGATGAAACTCACCAAACTGGTTTATTTCTAAATACATGATATTGGTTGTTTTCTTTCTTTGTTTATGAAGTTTTGTGGGGCTAAGTATTATAATGTGAATTTTTGAGTTACAACGCAGTATACATTCCCATAGTTAAAACAATAATGAACTGAGATTTCTGCGTTTGTCACTCACGAATAGGACACATGTCGTGTGAAGTCTTAGTCGCTTTACATCGCATCGCTACGTGTCGCGTCCATTCGCTCATCTAGGACAACGGGTGAGCTTTACCTACACCTCTACGATATGGAGTATTTTTTTAAAAGGTGTCATAAAATTTCTTCGAAGCCGGCACCGCGTTGGTGACATTTCTGGTGTCGTAAACGTCATGAGCCGTCTGCCTTTCTCGAGCCATAAAAAATCTAGTGATGGGTTTAATGCGTTATTTGTAATGCGATTTTGTTTTTAATTGTTAATGAAGTTAAATATTGACAGATAACGTATGTATATACACCAATTCTTTAACGGCCCTACTTTTGCGCTATAAATAAAACGCATTTGGCCACATCCAGAAACTATAACATGAGCCCAGATGGAGCTATAACTTAACATGGACGATGTTATAGTATGGTATCTAGAAAATATTCTTTAAAATTCATTTATTATTAAATTTATTTCGGTTCAAAGTTTAACCAAAAACATATAATATTTTATATATCTTGATATATAAAATTCTTACGTTAGTGAGTGTGTTTATCACTGAACTCTTTCTAAACGGTTGAACAGATTTTGATGAAATCTTTGTGTGTGTTCAAGTGGGTCCCAAGATGGTTTAGATTCACAATTGGACTTGGTGAGTGGCACTGCAATCGGATTCTAAATATGATTCTTTTGGGCTGGGCCCGCTAGTACATAGGTACCATAATATTGTACGTAACAAGTTTTAGTAGTTACGTTAAAACTCTTATCAAACTCAATATGTGGCTTAATTACGAGAAGATTGCTTGGACGAAGATGCTGTTGGAAAACTCATATCACGACGAAGGATATATAACCCTCAGTAATGTCTTGTATTTAATAAGCAATTAACAAACTTATTAACTTAGCTAAAAGAAAATAAGTATGTCAAAGTAACAAAACTTTCTCGGCGAGGTGTCCGACGAACGGCGAAACTTATAACAGAGTTTGTTTACTGAGACTGCAGTTTAACGGGAAAACTTTTAATAGATTTGCCCCGCGCCGAAGACGCTGTACTGAGCGGTACTTGTTCTGTTCTAACGTAATTCCCGGTTTAGTCCACCGTTTAAATAATCAACTAGCATTTTATTATTTAGATAGCTTGGTGCGCAATTATAAAACCTAGCAACGGAGACTGTTCTTTAAATGAATGTTTGTGCATTCATTGTTATGACAGGCATTTGCTGATGTATTTTGTATTCGGCACAATTTGTGAAAACTGTATCAAAATACTATAATGATCCTGATAAGTAGAACTAAGAATTTTGAAATGACTTATCGTGGAAGTTTATGGCATTCTTTTGTGCTGTGGTCTTAGGCCATTATAAGAAAGAAGGAGTCTCGCACTCTAAAAGTGAGACCGCCTAGAGCATGCCGATTTTGGGATAGGATTCAATTTTTCCAAATAGGCTACACAAGTTTGGGAAGATTGCTTCATTTCATTTGATGTTTTTCTTTAACGAAGACTCTATCTACACATTAATGGTCTAAGGCTGTGGTAAAAATTTCTTTTTCATTTCTCGTATTCCGAAAGTACGTTTGGAGTTATTTGATCATAGGGACTAACAATGTACTTATCGTCCCTGGGAAACGACTTTCCCCGTTATCAAATTATTTTATTTTTAAGTTTGGTTTATGGCTTGGCAGCTAGGCCTTTAAGCTAGATCTTAGATTATAATGTAATTTCTTCATTTTCTTAAGCACAGCTGAACTGTAGGTTATCAGCTGGTGCCATTCAACAGAGTTCTTGTGACAACTCAAAAGGCCACATTCGACGATACAGTTCAAATTTCTCATAAAACACATAATTACTACTCAAAAACTATCAATATCCTACAACTATTGTTCTTTTTAGAGTAATTTTACACATTTTTAGAAAATAAAACTGCACAGCACAATATCTCCTTTCAGTTCCCGCCAAAAACTCCTCAAAATATTTAATTATTATACGAACCATAGATAATACACGCGACTCATGTTCCAACTTTTTTGCAGCCACTGTAAAATCTCATCATAAATTGTAATAAAACAATTTCAACAATTTTGTAACATCATTTTATACTTATAAATTACTTTTCACTAAATTATTATTTACTTTACATTTTAAGCAAAATATTTTACTATCACCAGTGATAAATAAAATACTGGCTGGTAGAATGCCACAGAAAAAGTAATTTACTTGACGTTTCATATGTAACGTATTAAATGAGTTCATCAGATTTGGATAATATGGATTTACGCCAGATATCATTAGAAACATGACATGAAAATCAGAGTGTTAACGTAGGTTGAAAGGCCTATTTAGGCACTCGAACTATTAGCGCCCTCGCTACCCTCGTGCGCCAAACCATCCCGTACCTAAATAGGTCACTTTAACCGCTCGTGTAACAATCTATTATTAAGGCACTTGGTACTTAGGTTTTGAAATTATATATCTGAATTGTATTAGCTAAATTTTTCATAGCTTCCTACCTTGAAAGCGATCTAAATTAAATGTATGCGAAAATTAAGTTAAAATAGCTATCTACAGAGCGAATTAATCGACAACAACCCGCTTGAAGTGAAGTGACAGACTACTCGACAGTTCGAGGATGACGCCACGTTTACTTGCTGACCACGCGACGTTCACTGGTTGACAATGCGACGACCAACCGAGGACGGCGGTGCTTGTCAGCTGCCAGGTGGCTCCAATGAGCCATACATGCCTAATTCTATGGCAAAAAGTAGGAAAGTAGCAAAGGGCGTGGCAAGCGAGAGTATCAAATGCTCAAGCAATTGGCGTTTACATACTCGTGCTGTTAATTTCTCTCGCCACTTTGCTGCTTGCTGTCGTGGAAGTTTTTATGAACTAGGATAATTGACTACATAAGCCTAATCTTAATTGCTTAATATGAAAAAAATGTGTTTGTGTGTGCAGTTCAAACGCAGTAGAAGTGAAACAAAGTCTGGCAAGGGGTGAGAGGATTCTAAATTTCGTGACGTCATTTCATATAATTATATCATTATAATATATTTAAGCTTTAAAACATGAAATTTGAAGTATTAACGAAAAACTGCAAAACATTTCCAACTCTATCTGTATGACCATAGTGTTTAAATATAATGTATTCTATCTCATTCTCTCGCAGGCTTAGTCCTATAGATTTATGTGTTTATCTCTTTTTAGTATCGCTTTTTGTTTCATGAGTTTCAAATCGCTACGATTTTAAAGAAATCTTACATCAAAAAAATTTTAATTGTTGGTGATTTTCTCAAAATGACTCAAAAAACAAAATTCGGGAACAAATTATGTTCACATGCATAAATTAGAGCTTACACTTGGAGATACAATTTGCTTTTTTGAGTTTGCTGTACGACAATTTTTCTTCAAGTTACAGCGTGTTGAAAATCATCCAAAAATGTAGACACTTTTTTGCTCCGTTAATTTTTGTGCTAAGTTTATGTGTACGAAATAAAAATCAAATCAACTTTACTACGCTGATAAAAGGTTTTATTTCAAATACTTGAATTCGCTGACTCTCCTGGTTAGCAATAAGAAAGCGTTATTATATAGAAAGAATTGAAGATACATTTTGTCATAATTTTTGTACTAGAAGTTGTAGTACGTTCCACGTCTCTCAAGTATATACCAATATTCTATATAGCAACGTGTTATCTAAGACAGATTGTTACGAGAAAACAATTTATTCCAGTTTCGCACGATTCGCGGGGATGAGGCGGCAAATATCGACCGATCCATCACACGGTATGATTTATATGTGATTCACGTGTCTTGTTTTAACGGGTGATTGCTTGAATTCCATCTTAGGATTCCTTTAGCTGTTGTTGTCACGGGTTAATCATCGTACATTAATAATCTATAAGTAGGTACATATATACAAGGTGGAAATTTTTAATGCCACCTGGAGGGAAAGTACTCTAAATAATAGAGATAGCAAATTTTACTCCAAAGAAACATTTCTTTATTTTTGAAAATAAATAGAACTGCATTCAAAGATTTTCGAAAATTCTCTTGCTTTACCCGGGAATCGAACCGGCTAAAATCAAATAAAACCATAGTTTTTCCTTTCATTAAATTTACCAAGTATGTTAGAAAGATTTCATCCTTGTAGTTGACCATAACGATTGATACAATAAAATTACAGGCTGTAATCTTTACAGATTTTAGTCGGTTCGACTCCCGGGTGAAGCAAGAGAATTTTCGAAAATCTTTGAATGCAGTTTTTTCTTTTCAAAAATAAAGAAATGTTTCTTTGGAGTTAAATTTCCTATCTCTATTATAATTTAGAGCACTTTCCCTCCAGGTGGCATCAAAAAATTCCATCCTGTATACTATACAGATAAATAAAATTTAAGTTTTTTTAATTTCTTAAGTAGGCTAACAGGCCTGAAGTAGACGTTTGTAACACCAGGGGTGTCGCCAACGCGTTACCGATCTCTAAGAAACTTTATAACACCCTTATTAAAAAATTCCATAACGTAACGCAAGAGGAAAGCCGTGGCGGGAAGTTCCCTCCAGATCCGATGATCTGTACGTGGAATATGAATTTTTCTAGTTCTATAAAATAAAATACAAGAAAACTTATTAAAAATATATTTACTTATGAAAAATAACAATTTAAATTTACTGTAGAACGTTGCCAAACGAGTCGTAAAAATCTATTTGCGTAATATTCAGATACAAAATGATTTACTTATTTATATCGGATCCTGTCATTTGAGTTGATAAATAACATTACGCGGGTCGGTGGAGCCGAAAATTGCACGGTGCGTACTATGGAGCCATCGTGAGGCGAGTGGCAGTAAGTTAAAGCCGTAACGCTTTTTTAATAAAAACATGCCCAACAAACAAGTCTAGTTTTACCGGTTTATTATTTAATCTGTTGCCACCGACACGGAATGATTTTCGAGCACTGAATTTTTTTTGGAAAATGAAGTACCTGCTTAAAAAATATTTTATATAAAAAACGAAAAAATTGAATAAAATCCTCATTTTCAAGTAAACTCATCAATATATTTCACGTGAAACAAAACCGATGGTCCAATTTGGAATTTTACCATGGCCCTACAGTTGAGCGATAAACATTTACTGACCATAGACGTCTATAAATTTTTCTTTTCTTGGAGCAAAACATAGGGATAACAGGAATTGGTATTATATATTACACATGATGTCTCAAAAGAAAGTTTACATTTGTTTAGCTGACTGCATGACCGAATCGGAGAGGCGCGGGGGGTATGCCAGTAGGTAGCTTGGCTCTTGGGCATTCAGTCACCATGGAGCGTTTCTTGGGAGCGGACCGCGCACTGTGCGCACGTGAGATTTACGAAAACAGTGATTCTCGACGTTTCACAACATCTTGTTTTCGAATGAAGCTCATTGTCGTCCTAATGGGCACGTAAATAAGCAAAACTGCTGCTATTGGGATGCCACGAATCGGAAACACAAGCATGAGAGGCAACTGCATTCACCAAAAGCGACTGTATGGGCTGTGGTGTCTGTGCGAGGAATTATTGTCCCTTACTTTTTTGAGGTTTTGAGAGGACATGCGGGTACAATAAATAAATGCCGTAAATTCGAAGGTTTACATTTAGACGATATATTTTTAAGAAATAATTTCCCAAATACTGTACTTTGATAATAAACAAACATTTTTTATAGACACCTTTTTTATTTTATCGACTCACAAAATGTAAACTTTTTTGGGACACCTTATATATAATAATAATGACCCATAAACGTCCCAATGCTGGGCTCGGGCCACCGATTGCTATTTGACTCCATTTACTTACAAAAATCTATGAGGCTACGACATACTGTAACTTTTTCATAAGTATGTCAGTTGATTTGTCTGTTCGCTCGTTTTTAGAATGAAAAATAAAAGCTTAAAAGTATGAATTTCAGATCATAATAAACAATAGTATTCTAATGAAATAGCTATCATACTAAAATATATTTCTTTAAGCCCTGTCTTACTGAAATATCATGTTACAATCAACACGAAGTTCGTTTACAAAATAATCACTTGGTGTCTTTATTTTATAGGTAAAGTAGAGAATGAAGTCAGTAAATGGAAATATGATAAAACTAGTACCCTCGTCATGGCTTTACCCGAATAAATTTAAAACAAAACGATATGCTGATTTGTGGTGTGACAGAGGATGTACGTCAGAATAGAGGAGGAGTATGGAAGAAAAAAATTATGAGTCTGTGCCAGTTCATACGTAGTAGAAGTGAAACAAAGTGTGACCAGGGGTGGGAGGGATTCTAAATTTCGTCACGTCACATTTCATATATTATATCGTTATAATATATTTAAGCTTTAAAACATGAAATTTGAAGTATTAACAAAAAACTTTAAAACATTTTCAACTCTATCTGTATGAGCATAGTGTTTAAATGATTAAATATAATGTATTCTATCTCATTCTCTCGCAGGCTTAGTCACTTCAGAAGAAGAAGAATTTTCACTTCAAAAGACGTATTATCGCCAGCCAACCGTTGTCCACTGCTGGACGTAGGCCTCCCTAAGTTTGCGCCACCTATCCCGGTCCTCTGTGGCTCTCATCCAGCCCCCACTAGCGACTTTGCGCTCGGCCCATCGGGCTGGAGGGGCGTCCGTTTACTACGATTGCCGAGACGCGGTCACCGCTCCAGGACTTGTGTGCTTCATCGACACAAACGTAACTGGCCCACTGTCACTTGAGCTTGCTAATTTTGCGAGCGGTAACCTTGGATCTCTTACGGATATCCTCATTTCTGATTTTATCCATAAGAGATATTCCTAACGGACATATACCAAAAGACATATTGTGCCAACCCAAAATAATTGGGAGAAGGTGAAAGAAAAGACAGAAAACGTACTTTGCAAATTCTAAAATAAACGGTATTTATGTTGCCAGAGCCGCGTCAAAAATTCTGTTTCTTCTTCTTTTTCTGTTCCTAAACGTTTCTTCTCTAGCCAAATCGCTGATGACATGTAGGAGGCCGTTCTTTGTCAGTTATTTTGACTATCTACTACCCTAATAAAACTACGTTTAAACGGCTTCAAGCGCGGTGTTTTATTTGATACTCATTGACATTTAACATCTTTGTCTTCCGTGATCATTGCTACTGAAAAGTGGCCGAAACGTCGGAATAAAAATCAAACAAAAAGCCACGCTTAAAACCGTTAAATGTGTACTTGTCGCGAAATGAATTTAGATTCAGGCTAACAAAAATAACACTATATTTTACTTGAAGCGTTTATCTGATACATCTATTGTGTTCCTTCAGCGCGTTGATATTATATTTGTAAGTTTATTTCATATTCACGGCAAGGTTACATAAGGCAATGTTGCTAGTTTTCAAATATTTGTTTACTAATGCAAATGTTTCTTTAGAAGTTACAAAACTAAAATCACACGACTGAGAATAGCATGATAATTGACTGTCTTATTTATTATGGCATAGTTTGGTACTACAAAACAATTTTTATATCGGACAATTCCGGGACTTTTAATATATCCCGGGCAGAAATGGTTCTAGCCAATATAGCGCATGTACAATCAATACCTGGGCGCCTACTAGTAGGCGCGCGGTCCAAATGGAATAATTACAGTTATACTCTCACCAGTGAACAGAAATTCATAATAATGTATAGGAGGCGCTAGAGACGCGCCTTGCTTTGCTACCGCGCCCGGCGGTGGCCATAACACGGGTGCAAGGTGTTAGGAAGCGTCAGCGCCGCGAGCGAGTCATGCTTTTCGGAGGTATCGCCAGCGGCGCCCACGTGCGCTGCACACCGTGCACTATAAGTATATTATGTTACGTGTATATATATTATGTATTTATTATTAAAATGTATGTAGTTCGTACTATATGTTACGTATACCACCATCGCCATTATCATCTCAATTCATTCCTGGGGTTTTCTGGAAGAGATCGCTTTTTGTACATGACTAGTTATAATTTTAGTTTTTAAGTTCCTGTTGGTATTGGTGTATAATAAAGTGTTATCTATCTATCTATAAGTCATGCGCAGAAGGTTTGCCGATGACAACCCCTCCCGCCTCTCTAAAACCGCGACCCGTGGTCGTCTTGTTCTTAGTACTATTTAGACAAGCCCCGGTCCCGGTCGTAGGAAGCGGGTGAGGCGACCATCGCCAATCTTCTGCGCAATATTTATATATATGTATAGCCGGCACTGATCCCGGGATTTCCTAACTTCAAAACCACCTTATATCAAGACTTATTTGCTGTGACCGTTTCTATTATATATTGTACTAGGATATGCCCGCAACTTCGTCCGCGCTTGACTTGATATTTCGGTGGGATTTCCTACACACAAAGTACCGCATTATTTAAAAAAGAATGTAAGCTATTGTTTAAGTAGGAACTGTATCGGAATAACATATTTTGATGCACCCGAACAACTTCGAACCGCTTCCGGGAAAATTCCTGCGGGATTCCCGGGATAAAAAGTATGACACGTTTTATTGCATAAAATTTGCTATCGAGAAATTTGCACTGAGAAAAATCACATTGTATCTCGATTGTATTTTTAATCTGGCCATTTTAAATCATTCCCAGAAAAATTCCAGCGTGATTTCCAGGATAAAAAATAGCGCATATTTTAAGTCTAAGAATTAGCTGTCGATCAACGAAAATCGCATCGAAGTCGGCCCAGTAGTTTTTACATGAATCCCGAACAAACAGACAGGAAATCTTAAAAAATTGCATCGTGTTCTCCATCGTTTAAATAGTCTATTTGTTTTTTCAAATAACTTTAATTCACAGACACGGCATGTTTAAAATTGTATAATATTATAGATAGATAGATTTTTCACGTCGAACTTGTAGGGTTTTTTTATTAACTTAATTTTTAAAGTAACTTATACCAAAAAATGAAGTTGAAGTATTCGTCTGAATAGAGTAGAGAAGGACATAGGTCCTTTCATCCAGAAAAAGTACATATAGCTAAAAGATAGCGCTCCGATCGCATGTCACTATAGTCGACGCATTTCAAACTGAGTCGTCGGGCAATAACTGTCGCTGACAGTAGGAATGTGCACGCAATGCAACCCGTTATCGATACTTAGCTACCTGCGCTATTTTAAGAGATCAAGCACCACCTCTCATAATTAACCTACAGGTCGATGACACACATGGGGAAGATACGGATGAAGATTTTTGAAGAACTAAGAAATATCCCTAGAAAACATAAAAATGGCTCTTTTCAGGGCTACATTACGATCTATACAGTTTCTTTATGATTACGTCGAAACAAACATTTTATCTTACAAATTAAAAACTTTTATTTTCGCAAATAATTATTCCTATTAATATTTAATATAATTTAGCATATCGATCGTACTTATCCTGTTATCGATATGCACCTCTACAATTCTTACGCACATCACTACACCTCTCCATAAGACCTGTAAGTTCGCTCCGTGAAGGCACTCGCCCCGAAAAACTCGGTAAAGTTGTGAGGTCTTCGGACCAACAACATAAAGTCAAATCCAATAAAAAAAAAGTGCTAGCCAGTAGTTCGTTGTCCGCTGCGATGACTAGACGTATGCAGCTCCCATAACAGTTATATAATTTAACCATTTATTTCATTTTGACACGCCATAATTAGAGTCAGAAGAAATCAGAAATCATTTATTCATAACAAAGTTACACGTCAATTTCTACATCGCTTAAATACACAAGTCACAAAAAGAAAGTCATATTATAGGATATTAACTCCTCATGATTATAGAAGGTGTGCTCGGCTAACCATTATCTGCATTATCCGTGCAGGAACGGAGAAAGAATACAATTTCCTGCGGCCGGGCGGCCTGTCGTAAGAGGCGACTAAACAACCCACAGCCAGGTGGTAGGGTATTTGCTCGACTGGATGGCTACCACCCCTGGTCTAGAGTATGCCGCCATAACAACCTTGTGTTGTGTTCCGGCATCAGGGACCAAGTTCCAGTCTACTTTAAGAGAGCAGCAGCGCATTTGTAGCGCCTTTGGTGTTGCAAATGTCCATAGGCGACGGTAACCACTTTCCATCAAGTGGGCCGTCTGCCTGTCTGCTGAACTCCTGCAATAAAAAAAAAATAAAAAATAAAAAAACACCAATTCCTGAGTCGTGTTTTAAATGAGCCGACGGCTGGTGACTCCATTATCCTACTCGGTAGTTTGTTGTATATTAGCTGTCCCATGACATGCGTCAATCTCCTCGATTTCTCAAGTTTGTGTTTTACACGATTCATGTCATTCCTATTACGAGTGAAGTGCGTATGTACGTCACTATGCTTGGCATAGGTATGAAGAGGAATCATACTTAACATCACAGTGGTAACCTACATATAATCATAAGTGCCACCGACGTAGATAATCAACTATCCAACATTGTAATGGCAGCCTTACCTAACTTTCTTTTAACACAATATTTTCAATTTTATCAGGTTGCGTTATGACTAAACACAAGAAACCTATCCTACATGATACAATAAGCATCCATCACGGCATAACGAACCGTATAACAAACACCAAAGTCGTAACTTCAACTTCCAAGAAAATGTAAACAAAACTCTTTCCTACGCCTTTGTTAACTTGACCTTATCAAACGTACAGCGCTGCCAAATAACCCCGTAAACACATCTCTCAGGCCAAATGATGTGGAGATAAAAAAGTTTCTTAGCTCACCCCTGTCTAGGTAGATCCCGCGCAAACAACCCTGTCTACCCATATTTAGCGAACAATATTTCAAGCGAGCTTTACTTTGCGAACCGAGCTAGTGTTGGGACAAATAGTACATTCGGTAAGCCGAATAGTTTTACTGTGACCTAAATCTTTTAGTGCCTGCACTTCGTTTGCGTGGACTATGGGCTTTATTTTCGTATCTGCAAGATACAATATGCAAGTAAAACAGTGATATTTCGGATGAAATTCGATTTTTAATCTTTTTGTATATCGAGCCTCGTAAGCTCGAAAAGCGAAAAAAACATCGTAAGCGACAGACTGGGGTTATTTCACTTTATTATTGTCTCATGAAGCTAAAATATTTTAGATCCCAATTCAAAGATCCTTTGGCTCATATCTGGGATAGTGACAAAGTCAAAGATCTATGAGTAACGTATATATTAAAAATAATTTGTAAATTTGTTGTATGTGTCGCTTACAATATTATTCCATAAAAGCTCAATAAACGTATTGAATTTCGTGTATTCCTTTTGGAGCCTAAATAATAATAGCAACACATAAACTTACCACTGTTGCGATGAGATCTCTAATCTATATAGGAACGGACACGCCGCCTCGCTTGTTCAAGTCGGATTGGTGAGTTTGATATATCGATTATCTCGATACGCAATTTTCATAAAGATTTTTTGCTTTACCGTCGCACATGGTAATTGTATATTAAGTCAGAAACTGTCAAAGTGACGCATGCTTTTCGGCGAGGTTTCCAATCCGCGCCCTTTGAGTTTAGAAGGCGAGTGCTCTATCCACTAAGCTAGTTTTTATAGACAATTTTTCAGAAAGACTGATATACAAAACAAAAACACATTTATTTTGTTATCACAGACCGACATTGTAATTTTATTTCATGACATATAATATAAAATCAAACTAACAACGGATTAATTTAATCAAAATCAATATATACATATAACAAATATATTTAACAAATTTATTACAAGTCTACTACAATATGTTTTCAATATGTCAGACAAGTATTAAAAAGTTGGTTATTTTTCTGGTTTCAAATTAGATTGAAGACTAGAATATAGTCAGTAAGACGGTTGTTTATTCTAGTTTCTTATTTTTGACTAGTTCGACTTCTAGATCCATCTGAAGCTAATATATACTTATATTGTATAATAATATAATAAATAGGTACATTATGTTAAAGTTAAAACGCGTTCTCTTTAACCAAAACACAGAAAACGGCTCAAACTCTAACACTGAAAATAATATTGACATATTCGGCAAAATAAATATATATCGAATAGTTTCCAACTATCAAATTGTGTCTCAACACTGGCAGTAAGCCCAATCTTGTCTAAAAGCTGACAAGGCAAATTGGCACGTATTTATAAACGGAAACGGCACAAAACCCAACACGAAAGGTTGTATCTTAACATTTTCTTTGTGACGTATCCACACGGGTTGAAAGTGGCGGATTATTGTTGTTGCGATTTATGTTTTGTAGTTACGGGCATTTATTTATTAGTTGCCACAAATTTGTATTACTTTAGGTATTTCCTTTGCCTTTTATAAATCTTTTCTACAATGTACAAATATTTTGAAGTGGATTTAAACGTGAGTTTTCATTTGGATTATACCTTTTATATTATTATTCTTTATTTTTGTATTGTTAATTTCAATTTTTGAGGACAGACAGATGAATGAATGACGACAGAATGGCCGAATGTGAGATTGTGAATATTTCAGAATGTATGAGTGGTTTTGTATAGAGTGAGTACGATGTGTGAGTGAGAAAGATAGATGATGAATGAAAGGAAAGATTTCAAAAGATAAACAATAGACGATGATGGAACGAAAAAACGAGAGACAAAGGAAAGGAGGCGTGGGTTAAGAGCTGGTACTGCTGGACGAAGGAGGATGGTATTATACAACCAGTAAGAAGTGTTATTTGAAGATGTAAATGAGATGTTTTAGAAAGATAATAATAATAATAATAATCGGCAGACAAGATTAAATATGTGTTTAAGAAGTTGAAGAGCATGATTAGAATTTACTCATTTCACTACCATATATTATTATGTTGTTATTGTTTTGATAGAAATGGAACATTTACGATGAACATTTAGCCAACCTCTGTAGACTTCGGTGGAGGCTCTTCCATAAGAGATCGGCACGATATACAATAATCATATAAGCAAATACAGTAGAACCTCTTAAGTCCAACGTGAAGGGAGACGCCAAAAATTTCGAGTTACAGAGTTTCCGACTTATGGAGGATCTCGACTTAATCGAATTTTGTAAGAAAACATTCGACTTGTAAAGGTCAAGATTTATTCAAATAATTGAGTTGTACATACGTACATATATACATATTATTATGCCTGTTTCCCATGGGGGAAGGCAGAGACTTTAGATCTCCATTTGCGACGATCCTGACAAACAACTTTCACTTCATCTACTTTTATTAACCTCTTCATACATGCACGTTTATTTGATATGCTTTTTACCTGACCTCGTTTGAACACTTCTCTTATTTGATCATGGTTTGTACGTCGTGTTCGACCGGTACCAAATCTACCATTCACAATACTGTCATGCACTTGTTTTGTGATTCTATTTTCATCCATCCTCTCTACATGCTGTTGTAAAATCAAATATTACTATGTTTGAGATACTAAGGTCCAATTTATGTTTTCGTGTTATAGAGATATATATAATTTACTTAGGAGTCACTAATTATTGCGACTTATAGAGGGTCCAGATTTAAGCAACAGAGTTTTTGGGGTTTAAAGAAAGAAAGAAGAAAAGAAAGAAAAATATTTATTCCCAATAGCGACATACAACACAAAATAGTAGTTTAAGGGAAGGGAACACAATTTTTTTCGAGTTAAAGAGGTTCTACTGTATGCGATTTACATAAGATTATCAATAAATAGCATAATTGTTGACAGAGCCATGCTGGAATCATTATCTTGATCACACCTCTTATGGCCAAACACGATTGGTGTGATACTACCCTCTCACAAAACATCATTATGAAACGGTTAGCCTTTAATCAAATGGTGTTTCGTATGATAAAAGAATGAAAGAAAAATATTCATTAACTTAAATACCACTATTATTATTAAATATATTATTATTATTAAGCAACAATTCACTGTGCGACCGATATAAAATTGAACGATTTTATACTTTACTAGCTGACCCGTGCCAACTTCTCTGGGCATCAGAAAAAAAAAACTTATTGTTAATCTCAATCAAATATACTAAATATACTGTCACTCAGGAATAATGTAGCTTTCCACTGGTGAAAGAATTTACAAAATCGGTTTAGGAGATCCAGAGATTACAATATCAAAAATTCACTCTTTATTTTTTGTTGATTTTAATTACCTACTAAGCGAATTCAAAATATTTCCCCTCTCGTACTGCCCGTATCCCAGTGACGCCTACAGCGCATAAGCCTATCTAGCCGATTAGGGTGCGCGGCGACCACGCAACTTTTTTCTATTACTTACATTTATAATCTCGTGATATTTTTCGAATGGAATGTCCGAATTGAATAATTCAAAAAGTTATATAAAGGTATTGAAGCAGTTTTGAATATGAAGTAATTTATTTTGATAAGAATGAATACCAAGATACAAATAAAGAGCCGTTTCTAGCGGCGGCATTTTAATTAAATTTTTAAAATAAAAGAACAATTATTGTGGCATAACTATAATAGTTAGACATATATTGTCGCAACACTTTTTGTAAATAATGATGTGTTCTGCAAAGTCGTAGTACATTATTTTATTCTATCATCAATAGTTTTCGCAGCGCACGCGATTTTAGGTAATTTTTTACACCTTGGGTTACACTATTGGAGTTTTAGTAAAGACCCCAATTTTTTTTTTAAATATATGGCTTTTTTCCAACCGGGGATAGTGTAGCTTGCCAACAGTGAAATAATTTTTTAAATCGGTTTATTAGTTTCGGAGATTACCCCCTACAACGTCACAAACTCACAAAATTTACCTCTTTATAATATTATTATGTATTAAGTATAGATATCTTAATTTTAGGTAAAACAACTGGAAATAAGATAGAGAAATAGCAAGATTTGTCACCTGTTAATCCCTTAAAGCAATGAGCCGCTGGACACTTAATTTGCAATCCAATCTCCTTGATTACAGCTTAATGAGAAACGCAATTTGATTGCAGTCATTTCATTTCAGACATATCTCTGGAACGTTGCCTTAATGCTTACTTAGTATTATCTAAGTTATATTTATAGCTAGCCATGTTCTTCCTTAAATTAACTAAATAATTCTTAGGGTTTCATAGCCATTTTAGTAAAAATGAAACTTATAAAATCATCATGTCACACTCACGGAATACTCACATTCTCACTCTCCTTTATAACATACTAGAGATTACCGCGCGGCTGCGCCGCGATTCAACATCTAGTGCGTGACTCTTGTTTAAAGAGGTTACAACACAGGTTACATTGTATTAAATTTTTATGTTATGCTGTTTGCCCCAGAAGATTCACTTCATTTTATATCGCAAACTATCCTATCTGCCGGATAAAACATCGACCACACCGACCATACCGATCACATTGACCACACCAACCACACCGACCAGATTGACCACATGACCACATCGCCTTCATCGACCAAAATGACAAAATTAACTAAAATGACGAAAATGGCAAATCACAAAATAAAAACCTATCCTGCTTTCTGGGATAATCTTTACATAAATCTATCCCCAAAGTTATCCCAATAGCCGGGATGAAAAGTATCCCTTGTCCACCCTTGGTATTAAAATTACATATATACGGAATTTTAGCCAAATCGGGCCAGTAGTTTTCCGTGAAAACGGAACTGACAGACAGACATAGTTACTTTCGCATTTATAATATTAATAGGGATGAATATAAAAAAAATAGTTTTAGAAAATAGAACAATATGCAAAATTTGCTAACGTGTAACTATTTATTATTGAAATAAAGTTTGATTAATTTCGCATTCTCAGATGCTAAACTATATATACACTTACAAGTCCACGTAAGTCGATTTGCTGAGTTTGTTAAATTCGTTAAATGTTCTGACAAAACATGAGCGGCGTCTGAAAGCTGTACGTGTCAAGGCGGTACGTACGGTAAGTACGTTTATTTATTTGGCACACAAAAACAGAAACAGTTAAAGGTGCTTATATGTACATATTGTCTTATATTAGATCTAAGCTGTAACTCTAAAGACGTCAGCACATAATCTATCACATATTGACAAGATATTTGAGAGGGTTATTATTATTAGTAAGACTTAGGTATTATAGTATGCTTTTGTTAAAATACAATCACACACAGACAGACAATTAACAAATACAAAATAACAATCTAATTTACAATTAATAATGTCTAAATTTACATTATAGGCATTTACAATTAATAAAGACTAATAATGTCAAAATATAAATAAATTACTGTTAAGAGTTTAGTCCCACAATAGTAATCAACAGACTTACGCTCGCATTTGTATATTTGCAGATATGGATATCTCACTTTAACTATATTGAAGCCTCTGTGTTCGTAAAATAACTACTAGTGTAAAATGTTCATGAAAGCGAGGCACGATACGTCTCTTAAAGTTAAAATTTCAGTTGCCATTAAGCACTTTGAATTTTTCAAAAGCGCCACTTACCAGATCCGCTGGGAGCACCTGTCGCGAAATACACAGCTTGGGAGCATCTATAAATAATCTAGATGAGACCTTGCCAAATATTCATATTAGTCCATCTATTAATAATTAATAAAATTTACCCGCACACAAATCAAATTACACACTAATATATACTGCAAATTTTTAAGTGGGCCTTCAGGGCCAAACCTTAGTTTATATGAAATAGCGAACAATACTCAAAGGGACGTGGACGTGGGACGCCGCTGAAGATAGTGTCAGAATTTAAATACCTGGGACACTGGGTTACGCTGACCAGACCTTATGACATGGACGTGGAGAGGGAGCGTAGAGCGCTGGTTTTTCGGAGTAACATGCTGATCCACAGATTTGGAAGGTGTACAAAGGACGTCGAAAGAACTCTGTTTGGTGCATACTGCCAGACTTTTTACACTTGCAGCTTTGGGTTAGCTGTACTCAGAAGGCATACAGCGTTCTGTGTGTCCAATATAATAACGTGTTTAGGATGTTGATGGGGCTGTCGCGCTATTGTAGTGCCTCAGGGATGTTTGCGGAAGAACGCATGGATGATTTTCATGCTATAATGCGTAACCGGGTCGCATCCCTGTGGCGCAGGGTGCGCGCCAGCATACTCCAGACTGTGGCAGAGCGGTTTGGCGGACCTTACTGCAAACACCGGGTTAAGTTGCATGTGCTGCCGGCAAACCGAGCCGCCAAATAAGTGTGTTTGTTACTTTTGCTTGTTTTATTTTACTAACAATTAGTTTTTAAGTCTTTTGTGTAACTAACTAATATAAATTATGGACGCAAGTCTGACGAATAAAATTATTATTATTAACTGTATTTATTTGTTCTCAAAAATTTCACATATTTTAAAAAAATATGTAGACATTTTTTTATTTAAAAAAATAGATATCATTATTCTTTTATAAAAATACATTAAAATAAAATATACATTCAATAAAAAAATATAAAATCTTGCAGCTCACCGCCAGCGGGGCCTGGGGTCCAAACTACCAGTGCAGACACGTTCAAGAGTGCTGCCATCTGTATCTGGCCCTTCACCCAGCTTCCCAGCGAAAGTCTCTCTAGATGACGGTCGAGGCTTTTCGCTATAAGATTCCAGACGCCACATAGCGGTAACCTCGTGAGCAAGATCTAAGTATTTACTTAGTTTTTCTTTTTCTTTCTTCAGGAGGTTATCGTCATGCG
The DNA here is from genome assembly GCA_039645545.1 of Dendrolimus houi. NCBI lineage: Eukaryota > Metazoa > Arthropoda > Insecta > Lepidoptera > Lasiocampidae > Dendrolimus > Dendrolimus houi. The sequence goes on along the minus strand of CM077141.1, from coordinate 12,267,027 downwards.
GGATACTAATGTCAACGAGTATTGCTCATCACGCAGATCGATCTATTATCACAATATCAGGCTTATTGCCTACAATAGTCCTGTCCGTGATAACTGATCGATCCCACTAGGGCGTGGCACGACTGTTTTCAAGAAATGGCATCGGCGAGTACTGGTAAAAGGGCACCTCCGTTTCCACTAGACCGTATCGAAGGGCAAGTTGCTGGTGGATAATTCTGGCTACGAGGTTATGTCTATTATCTATTTAATTATTATTATTATTAAAGAAGTGTTGAGGCATTAGATTTTTTAAAAAATCAATTATCCTAATCAGAGACCGAATCGACTGCTTTTGACAAAAATCACAAACTGTATTATTACACCAATCCATATTGTAGCTTTTAAAGATCAATTTCTGTGAAGGAATATCAAACCTCAAACTAGAGGAAAAGGTTGTTTTTGATCAAAATATTCTATTTTCCACTACATGCAAATCATTAATTATAACACTGGCATTTGGACTGAGGAACCTCTATACGACGACAAGTAATCTCCATCCGGCTCGAAGGACCAAATTATGTAGTGGGTTTTCCTACATAGGATGATAATGATAGAAGTTTGTAGATGTAAATTGTTTATTGCTTAAACTACGCTAATGAAATTATTGTGCTAAGATCTATGTCTGTTTTGCCGATTGACCGAGTACGGTGCTAAACGAGTACTGTTTTGAATATTTTTTGTTTTTTTTATCCCCTTTTGGCCCGGGCGAACATGATATGCCCGAGTCTAGTTACAATGCTACTTATAGCACTTGTTTCTAACCTACTTATGGGCTAATATGTGCGTGTGTTAATATATGTGTGTTTGTGTTGTACATGCTTTTGGGAGTTATGTTTATAAACATACATGTTACTATACAATATTTTTATACTTTACACATATATATATATATATATATATATATATATATATATATATATATATATATATATATATATATATATATATATATATATATCATGTTGTGTTATATACTTACTTATTATTATACTATATTTACATATATATTTATGCCTGTATTGCCTTTCCTAAGCCATAACCACCTCCCACGGCTGTTGCTAGCCTGTACACTCTGATTGGCTCACATTACGGGTATTACACTAGTTATACCTAATTTGAGAATCAGAGACAACACAACATTTTGTATTTTTTAAATTGCGAAACTGACACACAGGCAGAAGGCCCAGCTCAAAAGTCGTTCCCGTCGGAATGGAATAGAGAGGACGAGGATGATGATGAACCATAATTAGTTCAAGGCTAACTGTTTGAAGCTGATATACTGAGGCAGCTGATTCAGGCTGATATACTGAACACGTCCATCGAGCCGGCTCTATGGAGCTATAATCGAGATAATGAATTCAGCATGGCTCTACCACGTACGTCGTATAATGTTTTTAGTCTCTAAACTGTGTTAGTTATTGTATTTTGTACTTCGTTTTTTAAAAGGCTTAATATAGACATTTTATATATCAAAAAATTTTTTTTTTTTAAATTGTGTGTGTGTGCAGTTCACACGCAGTAGAAGTGAAGCTTCACAGAATATACTCACAAAAAAATTCAACGCACTGTTACGCACAATTTCCTTTGATCTACGTACGAAACAATATCTGCCTTAAGTGTAAGTATTATTTAAATTGAAAATTAATACTAACCGGTAAAGAGAAATGTGTTTTATTTCGAATTGAATAAGATTGAATTTTATGAGTCTATCTCTTTTAGTGTCTATTTTTCGTTTCATTGATCTTTAAATCACAACAATATTCTAAAAAAGTTTAACTTCAAAAAGACAAAAACATTAGGGGGTAAATTGGACCAGCAGATTTCAAAAGTGCAACTTATAGAATTTTTGTCTGGCTATTAGAGCATCACGTGAAAAATTGTAGCCTGTTATGATTACGCAAAGTTAAAAAAAATGTTACATATATAATTTTTGCCATTTCCAGTAATGTCGTACTACAAGGAGGGTCAGGTTCCAATCAGGTAAAGTGCCATCTCGTTGCGAGGAGCGACCGTAGGGTGGCCATGGAGCGAGCAAAGGCTGGTCCAACGTTTCATAATTAATGTGATTATTTATGGTTAGTTGAATATTAATAGTAACCAGTGGCCCGTGGTCGCAATTCGACCATAATAATTAATTTAAATTATAAGTTTGAACATTGTTAAGTTTCTGTTGTCAAAGACTATATTTCTATAATCACAGATTTCGCCAAGGCAACAATAAACAAGAGTATATATGCGTGTGTGTGTCAAATACATGGTAGTGAGTGTAATGTCTTTTTTTTATTGATTTAATGTATTTTTTGCATAATTAAAAAAAATATTAGCATTCGTCGCTTCTTCTTTATAGAAACTATAACTGTGCAAAATTTCATACATAATTTTTGTAAAAAGGGGTACAAAGTTTTTACTATGTTTTTGCTTCACGTATTAATATATAGATAATATGTGCTCATATGGGGAAATTCGAAAGATGTCCGTCGATGTTTTTTTATTTTTTATCGCTGAAGTTTTTTTTTACTACAGGAATACAGCAGACAGGCTGACGGCCCAACTGTGATGGAAAATGATTACTGTCGCCTATAAACATTTGCAACACTAAAGATGCTACCAATGTGGTGCCGGACTCGTAGATGGGGCTGGAACCTGGCCACTAATGCCGGAACACAATTTAAAGTCGTTATGGCGACATACTCTAGACCAGGAGTGGTAGCCATCCAGATGGGCAAATACCCTACCATCTGGCTGTGCGATATTTTGTACCCTCTTACGACAGGTCGCCTGGCCGCAGGAAATTGTTTTCTTTCTCCGTTCTTGCACGGACAAAAACATGATCGGACGTATTAAAGATTTTTATTATATGGCAGGTATAGCATCTATATAATCTACATATCTTCATAAATATAGAAAAGCCCGAGCTCAGGAGTAAATCGAGTCTCGGTTGATATTATTATATGGATTATCCCTCAACTAACACAAAATCTCCGCACCCTACAAAGACTGATGCGCGTAAGACATATTAATACATGCATATGTACGGCTGTTGTTTATATATGTGTACATTTGTAATCATTACAATTGGGTTACCGACAAAGTTACTGGTAGACGTTTGTCCTTTCATCTATTTTAATATAATAAAATAGTAGATATTTAAAATGCTCCTTGATATAAGGAGTTTTTGGATTAAATAGTACATTATATAGAAGAGACAGAATATGAGCATTCCGACGAAGGCGGACAGGAAGCTAAGGTACATATTATATTTTTATTACTGACCAATGGATTTACTTCGTCGATTTGTTGGAAGAATCAATGTTACCGACAGTGCGAATAGTGTACTCAATTGAAGAAGTCCCTGTATTCTCCTACGTTCACGACAATTGTCGAGTACATACCACCAGAATCGTCTCGAATTGGTTTACCAAGCATGAAGATGAAATTACTCTCATTCCATGGCCGTCTAGGTCACCAGACCTCAACCCATTAAAAAAATTATGGGGTTTAATGGTTCAAATGTGAGATAACAGAAACGAGAGGACAAACGAAGCAATTGAGCAGCAGTGTAATGAAATTTGGAATTACATGAGGGGGAACCGACATTTGCAATCGTCTAATCGGGTCGATGCGTAATCAACTAATAAACGTCATTGAAAACAATGGTGCATATACCCGGTTTTAAGTTTAAATAGGGTAAAGTGGGTGCCATTTCTAACTTTGAAATAAAACCAATTAATAAAATTAACAAAAAAAGTTATTATTTTTAAATTCTTCCACATTAATGTTGTTAATGTTTTATTTTCTTTTGTATTTCTGCTACCTAGCATAACGATAACCCCAAGATCAAAGGTTGCTTATACAAAGGTTTGGCCTGTGTCACCTTTGGCTTGTCGATTTATGGCTGGTTCCGATATCTTACTATTCGCTCCCCTGCCTTACCGTAGATTGAATTTTGACATTACTTGTCGAATTGAAATTGTAGATTACGTCAAATATTAACCGTTAGTAAGGCAAATAAACAGTCGGTAAGATATAGGAACCGGCCCTTAATCATTGGTTTAAGGTCCGGTTTCTATATCTTAAAGTATATTGATACTTAATGACAGAGATAATAATAGCACGTAATAGCATTTGTCAGATGTTACACACGAGTATAGTCGAATCTCTCGTTAGAAAACGCTCTTTATTTGTATCTTAGTATTCATCCTTATCAAAATAAATTACTTCACATTCAAGACTGCTTCCATACCTTCATATAAACTTTTTGAATTATTCAATTCGGACATTCCATTCGAAAGATATCACTAGTTTAAAAATGTAAGTATTAGAAATAAGTTGCGTGGTCGCCGCTCATCCTGCTCGGCTAGCTAGGCAGCACCTCATGCGACGTAGGCGTCATTGGGGTACGGGCCGTACGGGAGGGAAATATTTTGAATTCGCTTAGTAGATAATTAAACTCTATAAAAAAGTTCTTTATAGATACCCGTGCGAAGCCGGGTGGACCGCTAGTAACATATAAAACATGCGGTCTAATGGCCCGTTCCTATAAGTATCTTACCAATGGTTCATTTGGATTACTATCGGTTAAAATTTGACATAAACTCCATTCAAATAATGTCAATATTCAACCCATAGTAAGGCAAGTGAATGAATAGTAAAGTGTAGGAGCCGGCCACTAGTGAATGTTCTTATCATCGATTTATCTTTCATGCTTAGAAAGAAAGAAAGAAAAAGACTTTATTTGAAGTAATAGCGACGTAATTTCATTCTTTATATATTATTGTATACATAGCATATTTTAAGAATTTGTACGCCACTTTTACGGCATACAAGGTTTGCACTTAGCATATTGCTGTGCCGGAATTATATCCGACACAACGCTGATTTTCAGTGCAAGCCTTCCTTTTGGCGTGAGACCAAAACGACCCAATTTTGTTAAATTAATTTCACTTACAAAATATTTAATTAGAAAACCAAATAAATACATTTAAATAAAATCAACAATAAAATACGTTGTTACTTTTACAATAAGTGAGGATCTGATTTTAAATAAAATTGTATGATTTGATATGTTTTGATTTGGTCCAATTTATGGCGCGATGTAGTTAGTAAATAATATGGTAATTGGAGATTCTATAATCAGCATTTTCAGATTTAATTATCTGTGGATTGGCGCGTAATTCGAAATTCAAATAAATTTTATTTGAAAGATGTGTTAATTTAATTTCAAATTCAGTCATTTGTTTTTAGATATTTTTTTGTTTTTGTGAGATTGTGGTAGTTTTCGGTGCCATGGATAAACTGAAAATTCGTACAATTTTCGAATATGAGTTCCTGCGTGGAAATACCGCTGCGCAAACAACACGAAACATTAAGAGCGTGTACGGGCCTAACACTGCTTACATAAATACGGTCCATTATTGGTTCAATCGTTTTAAATCTGGAAATTTTGAGTTGAAGAACGAGCCTCGCTGTCGGCCGGTAACCATTGTCAACAATGACGAATTGAAGGCGATAGTGGAAGCGGATCCAACTCAATCTACAGCTGAGCTTGCTGCGGGCCTTAGAGTTAGTGTCAAAACAACATTGAAGCACTTGCCTCAAATCGGAAAGATAAAAAAGCTAGATAAGTCGGTGCCACACGAACTAAGCGACCAACAGCGAGATTTACGCGTCGAAGTATGCGTAACACTACTGAATCGGCATAGAAACGAGGGAATTCTTAATCGAATTGTTACTTGCTATGAAAAGTGGATCCTGTACTACAACCGTGAGCGTTCGTCTCAGTGGATGGACCCGGGTACAGCACCTAATCAGTGCGCTAAAAAAAAGATTACTCATAGGAAGATGATGGCCACTGTCTGGTGGACCAGTGCCGGACTTGTACATCACAGCTTCTTACCGAATGGCACAACGGTGACGGCAGATGTCTATTGCCAAGAATTGTAAACAATGATGGAGAAGCTCGCAATTCAACAATGAAGACTAGTCAATCGCTCTTCCCCATTGCTTCTCCACGACAACGCTCGAGCTCATACTTCACGACAGACCATCGCAAAGCTACAAGAGTTACAGCTGGAAGTTCTCCGTCACCCATCGTACTCATCGGACTTTGCCTGTTCAGATTTCCACTTTTCTCAAAATTTAGACAATTTTTTAAATGGGAAAAAATTCAATACCCAAGAGGCAGTACAAAACGCTTTCGCTGACTTCATCGCCTCCCGTCCGGCAGACTTCTACAGTAAAGGGATAAACAAACTGCCATCAAAATGGCAAAACTGTGTAGATAATTTGGGCCAGTACTTTGATTAGTTGAAATAAAAAAATTACCAAAATTTTTATATTTTAAAATTATCATAAAAATCTCCAATTTCATAGGTAAAGACCTAATAATAAAACTACTTACGTTACTCTTGGTACATTCTCAACTCGAAGTCTGGGTTCTGTAACAAATGGAGCACTTTAAACTCGATTCAATATTAAAGACGACGGTCGGCGTCAAAATACACTGCCAATAAAGACTGGTAACGTAAATAAATAAATAAAAATGAGTTTAGCTCTTAAGGCGAAATCGGCCGGTGCAATACCACGTTCTATTAATAAATAAAAATGAGTTTAGCTCTTAAGGCCAGCTCGATCGGTGTGACACTATGTTCTATCTATACTATTAATATTATAAAGAGGTAAAGTTTGTAAGTTTGTGAAGTTGTAGGGGGTAATCTCCGAAACTGCTGAAGTGATTTAAAAAAATCTTTCACTGCTGGCAAGCTACACTATTCCCAGTTGACATAGGCTATATTAATTTTAAAAAAAAATTTGGGATCTTTACTAAAACTCCAATAGTGTAACACAAGAGGTAAACAAATTACCTAAAATCGCGTGCGCTGCGAAAACTATTGATGATAGAATAAAATAATGTACTACGACTTTGCAGAACACATCATTATTTACAAAAAGTGTTGCGACAATATATGTCTAACTATTATAGTTATGCCACAATAATTGTTCTTTTATTTTAAAAATTTAATTAAAATGCCGCCGCTAGAAAAGGCTCTTTATTTGTATCTTCGTATTCATTCTTATCAAAATAAATTACTTCATATTCAAAACTGCTTCAATACCTTTATATAACTTTTTGAATTATTCAATTCGGACATTCCATTCGAAAAATATCACGAGATTAAAAATGTCAGTATTAGAAAAAAGTTGCGTGGTCGCCGCGCACCCTAATCGGCTAGATAGGCTTATGCGATGTAGGCGTCACTGGGATACGGGCAGTACGAGAGGGAAAATATTTTGAATTCGTTTAGTAGGTAATTAAAATCAACAAAAAATAAAGAGGTAAAGTTTGTGACTTTGTGAATTTTTGACATTGTAGGGGGTAATCTCTGGATCTACTAAACCGATTTTGAAAATTCTTTCACCAGTGGAAAGCTACATTATTCCTGAGTAACATAGGGTATATTTGATTGTGATTAATAATAAGTATTTTTTAATTTTTTTCTGATGCCCAGCGAAGTGGGCACGGGTCAGCTAGTTAATAAGTAAAAATGATTTTAGCTTATAGGCAAATGAAAATGATTTGAACTCTTAAAGCTAGCACGATCGGTGTGATACCACGATCTCACGGAATATCGGTGTGAAACGGTTAGCCTTAAGCCAATCGTATTTGGTGCGATAGGTGAGAGTTTCGTTGGCCCAATTGCCATTCCCCCTATCCCCTCTCTTCTCTCCTTTCCTAAAGACTGGCAGCAGCAGTTACGCACCTGGTATTTCAAACGTCTATAGGCGACGTATTGACATATACACGATAGTCAATGTCCAGTACGTGGCCCCTCTGCCTGTTTGCCAGCACTACAATAATAAAACATGTTCAAAATTATAAGCTATTATCTATACCTGGGGCAACGCATTACCGTTGCCATATGAGGCAATGCGGCCAGACTTTCGGGAACGTTCTTAACTGAGAGCGGCCTGGCACTAAATTTTCTAGATTAATTTTGGTGTCAGCCTTCTTTAGAATCGTTGTGATTTGAAGCTCGATAAAACGAAATAGCGACACTAAAAAGAGATAAACACAAATCTGTAGGACTAAGCATGCAAGAGAATGAGATATAATACATTATATTTAATAACTAGCTGTGTCCGCGACGTCGTCCGCGTGGAATTTGTTTTCAAATCCCCCCGATTTTGAAACATTCTTCATTGGTGCTCCGCTCCTGAAATAATTTTTCAAATCAGACCAGTAGTGCCCGAGATTAACGCGTTCAATCAAACAAACAAACTCTTCAGCTTTATATATTAGTATAAGATTTAAACATTATACTTATACAGATAGTTTGAAATGTTTGAAGATTTTTTTCGTTAATTTTTCAAATTTCGTGTTTTAAAGCTTAAATATATTATAACGATGTAATATATGAAATATGACGTCACGAAGCTTAGAATCCCTTCCACCCCTTATCACAATTTGGTTCACTGAACTGCACACACACATACGCATTTTTTATTTTGAAGGGGAAACTATATCATCGTTGGCATCCCAGTACAATGATTGGCACCCTATTATTTTATTCAAAATAATTAAAAATCTTAATATATTTTTGTATTGTAGCCATATAATAATAACAATTACATTATTATACCTATAAAATAGAATAAATATGTAAAAAGTTTTTAATATCTTTCTAATTATATAAAAATCAATTGCTGTTCGTTAGTCTTGCTAAAACTCTAGAACGGCTGGACTGATTTGGCTAACTTTGGTTTTGAATTATTTGTGGAAGTCCAGGGAAGGTTTACAAGGTGAGTAAATATGAAAAAAAATGCTTGGAACAACAATTTCGCTTTTCCTTAGAAACTATTCCTACCTGTCAAACATTTGATGTTCGTCCCGTCGTTTAGAAATCAATTAAGTTTAAAAGTCGTTCAGAAATCAAATTATATTAAAAAGTGAAGTTTTGTTTGGTATTGAATGTCAAACCTTTGATGTTCGTCCCATCGTTCAGAAATCAACGTTTTTTATTTATTTATTCTGAGGCGGTACGAAGTTTGCCGGGTCAGCTAGTCTTGAATAAATTTACAACGGATTGCCTGGAAGAGATCGCTATGAGCGATAAGGCCGCCCATTGTTCTAATGGAAATGTATTCATATTAAATTGTCTAAGTTTAGGTTATGGTGAACAACAAAGAGTTTTCATTCATTCATATTTACTCAGCCAATTATATTAGGTGGGGTATCAACAACGGTATATGGTCTTTTTATTTTATTGCACGAGTTCAGCAGACAGGCAGACGGCTCACCTGATGATGGAGAGCGACTAATATCACCCATGGAAATTTGTAACACCGATGTGCTGCCGTTTTCAAAGCCTGAACACGGCCACTAATGCCGGAACACAACTCAAGGTTATCATGACAGCATATTCTAAACTAGGGGTGGTAGTCACCTAGACGGGCAAATACTCTACCAGCTGGCTGTGGGTTGTTTTGTCACCAGGCGTCACAGAATAAAAATAAATGATAAAGTTTATTTTTAGTGTTTATTTTTATTTTAGCGTTTCATTGTCAGACGTCAATTAATCGAGCAAATGCTTGTCAATCTACGCACTATTTTAGACTTGATCAACGTGAGTTGTTTTTGTTAAAAAAAACCCTAAAAAATATTCAACCAAAAGAAAATTATCAAAAACATTCAGTGAATTTGATTTTTTTAAATATTATTTTTGTACCTACTTTGATTTGCTTTAGTTCTATAACCTAGATTTTTTTAAAATTTTTCACATCATAGATCAAAAGTTAAAGAACTGTATATGGTTAAACTTACACATTGAGATTATCAGTATATGAAACCCACGAATCCAGTTTGGATAAGTGTGTGAGATATTACGTTCACTCCCCTAAAGATTGGGATGCTTGAGCTCAGCAGGGGGTCGTTTAAAGAATGATAAAACAATGTAGGAAGGTGTAATAAGAAAAGTGACTGAAAATATTATACGGAATTTTTAAAATCAAATGAATATTTAAAAAATGTCGATTCAACTTTAACTGTTAAATATAAATCAATTTTAAGGTTAAATGAATATTTTATTCAAAAAAATTCATGTCGCAGTAAAAGTAAAATAATTTTCGCTCCAGATTTCGTCCTCTTTTCAGTTCCGGCAAAGATATAAGATTACTAAAAGTGTCTTGTTGGATTTTTCTGAAATTTCTCTACACCGTATAAAGTGTAATTCTTAGAAAAGCCTCAACATCGTCAATTTTCTATCTATCTGCACCAATAAAGTAGAAGTGTGTCTCATTTTTATTATTAGCTAATGCCCGCGACTTCGTCCGTGTGGTGCGGTTTTTTAACTGTACCACGGGAACTGTTTAATTTTTTGGGATCAAAAGTATCCTATATGTTGACCAGGGATATAAGCTACCACCATACAAAATTTCATTTAAATCAGTCTAGTCGTTTCGGAGATTAGCCGATACAAACAAACAGACAAACAGAGAACCAAAAATTTTGAGTAAAATCTAAATTATTTCTATTTCACATCTTACATTCCCCTGACTCGGTTATGGGCATTTTTTTTCATTGTACAGAAATTCGACTTCTACAATTTTATTATATGTTTCTCAATGTTATAGATTCTCAATGTTATTCGATTTTCTTGTATGTTACATATATTGCTTGTACTTACACATTCTTTTGTATGAATTTTTGTATTAGGTTCATATTTGGTTTGCGAAAATATGACCATGTTTCTGAATTTCGTATGAAGCTCAAGTGGCTTCCTATTCATTTTCGCCGGAATAATCACATTCTAACTCTCCTTTATAACATACTATTTAATCCTAATAGTCCTCCTTACCTTATGGAACGTTTTGAATTCCTTCGCCTCTCCACTTGTCACAGTTTGCGCTGAGATACATATCGTAGACTCGTTACACCTATACACACTTCATCCTTTTATGTTAATTCTTTTAGACTGCATACTGTCGGGTTGTCTGGAAGAGATCGCTTAATAGCGATAAGACCGCCCATTGTGCACATTTAGAATATTTTTAGGCTATAAGGTTTTCTGTAATGGTGTACAATAAAGTGTTATCTATCTTTATATAAATATGTCTGATGTAATAAACATTACATACTTCTTTACATATTGTAATATATTATTATATAATAAATGCTTGTGATATATAATGTTAATAAATATATTTATTTAGATAATTTCGTATATACGTATTATTATATAGTACTAGCTGACCCGGCAAACTTCATACCGCCTGTACGTAGTATCTAATGGAAAGCGAAATTGTAGTTTTTATAATATTCTAAGCATATTTTTCATATTTACTCACCTTTTAAATCTTCTCTGGACTTTCATAAATAATTTAAAACCAAAATTAGCCAAATCAGTCCAGCCGTTCTTGAGTTTTAGCGAGACTAACGAACAGCAATTGATTTTTATATATAAGGAAAATTATTAGTATTTTACAAATGTGTCTGGATTTATGTATGTATGTCATTTATAAATTAGTGTATGTGTATTTAAATTGAACAGTCCTATCCTTTATCTGCACCACCTACATCGCCGGATTAGTTAAGAATTTCTTTTAAGCCAGGTTGCCTGGAAGAGATCGCTTTTAGCGATAAGGCCTGTTGTTTTGCCAAGAAGTATTGTAATTATGCATTTTGTTTTTGTTTATTTTGGTGAGCAATAAAGTGTTATCTAATCTAATCTAATTCTTTATAATTAATTTGTGTATATCTTAGCACAATTCATATAAAAATTATGTGATTTAGAAGATGGGTACAATCAGTGATGTGTTGCATTACATTTCGGTACGACAAAATGCTGAGTGCCTATTGCATTGTGGCATACAATTTTTGTACATGTTTTCTATTTTATTATGCTACTGTGTGTCTTTTGTATGTCGCACTTAGAAATAAGTATCTATTTTCTTCTTTCTTTCTGCGTTTAAGTTTTTTGCCTCTTAGTCTGTCTGGTAGGTTATCTAAAATAGACAAGTGAGAGATATTACTAGATAGTATTTATTGCTTTTTAATAAAACAACAACTGCTCGTAATACTTACAATTCCGAGAATGAATGTACATCATTTTTGTATCTACCTACTTGTTATAATATATTTGGTTTACATACATAAAAACGAGTAAAAAATGTAAACTCTAAAAATTGTAATTTATGTTTAGGCATCGTCGCTGTGTTCATAAGTTTTAGGGACATTTATTTTGAAATTACATACACTTCAATTTTCTTTATTGGTGTAGATATGACAAAGACATTGGTTTGCATAAATGACACATCTAGTGATCATAATATTTCTACCAATGACTTTGTGCTCTAAATATTGAAATTTTCCGGAACTTTGTCCTTCCGTCCGTGACATTTGACGGCGGTTTGTAATTAAACATGATTTTTGGAACCCTTTTAGAGGGTCCGTGGAAAAATCGATGTTTTCATACAACTGACAACTTTAATTGGCAAAACCAAATATACTGAATAATAAGTTAGCTATAATTATGAAAATAAGGTTCTTATAATAGAAACCAAGGTTCCATATATAATTGTTTTTTTTTCACAAGAAATGTTTTTATATATATATATTTATGAAATCGAAATCAATTTTTTGTGAAACTTTTTTTAAATTCTGTGAGTGCGTGAGTTCAGCAGACAGGCAGACGGCCCGCTTGATGGATAGCAGTTACCATCGCCAATGGACATTTGTGACACCAAAGTTGTTACCTGGCAATTAATGCTGGAACACAACTCAAGGTTGTTTTGGCGGCGTACTTTAGACCAGTGGTGGTAGCCACCCAGATGGGTAAATACCTTATCACCTGGCTGTGGGTTGTCTTGTAGCCTCTCACGACAGGCCACCCGGCCGCAGGAAATTGTATTCTTTCTCCGATCCTGCACGGAAGTAGTAGGGCAAGAGATACAATATCTATGATTATCCTTGTCTATGGTTCCGTAGTCAACTAACGGAAACAAGTGACGTTGGTCATCTTTACAACTTTTTTATACTCGAACTCCCAAGCCCCGTATCCACATTTTTTGATATAATAATATTATTCGTAAATATTGTATGTACCTATATTATTATAGCATTCAGCTGTCAATATGATCCGAAGACCCTTATCAACGTATAAGCAAAGATACTTTGACAGGAAGAATATTATGAAAATATTTCCAATGTTGTAATCAAGGGGACAGGTGGAAAACGATAACCAAATTGTTGAAAATAATGTAGGTATACTTAATAATGAGGATTACTTACTTTATTCGTTTCTTTGTTAAATTAAAAACCAAACGGTTGCCCTGAAAAGAGTTTAAGTTTTTACATACATACATAATATCACACCTGTTTCCCATTGGGATAGGCAGAGATTGGAGCTCCACGTGCGACGATCTTGACAAGCAACTTTCGCTTCACCTACTTTCATTAACCTCTTCATACATGCACGTTTATTTGAGATGCTTTTTATTGTCATACACTTGTTTTGTTTTTATTAAACACAAAACGAGATACACAATTTTTGTGTGTAATTTTATAGTTATACACCTCACCCGAAAAGAGAAACCACATTTGAAACTTTTAATTCTCGATTTCAAAAATTAACGAAAAACTAATTTTAAAATAACTCTTTGTTTTCACAACAAATATATCTTTTTTCATTAAATTTTAGTCGACTTCAAAAAGGGAAGGTTCTCAATTCGCCTGTATGTTTTTTTTATATTCGGTACTCGATTTCTCCGTCAATAGTGGACCGGTTTTCAATACTTTTATTTAAACGAAAGGTTATACCTTGAATTAGTTCCATTGTCATTTTTATATTCTGTGTGTGTACTGTTTTACTTTAGAAAATAGGACGGTTCCGATGGGACATAATATTAGACTAAACATCGTGGAAGTATATAATAGTGTCTTATGTCATTAATTAAATAGGCCATCCAATTTCGTTGTCCAACAGTGTAATAGCACTAACATTTGCCACTTCTTGAAAATTGTCACTTACCCGCCAATCTACCTTAAAGAGATATCGTACAAATTTTTGCAAGGATATTTGGTACTTTAAAAAAGTAATATGTTACAATTGAATAAAATCTTTTTAAGGCAATTCAGATTCGCCGCCTTTAACATATCCGACTATGACAGGTTTTGGTATCGGAAAGTAAAATAACAATTGTTTTATGTTCAATAGGTATGACAGTACAGGAAAAAGAAGCTGAACTGATTTATCTATCTATATATTAATACGTGAAGTAAAATCTTTGTACCCCTTTTTACGAGAATTGCGCGGACGGAGGAGTATGAAATTTCGCACACTTATAGTTTATATAGAGAAGAAGCGACGAATGTTAATATTTTTTTAAACTTTTGCATATAAAATACATTAAATCAATAAAAAAAAAACATTACACGCAATACCACGTATTTGACACACACACACGCATATATACTCTTTTGTTTATTATTTTCTTGGCGAAATCTGTGATCATAGAAGTACAGTCTTTGACATTAATTATTATGATCAAACGAGCATGGGCGACCGCTAGTTTGTAATAGTACTTTGAAAAATCACTTAAGTAATTTTGAGAAACATATTAAAATATCGAACCTCAAACAAACTGCCATTAGGGCATAATTTTTCACATATGCAGTACAAGTATCACATTTTCACAATCCTTTTATTCAGTCAAGTATCTCAAGTTACTAAATTCTTAAAAAATCTTTACTGCTAATAAATCTATTTTTAAGGGATTATTTGAAAATCTAATTATTTTAATCCTCTTTATGATTTTGCCATTGTCATAAATAGTTTTCTCATTACCTAATGTGATTGAAACTGCTGCTATTGAGACAGTATCGTACATCTACATAGGTGCACCCGACGTTACCCCACCATACTGTTACACCCGATGCCTATAGGGACACGCAGAGACAGTGGATTTCTACTTATAACAATCTTGGCAGGCAACATTCATGTATGCCCTTATTTCACTGGCCAAAAGTGTACAGTGCTCGTTACATCTCGAGGGTCCTGCAAATAGACCCCTGTTTTCTCAATTGAACCCCAATTTAGACCCTTTGTTCGGCCCCCATCGTTCAGGTAAAGCTTTTTTGTCTAAACTGTTTATTTAAGCTATCTTTTTAGGTCGAGATTTATGGTCTACCATTTGCTTTAAACTCGATTTATACTTTTCTAGTGATTCGAATTTTAAATTTAAATGCTATATGTTTCTATACGTGCAGGAACGGAGAAATAATACACTTTTCTGCGGTCACGGGGCCTTACGTAAGAGGCAAAAAAATGAGCTACAGCCAGGTAGGGTATTTGCCCGACTGGATGCCTACCACCCCTGGTCTAGAGTATGCCGCCATAACAACCTTCAATTGTGTACCGGTATTAATGGCCAGGTTCCAGTCTCCCTTTAGAGAGCGGTAGCATATTGGTAGCACCTTTGGTGTTACAAATGTACATAGGCAACGGTAACCGCTTTCAATCAATTGGGCCGTCTGCCTGTCTGTTGAACTCATTCAATAAAAACTTAAACAAAAATCTATCCATCAGATAATCCGATGCAGGGGATTTTTTTTTAAGTATCCTGTATCACTCCCGATTCTGTTCAGGAACTTTCCTTTACTTAATTATTTAAATACTCTCTATGTATAGTCATAAACTTAACTAATACTAAAACTAACTTGAATTAATACAAATAGTATGTAATATAATACTATCTACACATATATATTGTTACAACTCAGGTGTCGACAAAAACAAAACCCATCTGCATATCTGAAACAAAACACATTTTATTAACTGCCGGAATTTAAACTAATTGTGACTCTTTTATGATCGTCTTCTTTTGTTTACTTTGTATTTAAAATTTGTGATTAGAAAACAGCCCATTGTTTTATTGTACTCTTTTATGGCAGTTTGCGGCAGAGTCATTATCCAGGTGTGGCGGATTAAGTCGACTTAGCTATGGGGACATTTCATTTGTGCAGTATAAAACGATGACCTGGTAGAGGGGGAGACAGTCGAGCGAGAACCACGAGCGAAGCGAGACGTATGTGCTACAATCGGGAATAAGTGACGGACTTTGCGCGTTTTATTGAGTTACGACCTTCTGCATTACGTTTGGACTTGTTGTGTTCGGTTATATTTGTACCTGTGTTATACGTGTTTGTATAGTTCTAATAAACTCTATAGTAATTCTAACGCCATTTTAATTCGAGTCTCGCGACTCGTAACAATATTATAAAACAAGCAATAACGTGACGCGACAGCTGAGAGATATGTCGGCGCTATGGTAATCATTGCCTCGACTTATTTCCCTTCCCGGGTCCTTCACCACTTTAGTACAGAATGCTTCCAGCCTTGACCTGGAGTCTTTGCCTGCTAGCATTTCGTACAATGTTGACTGTGTCAACTTCGTGTAGTTTTCCCTCAAAAACTTCGAACCAAATTAGCCAAAACAAACCAACCAGACTAACACCTAAAAGTCGGCATAGTTTAAAATATGTTAGTTAACTTTATAAACTTTTCTTTAAGATGGAAAAATGTATATTATCTAGTATATATGTATATTTGGTGTCAATAAAACATTATTATTATAATGTATGTCTTCGAAGACCACGGCCCATAAAAATTGCCTGAACTTTTGGAGAGCTTGCGTGGAAAAGCCAACACGTAGATACCCCTTGACAAATTTGATGTAAATATGGCTTTACACTGACCGGCGATTATCCCTGTCTACACCATATAATAATGCACCCAAGGACAAGCCCCGGTAAATGTAGGACTATCGTAGGGAACTAAAACAAAAGGTACCGGGCTATTGGGATGAACTAGTGGAGTTACAGCTCGGGGACTATGGCGTCTGCCCGTCGCAATGTTCAAAGAACATGGAAAAAAGGCCAGACGGTGACTTACCATTCACTGCATGGGCCCCTAAAAATGCCAAGTTTCGCGAGAGGCAACATGGGTGTGAGTGGCTAAGGAGTGCCGAGAGGTGGGCTGCAGATCCACCGAAGCTACTTTCGACGTTATGCCATTTATCACTTCCACCCCTGGAGCTTGACTCTTAGCTCTAGCGATCTCCACTCCGTGCCGGCTGGCTAAGGCAAGCGCGGAGGCGGGTCTGAGGCTTCGCTACAAAGCGGGTTTATTATTATTATTATAAAAAATCCTACAAACTTTAATAACTATATTGGAATTCTCTGAGTAATGCTCTATGAACCATAACAGTACTATCAAGGATAATCAATGGAATATTGACAGAGGTATGTATGCAATAAGTTAACGGAAATGGATAGGAAATTGAGAACGGCTGAACAGTACAGACAGACGGGAGCAAAGCCCTTTTATGTACACATGTATGTATGTACACGCATTGTTTGTTGTTTATGGTAGGTGAGGAAATTGATTTTTTTATCTATGATAAGTTTAAAATGTGATTGCGTATCTGCTGTTGTGGTCTCAGTGTTAGCCGATTGGCTCACTGTACTAGGTGGTTCTTAGTTCTATTCCTGGAAAAGCAAATATTGCAGACGAACTTTCGGTATTTGCTATCTTAGTGTTACTGTATTACTGGGTGGTATAAGATCTGTCCGACCATTGAACAAGATAAATTAAATAAAAAAAAATGTAGCAAAAAAGAAATCGACTCAAGAGTAATTAAAAAGCTAGAAATAAAGCTAATTACGGAACTGTTGTTTTTTTAATTTCTTGATGTAAAATATGTGATGTCACATCTGGGAGGGAGGAGTCTCACGAATGTGACTAGTTGTGACAAAGACGGGGGAAGTGTCAATAAAACCATGATACTCGTGTGACGTAATTTGTGGATGTCCCCTTACTACAAACAACAAAAAAATATAGTAATTCTTATGATTTACTTGGACTTAAGATGTTTTAGAAAATATTGATTTTTTGTATTTTAATTACTCTTGTAGTTGGTTACTTTTTTGCTAGAAATATTATATTGTTTTACTTTTTAAGTTATGTATAGGGTATCCAATGAAAATTACAGTTATACGAAACTATTCTGAAGCTGAAGAAATTGGTTCAGAAACAACAAAAGTTACGGCTGAACATAGATAAAAAATATTTACACGACGAATTAAATACCAGTTCCTTTTTTTAAAGTCATTTAAAAGTACCTATAGAACTATTACAAAATATAATATAGCCTTAAGTACAATACACACTAAAGCCGCCGCCGTCCCGCCGACTTATGTCGGCGGGCTAGTTGGCGGCTTCACTCATTGCAAGTCGGAAAACTTTGCCGGCGACATATCGGCGGCTCGAGATGAGGAACAAAGAATACAGCACGTCACTACGGCTTGAGTGTCGCCGGGACTGACTTGCATAAACAAGTCGCCGACATGCCGTTAACATGTCGGCGGGCAACACACGCGAGCGCATGTTGCCGACACGATTCGGTGGCTTTGGTGTTGATTGTGAATTAAATCTGAGATGAGTTACTTACAATGTTTCCCTTTAGATCAAGTCTCTCTTCTCAGAGTGCCTCCTGGAAAAGGCCTCCTGTAGAACTATAATAACAACCTTATTAATATATATTTGTAACGTTATGTAAGCATAATCATGTGAAATTTCTCACAGCTTCCATTATAAAGAAAATCCAGCCAACCTCTATTTCCCCCATTCATAATGATTTTGAAAAAACCGTATCACTGGCACACACGCGTCTATCTCATTATGTTGGAACAATCGGAAGAGGGCGCCGAGGTCATTAGTGAGGAAAAACTCAAACGAAGACTTTTTTCATACCACATGTGATATAATGACGTTCTGTGTTTCAATGGTATTTTTCTAAAACATAAACAATCCTTATTCGCTTTTCTGTTGAAAAATTGGGTTTTACGGCTTCTTTCGCGTAAATTTAGATTCATTATCCCGTGGGAAAACAGTTTGTTGGGATAAAATTTATTCTGTCTTTATTTATATAATTGACGCGATAGTTTACCGACGTAATACGTTCCATACCAGAACAGCAAATGAATTTAATAAATTAAGTTGGAAGACATATAATTAGACCTAGTTACTAACAGTATTAAGTTAAGCGCAAAGACAGTTAAATATTATTTAAACTCGAATTTATCTGTTTCAGTACCTTACATCTCTGTAGTTTTTTTTATTGTTTCTTTTTCCAATTTTTTTACTATATTTTTGTCATCTGTGGAGGCTAATTAATATCTTCTCTTTACCTAGTTTGTATTCTAGTTAATATTACTATAGCTATTAGCCCCCCAAATAAAATATATCTAAACCATTTTTAGGATAGGGAGTTGGTGCAAGAATTCGCATCGGGAACTCCTGCATCTAAAGCAGTTATCATGTCCATGACATAGCCGACAAACTGCAAGAGACTCTGTCTAGCCTTGCCGCCTCCGCCAGGTACCGGGCAAAGCGGAACGCCCAAGAAGTGCTGGCTTGACGTTGTGAACGATGAGATACGTACCAATAGTCTTAAAACTGGGGATGCCGAAGATCGCGTGAAGTGGAGAAGAAAAAGTAGCAGACAAGACTCTGTGCGGCGGAGCGAACACTTCGAACGCAACCGAGATTTAAGGCTCGGATGATGATGATGATGAGACAGTATAAGAATTAGCATAGAAGAAGATAACTAAGGAATAAGAATCGTCCAGTAAAATGGCGCCACTACTCCGTTCTAGTTTTTATGGAAAATCTCAATTAAAACATTCAATTTCAATGCGGTAAGCGATTGAAGCTAGAATGAGCTGAGAAAGGAATGTTAAGATGATTTGGACATTTAGAGAGAATGGTTAAAAAGAGACTAACAAAACAAGTGTATGACAATAGTGTGGGTGGTAAAGTTGTTGCTGATAGACCGCGACATACTTACCACGATCAAATCGCAGACAAGATGTCTTAAAGACTGGCGAGGTTAAAGGTATCTATAATAAAAATGTGTGTATGAAGAAATTAATTAAAGTTGATGAAGCAAAAGATGTGGTGTGTCAAGATGAAAATCCATCGTCTCTTCCTTCTTCTATGGGAAATAGGCGTGATGATATGTATGTAATTACAAAGCATAGAGCCCTGCTGGAATCATTATCTTGATTGCACAAATCAAGATAATGATTCCAGCAGGGCTCTACCGCGTTAGAAAGATTTGTCGTAAGTGAATTCTGTCAATTTATATTTTCGTAAATGTGATAATGCTCGAGCGAGATGGTAAACTCCATTTAGGTATCCTTAAGGAGCTCCATAACATCCCTGATTAGTAATAAAACACTCATGATATCAATCCCCGACAGATTTAACATCGAAACTTTGTAAAGAATCAATTTCTCACCCCACACGGGTGTTTGGGACCTCCGGGAAATAATCTAAGTTCGTAACAGCGAAAACAATCGGGGCGGAAAACAAACATCGGGAAATTTCCCAGTTATCACCTTTATGATAACATAGTCATTTGTGTATTTTTGGAGTTCCGAGGCCAAGGAACAAAATCGAAATAGATTGTAAAGTTATTATGACGGCATGCTCTAAACCAGGTGTGGTATCCATCTAGACGAGCAAATGTCCTACCACCTGCCATTTGTTTTCTTATGTTCGAATAGGTTTGCGTTTGACCACTGTCTCACATGACATTCAATGATGACGCGGTCTAGGATATAACAGCATGCTTACCTAAAAAATACTATTGACTTATTCACTCGTGATTTCCAGCTTGTATTTGCCAGGAAAAATAGACTCCGGCAGTTCCTTCTCCGATATTGTGCACCAAAAAATTTATAATGAAATACTTTATCCTGACTGGTGGTGCTTCCTCTATGCAACGCTGGCGCAAATCGGTGCTTTTGGTTGTCCGGTGGTAAAACGACGATGGAGGAATCAGCTTGTGCTGTGTTCTAAGGAACACTCCCCAAAGGGTATCGAATAGAAGACTGACATATTTCTGGCGATCCTTTCTATTTTTTCAACTTCTCCCAATTATTTGGAACCGGCACCATAAATCTTTTCCTTGCAAACTACTCCTCTATTTAAGCGTATCTAGTATTTTTGTATCCATACATACATTTCATCCGGACAGGAAAGAAAAAGAATACTAATTCCTGCGGCCAGGCGGACTGTCGTATCGTAAGAGGCGATTAAATAACCCACAGCCATGTGATAGGATATTAGCCCATCTGGATGGCTACCATCCCAGGTCTAGAGCATGCCCTCGTAACGACCATGAGGAGTATTCCGGCATTACTGGCCAGGTTCCAGTCCCATCTACGAATCCGGCAGCACATTGATAGGATCTTTAGTGTTGCGAATGTTCATCGACTGCGGAAACCATTTTCTATCACATTTGAGCCGTCAGCCTCTCTGTTGTACTCCACCAATAAAAAAATAAAAAAAAAATGTCCATATTATTGCCCAACAACTTGCGATCCATTACCGATGCCTCTCAGTCAACTTTGTACTCTACACGCACTGGAAGTTTGAGGGTACTCGTAATTAGTAAAGTTTCGAGCCACGGTCACCTAATCCCTGCCTGAGGTCAAAGTTTCTGTATATTTAGGGTATGTATGTTTCGTTTGTTTAGGTGTCCTTCCAGATGTGTATAGGATTTTGAAATATCCAAGCGAGATTGGTTTTAATTTAGCAAACGAGTTCATATCATTAATTGCGGGCCCGGCAGCTGTTGTCTTGTCCCGATAAAATAAAAATTAAAACCAGATTTCAAAGCCACCTACGGGGTAAAATTGTGGATCTAAACCACCCCGAGATCAACTCACACTTTACAAAACCACACGGAAAGAGTGACCATTTTGTCGTCTGTTAGAAAAAAGGCAAACAGATCCATAATCTAAAGAGTCGATTCGCATACAAATTTTTCAAAGGTTTTTATGGGTTTTCCCTATTTATTCTTAATAAAAAAAATAATACTCAAAACGGTCAAGTCGTTTTTGAGTTTTAGGGAGACTACGAAACAGCAATTGATTTATATATATATATATATATATATATATATATATATATATATATATATATATATATATATATATATATATATATACACACAAAGATTTGTCCATGACTTCGACCATGTTGCTCGGGTAGCAAATATCAGAGTTATATTTAAAAATAAAGGTTATTCCCATCAGGACTATAATAACCATAAACAAAATTAAAACTAAATAATTAAAATGAACAAGTTGGCGATAGGCTAAATAAAACTTTAACAATACTCATTGACACTTGACATCTTTGTCTTCTGTGATCACGGCCACTGAAACGTGGCTGAAACGTCGGAATAATAAAAATCAAATAAATTACCGCGCTTAAAACCGTTAAAACGTAGTTTTATTATTAGATATTGGCTGTGTAATGTCCAATCCTCAGAGCATTAACTAAAACTGTAAACACAGCGCTAATAATGTGAATTTTTATTCTTTCACTTGGCTTTCAATATTGTAGAAAAAAAAAAATTGTTGAGTTCTAATTTCTTTTTGCTTTTTTTTCACTGTTAAATGATGTGTATGGTACCAATATATATCATAATTTGTTACTTATTTGTCTTGAGATTGTCATAAACCCAACAATATCTCAGTCAATACACATGTATCCTTTTTATCGGTACAGGAACGGCGAAAGAATACAATTTCCTGCGGCCGGGCGGCCTGTTGTAAGAGGCGACAAAACAACCCACAGTCAAGTGGTAGAGCATTTGTCCGTCTGGATGGCTACCACCCCTGGCCTACAGTATGCCGCCATAACAACCTTGAATTGTGTTCTGGCATTACTGACCAGGTTCCAGTCTCCCTTAAGAGAGCAGCAGCGCATTTGTAGCACCTTTGGTGTTGCAAATGTCCATAGGCGATGGTAACCGCTTTCCATCAAGTGGGCCGTCTGCCTGTCTGCTGAACTCATGCAATAAAAAAAAAAATGTATTTGAATTTGAGTAATTCCCTGCTTTATCTTCCGAATCTAACATCCAATACTAAGGTAATTACCTTATCTTAATTAATTAAGGTAAGGTAACACGGGATCACTTTTAATCTATATCGAATCTAATAAAAAATGAAAATGATAAAATCGTTTTGGAATCAAAAACGATCACCACTGGAAATAATATAAATATATATATATATTTACACGATGAATTCAGAACCTTCTTTTTTTGAAATCGGTTAAATAATTGTTTCTCTGTGAATACTTTATGGCTTTAAAAGCTCATAACATTCGGTATCTATCCGAAAATTGTAATTACGCCACAAACTTTGACTTTGCAAGGAATGCTAATTCAAATAAACAGGAGTTAAAAAATTCCACCCAAAAATGTTTTTGCCGAATCAAATATTCAACGAATATACGATTTTCATATTTGAAAAGTTGACACTGCGAAAATGTTCGTGGGGTATTTATACGACGAACATTTTGCGCGGCAGATTTTTGTAAATAGAATATAAGTAGAATATTTAGTAAGGTAAGCCTTTTAGACACCTTGCCCAGTAACGATGGTAACCAAGAATCAGTAACGTATTTATAACCTAAGAGATTATAAATAAAATCTCTCTTTCTTTTCTTTCACCTTCTCCTAATTATTTAGAATCGGCACAAAATGTCGTTTTCTTCCATACTTCTCTATTCTGACATACCTCCACTATCATACCACAAATCATCATGTTATCCTTTACAGAATCTATGCTTCTCTTTTTTGGTCTACCTTTATATTTGTACCAGTCAATGTTTCAGTTTAACATTCATTTGTCACATGATTTTCATCCCTCCTTATTATTACATGGCCATGCTTTAGTCTTCTTCCTCTCAATTTTTCAGTCACGGGTGTAACTTTCAAAGACCCCCTTATGTACGAACTCATTTCTCACCTTATCAATACTTGTAATAATACCACACTAGAATAGGATAGAACACGATATAAATAAATAAAATTATTTTCTATCCTTGTAGTAGCGGAGAAACAATACTAATACACAGTCAGATGGTAGGGCATTTACTCATCTAGATGGCTACCACCCCTGGTCTTCAACATGCCACCATAACTACTTTGAGTTCTGCTATTAGTGGCCAGATTCCAGTCCCCCATTCGAAGATAGTAGCACATTGGCAGCACCTTTAGTGTTGCAAATGCCCGTAGGCAAATATAACCACTTTCCATTAGGTGGGTTGTCTTATCTGTTATATAGCTTATCTGTTGTAGTTGACCGATACAAAAATAACTGGTATTAATTAATTAAATTAAGCTTAAGTATTTTTTTTTTATTAGATAAAGATATAAATCAAAATAAGTTTTGTATTGTACTTGTAACTGGAATTTATCTAATATTGTCAATTTAGCGACTATTTCGTTAGTAAAATAAATTCTGTATACATTGCCTGTTATATATTGTGATATGACAAATATAGTACGGATTTGCGTGTTGGTAGTGTGCTCACATATACATAAATACATATACATATACTACTAGAGTTTACCCCACGGCTGCGCCGCGTATCAAACTCTAAGCTGTAGCTTTATTTTACTTACACAAAAACTTAATTCGGTTTTATACATATAATAATAACAAAGAAACTAAGTCTATACAATATAGTCTAGACAACTAGCCACAACAACTGCCCAGTCAAACATAGAGAGGAGTCGAAGCCAACCTTATATGAAGTAATAGAACTAATGACATGTTGTTTATCACAACGGAGCTATGTGTTAGTGAATTGAAACAATGTGATTGCAGCGCCACCTATTTTGCATATCCGTCTATTTTAAGGAAACGACTTCATTTATTGAGATAAATTTTATCGTAAGTGTTAATTCGGGTTATAAGACAGCGCTATGTCAAGTTTCTTTCGTATATGTTCAATAGTTTCCAAAAAAAGATGCGATCGCAACGCCATCTTGTTCGCTATTTTCGTCTACCCCACGGATATGACGTCATTTATTGGGGTAAAAAGTATCCTAAATTACGTCCCGGAATATAAGCCAGCTCTATGTGGAGTTTCATTTAAATCCATTCAGTAGTTTTCACGTGATGGTCTAACAGACAAATAAACAAAAAATTGTGTATGTGTGTGCAGTTCACACGGAGTAGAAGTGGAACAAAGTATGACAAGGGATGTGAGGGATTCTAAATTGCGTGACGTCATTAATCGTTATAATATATTTGAGCTTTAAAACACAAAATCTGAAGTATTAATGAAAAACTCAAAACATTTCTAACTCTATCTGTATGAGCATAGTATTTAAATGATTAAATATAACGTATTTTATCTCATTATCTCGCAGGCTTAATCCTATAGATTTATGTGTTTATCTCATTTTAGTGTCACATTTTCGTTTAATCGAGTTTCAAATCACAACGATTCTAAAGACGTTTCACTTCTAAATTCTAAAAATTGTATTTTCGGAAACTCCTGATTCGAATTAACCCCCCTGATTTTTTCATACTTTTAAACGCATTGTACAAACTAACCATTTACAGATTTATTATATAGATATTTTTACGCGAATAAAATTCGCACAGTTCAAAATACTACTACAATAGTATTTATTACATGTAGCAAAATTAGGCGAAGAGTACTTGTAGTTTGCTGCGATTTTTCCAGTCACGTGTAGAGGACATTAAGCCTCTTCAAAGCTCTACACTGTTTGTTCCATAAAGCGTCTTCAAATCAACCTACAAAACATGATTTACCTTTTAATTTTAGGGAAAACCTACATTTAAAGTAATTCCAAATTGAGAAGTGTTACAAATCATCTATTGCATAATTTCATACTGAGCTTTCAATACTATGACCCTGTCTAAACCTCATTGGACATAGTATTGTGATTCTTCATTCTTGAGGTTGCCTGGAAGAGATCGCTTAAAGCGATAAAGCCGCCTTTTTTTACCAAGTATGTAGCTATTGTCTTGTGTATTTCGGTAACTCGTGTTTTGGTGAACAATTAAGTGTTACATCTATCTATTCTTTAATTAAAATTATTCTTTTATTTTATATGTTTCTCAATATTGTTTCTTAAAATAACACGTATTATCACACGAAACATTTAATTTGTATTTAATTTCATATTTATCTAATTGTACAGTACTTAAATATATATGGAAAAACTGGTGGAAGAGCCTAATATAATAGGCGAGACCAAGGAAGATCGCTTGCGCTGGCTTGGCCACCTACATAGAATGGGGGAGGATCGCGCAGTGAAAAGAGCCTATCTGGGCAGACCAACTGGACGGTGACCAGTTGGTCGGCCCAGATATCGCTGGAGTGACGTATTGGAGGCTGATCTGCACGAGCTTCATGCCTATGACTGGCAGGAGACAGCGCTGAACAGGAAGGAGTGGAGTATTTTCATTTTGGAGGCCAGGACTCATTTTGGGTCGTTGAGCCGCAGCAGTTACTTAGTTATATATATAGAAAAACAGCAATTCACTTTCTTGTTACAAAAGTACAAGTGTTACAAAAGTAAAAACTTAAAATCTGTCGTATGCTCAGTATTTATTTGAAAAAGTTTGCTGTATGGCGAAACTGTTAAACTTTTCCACTCTCCGGTTCAGGGAACTTTTGGTATGGGACAGAATGAAATGAGTGATTCTAGTTGTTAGTTGGACCGTATTATGTCTGTTTCGTTTCAGTGAAAAAGAGGGTAGTTCTGTGGGAAACAGAACAGTTGACGTAGCTTATTTTTTGTTTGAGGATTGTACCGACATGAAGCTTTGCTTTGAAATTGTATTTCAATATTTTAATACTACAAAGATAATGTTTTATAGTACTGCTAGTGTAGTTTATATGCGCTGCAGGTGGTTTAGTGAGACTGTGTAATAATAAAAAATGGCTAAGGGCGTGTTGGTCACATATTTAAGGGTTTTTTAACGATTTTAACAATGTTTACGTTACTTTATTACCTTTGTCTAGGAAAAACTATATTAATCAATATAATAATACATTTTAATTTAATTTGTAGTCGCTTTTATGTCCCTTTTTGTTTTTTGAAGTGAAATTTATTTAGAATCGTTGTGATTTGAAACTCCATGAAACGAAAAAGGGACCCTAAAAAGAGATAAACACATAAATCTATAGGACTAAGCCTGCGAGAGCATGACATACGAGTTTTACATTGTGCAGCACATATTGGAGAGTCAATAAGAACGATGAATACACATAGGTCCATTTTGAACCGAAATAAAAGTGATAATAATATTTTTTAGACTAAAGTACTGATATATTGATAGGGAGACAGTAAAGAAGTTTATTTTTAATTATAATATGTTGATGGAATAATGCTAAAGGAATTATATTTATACTAATAAAAGTTAGAGAAGAATTATCTGTGAGTGTATTCTCTGACGTTTCACTTCTACTTGCGTGTGAACTGCAACACTGTGAACACACACACCATTTTTTTTTATTGTACGAGTTCAGCGTCTGCTGAGCTCAGACGCACACGCAGACGCAGACGGCCCACCAGATGGAAAGGTGTTACCATCGCATATGGACATTTGCAACACCAAAGGTGCTACCAATGTGCTGCCTCTCTCTAAAGGGGGAGTTAAACCTGTACATTAATTCTAGAACACAACTCAAGGTTGTTATGGTAGCATACAATAGACTAGGGGTGGTAACCATCCAGACGGGCAAATACCCTACCACCTGGCAAATAATATCTATTAGTGTAATTATGCTGTTTTGAAAATAGAGGTTTCATAATTGCCCTTATTACTATACAATTTCTTCGATGGTCACCAATGAATGGCCTCCGATGGCCTCCGATGGCCTTCGATGGCCTCCGATGGTCTTCGATAGTCTTCGAAACATCGTTCCAACTAGGCCATCCTACAGAAACTTCATTAGTTTTATTCATTACTAGCTAGCTTCTGTCCGCGACTTCATCCGCGTGGAATAGTTAAAAAAAAGTAAGATAAAAAAATCCTCCCGATTTTAAAACATTCTTCATTGGTACTCCGCTCCTATTGGTCTTAGCCTGATGACATATAGCCTAATTGTTTTTTAATGTATAAATTGTTTTATTGTTTGATGATGATACCGGCAATATCAATACTTAATTAGGTGCATAAGTTGTATAATAAGCTGTTTAAGTAATTAAAGTTTTTTTAATTATTCCACGGAAACTTTAATTTTTTGGGATCAAAAGTATCCTATATGTTGACCAGGGATATAAGCTATCACCTTACAAAATTTCATTTAAATCGGTCCAGTTGTTTCGGAGATTAGCAGGTACAAAAACACAGACAGGGAAACAAAAAAATTGAAAAAAATCTAAATTAGTTCTATTTCACTTCTTACATACCCCTGACTCGGTTTTTAGCATTTTTTTTCATTGTGCAGAAATTCGACCTCTACAATTTTATTATATGTATAGAAGAAGATAATCATCGTGGTTTTACAAGATAGTATAGAAAGGTTCTAAGGGATACGTAACAACTTTATATTCAACTCTGTTTTGTCCGTTTCATTGAAGGAAAAAGCAATCTTGAAAATAAATCTTTTATAAACGAATAAATATTTAATTTATTATTCCTTCACTAAAATCAACAGCTAATCTCACGTTGTAATCAGGTAAATTAATCAAATAAACGTCACGGATCATAAATCTCTGAAAGGATCTTTAGAGAAAGTTGTAGCGACTTAATAATAGCTAAAGTTTATTTCTATAGGCTTTGCCAGCCGTTCGTATTGGATTTTAGTAGTGATGTTTCTGTTTCTCGGAAAATATCCGATAATATCCGACTGAAATATATTTTAATTTATTTTACACGATTATTACCTTAATAGTACATAGTTAAAGAATTAGAGAGAAGCATGCACTTTTTAGGGTTATGTAGACAATTTGATATTATCGGAACCCTTATGTTATCGTCATGTCTAACGGTATTTGCATGTCACAGTCTTTGCTCCCAGAAATTACTGGTTCTTTAAAAACAATTTTGATAGCAAAGTGTAGTCTAGACTGGTTCTTCACAATATTGGAGTGAAATCTCGAAACAACTAAACAATATGAGTGACCGCCATACATATAACTGAAGATTGAATTTTTTATTAATGTTCATAGTTATATGGAGTATCGATAGAGAGATTTAAAAGATCATCATCAAATAAAGGTGTCAAAATATCTGCTTTCAAAATACTACTATACTATATGCTAAGTCACGTACATGGGATAATTTATTGCTACATAATTACCAAGCTTAAAACTGAGTAGTCCATGTTACATGCCAAAAGCTATCAATACAGAAAACAGACAAATCTTCGGAAATGCATCTACGAACATGTTTAGGTTATACACATCTTCACGTAACGATTAAGATTTCTGTATATATAGTGGTAAGTTTAATGTTCAATTAATTGTGCAATAATTACATAGATAGAACAACATCTCGTCGTCTTATTTTGTACTCTCCTCATGGCGATTGAGCCTTGTGGTGCATCACCCTACCCACCAGGCTTACCATCGTTCACCACTCAATTTACTCTTCCCCTATAATACTATACAATTACAATCAAGTAGAATAGTTTGAAAAGAAAAAATAAGTTGTTAGTACTTAAAATTTACTTTATGTGGATTAGGTCTTCGACGTCCCTTGTATTGAGACAATTGCATAAGTATCTTATTGGATATTAAATACTTTGTTTATAGTTTTGGAGCTAAAGTTAAATTATAAAATACAGACATAGGTCGTGGATACTCTGTTGTCCAATTTTTTATCACCAAATATTATGTAATACATCACATCTCTTTATTTATATCCGAGACAATATCCAGCTTATCAAATATACGCAGCGTGTCTCTTCACTATATTATATACTAAGCTATTTCACTTTGTAATTAGCACCTGTTTACTGTACGATTAACCCTTTTGACGTTTCGCACGAATAATGTCGACTCACAGGAAATAATTAATTCATACAATTAATTATACTATCTTCTATCATTTTCACTAATTTAATTACAAAGCTGTGTTTGCGATTTCGTTCGCAGGGGAATATGTTTTGAAACTTGCTAGATGTCGAATTAATGAAGCAATGAAATCATGAATGAATGAAAACTCTTTATTGTTCACCATAAACTTAAATCTAGACAGTTGATATGGATACATTTGCATTAGAACAAAGGGTGGCCTTATCGCTTATAGCGATCTCTTCCAGGCAACCCAGTGTCTAGGAGATTTTAAACGAAATTTCAATATAAGATTTTTGGTGGTGTATTATAAAAAAAAAAAATTAAAGCAACTTGCTCTTCGATGCGGCCTGATAGCGACTGAGGTACCTTATTATAAATATATCCCTGAGCCAGTTCTCGATCGATCTATTATTACAGATAGGACTATTGTTGCCAATAAGCCTGACATTGTGATAATAGATCGATCTGCGAGACGTACATTGCTCGTTGGTATAAGTATTCCACATGACTGTAATCTCGTAAATGCTGAAACTGATAAATTAACGAAATAGCTAGACCTCGCGCACGAGATTACTGACATGTGGCATATGGGGTCAACGATCATCGTACCGATAATGGTGTCCGTTAACGGTTTAATAGCGAAGAGCCTCGACCGACATATAGAGAGGCTCTCGCACGGTAAATGGGTGAAGAGCCAGATACAGAAGGCGGTTCTCCTGAGCACGGCACGCATTGTGAGGAAGTTCCTGTCTCTGGAGCCTTAACCACCGGTAGCTTGGAGCTTAGGCCCCGCTGCCGACGGACTTCATCTTTTTATATCTTTTTAATATGTGTTTATATATATATATATATATATATATATATATATATATATATATATATGTGTGTCTTTGTAATAATAATAATAATGTAAATAAAGTACTATATACTTATATATACACATATAATTAAATATATGATGATATTTCTTTATTTATTATCATAACGACAATAGTTACTTACATATATAATCGAATACAATGCAAGAAAACTTAACTTATTTGTATTGTATTCTACCCATAGTCCCTCAAGACTATAAGTAAAATACTGAGCCTAGATCACCGTCTTCTATGGGTAAGGTGCCCAGAAGGCTGGCTACGTTTCCTCTCTGGATCGCCATACTGACCCGTTGCCCGAGGTAAGCACCAGCCCTCTGATCACCTGAAGAGTCAATGAGTCGTTTCGCTAAATTTTGTTAGAGGCTCATTATACACTCGAACAATAGATACATTCATTTAATGCAACAAGTTTTATTTAATAGACCAATAATTATCAGTGAGCATACGTTTAAATGTAATAATTGATTTAGCTTGTCTGATTGGAAAGGGGAGGGGGGTATCAGGGAGGAAATCATTTATTATACAAAAACATGGTACATTGAATATCTGGTATAAAAACATTTTTACAGAGATCTATATGTTTATTGTTTGTTCGGCGTACAAGTCTCTCTAAAAATTATACATATATTATTTTATATGATATATTCGTCAAGTTGTGGTAGCGTAATGGCTGGCGCACGCGTCTCAGACTCAAAAGAGCGCGGGTTGGGATCCTGGCCGGAACGCATGCACCACTTAGGCAGTTTTCCAACTTAATGTGCATATTGTTACAATTACCACGTGCGTAACAACGGTGAACGAAAACATCGTGATGAAACCTGTAATTCGAGGTAACCGATGTGTCAAACCTGCCAAGCAGCCTTGGGCAAGCGTGGCGGGTATACTGTCCGTTCCCCTATAGTGGGAGGCCCGAGCCCAGCAGTGGGACGTTTATGGGCTGTTATTACATTATTTTCATTACAGTTTTTATCTATGAAATGAAATGAAATTTATATAAGTCATGTTATATGTTTGCATTTGTTTTGATATCACAGACACACTTAAATTTTATTAGTATGGACACGGTCGTTTGAAGAAGGACACTATGTAATGACCGTTATACCAACTATTAAGTGTGTTTAGAAACGTTAGTATCATAGAGAGAGTTATTATATAGATATGCCATAAACAGAAAAAAGAGTTGCAAATTTATTCTTTAGAAATGCGGTTGTTCGCGACGTCGAGAATACCAGCAAATTAATGGACGATATAGAACGCGCGGTTTAAATATATTGACAGCTGCTACTGTTAAGGGACTTCCCCGTCTTCACAAAAACTCAGTGTTCAACTCAATTCACGAAGTAACCTATATAGAGTTTTTCATTAATATATTTACGTAGAAGAGTATCTGCATCACATACAGCGGTAATGTGCAAGCGAGATTGTAAATTCCATTCAGGTAGCTCTTTAAGACGAGAAAGAAAAATAGTGAGATGTACATATCTGCAGTATTCTCTTCTCTCTCTCTTTATCTAATATATGCGCATAGCATCTCTATAACATTCAACCTCTACGTGGACTATACTCGTTCGATATGCGGCGAGCCTAAATTCCCTTCGGAGGTACTCAAGGTATTCACGGCATCCGGCCTCAGTTGTCCTTTGATCCCCGTTTAAACTATAGCCCGATAAAGGTTTATTTATCGTTGAAAGCTTTACCCAAAACTTCTTGGGATCTATTCAGGAATGCGTTAATGTAACACTGAGTTTGTGTTTGGTAATTTCAGGATTAATTCCAGGAGTATCTCGATTAGATGTTGTAACTTATCTACCCTTTTTACTATATGTAACACCTATCTCGGAGTTTCTTACGATAACAAACTAATACAGGCGCAATGAATTTTATTTAAACTCAAATTGAACATACTTGGTAACGCCGATAGCCTTTTAGCAACGTTCCCGATAAGCGACAGTGGTTTGGGACCAATATTTTATCTATAATTACACCTTCTTTTTTATTTAGTTCTGGTTTTTAATATAGCTTAATTTGTAATTTATTTTTTAGTGTATTTTAAAGTTTATAATTTATTTTATCATTATTGGATTTCAACTATATAGTATCTAAAGAATTAATTTAAATAAATCTCCCCTGGAAAAGTATCTATATAAAAAAATATAAATATATAGAAAAAAATGTATTATTTGTTTTTATGTATAACGTCGTCTTTTTTAAGTCAATAAATCTTTTTCTTTTTTCTTCTTTTTGAATATGTAAATTGTTTGGGCAATAGTCAAGTAGAGGACTGTTGTGAAAAAAAGGGCCCTTGATGTCGGATTCGGTATTAGCGAATTGCACCGAACGTCATACGATGCGCTCCGAGTGGCAGTTGTTTCCTTTTTTTTGTATGAGGGGGAGTGATGTGGGCACACTGCGTACTCAGCGAATTGCATCGAACGTCATACGACGCGCTCCGAGTGGCAGTTGTTTCCTTTTTTTTGTATGAGGGGGAGTGATGTGGGCACACACGTACTCAGCGAATTGCATCGAACGTCATGCGACGCGCTCCGAGTCGCAGTTGTCTTCCATCATCCGTACCCGCGACGCGTTACTCATTCTAATATAATGTACATATGAGTGAATAAATAATCTTGGTTTTCTAGAACACGCATTTATTTATAACAACTCTAACCACACACACACATATGTGCATACCCTAAAGCATTACCGATTGGACTTTATGTAAAAATCGAGTTTCTTTGTCAATACATTTTAATAGATTTAGGGCCGCTTGCACAAAGATCACCTTTAAATAAAAATTAGTTAATCATATTAAACTGCCTTTTATACAAAACGTATTGACAGTTCTTTAAACATATTTAGTGGCAATTTTTGCGTTGTGCAAGACGCTAATTGTATTTAAGGGTGTTAAATGCATTTTGTGTTTCTTAAATAAATTTAAGCAACCTTATGCAAGCAGCCCTTAATGCACCTATATATCATTTGTTAAAACATAAAAAACACTTTTTTTAATTGAAATATGAAATAAAAGCAAGAGTACGGTTGTTTCTGTGTAAATAAATTACGGGTTAGTTTGTTATAATTAATTTATATTAAATTATTTTTAATAAATTTCCTGCGGCCGGGCGGCCTGTCGCAAGAGGCGACAAAACAACCCACAGTCAGATGGTAGGTTATTTGCCCGTCTGGATGGCTACCACCTCTGGTCTAGAGTATGCCACCATAACAACCTTGAATTGTATTTCGGCATTAGTGGTCAGGTTCCAGTCTCCATTTAGAGAGCGGCAGCGCATTGGTAGAGCACCATTGGTGTTATAAATGCCCATAAGCGAACCATCGTTTAGCGGTTACCAAACAGCTTTCCATCATGTGGGCCATTTGTCTGTCTGCTGAACTCATGCAATAAAAAATATATATGAATTTCAAATCGATTAATAACAATTAAATTTAGATACGATGATGATAGTTCATGCCTTAGACTACTCACTGAACGGCTACTATGTCTGCCTAGAAAAAAGTATGACAATTTTGATACGTGAAATTTACCGTCAAAAATGTGCAACTTGATGGCCGTGCAAACGTCAAAAGTGTAATAAATGCTTGGACAGGGTTTAGGACTGCTTAGTTCAAGAGAATCCAAGTGCTTAGCTGCGTACGTGATCGCTTTTTGTGTGTAATTATCATAGCGGGGTGTGTTATACTCTGGTACGGCCATGTTTTATGGAGACCGGCTATTTATATGGGGAACACTATACTGCCTCCGCCAGGACCCGGTCGAAGGGGAAGGAAGGCCCAAGAACTGCTGGCATGACGTTGTGAAATGAAATGAAATATTTGTTCTTGCATAAATGTAGTTGTATACAGGTGTTATTCCTAGAAATAGATGGTTCAGTACTTTGTACCAGTTTCAATGGTGTGCAAGTAAGAAGGATTTATTTTATTAAGTACCGTTTATGTAACTTGTTAATTATATAGACATCTGTGAATGATGACATGTGTACCAATAATGTATTACAAGGGACGCCGAAGACCGCGCGAAGTAAAGAAGAAAAAGTAGGAAAGCGGACCCTGGACGTCGAAGCGAACGTTACGAACGCAATCGGGATTTAACGTTAGGATGATGATGATGGTGTGTTATACTCTGGTCAAGGCCGATTGCATAAACCAATGTAAAGTATCCGAACATAAATAATTAAAGAAAATCATTCTCACCTATAATGAACCTCCTCCACGACAGAAGCGGTGATCTGCAAACAAAAACAAATTAATATGAAAGTATTAAACGTTCTTTAAAATAGTTCACACATGCGTAATATTCTAGTGTAATAAAGTGGATGGTAGTGAAATTAATTGGGATTTTTTTCATTTTACAAAACGTCTCGGTTGCTTCTAGTGATAAGAACTTAAACTTCTTGAATTGTATCTTAATGTTATGCGATAAAGTATATTCTATTCTATTCTCGGCCTCATAGATTTTCTACGAGTATAAAAAAGATGACGTCATATTTTTTTACAAGTAGGTACAAGGAGTCAAGGGGTCTGAAACCGTGGTAGCTTAATTGTTATCGCACGCGTTCGAAATTCGAAAAGCGCGGATTGGAATCTTGGCCGGAAAGTATTCACAACTTAGGCAATTTTCTCACCTAATGTGCATACTGTCATAATTACCACGTCCTAACGGTGAAGGAAAACATCGTGATGAAACCTGCACAGCGAAATAAGCATTCTTTCAAACCTGCCGTTTCCCCTTTTTTTACCAGGGGAAATCTGATTAAGGACCACGAGCCGCAGGGGGGGGTAGTAGTAGCATCCCTGCAGGAATGCTATTGCCACGCCATGGTTGAGAATACCCACTAAAACTCCTGGCCGATTCTCGAACGATCATTGTTCGGGTCGTGGGCTCACTTTCGCATTCACCTCCAGCCCAGACGGACGATGGATGGCCCCTTTGCGGGCTGGCCCCTCCATTGTTAGCCGGAGAGCTGGGACTCTCAGGCTATATTGACACTCACGTCGAGGTGAGAGAGGAATCGTGGATCTGTACGCGTTCCTCCTCTTCGGCCTTTATGTGTGGAGGATCCGGTCCCCCACTGGTCACCCACACGGCCGTAGCCTGCGGCGAGTGAGAGTCGTTGTGCACGGTTCCCCATCGCCGCCGCCAGCTCTGGTAGGAGGAGAGCGTGGTAGTCGCTCCCTATCCCAATCCGCCGCTTCCTTCACGGACAAATCCGTTCTATCTGACGATAGCCGCGACGGGATCTCGGCGCTGCTATTCCCAAGCTGGGCACACCGGGAAGGTGTGCAGCGCCGTGTCGTCGTCACCGCCGACGCAGTGGTGACACTCTGACGTCTGCTCAAGCCCTATTAGACATGTACTTCCCGAAGCATCTATGTCCCGAGAGGACCTGCGTCAAGCACAACGTCAGGGTAGGGCGAGGCCGACGCTGGGTTTGTTAAGGCGGCCTGCATGCTGTCCTTTCCCCTATAATGGGAGTGTTAACACAAGCGTAAGTAACTTGCTTAGTGGTTCATTTTAACCAACCAAGAGTGAATCAATCTAGCGCAAGGGGTGACGTGGTGGGAAGTAACTGCGTATACTAGATCCCGTGTCGTCCCCATTCAGGTGCGTTAAAGGGGCGCAGGTTTAGGTTTGATGGGAACGCCTGTACCAAAGTCTTAGTTCATGTTAGTGCGGAGTTTTAAATTAACTCCGCAGTAAGTACATTCCCTTATAGGACCTAACTAAGTCCAAAAGGTATTCCCCCTGCGCGTTGACAAAAATAAAAAAGCGTATCTTGCTTAATTTGGGGATATAGAATATGTGTTAGTGCGCGGTTTAATAAAAATGGGAGGCTCAAACCCAGCAATGGGACGTTTATGGGCTGTTAGTATTGTTACAACTTAGGCTCCTACAAAGACAAATTCCACGTACAGATCTGTAAAAGTACATTTTATTACCTGTCGGCATTTGAACTAATTATGATCCTTTTATGATAGTCTTCTTTTGTTCACTTTATATATTGGCATACGTTTCTAGTTATTGTGGAGAACAGCCTATTGTCCTATTGTACTCGTTTACAGCCGCTCAAGAGCCACGTGTTGCAGATTATAAATACAAGCTAATTCTAAGAAATTATGTAGACGTTACCGGGCGAGCACATTTGCATTTGTGAAGTATAAAACAATGGCCTGATTGAGAGAATTCAGAGTTCAGTTGAGTTACAAATACGATCTAGGCGTGACGTGTGTACATTCGGGAATCTAATATTGACGAACTTTGCGCGTTTTATTAAATTACGACCTTCTGCATTACGTTTAGATTTGTTGTGTTCGGTTATATTTGTACCTGTGTTGTACGTGTTTGTATAGTTCTAATAAACTCTATAATAATTCTAACGGCATTTTAATTCGAGTCCCGCAAACTCGTAACAGTATTATATTATTTTTTAAAAGAGTCAAATAGGGCACCTATTTTTGTTTTGACAGTAGATTAAACATGCTTCAAGATGGACAGACGGACGAATATGATGAAGTTATAAGGGTTTTTGCTATTAAGCTGTGGGACGCTAAAATATGTATCTATTTGCCTGACGTTATAAAAACCTAGACTGTCGTAAATAAACATACTAGTCAAACCACTTTTCTATCATATTGGATGTGAAATTTATGTTCCTACATTAGATAGTATCGAAGTGAAGGCACTTATTGCACCGTAGTGTATTTTTTTTTTTAATTTTACGTGAACTATTAGAAGATTAGTTATTTTTTAGTTGTATTTTGAGAGTAAATGTATCAAATTCACGGCTACCAATGCCTATGACACATTATAAAATATTTTATGTAACACTAGTTGCTCTCCGCGATCTCACCCGCGTGGTGATGGAAAATCGTTATATTTTGGATAATTCACACTATATCTTTATAAATTATAGCCTATGTGTTATTTTGATGTTTCAGCTATATTATTGTAAAGTTTCATCAAAATCCATTTAGTAGTTTTTGCGTGAAAGAGTAACAAACATACATACATCCATACATACATTCTTACAAACTTTCGCGTTTATAATATTAAGTTATAGTTATATTAGTTAGTAGGATAGGTTCAATATATTTTTAATTTCTCATACTAGGAAAGGACGCTTGAAGTTAACTGATCAGATGGAGGAAAACAGTACTTTTCGTACCTGGGAAACGAATTTCCCTGCTGTCAAAAAATTAAAAAACTATACGAGCCATATCCCAACTTTTTATACTACCTTGTGAGATGATTTTATACTTAAAATTTACTTTTTACCAAATCATTATTTAATTTAAACATATTTCAACTAAATATTTACTATCATAAATGACAAAAAATACTGACTGGCAGAATACCAAAGAAAAAGAAATTTAGTTCATGGACATTTGTATAAAATGAGTATCTACGCTTTGAATTCCCGCCACTCACTGCATAAACTGGCAACTTTTTTTACTTCTAATACTATCATTTGTAAAGAACGCTATAAACGCTGTTGAAGATTCAATTTGTCTTAATTTCAACTAAAACCAGTAATACAAAAAAAAAAAACAAATTAAGATAGTATCGCAAAAGAGGAGACTCCGTAACACGAGTTAATTATTTAAGATTTTATTAAAAAAGTATTTGTTTGTTTAACTAATCAGATTTTTATTTACTTTCTTCATACTTGAAATGACCTACTTGGGCACGAGATGGTTTGGCGCACGAGCGTAACGAGTACGCCAATAGTTCGAATTATAATATAGTTACATCCAATATGTACCCCTACCGTTTTTTAATAATCGGCAAAGAAACATACACATTATATATCCCCAAGCAAAGGCAAGTTACGCTTGTAGCATGGGTAATATAAAACGTATATCTTTCATCTTTTCGTATCTTATAGTTATTTTTCAGGGAAACTATTGGTATTGTATAAATAAAGTTGAGTAGAAATTTGTAATCTACATATATGCCGTTGCACAATTCTGTAATGAAATTTCAACAATAAAAGATTAACTGAACTGGGGTGGAAAAGATGTTTTCCTTATACATACGTAGTCATAGTCATTACTTGTATCTTGACAAATTATAACAATGGCCTTAAAGGATTTTTTACTTAAATTAATAAAAGTGGTGAGCTATTTGCACTTAAAGGCAGGGACACTATCACATTAATTAGTATTTATTTTCATGCTAAATTCGTGACAGTGTAACAAAATCCACACTTTACTCAGCCGGCAAGTTAGTGGAGCGCCGCGCAAACAGACTACCGGGGCGCCGTAAACACATCACAGGATCCTCCTGTCCCCAATGTGTCACTGTACCAAATGTATCCATGTTGATTTTCTTATTTTATTTGCGAACTAGAGTACATACATATATACACACGGCAACGACTTGCGTATCTAAATTCATCCTTCCACAATTATAAGTATAAGTACCTATTCTACTTCTACTATTCTGTTATACATAACATATTTACAATTGCGTTTTTCCTCTCCGATCTCGGGGCCGAATATTATCTCGTGGCAGTTAAGATTTTTGTATATACTTATATAGTTTTAAATTCAACAGTAGATTTATTAAGCAATCAAATACATAGAACATCTCGTTGTCTTATTTTGTACTTCCCACACCAGCAATTCAGCCTAACTCCCGCTGCGACTGAGCTCACCTAGTGCGTCACCCTGTCAACGACGCACCCCTCAACAAAAATCAACGCCTACATTAAAAAAAAATAAAAAACGTAGACATTGATTTCAGGTTACTCTTACACCTTATTTAGTGGCCTGATAATTTAATCAGCTAAAGTATTCATTCATTGAAGATGTCCTCCCATCCATAAAGTAACCAAGATAACTTGGATTGCGAGTAAACCTCACACCCGTGTGCCACCACTCTGGCTTATTGCGCTACCTCAGTGCACAATGTGCTCGAAAGGCTGCGGTCATATACACAGCGATCCTATTCGATCAAGACAATGTGCTATTTTAATTATTTCATCTATAAAAACATGTATTATTTTGGAATATACCATTGCAATCTCGATTATATTTTGACATATTTTGTTCCTTTTATATACAAAATAAGTTTTTAGATTTTCGTAGCCATACCTGCAAAAACAGAACCCGTACATTTTCGTCAGGTCCTTTCGTCCGTATATCCGTCTTTATAAGTAATATTAAATTTTCTCAGAAACTGAATCTAAATAGATGAAATTTGACAAAGAAGTGTAGTCTGTATGTCACTACAAAATTATGTGTTTAAATTACGATAAAAATTAAGTTTAGAGGTGGTTGCGACTATGTATATACCTGACGGTTGAATTTTTTTCTTCAGTACACATGTAAGTGTGAAGTCCCGTTAGTCAGATCTTTATATTTTTAAGTCGATAGGTGGTGGCTTAAAAATAAAATCACTCTTGTAGTTTTTAAACTGTGAAATGCAAAATTCCAAAAAAATGAATATGTAGAAATACTTACTTTCTAAGTAAATTAATTCAAATAAAATCCATTGAGTACTTTATGAGATATGAAGTAGATTCGATTTAATTTAGCCAAAAGAAAAAATAAAAATTGTGAAATACTATATACATTTAGGTACATCTTATTTATTAGTAAAGAGAACAACTAGTCTGAATAGACTAAAAAAAAGCTTATTTTATTTTAATTTCTCGGTATCTAAATGACAGTAGCTTTATGTAGTCTTATTCTTCCTTATGTATGAGGTGATGTTTATTTATCGGTACATTCTGTTTGCCTTCATTCCACAGTAAATATTGTTATCTATCATCTACACGGAAGAACTGTGTATGTTGGTATCCAACAAGCTTGCGGTATATTACTATAGATTTTTAACGTTCTTCAGCCATTTAGGTAAAAATAGAATCCTTATGTTATCGTCATATTCTCCCTCTATCTGTTTCCTTCTGCTCATTCGTTTCTGTGTATCTGTCTGGCCGTTTGTTTATCTATGGCCAGTATTTTTTTGTGGAAACTACTTCTACATGGATGGAAGATAGGTATTTTAGTCTATATGAAAGCTTCTACGCATCTCCTCGGACACCGGGGGAGTTTCTAAGGGTATACGGCGCTACTGGGGTCCCGTTTTGCACACACCTTTACGAA
Source organism: Dendrolimus houi (assembly GCA_039645545.1). Taxonomy (NCBI): domain Eukaryota; kingdom Metazoa; phylum Arthropoda; class Insecta; order Lepidoptera; family Lasiocampidae; genus Dendrolimus; species Dendrolimus houi. The sequence continues at coordinate 12,226,057 of CM077141.1, read as the reverse complement.
CGAAGAAGTTATGAGATGCCGGCCGCCGGAATACCCACTAAGCCTACTAGCGTTCTTCTGCTACTTTGTGAGGTGCCACAGGATCTATCTTAGGCAATTCGCCTGGATACCTCACTACGAAAGCACCCCAGATTCCTAGGTGTGGTTCACCGGGGAGGTACCCCAATCTCTCCCAGTTCCATAATATATATACAAATATACTAATATTAATATACAAATATACTAATAAGTAAACGTACATGTAATTAGGTATTAAATATTTATTATAGTGCGAGATAATATTCTCGTACCAGTTTTTTGAAAATGGGGAGCGACTTTGCCTGTCTTATGTTTACGGGCAATGAATTCCACAGTCGGACAGCTTGCACAGCGAAGGATTTGGTGTATAAAGTAGAAACGTGTGCAGGTGGAAAGGTTATGAGAAGAGCGCAAATTAAGGGTGTGAGATGTATGGAGTAAATCAAAACGTTCCTTAAGATAGGAAGTCTTGAAGAAAGAGTAGAGAAAAGAAGATTGTTTTTGTTCTAGGCAGGTCAGCACTTGCCCAATAGTTATTTATAAATCTGTTTTTCGTTGTAATCCATTATGGTAAATTTCTATTAGATGTGGTTTTTATAAAATTACTGTGTGTCATATGTACAGTCGCAGTATGAAAAGGTTCGTCGCCTTATGGTCGACTTTTGCTTACACGAGAACAAGAAACAGTTAACATTTTAATAAATGTTACGTTTATAAAATATAGAACAGTGAAAAAAGTTAACTGCAATGTTGGGAATGACAGACACCGAGATTAACAATAGTTTTAATCATCAGAAACAAAGAGGATTTAATCACTACGCTTATCATAAATATTAAAACCAATAAAAAGGTTTTACATATCTAAGTAATCTTTTTATACAAGATAGAAAATCAAACAACTTTAATCTAAGTGATTTTAAACTTTGTTATCAAACAGTTAAACAGATTTCTTGTGAAATAGTCTGTTCTGTGACTAAATTTGAAATGAAAACTGTGCTCGCGGAACGTTCAGTAAATCGATTTGAAAACTGGCGAACATTTTCATACCGCGACTGTACATGGATTAACGGACGGACGTGAAAATATGGCTTCTTTTTTCTCCCAATTGGCTACAAAACTTTATTAATAAGGTGCTGGTCAAAAATACGCTAACGTACCTTCTTGAAATAGTTTGCTCGAATGATATCTCTTCGTTGATGGTTATATCTGAAAAGAAACAAATAACTTTATCATTTTTCTTTTTTCTAAATATTTGAGGTGACCAGCCTTCTGGGTACGTAGAAGACAAGGATCTAGGCTCAATATTTTACTTATCTATATCTATATTAATGTTATAAAGAGGAAAGATTTGATTGTTTGTTTGTTTGTTTGCATTGAATAGGCTCCAAAACTATTGAACCGATTTGAAAAATTCTTTCACTGTTGGCAAGCTACACTATCCTTGGGTGACGTAGGCTATATTATATTTTCAAAAAAGTTAGGGATCCTTACTAAAACTCCAATAATGTAGCCCAAGGGGTAATTTTTTTACCTAAAATCGCGTGCACTGCGAAAACTATTGATGATAAAATAAAATAATGTACTATGACTTTGCAGAATATATCATTATTTATAAAAAGTGTTGTGACAGCATATGTGTAAGTATTATAGTTATGCCACAATAAGTGTTCTTTTCATTTAAAAATTTAATAGAAATGGCGCCGCTAGAAACTGCTCTTTATTTGTATCTTGGTATTCATCCTTATCGAAATAAATTACTAAATATTCAAGACTCCTTCAGTATCTTTATATAACTTTTTGAATTATTCATTTCGGACATTCTATTCGAAAGGTATCACGAGTTTAAAAATATAAGTATTAGAAAAAAGTTGCGTGGACGCCGCTCACCCTGCTCGGCTAGCTAGGCAGCACCTTATGCGATGTAGCCGTCACTGAGGTACGGGCCGTACGTGAGGAGGAATATTTTGAATTCGCTTAGTAGGTAATTAAACTCAATAAAAAAGTTGTTTTTAGATACCCGTGCGAAGCCGGGGCGGACCGCTAGGAGAACATAAATGTCCACAGTTATATTATCACGCTTTAATGTAACTCCTGTTTCCGATTCGGGTAAGCAGAGAAGACATATCTCTCCACTTGCTATGATCCTGAAAAACACTCTTTGGTTCCTCTACTTTCAATTATCTCTTCATAGATACACCTTAAATAGTTTAGTTCACACGTAGTAGAAGTGGAACAAAGTGTGACAAGGGGTGGGAGGGATTCCAAGTGTGTAAGTGTTTAAATCTATAATATTATAAAATTCTAGACATGCCATGTCTTCTGTACATTGAAGCTATTAAAAAAAAGACATTTGGAATAAAATATATAAACGATGGAGTATATATATAACACAGTGCAACTTTTTTAGATTTCTTGTATGTTGGTCGACAGCATATTCTTGGACTTAAAATCTGCGCTACTTTTTATCCTTGCAATCCCGCGGGAATTTTCTGGGAATTATTAAAAATGGCCAGTTTAAAAAAAACGAATTCTAATGTGATTTTTTACTGATTGATAGCAAAAATGTAATAAAATGTGTGATATGTGTTATCGCGTGAATCCCGCGGGAATTTTCCGGGAGCGGTTTGAAGTTGTTCGGATGCATAAAAATTAGCTTATTCCGACACAGTTTCCACTAAAACGATAGCTTACCTTCTTTTTTTAAATGCTGCCATATTTTTTCAAGTCAAGCGTGGATGAAGTCGCGGGCATATCTTAGTTATTAAATATAATGTATTCTATCTCATTCTCTCGCGGGCTTAGTCCTATAGATTTATGTGTTTATCTCTTATTAGTGTCGCTTTTTCTTTTCATCTAGTTTCAAATCACAACAAGTCTAAGGAAGTTTCACGTCAAATATATCTCACTCTCCTCTATTCTGACATACATACTCTGTCACACCACAAATCATCATAACATCCTTCACACAATCCATCCATCTCTTTTTGGTCTACTTTTATCTTAGTACCAATCATCTTGCAGTTTAACATTCTTTTTGTCATGTAACTTTCATCCCTCCTCATTACACGCCCATACCACCTTACTCTTCTTCCTCTCAATTTTTCAGTCACGGGTGCAACTTTCAAAGATCCCTTATGTAGTAGTTTCTCACCTTATCCATTCTTGTAACACCAAACTTCCATCTCAAGATTCTCATCTCAGCGGAGTGGGTCACATATCCTGTGCTCTATTATGAATAAATTTCCGGAAAGTATGTATTATTTAACGTTGTTGTGAAGAAATTTCCGGAAATTATATATAATTTACCGCTGTTATGATTTAATTTCCGGAAGCTGTATTATTCACCGATCTAATAACTTTACCAAATGTACCAGGGCACTACAAAGTATGAAGAATACATTATTAAATATAAAACACGAACACAATACAGGGTATCGCGAACCCAAAACTTTTTACTCCCGAGTGATATTCTTTGATGTTTGTTTTGAAACAGGAAAATTGTTTAAAAAATATTATTATTTACGCTCAAAGAATTACAAGAAATATTTTTTTTCCAGTGACTTCGTGGTATGTCGGTTGCTAATCTGTTGATAATAAGGCCTATTATTCACGGCACGGTTTCTTAGTCGGTGGTATGGCACATCTGTCAAGAACGGCGTCTAGCATCACCAGCATTCAATAAATAAATGAATGAGTGAGTGAATTAATGAAGGAATGAAAATACTTTATTGATAATCAAAACTACGTTTTAAAAACTAGGTACAATGTTACGATGTTTTATTATAATACAGCGAATCTAATTTTTTTTTTTAAATCAGCTTTCTAAAATACAATAAATGTTGAACAAAGGGCGGCCTTATCGCTTAAAGCGGTCTTTTCTAGGCGACTACCTAAACCAGGAATGACGAACCAATGGCACGTGTGCCATTGAGGGTACGCGACACAATATTTTGGGCACGTCATCAATCACAAAGTTTATTATGAAGTATTATTATATTACAATCGAACGCCGAAGAAACAGTTTGACAGATGAATCCAGTTCTGCATGAATTATGCTAAAGTAACCTCTTAAAATCCTAATATGTATAAGTCATTTGTAATCAAATCTGCAACAACAAAAGTCACACTAATGTTACTTTAATTTGAATTACACGTATAACTGAAACATTTATTAATACTAGTGGTCGCCCGTGGTCGCAATTTGACCATAGTAATTTGTTGTCAAAGACTATACTTCTATAATCACTGATTTCACCAAGGCTACACTGTTAATTTGACTTGAACAGTAAACAAAAGAGTATATATATGTGTGTGTGTCAAATACATGGTAATGTGTGTAATGGTTTTTTTTATTGATTTAATGTATTTTTTATGCATTATTTAAAACAATATTAGCATTCGTCGCTTCTGCTCTATGTAAACTATAAGTGTACGAAATTTTATACTCTTCCGTCTGCGCAAGTTTCGTAAAAAGAGGTATAAAGTTTTTGCTTCACGTATTAATACATTGCAAAATATGTTTTTGTTTTTTTTGTAGTAAATAAAGATTGTTGAGTTGATGGTGTTTAGTATTATTATTTTCCCAATTATCACGAATTCAAAATTATTCGACGGCACGTCTATGGCCTCGTTGAAAATTTCTTTAGAAATAATGGCACGCTGATACATAAAGGTTCGCCACCCCTGCCCTAGGATAAGGAAAATATTAAAACATGACAGTGATGGTATAGACAATAATGCTGAGCATGGGCTTATTTAGGTCTACATAATTATGTTTTGTATGTTTACTATTTTTTATTTCCGTGATCTAAATAAATACTTTTTCATTTCTCATATTCTGAAAGAACGTTTGGAGATGCCTAATCACAGGGATGAAAACAGCATTTTTCGTCCCTGGGAAACGACTCTCCCTGTTATCAAAAAAATTTGAAAACTTAAAAACCGTAGATAGACCTGCTACTCATGTCCCAACTTCTTTTACAGCCAGTGTTAAATCGCGGCATAAATTGTAATAAAAATATATCAAAAATGTTGTAACCTCATTTTAAACTTATAAATTACTTTTTACTAAATTATTATTTAATTTACATAAATTTAAGATAAATATTTACTATCATCAGTGACAAAAAAATACTGGCTGGTAGAATGCCACAGAAAAAAAATTACTTGGCGTTTCATATGTGACGTAGGCGATGACGTTTCATCAGATTTAGATATGGATTCAACGCCTGATTTTAATCGAGAAGTAGTTGTTTGTATAAATAATAAGTTTTTATTTACTTACCTCATATTCGAAATGAAAAGCAGAGTATTAAAATCGGCTGAAAGGCCTATTTAGGCACTCAAATTATTAGCGCCCTCGCCACACTCGTGCGCCAAACCATCTCGTACCTAAATACGTCACTTTCAACTCTCGTGTAATAATCTACTATTTATCATCGAATATTAAAAATTCCGTGGACAGCTCGCCGGACGAATGACTTCATACTGGAAGAGCTTAATATTGGAGACCATCAGAGGTTATCACCTATATGCCGACAACGGACAGGTATGAGGGATTCTAAATTTCGTGACGTCATATTTCATATATTATATCTTCATAATATATTTAAACTTTAAGGCACGAAATTCGAAGTATTAACGAAAAACTTCAAAACATTTTCTACTCTATCTGTATGAGCATATTGTTAAAATAATTAAATATAATGTATTCTATCTCATTTTCTCGCAGGATTAGTCCTATGAATTTATGTGTTTATCTCTTTTTAGTGTCGCTTTTTTGTTTTATTGAGTTTCAAATCACAACGATTCTAAAGAAGTTGTACTTCAAAAATTTCTAAAAGTGATACACAACATAAAATAGTAGCATAACAAAGTATACAGATATATAGATATAATTATGCAGAAATTGTATACCGCAATTTGGAAATCTGATTGGCACCCACACACAGCAAAATATTCCGAAACGTAGTTCGACACAGCGCTGATTAGGATGATTGCTGGGATAGTCAAGATGGGATAGGCGGAGAGGGAAGTGGCCAGCGACAGTGAGAGGAGGGGTTCAATTTCGCTATTTCAGTATCTTGCGTTGCGAAAAAGAAATTAGCATTCTACTAAATCCACAATAGCGTCGCGGTGGAATAATGGTAGAAAAAAATTATATTAATACTACCAGCAGAAAAGGCGTTAGCCAAAATGGACATTGAAAGGCTGTTAAAAATTTAAACATTCGCGAGTTGGAATTAACGGAATACCAAAATCAGGCAAACTCACGATTGAGATGATAGTGTCCAGCGATTTGACGACATAGGAATAGGACAATTGGGCCCCTGGTATCACACCAAAGGAGACAACCCTAAGAGCTATAAATCAAGATAATAATTCCAGCATGGCTCCACCACGAAACAATTGATTTACAGTTTTAGCGCTTATTTATAAAATAAGGAAGTTTAGGTAATTCGGGCTTCTAGAGAGAATGAACAAAAGCAGTATAACAAAACAATTGTATGACAACAGTGTGAATGGTAGAGTGTACCGGTAGAGTGCGAAAGACTCACCCGTGATCAAATCGAAAAGTTTTGATTTGGTAGATAAACAGATATATAATTCTTTATTGTAGACCAAAGCATATACAAACAGAAGTATAAAAAGATAAAAGACAGTACAACGGGCGGCCTTATCGCTAAGAAGCGATCTCTTCCAGGCGACCCTTGGCAGGGATTGATAGAATTTTAATATAGACGGTGGCGTAGTTAATAGATAAGAATGACGAATGATAAATAAACATAAACATAGTACATATAAGTACAAAAATAATATAAATATATATACAGACACCTATATATCCATATGACAATGGAAGCATACATATACTAATATCATAGCTTTAGGAATTATTATACACAATAGTATTGCTTCTGAACCTGATTTTTAAAGCACGGTTAGGATTTGGCTTGTCTTATAGCAATAGGTAACTCATTCCAGAGACGCACAGCTCTGAGGGTGACAGAGTTTTATAAAAACAGGATGTGCGATTATGCATGGGCGTAAATTACGTGAACTATATATATAGAGAAATTCGAAACATTCCTTGAGGTAACGAGGAGTAGTGGGTAGAAACAATATACTATAAAGAAGAGTGAGAATGTGAGTATTCCGGCGAAGGTTTATTTGACATACATATATATATATATATATATATATATATATATATATATATTTACTTGCTTTACGTTTACTTACATTTATATACTTCATATCTTGAATAAGATTCATTGTCTCATCTAAATTTATTCTGTGGCCAGGGAGGAGCTAACTAACTTGTCTCCCAACGCCACACACTGTCTAAAATATCTTTATCATGGATAAATGAAAAAAACACCATCATCCTTAACAACAGTTGGTAATCCGGGTTAGGCCGGGATGTCGGACACACGCGTTGCTGACGAGGGTACGAGCGGCTGTATTTCTGACAGTCGGTTTGTCACATTTGCAAGAAAAAAACACACATTAGGGCAAATACGTGATCGCTGTATTGTGTATATTACTTTCCTCGGTTTATGTGTAAACTGGTTTTTGTCCGCGGCCTAGCTAGCCTTCAAAATGAATAATATGTATGTTATGAATTAATTATTATGTTATAACTCTTAGAAATGTCAAATTTAATTTCTAATTCGAAGTACCTAATGATACAAGACCGTAAGACAGTCAAAGTAATTTATTTTGTTTGAAATGTGGAAATTTTTGTGCTTATGCTAAGTATTACAGGCTACATGATTCGTCTTTGAAAACCATACAAAAATTTTGTAGTTTCGGTTACAAGCCATTCTAATTACAGTAAGTACTTACACATACATACATACATAATATTACAACTGTTTCACATGGGGTTAGATAGAGACGATGATGTCACGCGTCGTCGTATATACTTTACATAAGTATATACAATAACTAGCTGATACCCGCCCGCTTCGCGTGCCGTAAAATCCGTTCTTAGCTGACCTGTACTTGGCGAAAGGAAGGCCCATGCCAAATTTCAAGTCTATAGATATTAAAGTTCCTGAGATATCGTGAAGAGTCACTATATACATGGATTTCAATTATACATATATAGAAGACAGTAAGTAATACAATACAATAATAGTAAGTAGTCATCGGCAAACCTTCTGCGAGCGGCTTATACATCTTTTGCTTCGTGTACTTTAATTAATCTCTTCATAATAAATAATTAAATCAATTTATTATACATATAATTATTATGTACAGTAAATGAAATTATATCAATGTCATTGTCTTAATACTTTGTATTATAATACAAAGTACTTATATTCAGTAATTTCCGAGAAATATCACTGTAGCATATGAATGACGACTTCAAGTGTTTCATGTTTGCCAAAATGAGTACGGAACCCAAAGTAATATATATAATGAAAGTACAATGAAGTGTTGTTGTATTTACCGTGTTCACATTACAAGGATGTGGTTGCGTCTATAAAACTCTTTATGAAGGGCCGAAATCCCGTAAACGGCCATTTAGGACATTAATCAACGAGTCTTAGTGGAATGTGGCATTTCGAGTGAGGCAATAAAACATTATATCAGACCCATATATTGACATGTTGATCCTAGTACCTTCGGGTTGGTGTTGCCAGAATCAAGAGAGAAAATTCCTGACAAACACCTCGTTTTTTTATGGAAAATTACCAACTTTTTTAACTAAGACTTCACAATTTTCATTTCTTATTCAATAATTATCGTAAGAGTACTTTTGAAAATGTTTATACATAAAATGGAATTTAGGGATTACACTAATGGTTGCAGGAGCGAGATGAAATGCTCCCCCGTCGCAAAGAAAGATATTTCAGCGAGGCTATTGTTGTTCCTCGCAGGCCCATCTATTATTGTTGGAAATTTGTATATATTCTTTGTAGGTTTTAGGAATTCTTTGCGACCTCAATTATTGCACAGCGCCATATATTGACTTGTAAGTGTTCCACTACAGGAAATATTACTGTTTTTATTTACAATATCAATCCAGATTGTCCTACTGCTCGTCTCGGGTTTTTGGGAGACAGGCAGTATCGGGTATACTTCCATGTTTTTCTAAGGCGGCTTTGTGCGTTTGATACGTTAGTCTCTTAAATTCTCTAATGTTAGCATTAAATACATCTCAACTGAAATTACCACTAACCAGCTCATCAACGACATATTCTACTTAATGGGTTTTAGATAAATTAAATTATATAAAGAATAGGCTCATTAGATTTATTGGATTATTCCTTTTACTGAAACCAGGCTCTCACCATTTCAGTTGAAAAGAAAAATTGTTGCTAATTTAATTATTGTTAGTGTGAAAGTAAATAAAGAATTATTATTATTATTATTATTTGAATGTCTTTCAAGACCACGGGCCACGAAAATTGACCCGGAATTTTGGAGGGCTTACGCGGGGCCATGGGAAGGCCAACACGTAGAGGCCCCTTAACAAGTTTAATAACTTTATTATTGTTATTTAATTTAACATTTCAAGTACTATTAGAGAAAACTTATAGTTAATTGATATTTATATTCAATTTAGATATTTTGTCTGATGTATAATAAGATATAAGCTTGTAATGTACATAAATATGTGTAATTATTACTACTATAAAACGTAACAAAAATAAATTAGCAACTCCCACATGTACGATCCATAAAGTTTACAATAGTTTCGTGGGGCAAAGTATAATCCTCTTCAACAAAATCCCAGAAAACATTTAACAGATTTTAGTAAGCAAATTTTAAAAATTAGTAAAGCAATGTTTGTGCGAGATGGCTCATTATACAACGAAATATTTTCTAGATGACCGCACCGAATAGGTATAATGCTTTCGCCACCAAGCTTTTTCAGTAATCATTCATATAAATTACTTTTTTAAAACTTGTGTTAGTATAAATACATTTTTTTAAAAAGGCGAATAATAATTATTATTATTATGAAGTAAAGATATGTAGCTGGGGAGTTAGTTGCGCCGCTTCTTCTCCTTTAACAGCAACTAAAATTGCTTTGGAAACTGTGCTAGACTCGTGATTCTCAATAAGTATTCTGTAAGATTCCATTTTGAAATAAATACATTCATTTTCATTTTCGTAGTCATAGGTATAGCTAATCAAGAATCGAAATAAGACCCGACTAAATAAAATTTGATTTAAGCGGGAATCCTGAGGCATGTCTGAAAATTTAAAATGTTAGGTCTATTCGTCTCTGCTGGTAACCCTAAACTGGCCACAAACGAATTGTGCGTCACAAAGGTTTATTATTCGAGCGTAAATAAAACCTTATATTGATTGATTACAAATTTGGTCTTGTGGAAATGTTGGCTGTTTGGTGCACGAGGCTTTTGAGTTAAATTCCCAAACGTGAAAAGTAATATTAGGGCTTCGTACCCATTTTTGCCAAAACCCTAATAAAAGCATCATGTCTGTCTGTTTGTATTTGTATATAACAATAATTATTCTCAGCAATATTGGGTATACAATTGTGAAATTTTACTGGATAGAGTATTCTATATAAACTTTATACAATATCGTAATGAAGTCGTGAAAAAATGAAGATTTGATGGTCGATTTGCATTTAGCTTTTTTTTTACTGGACTTGACTTTATGTTGTTGGTCCGAAGACCTCACAACCTTAACGAGGTTTTCAGGGCGAGCGCCTTCGCGTTGAGAAGGCGCTTGAGCCCGGGGGACAACTTGCTCGAGGGAGCTCCCAAGGGGGCTTTACCTCGCCTGGGCTGTTGCCATGAGAGGGGGATAAATGTAACGATGCCGACTAGAGGGATTTTTGTTTTTTCAGGGCAGGACAACGTCTACCGTGACCGCTAGTCGTAAATAATGTTGACTACGCAAGTTATTTAAATAAATAAATCGGCAGACAAACAGACGCACTGTATATCCCCAAATTAAGCAAGTTACGCTTGTGTTATGGGTAATATACAACGAACCATTCTGGGGCCGATGCCAGACACCCAGACCATAGTAAATAACGGAGAAAATACGTTTCCGAAATTTACTATACCAGGAATCGAGCCCGGAGCCTCTGCATTGCAGTGAGGTAAGCCGGTAAAGGCTTAGCCCACACCACAGAGGCCGACAAAATTTGAACTTCGAACAGCCACTAACTAACCGAAATCGGTTAGGACGAGATACAAACGTAAATTCAGACCAACAAATAGGCTAGTGTCTACTTTCAAAATCAATTTTGTACTTGCATACATTTTGCTGCGTAGCGTCTACGAGCTCGCTACAAATTGCTACGCCATATAAAATTGAAAAGGGTAAATAGACACTAACGGTTTTTTTTTGCTGAGTCATTTAAGAGTTTCTATGAGGCTAACCTCTTATCTTGATTATAGCTCTTAGGGCAGGATCGATTGGTGTGATAACACGCTCTCACAGAATATCGGCGTGATTGTGTTTCATACGCCGAGTGAGAGTTTTATTTTAAATATTAAATAGGTTCGCGTTTGACTGACATTGCGCCTGATGTCAGGAGGAAACGCAGTCTAAGGTGAACCACGCTTACCTAGATGATACTTGTTCACACGAGACTTGAAGACACCTAAATTTTATTTTTCAAGAAAAATAGACGACGGTAAAGAGTTCCTCCACTCTTCAGCGGTACGTATGATAAAAATGAAAGTATAGCGTTTCGTCCGCTTCGTTGGTATTTCCACCATATGACGGCCTCTGTGGTTTCCCGGCTTACCTCACTGCAAAGCAGAGGCTCCGGGTTCGATTCCTGGTATAGTAAATTTCGGAAACGTATTTTCTCCGTTATTTACTATGGTCTGGGTGTCTGGGATCGGCCCCAGAATGGTCCGTAGTATATTACCCATAACACAAGCGTAACTTGCTTAATTTGGGGATATACAGTGTGTGTGTTTGTCTGCCGATTTATTATTCTTATTATTATATATCGGTGGCGTGAGCTCATACATCTGATAGTCCGGTGGTAAAATGGCGAAGGAGGAATTAATTGATGTAATTCCGTGGCACACTCACCGAAGTGTATCCTATTGAATACCGACAAACTAGCGACTTTACGTCGAGGATTTAGGCTCTGAAGCCTCTCGAGTACTGACGGTCCAATTCTCCTCCCTCTATTCCATTCCCCTCTATCCTATTTCTTCTATCTGATCCCTCTAAGTCTATCCCATCGCTTGTAGATTAGTTTAGATAGCACTTTACTGCTCCCCAAAAGAAACAATTACACAAACAAAATGATTAATTACAATACTTCTTGGCAAAACAGCAGGCGGCCTTATTTCTAAAAGCTATCTCTTCCAAGCAATCTAGCCTTAAATCAATAATTGTCTGATCTGGCGATGTAGGTGGAACAGAAAAAAAAATAGAACTGTACAATTTAAATATATACATGATTACACTAATTTATAAAACTTTTTTTATTGCATGAGCTCAGCAGACAGGCAGACGACCGGGCGCTTGATGGAAAGCGGTAACCATCACCTATGGACATTTGTAACAACAAAGGTGCTACCAACGTGCTGCTCTCTAAAGGGAGACTGGCTGGCCACTAATGCCGGAACACAACTCAAGGTTGTTATTGCGGCATACTATAGACCAGGGGTGGTAACCATCCAGACAGGCAAATACCCTACCATCTGGCTGTGGGTTATTTTGTCGTCTCTTATGACAGGCCGCCGGGCCGCAAGAAAATTGTATTGTTACGACCGATAAAGACCAATGCTCATCTGCAGTTTATTACCTTTTCTGGCATTTGGACTTCTTTTGTTTACCTTATGTTTAAAATTTGTAATTAGAAAACAGCCTGTTGTGTATTGTACTTGTTTATGGCCGTTTGCAGGCATAATTAGGCAGGTGTGCAGATTATGAATTCTAAGAAATTCGATCTACGCGGGCGGGCAGCCATATTGTATCGGTGCAGTACACAGCAATGGCCCAATGGGGAGATCGGCAGTCTAGCGATGGTCACCAGCGAGACAAAACGTGTGTACATTCGATAAGCTATATAGTGACGGACTTTGCGCGTGTTACTGAATCGTGTATTACGTTTGTACTGGTTGTGTCCAGTTATATTTGTACCTGTGTTATACGTGTTTGTCTAGTTCTAATAAATTCCATAGTCATTCCAACGGCATTTTAATTCGAGTCCCGCACTCGTAACTGTATTCTTTCTCCGTTCCTGGACGGATAGATTCTTCTATCCACTCCTAATAATTGGCAACGCGTTAGTTTCTGCCCTGGTGTTGCAGACGTCTATAGGTGACGATAACCGCTTTCCATTCGATGGGTCATCTGCCTGTTTTCCAGCTTTGCAATAAAAAAATTGTGTGTGTGTGTGTGTGCAGTTCACACGCAGCAGAAGTGAAACTTCAGAGAATATACTCACAGATAATTATTCTCTAACTTTTATTAATATAAATATAATTCCTTTAGCCTACATCTGTCAACATATTATAATTCAAAAAACTCAATCTAAATTACACTTTATATCACTAGTATAAATTTCAAAATTCAATGCACTGTTACGCACAATTTCCTTTGATCTACGTATAAATGAATAACTGCTTTAAGTATATACAGATAGAGCTAAAATTCATTTGAAATCTTTTAAGTTTTATTTAAATTCGGATAAAGAGAAATGTGTTTGTTTTATTTCGAATTAAATAAGGTTGAATTTTATGCGTTTATCTTTTTTTAGTGTCAGTTTTTCGTATCATCGATTTTCAAATCACAACGATTCTAAAGAAGTTTCACTTCAAAAACGAACTTTCAAATAAACAGACGTATAAAAATTCTAAAAACTCTCACTTATGACTAAATATCTTATAAGTAGCATTTCGATTAAAAACTAGGATATGCCAGCGACTTCGTTCACGTTTGACTTGAAATTCCCTCGGAATTTCCGGGACACAAAATATCGCAGCATTTGAAAAAGAATGTAAGCTATCATTTTAATGAAAACTGTGTCAGAATAAGCTGATTTTGGCGCACCCGAACAACTACAAACCGCTCCCGGGATAATTCCCGCAGTATCCTAGGGTAAAAAGTAGCGCAGATTTTAAGTCTAAGAATTTTTTGTCGACCAGCGCAGACCACATCGAAATCGACCTAGAAGTTTTTACGTGAATCCCGAACAAACAGACAAGAAATCTAAAAATAATTGCATCATGTTCTCCATCGTTTATATAGTTCCAGTAGTTTATTTTTATTTTTATGTTAAATAGCTTAATTGTACAGACATGGCATGTTTAGAATTTTATAATATTATATATTTTGCCTTTTAAAATTCAGACAGACATTTCAATTTCATTTATTAGTAAGCATCTCTTATTGCATGTCAGAATGTCAAAATCATCATCTCAAGTGTATACAACTAAAATTCATTACGAGATTGGTATCACACATAAATATTTAGCGAGAGCTTCTAATACATTAGGAGGCAGACGCGCGTGAATTATGTATTAAGAGGCGGCGCAATTCATTGGAAGGAGGCTTTTAACACGGATTGTTGTTTGTTATTTATGGGTAAGATTGAGGAGTAACGAGGACGGCCTTTTTCATAATCTAAGAAACAAAGAAATATATTGACTATCAATAATGATTACACATAAAAATTTAAAGTACCTACGCATATAATTATTATTATTACGAGATTGTTAACACACAAATAATTGGCGAGAGCTTCTACTAAATTAGGAGGCAGATGTGCGTGAATTATGTATTAAGAGGCGGCGCAATTCCTTCGAAGGAGGCTTTTAATACTGATTGTTCTTTGATATTTTTGGATAGGATCGAAGAGTAACTAGGAAGGTTCGTTTCAAAATCTAAGAAAGAAATTTAAAAAAAAGAACATATTTATTGTCGATAATAATTGAAGTAAGTAAAGTACATAGTTTTTTTTAATAAGCTATCTATCACTGATATTTTTTACTTCAACCGGCTTTAGTGAGTAGATTGGTCATTATACCCACTGAATGTGTAAAATAACTTAAATAATTATTACGAAATTGGTATCACACAAAAACATTTGGCAAGAGCTTATAAATACAATAGGAGGTAGACGCGCGTGAATCATTAATCCTATGCATTAGAAGACGGCGCAATTCATTGGAAAGAGGCTTGTAACACTGATTTTTGTTTGTTATAGAATAGATGAGATAATATTATATTATTTATGGGTAGGATCGGGAAGTAACGAGGGAGGTCTTTTTCAGACACTAAGAGAGGAGAAATAAATAAAGAAAACTATTCATTGTCGAATGAATAAAATAAAAGTACACCTGAGTGGTTAAAGGTTTAATTTATCTTGCGCTAGCTTAACTAGCGTTTTACAATTTCACTACATAATTTATTATGCAGTGAAATTGTAAAACAGTGAAGACTAAGTATGACCGCCATTATATAAAACTAAGGGTAGTGATTTCTTTGTTCAGTTTTATAGTCGTTACTCAGATCTCGAAAAAAGGTATTTTTTTATGACTTTCATAAAGAAGTCAATAGATGGCGAGATATTAGCTGCCAAAATCGAGTAATTGTATGTCTACTCTAACATTTAAGCTATAAATCGAAAAAAATAAAGAAAATTATTCAGAACGAGTAAATAGTTTTTGAGATGTAGGATATTTTCGATTGAATACTTTTTTAATTTTGCAACCAAATAACGCAAACAGCCGAAGCTTGACGCCTCATACTGAAAGCTGTTGCTGTGTTTTCTTTACGTAATTCATCTAAAGAAACAGCGAAGTATGTCAGTGTTGCGTACATGCAGGGCTGGATCTAGAGGGATGGTTTGGGGGGTAAAGTCGTGGCCCATGCTCCGGGCGGTCAATTCAGAGGGCGGCAAATTCAAACTTCGCAGACAAATACACAACTCATTCTTAACACAACTTTGAGCACTGAGACGTCCAGTAATTTAAGCACATAAATTATCTTTCGGGGGACACTTAGCCATAGGTTAACAAGCACAGACGCAAACGTGTCCATCAGTGGGCGTCTGATGGCTGAAATGATGATGATGATTAAGGTAAAAACATAGGCGAGCGAGGGCGACATTTTTCAGGTTTTGACCTCCTTCAAAATACTAAAGATCCGCGGCTGCTTACATGTGCCTTAAAAAGGCATAATTTGCGAATTTGTACTAATTTTCAACAAACAAGGTTAGCCCGCAGCTTAACGCTGTGCCGGAATTATATCCTGATACTGATTTTCAGTGCAAGCCTTCCTTTTAGCGGGATACCAAACAACCTGATTTATTTCTACTATAATTTTAAAACTAGTTAAATTATGAATCTTTACAAATAAATAAAATTGAAATGTCTCTTTGTAATGTCAAAATAACAGCCTTTTACTAAAGGTATGTGAAAAACATGTCCATGCGGACGAAGTCGCGGGCACAGCTAGTAATAATATATATTTATATAATAATATAATAATAATCGGCAGACAGCACACATGTTGTATATCAACAAATTAAGCAAGTTGCGCTTGTGTTATGGGTAATATACAACGTACCACTCTGGCCGATCCCAGACACCCAGACCATAATAAATAACGGAGAAATACGTTTCCGAAATTTACTATACCAGGAATCGAACCCGGAGCCTCTGCGTTGCAGTGAGGTAGGCCGGCAACGGCTTAGCCCACTCGACCACAGAGGCCGTCTATATTTAAATAAACAATAAATATATTTTGTTAAATTTATAATTAAAATAACTAATGTTTGTATATACTGTCACATGCTTATGTGTATATTCTGTATATTACGCATAAAAATAAAATCTTCTATCAATTCATCTAATTGAATACGGTTCGAGATATTCTTATTATAAGATTATGTTTTCCCTGTTAAACAATAAAGAGTTATCGTATCAATCTTTCTGTCTATAAAAGGCAGTTGTAACCGCTTTCGTCTTATCACTTGGACCACACAGCATCTCCCGACTTTTACATACGACCAACATAAGGCGTTATATCGTCGTAAATAAATAAAACAAGCAACAAACCCTCGTAATTGTGATTGAGCGGGGATTTGTACTGGATAACCGGGCTGCGTTTGTTTATATTAAATGTCCGTTTACTGATTATGATATAAGAAATTACGTATAACAAAGTGCAATACGTAGCAATTATGCGACCGCAAGTGAGAGGTATATGTTTGTTTCATGTTTACTAGAATGGATAAGCATAGGTCATGAATGAATGAATAGGTCTACAAGATCTTGCAGTCAGTGCTAAGGTAAACATAAAAAACAACAACAAATTTGCAAAATACAGTAATTTAAATCACTTCAATAGTTTTCACATGAAACTCTAACAGACAGATCAAAAAATCTTTAAAGTTGCATTTTTGGAATCTGCTTGTCCGAATTAGGCGCCGTGATTTTTTTTCTCAATTTTAAATTTCTTATACCAACGCGATTCCTCCACAGATTTATTATATCATAGATAATTTGTAATTGTAATTGGACTCTTGTTTGCAGGAGGGCCTCTCCTTAGGCCGGAGATAAATAGGCCCCCCGACAACTGCACGAGATAGTATGGGCTGGCGCGGAACACCTGCGCGTCGCGCTCTCAGTGGCCTGCGGGCGGTTCCTTGAGTGGAATGTAAACCTGCCTGAAGGAAAGCTCGCTGGCCAAATAAACAAGGGTCACGTGTCAGGATTTGACCCGTAGGAAAACCTATTTTACATATACTGGTATGTAAAATATTGTAACGTATAACATAATCTACCGTCGGCCTTGTAGTTGAGCGGGATAAGCCTTTGCCGGCCAACCTCACTACAACGCAGAGGCTCCGGGTTCCATTCCAGGCATGGTAAATTTCGAACCGTTATTTACTATGGTCTGGGTGTCTGGGATCAGCCCCAGTGTGGTCCGTTGTATACTGCTTCTAACACAAGCGTAAATTGCTTAGATTGGGGATATAAAATGCGTCTGTTTGTTTGCCAGTTTATATTTAAGAAAAAAAGTAGTATTTTGCCAGCGAAACTTCGTTCGCGTTGCCGTGACGACGACGTATTTTTAGTAAGAAATAAAAAAAACGAGTACGCACCGACAACTTTTTTGCTAAATTCGTGGGGCAACCACAGAAACGAAGTCAGCAGCGTCACGCCGGAGGCAGGGCACAGCGCTTGTAACAGCCCTCCGCCTCATATGGGTATAGCTATTACCCGAAACTTTGTCGATTTGTTTTCTTACTTTCTGCATAAAGCGAAAATGTAATTATAAAGTTGAAATGCGTACCTCGCTCTTTCTTATCAAATGTCTAAACATTTATTTAACGAATTTTCATCGCCCACTGAAGTAGGCCTCCGAAACGGGAACACATTTTTTTGGAGTATTGAAATACTCCAACAAAAACGTCTTCTCGTTTCGGAGGCTACGACTGACTTTGGTTCCTTGAGCCAACCGAGTAACTATGTTAGTACTTCACCTTTAAGGTTATTTTTTCCACTTAAGTGAGCCGAAACTCAAGGGCCATGGGGTTCCGAACCTCATCGACTCTATCGAGCCAGTATTTTGGGAACGTACTCAACTGACAGCGATTTGGGACAGTTTGAAATAAATTTAAAAAGTGAGCTTGTATTCTTTCCCCAGGATACAATGATTAATCCGGCTCGAAGGACCATATGATTATATCAAAACTATTAAGGAAAGGGTAGTAAATGCAGCACGAGAGATATATAAATAATATATTAAATTTACACCATTACACGTTGAAAGGAAAATTTCCTTGATTTCCTTGTAATTTGAATTCCAAAATGTTGGCCAAATTTTTTCAAATGAAATTTTTTCAGTATTCCTCTTGATGGTGATGTTATTGCTCTCGATGGTTTTTTATTGCAGCAACCGGGAAAATATGATGCGCTCGTTATTTACCCTTTTTGTAGGTGGATGTTGAAGAGTAATATTTAATAATATCTAATATAATATTTCGCCTTACGTCTTAAATATTTTCTTGCCAATGGTCTGGTATTTATTTTCGCTCCAAAATCGAAGGAACATATGATTAAATCAAAACTATTAAGGAAAGGGTAGAAATTGCACCACGAGAGATATTAAATTTGCACCATTACATATTGAAAGGAAAATTATTTTGTAACTAAGTCAAATTTGTTGGTGTTGACAGCAACAATCTATCATCTTGCCAAATATCATTATGATTCAGTCAGCCGATAAGTCATGAGAATGTGGCAAATAAACTGATTCTAATATCTATTGAATAAACACTCTGTAGATTGTGTAAATAAGAACATAGAGACCAATGTAAATAAAACTAAAAGGTAAGATATATAAATCTGTAATACGAGGCCGAATTAAAGTGATAGACCAAACACATCTCCACTCAGCTGAGATGAGAATCTCGAGACAAATATGTGGTGTTACAAGAATGGACAAGATAGATAGATAGATAACACTTTATTATACACCAATACAAACATGAACTTAAAGACTAAAATTATAACTAGTAATGTACAAAGGGCGGTCTTATCGCTAAAAAGCGATCTCTTCCAGACAACCCCAGGAATGAATTGAGATGATAATGGCGATGGTGGTATACGTAACATATAGTACGAACTACTTACATTTTAATGAGGTGAGAAATGAGTACATTATTCTTATAACGTGACTTTCATCTTATACTAGCACCTTAGCATTCTTCCTCTCATTTTTTCAGTTCCGAATGAACTTTCAAAGACCCTTTTATGTACTCTCACCTTATCTATTCTTGTTACACCACACATATAATATATTTCAACATTCTCATCTCAGCAGAGCGGAGACGGTTTTTATTTTAATTAAAATTTTATTGCAGGATAACATATTCCATAGTGATGATAATACTGTTACATGCCGTCAAAGATAAGCGCACAGCTGCCTGTAATTAAGAAAAACATGCTATTGTCTTTCTACTTGTTTTACAACCATCATTAGCGTCGAACTAATCCTTATTGTTATTGTTTTCGACTTTGTGGCCGGTCGCAGGTGTGCAAATTACTATTTCTCGGAAACTTAGTGCGCGCGGCCAATTTCTTTGCACTGTGTAGTGAGTATAAGACAATGCTCGAATGGAGGGGTGGGCAGTCAAACGGCGACTACGAGACGAGTAAGACGTTTGTATTACTCTCGATTAGCGATATAGACAACGGACTTTACGCGTATCGAATTGCATTGAATCGTGCAGTGTGAACTGGTTGCATCCAGTTTTATTTGTATTTGTTTTATACGTGTTTGTACAGTTCTAATAAATTCTATAGTAATTCCAACGGCATTTTTTAATTCGAGTCCTGTAGCTCGTAACAATACATATTATATACAATTACATTTAGCATTGTTTAGCGCGAAGTTGGTCAAGTTCTATTCAAACTCGGATTTATCAGTTTAAGTACCTACCAATGCACATTTTTTTATTGTTTCTTTGTTTAATTTCCTTTTTTTTTATTTTACTGTTATCTGTGGAGGCTTATTATTAGCTTTTCTTAATTTAGTTTATTTCTAGTTATTGTTAATGATAGCTGTTAGCCCCCCAAATAAAACAAAATAAAAATAAAATAAGAATAATAACGATTATAAAAAGTTAGACATACACACATATTCACATACATTTATGTATATAATTATATACATACACAAGTTATAATTTAATTACACTACTATGCATTGCGCAACAATGCCTAATGTAGGTAAAGTCTAGCCTATTAGCAATAATCCAGGGAGCCGTTAGTGCTGGCCTGCACCCGGTTGGAAAGGAAAGTGACGTATTCCGCAGGCGCACACCTCTCCTTCCTTGGAGCGCATTACAGACCGCCCCACGCAATTAGAGTTTGAAGATACCGGGGAAAAAAAGAAATTGAGGTTGTTGGGCCACCGCCTGCCAAGGCCATCGGAGGGACTAGGCCATATACCCGTGGTCTTGGCACTAAGAGCGAAGGACGGAAAAATACAAAAAGGCCCGCACCGGCGCACCAGGGATGTGCACCGCTTCCTAATGATGGTCTGAAAGCAATTGGTGCGCGTTAGGGCAAACATACCCGAGGCGCTGCAATAGTGGGGCAGGTGTTGGACACGAAGGGCCTTATAGCTTCTCTGTGAATGTACTTGTGAGAGATGTACGCTTTAAAAAGCCTTTTTGGTGTAGTATTTATTACTTAGTGGTCCAAAGTTTTTGCGTAAACAGATATGAAACCTTAAAAAATGGCCAAAATAATTAAGTAAACCCGAGCAAACTTCAGAAAATTATTTTGGTGTTAAAAATTGGTGAATTAAATGACGTGCTAACAAGTCTTAACTCCATCTAAACTTATCTTTTGTTGGCGAGAAAGACAATCTGTTGTCTTAGCTGTGTTTACTCCAAATTTTGAGCTATTAAGAAAGTTTGGAACACGACGCGTTGTTGGAAAGACTCGTGTTGTTTTGTTGTTTTATAAAACAACAACCTTCTTTATAAATGATTATAAATACAAATATGAGTTTGTTTGTTACGCTTTCATGCCTTAACCACGGAACCAATTGGCACGATATAGGGAGATATATTTTACGTTTCGTAGCCTTTTTGAAGTGACACTTCTTTAGAATCGTTGAGGTTTGAAACTTGATGAAACGAAAAAGCGACACTAAAAAGAGATAAACAAATAGATCTGTAGGACTAATCCTGCAAGAGAATGAGATACGAGGTTTACATTGTGCAACACAGATTAGAGAGTCAACAAGACCGATGTTTGAACATAAGTCCAACTTGGACCGAAATAAAACTGATAATAATATTTTTTTAGACTAAAACAGCGAAAAATTTAAAGTGATACTTAAAAAGTATATTTTGAATTATAATATGTTGACGGATGTAGGCTAAATTAATTATATTTATATTAATAAAAGTTAGAGAAGAATTATCTGTGAGTATATTCTCTGAAGTTTCACTTCTATTGCGTGTGGACTGGAGACACATAATTTTTTATCTTTAAAATGTAAAAAACATGCAAAGCTGAATTACGATTTATGTATAAAGTTTTCGATTATACCTCAATATCCAGGGAACGTCAATAATCTTTAGAAAAAAAAAGTTTTGTCAAACATAACTATGGCATGTGTTACGTTTCTAAAGAAATAAGGAAATTATTTTGTTTTAATTTGATATAAATTACTTCGATACTGTTACAAAGTTAGTTCGTCAGTATTTGTCTATACAGATAAATAAAACTGAAGTGGTTGTTGGTAATGTCAAAGTACTTTTTACTTATATAAGTTATACGTATATACGGTTGTACGGTTTAGAATGCGGAATTTGGAAAACGCCAAATGCACAACCACTTACCTTGCTAGCTGTGCTGCGGGAACCCTTCGATCGTGGATTGTAATTCACATTCACTGGCACGATTTCTCGATTGGCTAGAGGATTAGCTAATTGTATATTTGGAAAACACTTGAATATGGACGAAAAAACAGGAAGGTCGTTGCGGCGCGTGCGGTGTAGGAAGTAGCACTAACTGCCCGCGTGAGGGCAGCATCGGCGTCGATAGCTCACACGGGGTGGCGATGCATTTGTTTTTAAATATACTAAAATTGGAAGTTATGACATACGCGGAAAAATTGATTGTGCTAATATTACGGAACAACGGTACTTATATAAAAGGACCAATTTTTAAATTTTTTGTCTATCTTTCTGTTTGTCTAGATGTTCCGGCTTATTTTTGAAACAGCTGCGCCTATTTTGACAGGACTTTCACTGGCAGATAGCTGATGTTATATGGTGTAACTTAGGCTAATTTTAAAATTAGGTTTCCGCGTAAAAATCCACGCGGACGAAATCGCCAGCACAGCTAGTCTATACTAATATTATAAAGAGGAAAGATTTGTATGCTTGTAACGAATAAACTCATAAACGACTGGACTGATTTCAAAAATTCTTTCACTATTAGAATGCTACATTATCCTTGAGTAACATAGGCCATATTTATTACTAGAAAAAATTAGGGTTCTCTACTAAACCTTCAATAATATAATCCAAGGTGTAAAAAAAACAGCCATAAACCACCCGTGCGAAACTGGGTCGGGCTGTTAGTATTAAATAAACTTCAAATACTTCAAATGTTTCTTAGTACGGATCAACTATAATTAATCTAGCACGACTTCCAGAAGTTATTTCTCGTTAATTGCATCGAAATAATTTCTCACTATCAACTTCATTAATCAGAACTAATTGAGTCTTCGTTAATTAGTACTTTCATTATGTAATAGCGTGGCCTAGAAGCGTGATTACTCCGGAATTGTATTTCATAATACATGTCAGTTCTGCAAGATAGAATTACGTATGCCGTCAGAGTTAAACCAGTGATGTACAGCGAATATTACGTTTGGATATTTTATGAATGCATTAGGTTGATTACGAAATTTTAGTGTGGTCTAAATATTTTCTACACTAAAGAATACTACTTCCTGCGGCCGGGTGGATTGTCATAAGAGGTGACAAAATAACCCATAGCCAGGTGGCAAGGCATTTGCCTGTCTGTATGGCTACCACCCTTGGTTTAGAGTATACTACGGTTGTGTTCCCGCATCAGTGGCCAAGATTACGCAAATTTAAATATATTTTTTATTTCTCATATTCTAAAAGTACGCTTGGAGTTGCCTAATCACGGGGATGAAAACAGCACTTTTCGTCCCTGGTAAACGATTCTCCTTGCTGTCCAAACATTTAGAAAACTATGCGAACCATAGATAATACATGCGACTCGTTTCCCAACGTTTTTTTACAGCAACTCTTAAATCATGGCATAAATTGTAATAAAAAAATATCAACAATTTTGTAATATCATTTTATACTTATTAACTTAGGAATAATTATTATTTAACATATATAAATTTGTCAAATCAGTGACAAAAAATATTGGCTGATCGAATATGAATTTATCAGATTTAGATATGAATTTAATGCCCGATTTGATTAGAGAAGTAGTTGTTGTTTAAGTAAACAATTTCTATTTACTTTCCTCATATTCGAGATGTAAAGCAGAGTGTTAACCTCGGGTGAAAGGCTTATTTAGTCACTCGAACTATTAGCGCCCTCGCTATGCTCGTGCACCAAACCATCTTATGCCTAAAAAGGTCAGTTTCACCTCTTGTGTAGCAATCTACTATGGCAAAACCAAGTCTCAAAAAAAAATTTTTTTATTGCGAAGCTTGCAAATCGGCATACAGCCCACTTGATGGAAAGCTGTTACTGTCGCTTATAAACGTTCGCAACAACAGGGTCGAAGCCAACGCGTTGCTAGCCTTTAGGATGGTATAGAAGACATGTAATACTGGTATCAGACGGGAGGAATAGGCAATCTTAACCCACCGTCTCCCTTCCATCATCGGACAACAACACGCACTGGCATGCGGAACCGCTTTATAGTGGACATACCACCTATACGAACAAAGCGCTTTGAGTCCACCTTCATTATGCGCATCGCAAAGGAGTGGAACTCACTGCTGGAGTCTGTTTTCCCAGAAACCTACAACCAAGGTGCTTTCAAGTCTCGTCTGAATATGTAGGTAAGTGTAACGTTGCACTTGCACCATTAAAAAAACATAGACATATCCAATGTCAGTACTAATGTCAAAGTATGTCACTGTCAAGAGAGTTTTAAAAAAAAGCTGGGAAGGCGGTTAAGTTTGGCCCTCGTTCGAAATTAAAAAATATCACCTGATCATAATTATTTTATAAATATTATTCCATACGTTTCAAAACTGCTTTTAACGCTATTAATTAACTATGTGTTCCCGCTGGGGACCAAGGTTACCCTTATCCAACATATACCAGACGCGGAAAATTACCGATCTAGCTAATGCTAGAGCTGTGGAACTACTTGACTCGAAGAGCTTCCAAGGCTTCGACAGGCCAGTGTACCCTTTTGTGCATAGAAGTCCACCGGTTGTCACGGAACAGATTACATATACTACATCATTATCTTGTATAGTTCATTGACCCACCTAAACCTATTCTGTGGCCAAGGAGGAGGACTCACATAGGCGTGCTCCATCTTAGACCATATCTCCGCTCGAAATCGCGCGAGATAATGGTCAAACGCGAACTTATACCGTATTAAAAAAAGTTACAAAAACACGCAAAGCACAAGAGTTAACCCTTTTCGCCGATAAAATTTGTAACCTCTCGGTATCACACCAATCGAGCCGGCCGTAAGAGCTGTGATTAGGATCATGGTTTCGGTATGCCTTTTTTTTAACCTGATCCTCCATTATATGCCAGAATGGAGATTATTATTTTCTTTTCTTTCTTTGAGATTAATGAAGGGGGATATCTTTTATTAATCCCAAAGATAGAAATTTGTTTTCTATCTCTTTTTTCTTTTCTTTCTTTCTTTTCAAAAATCTTAAAAACTTACGTGTTTGTTTACTACTAATTTATATAGAGAAGTGAAGAAAACTATAATATTTT
Source organism: Dendrolimus houi (assembly GCA_039645545.1). Taxonomy (NCBI): domain Eukaryota; kingdom Metazoa; phylum Arthropoda; class Insecta; order Lepidoptera; family Lasiocampidae; genus Dendrolimus; species Dendrolimus houi. The sequence continues at coordinate 12,200,577 of CM077141.1, read as the reverse complement.
TTAAAAATTATGCGTATAAATCAATAAAAAAAAACATTACAAACACTACTATGTATTTGATACACACACGCATATATACTATTTAGTTTATTGTTTAATGTCAAATTAACAATGTAGCCTTGGCGAATCCTCTGATTATAGAAGTATAGTCTTTGACAACAGAAAAGGTCGAATTTCGACCACTGGCGACCATTAGTATTTGGAAATTAATGTTGTAAAATACATAATCATAACTTTTTAAATTTTATTTTATCGGCAAATATATATAGATCAACTTATTTTGAAAACTGAAAAAAACGTCGCTCAGTGTTCCTCTCGTGCGACCAAAAGGCTGGCGTCTGTTTTGATCAAAGGTTAAGCATTGCCATACAACGTGGTTCCAGCCTTTTGGGAATGTTCCCAATCAGTGATAGTATTTTGGGACCAATATTTTATCTTCAATTATATACTCTTTTTTATTCAGATCTCGTATTTAATGTTCATAATTTTTAATTTATTAACATAGTTTAGTTTATAATTTAGTTGTATTTTTGTGTTTTAGTGCATTATTATAATAATTTAAACTCATTAAATAAATAAAGAAAATGCAGGTAGGCAGGCACAACTTCGAGGGGGAAACCAATAGGCGGATTCAATTGGGCTGGGCAGCATTCGGTAAGCTTCGTCAAGGCTTCTCGTCGACCATCCCGCAAAGCACATCTCGCGCGCAGCAAGCTTCACACCGTGTTCTATAAACGCGTGCCTTCGCACGCATCCCGCATTTTACCACATATAGCATTAATAATGTTAATTTTATTAAAAAATACAATTTCATCGCTCACAGTAATTGACATAGTTTGCAAAATTAGCAAGTTGAAGTGGCAGTGGGCCGGTCACGTCTGCCGCAGGAGCGACGGCCGATGGAGCAGACGAGTCCTAGAGTGGAAACCGCGTCTCGGGAAATATAGTATTGGACGCGCTCCAGCCCGATGTACCGACGACCTGTGCAAGGTCGCCGGTAGGCGCTGGATGAGGAAGTCAGAGGACAGGGATGTGTGGCGCCGACTTGGTGAGGCCTACGTCCAGCAGTGGACTGCAAATGGCTGACGACGAAATAAATACACACATTTTCAATTCACAAAAAGTGATTTGGTATCATAATATTAACTAGCTGACCCGTGCCCATTTCGTTGGGCATTAGAAAAAAAATAAAAAATAATTATTATTAATCACAATCAAATATACCCTATGTTACTTAGGAATAATGTGGCTTTCCTTTGGTAAAAGAATTTTCAAAATCGGTTTAGTTGATCCAAAGATTATCCCCTACAACGTCACAAAGTCACAAACTTTACCTGTTTATTTTTTGTTGAGTTTAATTACCTACTAAGCGAATTCAAATATTTCCCCTCCCGTACTGCCCGTACCCCAGTGATGCCTACATTGCATAAGCTTATCTAGCCGATTAGGCTGCGCGGCGACCACGCAACTTTTTTCTAATACTTACATTTTCAATTCGTGATATCTTTCCAATGGAATGTCCGAATTTAATAATTCAAAAAGTTACATAAAGGTATTGAAGCAGTCTTGAATATGAAGTAATTTATTTTGATAAGAATGAATATCAAGATACAAATAAGGAACCTTTTCTAGCGGCTGCGTCTTAATTAAATTATTAAAATAAAAAAACACTTATTGTGGCATAACTATAATAGTTAGACTATGCTGTCGCGACACTTTTAGTAAATAATAATGTGTTCTGCAAAGTCGTAGTACATTATTTTATTCTATCATCAATAGTTTTCGCAGCGCACGCGATATTAGGTAATTTTTTTACACCTTGGGTTACACTATTGGAGATTTAGTAAGGATCCCTAATTTTTTTAAAATTTAATATAATCTATGTCAACCGGGAATAGTGTAGCTTGCCAACAGTGAAAGATTTTTTTAAAATCGGTTCCGTAGTTTCGGAGATTACCCCCTACAACGTCTCAAACTCACAAACTTTACCTTTTTATAATATTAGTATAGATAATTAGTTTAGATTTCTATGCATAGGGTGAAATATCCAATTAAATACATGTACCAGGCACACATAACAAGGCAGCAGGTGCATCGTATCTGCAGAGCACAGTTCCGTCCGGCCAAATCCGATTGCATTTGCCTAATTCCACCCGACGCATATGTACGGTATTACGGATCTCCGATAGAGAAACAGGCAGGCGAGTTTCCAGCCGGTTTTGGTATTATACCGGCTTAAGCCTGGAGTTTTGTGAATATTACTTGTTCTACTGCAGCTTTGGGCTTTGATTATGGCAGTTAGGTATGGATAAACTATGTTTAAAAATTATGCAGATATGTATTTAATTAAGAATAAAAGTTTTTTATGTGAATAAATGTAAGGTCCACTTCCAGACAACTAGTTTTGTCTGGAAGTGGACGTTAACAACTGCAACATAGTATTGTTACGAGCTACAGGACTCGAATTAAAAATGCCGTTGGAACTACTATAGAATTTATTAGAACTGTACAAACACGTATAAAACAAATACAAATAAAACTGGATGCAACCAGTTCACACTGCACGATTCAATGCAACTCGGCACGCGCAAAGTCCGTCGTCTATATCGCTAATCGAGAGTACTACAAACGTCTTACTCATCTCGTAGTCGTCGCTTGACTGCCCACCCCTCCATTCGGGCATTGTCTTATACTAAATACACAGTAGAAAAAAAATTGGCCGCGCGCACTGAGTTTCCGAGAAATAGTAATTTGCACACCTGCGAACGGAAAACAATAAGGATTAGTTCGATGCTAATGATGGTCATAAAACAAGCAGAAAAACAATATCATGTTTTTCTTAATTACAATTCAAAACACAAAAGAATTCCTAAATCCAGGAAGACAATAAACTGCGCTTGCGACAGGCAGCTGTGCGTTTATCTTTGACGGCATGTAACAGTATTATACTATAGCAGTTGTTTGCGACACCAAAATGTTTCTGTACACTATGTTAATCGTTTCGAATAAAATCTTTAATTCTAGTTTACTCTTACTCAATATGAATAAGACTGTGAATATTTAACATATATGTACGATCTTCAAAAAGTGTTCTGCAGTGGTACTTAGTTTGAATAAAAACGTATGTATTGAATTTAATAATTTTTTGAGGCCTATTATGAATGTTCCATAGCTATTTTAATAAAAACTTACTCAATATGAATAAGACTGTAAATATTTTTTTTTTTTTATTGCTTGAATTCACCAGACAGGCAGACGGCCCACTCGATGGAAAGTGGTTACCATCGCCTATAAACATTTACAATACCAAAGGGCTACACATGCGCTGCTGCTCTCTTAAGGGAGACTGGAACCTGGTCACTCATGCTGGAAGACAACTCAAGGTTGTTATGGCGGCATACTCTAGACCAGGGGTGGTAGCCATCCAGTCAGGCAAATGCCCTACCACCCACATATATGTAGGACCTTCAAAAAGTGTTCTGCAGTGGTACTTAGTTTGAATAAAAACGTATGAATAACCCAGAAATTGAATTTAATAACTTTTTGAGGCCTATTATGAATGTTCCATAGTTATTTTAATAAAAAATGAATGAAATTAAAGGCAAGGAAGTTATATTAGGTCCTTACATATGAAGTTGGTATTTTGTCGTACTGGCCACTTTGATTTTAAATATCTCCTCTTTGGTTAGGAATTCCAATTTCAAATTTATACAGCTAATTACTTATGCTTTTGTGTTTTGAAAACCGTAATTCATTTGTTTTTACCTCTTTTGGTTTTTTCTTTGCGTCACTCAGTTTATAAAATGGAAAACTTGAAATATCGCATTAATTACGAGTACGAGTTCCATCGTGGTACCAGTGCTGCCGAAATGGCTCGAAGGATTAATGATCTGTATGGCGGCGGTGTCGCAAAGGAAAACACAGTGCGTTTTTGGTTCCAACGTTTTCGTTCTGGAAATTTCGACCTGCTGAACAAGCCCCGTAGACGGCCGGAGACCAAAGTTGATAATACAGAATTGAAGGCTATTGTGGAAGCGGATCCATCGCAAACAACGTACGAGATAACTGCAGGCTGCGGTGTTAGTGATAAAACTGTTTTAATCCACTTGAAGCAAATTGGGAAGGTGAAAAAGCTTGAAAGGTGGGTACCCCACGAATTGAGTGCAGCAAACCGACAAACGCCCGTCAACTGCTGCGTTACATTACTCAGCCGGCACAATAATGAAGAGATTTAAAATCGAATCATTACCTGTGATGAAAAGTAGATCCTGTACGATAATCGGAAACGCTCTTCGTAATGGCTGAACCCTGGTGAACCAGCCAAATCCTGCCCCAAGCGAAAATTGACTAAAAAAAAATATTTTTGAGCGTTTGGTGGACTAGTGCCGGTGTCTTTCACTACAACTTTCTTAAATCTGGCCAGACGATTACGGCGGATGTCTATTGTCAGCAACTGCATACCATGATAGAAAAGCTAGCTGCTAAACAACCGAGGCTGGTCAATCGCTCTAGGCCATTGCTGCTTCAGGACAACACTAGACCACACACTGCACAACAGACGGCTAGCAAATTAGAGGAGCTTCAATTGGAATGTCTAAGACATCCACCGTACTCCCCGGACCTTGCTCCAACAGATTACCATTTTTTTCGAAATTTGGATAACTTCTTGCAAGGGAAAATATTCAACTCCGATGGGCCAGTCCAAAGCGCCTTCAAAGGTTTTATTGATTCCCATCCGAATGGTTTTTTTTAGTAAAGGGGTCAATGAACTACATACTTTGATTAAATAAATATATTATATGTAAAAAAAAATCGACTTATGTTCCTTCCTTACAAAACGCCAATTTCATATATAAGACCTAATATATTATATTACTTAGCTATTTTTTATCTTATACTATTTTCTTAATGTTTCGCGACTAGTACACATAATAAAACTAAGTTTTATCGGTTTTAATAGCGGTATTTTATTTTACTTTTATTCCGACGTTTCGGCCACTTTTCAGTAGCTGTGATAAATAATTAAAATGAAAAGGTTGGCGGTAGGCTAAATAATTATCCTTGACACTTGTTAGATTTGTCTTCCGTGATAACAGCTACTGAGAAATGGCCGAAAAGTTGGAATGAAAATGAAGTAAAATACTGCGCTTAAAATCGTTAAAACGTAGTCTTATTGTATTTTTAATTTTTATATCTATGTATCTGAACCTTAAAACAAACAAATAAACATGCTTTCACATTTACATACTAGTATGGACGGAATTAACGCCGCAAACATAATAACATGGAATAAATGACCCATTAGCCGAAACAGAGGGATTAAGTACAACAGTATAATATGTATAATACATCTTAATCTCTAGACAAATATGCAAAACGTTATAATAATTCTTACTCATATGAAAAGTGAAATTAGATTTGTTTTTAGGGTTCCTTAGGGATTGACAAAAACTTAACCCTTATTATAAAGCGTCAATATCCGTCCGCTTTTCTTTATGTGTTACAATTTGAGCAAACTTTCATCCCCCTTTTTACCCCCTTAGGAGTAGAATTTCCAAAAACGCCGATACACGTGTACATTTATTTCTAACCAGAAGCAGGTGAATAAAATTTCGTATTTCTTAATTTAAAAATGATGGATTTTTGTACAAACTATCCTCTACTTTTTCACCCCCTGAGGGGTTGAATTTTCAAAAATTCTTTTTTAGTTCACATCTGCAGTATAGAAGGAACGCGCATGCAAATTTTCACTATCCGAGCCCCGGTAATTTAGGCTGAGCATTGATATGTCAGTCAGTCAGTGAGGCCAAGCAATTAATTATAGTGTTACAAGTTGGGCCACCTGCGCATCTTGTTTATTGCCCCTCACGCATTCGGAGTTCTTTTTATTACTTCGTATTTAAAATGTGCAATTAGACAATAGTCTATTGTTATTGTTTTCGACTTTGTTGGCCGTTCGCAGGAATAGATAACCAGATGTGCAAATTACTATTTCTCGGAAACTTAGTGCACGCGGCTGATTTTTTTTGTACTGTATATATAGTTAGTATAATACAATGCCTGAATGGAGGGGTGGGACAGTTAAGCGACGACTATGATACGAGTAAGACGTTTGAAGTACTCTCGATAAGCGATATAGACGACGAACTTTGCGCGTGTCAAATTGCATTGAATCGTGCAGTGTGAACTGGTTGCATCCAGTTTTATTTGTACTTGTTTTATACGTGTTTGTACAGTTCTAATAAATTCTATAGTAGTTCCAACGGCATTTTTAATTCGAATCCATTAGCTCGTAACAATATATGTATAGTTGATCATTTTTCTCAAAAAGTACTTAGCTATGCGCAGAAGGTTTGCCGATGATGTCACGCGTCGATGGTCAGTAGGGTTGATAAAAAAGGTTACATAAATACTTGTTGCAATAAATTTATTATTATATATACCTTACATAAGTATATACAACAATAGTAAGTAGTCATCGGCAAATCTTTTGCGCGCGGCTTATACTGGGTAGTATATAAGTACTATATAAATGAATTGTATAACCTCTATAGTTATAATTCCTACTTTTAGATTCGGCCCCCTTTTATAGGGTGAACGAATAGTATACCCGCCATGCTTGTCCAAGGCCGATTGGCGAGTTTTAAATATCAGGTATCTCAATGTATTCATCGCTATATTTCCTTTCACCGTTGACGAATGGTAATTGTTACAATATACACCTTAAGCCAGAAAATTGCCTAAGTAGTGCATGCGTTCTGGTCAGGTTTCGATCCCGGGTCCTTTGAGTTTGGGACGCAAGGCATACATCTTTAACTCAGCAATTGACATTCTTCATATTTATTTGGATTACCAACAGTTTTTTATATTTGATCAAGGACGATAATGTACCATAGTTTACGCCCTTCCACTAAACTGAAAGTAAACACCCCTGCGCATAGTTCAACTTTCTACAACAATTCTTTTATCGTCAAGGCTATACAGCTCCGGAATGCTCTGCCAGTTGCTATCAGACAAGCAGAATCGCTACCAATACTTAAAACAATGATAAGAAAATATTACATGTCCTTGGAATATGATGACATTTAAATGTATGTACATATATGTTTATCTATAAACATTTATATATTTTCGGAGATAAGTATTTCTATTATTTTCAAATCATCATCATCACCACACAAATTTTCCCAAATCCTATGTGGTTTGGATTTAAACCGGTTGAATCTGGTCCGGGCGTTCCGCCAAACGCATAAGCTTAGGTTTAATAAATAAACTTTTAATATATTAGGAGCGTCCCACAGTTTTGTCTATGCAAAGTCCATTTACATGTAGATATGTAGGTTCATTGAACAAAATAACAGACTCAATATAGGTTACTAGTTACAATATTTCATACTTACAATATATTATACTTTAATCATTTATATTATATATAAGTTAGTTTGTTTTTAATATTTAATTACATTTTTTAAGTTAGTCAATTTTTATTAGTATTAAATTCTAAGACATTTTTGAAAGTAAGAGGGTAGTAAGGTATTATTACGTGCGAGCGGAGCTAGGCACTTAGGATTGGAAGGAAACACTAGTTCTTTTAACTAAACGCTTTTATTAACTTCATAGCCGTACGTGATTCTTCTCTCAGGGTTGCCCCTACACGCACAACTAACGACGCACTGTCCTGACGATGAAATGTCTCACTCTCAATACCGTCGTGGATATTGCGTAGACCACCCCTATCTACTACAGTGCTCACCTACAAATTTACCGCGTGTAGCTCGCTTCTGGATTTTCCCTGAAACTACGCTACACTCCTCCTTCACTGAACTGCCCACGAAACTTTTCACTAAATTCACCACTAAACTCACCACTGTTTTCTATTAAACCTATCTTCCAACTCTTTCGTATCGCACTTGTCGCTTCGTTATTTTGAACAGAGTTCTCCGGTAGGCGCGCCTTACGCTGCTTATATACTTGGAAGAATCTTCTGGAACCCATAACTTCGATCTTCTTTTCGTTATACTTTTATTTACTGTCTGTCCCTTTGTAAACATCTATCTATCTCTGTGTTTTCCTTCCTGAACCTTCTATTCTAGAATTATCTATTCCTTTCTCAAATGTATCTATATCTGTCCTTGTCTTTTCCTTCCAGAATCTTCTACCTTTTTCTAAAACTTTTGACACTGGCTTACGCTGCTAGAAAGTTCTACCCTCGGTCGCCACAGTATTTAAATGCACGCTCTTTTTATGTCTATTATTTTAGTATTTACTGTATGACGTATCAAATACCCAATTTGGTTGATGCATATAATATTATCAACATTAGACTACGAATATGTTTCCATAAGCACAGATTGCAAATGTTATCATATTAAATAAGTAACTAGCAATCATATTACCAGAAAATAGATAAGTCTCTGCCTCATTGAACCAAATTGTTTCGCACATCAATAAAGATAGAAAGAATATTTTAGTTTTTTATATCGTTACCCTAATTAAGATAATAAGAAACGTCATTAGCGTCCATTAGATGAAGTCATTAATAAAAGTCTGTACAAAGGGATTCCATTTGGCCTGAAATATTCAAAGCTAGCCGGATTCCTAATTACTCCATTACGCCTACAATATAACTGTTACAAAACCCCGATTATCCTGTGAAAGCTCCCGCCTCTTTACGATCCGCCAAAATCCGCTGCGAACCGGATAAAACCGGATTTATGCAGTTCCCACCGGTTCTTGAGACATTGGGACTGGGTTGTCAGTTGATGAATTAAAATATCCGGAGACTGTCAATGGAAATAAATCTACTTAGAAAGTATATATTATAGCAAATTCGAAAAATAATAGTTTAGTCAATAATTTGTTTTTGAAGTGAAATTTCTTTAGACTCGTTGTATTTTGAAATTTAGTGAAACGAAAAACGAATCTGAAAAGAGATAAACACATAAATCTATAGGACTAAGCCTGCGAGAGAATGAGATACGAGTTTTACATTGTGCAGCACAGATTAGAGAGTCAATAACACCGATGATTGAATATAAGTCCAATTTGGACCGAAATAAAACTGACAATAATATTTTTTAGACTAAAACAATGAAAAATTGAAAGTGATACTTAAGAAGTTTATTTTGAATTATAATATGTTGACGGATGTAGGCTAAAGGAATTATATTTGTATTAATAAAAGTTAGAGAAGAATTATTTGTGAGTATATTCTAAGTAATGTTCGTCGGTCTAAGGACTTTATCTATGCTAATATTATAAAGAGGTAAAGATTTGTGAGTTTGTTTGTTTGTAGGAAGTAATCTCTTAAATTACTGAATTGGTTTTGAAAATTCTTTCACCAGTAGAAAGTCTCTCGCAAGGAGAGACGAAGCTGGAGGATCCAAACCAACATCGAAATTGAAAATCTGGTGGCCGAGTCTAACACAACAGGAGAGATAAAATCTCACCACCTCCGTTGGCTCGGTCACGTGGAATGGATGGGAGAGGATTGAAGCATGAAGAGGGTCTATTTGGGACGATCGGATGGGCGACGTCCAGTCGGTCGCCCCAAGTACCGGTGGAGGGACAGAGTGGAGGGTGGACTGTGTGAGCTTCAAGCCCATAATTGGCAAGAAATCGCACAGGACAGAAACAGGTGGCGTGCTCTCGTCTTGGAGGCCAAGATACATTTTGGGTCGCTGAGCCAACGGAGTTCGTTAGTTAGTAGGAAGCTACATTATTTCTGACTGACATAGGCTATATTCGATTGAGATTAAATAATATTTTTTTTAAATGACGCCCAGCGAAATTGGCGCGGGTCAGCTAGTTTTATGTATAAAAATTCAGGATACCTATGTTTGAATTCGTAAAATTGGTTAAGTAGTTGATGGATTGAATTACCTAGTAATTAATATCATACAGTCACAGTGAAGCGATTGTTTAGCTGTTCAGAACATTTACTATAGAAATTTGGTAATTCAAAATTAGGAGGAACCTGGCAACATTTCTGCAAAATGCAAATTCGCTCGCCGGAGCGAGATCACGCCTGAAATTGTGGGATACCTCCCTTTTTATTTAGGTTGTATCATTAATCTTAGTGCTGGGGTCAGTCCGGCGTATAATTGCATTTTAGTGTTATGGGATAGCTTTTGCCAGCTCTGGTTGTTTGAATATATTGCAAACTTCCACCTTTTGGGACTGAAGTGTGGCATGCAAACGTGTCGACTTTCACACTAATGCACACACTAATGGCTTTCTATATATATTCATGGATTTCGAAGTGAAACTTCTTTAGAATCATTGTGATTTGAAACTCGATGAAACGAAAAAGCGACACTAAAAAGAGATAAGCACTTAAATCTATAGGATTGAGCTTGCGAAAAAATGAGATACGAGTTTCGCAATGTGCAGCACAGATTAGAGAGTCAATAAGACCGACGACTAACATGGTCCAATTTGGACCAAAAATAAAATTGATAACAATATTTTTTAGACTAAAACAGTGAAAATTTGAAAGTGATACTTAAGAAGTTTATTTTGAATTATAATATGTTGACGGATGCAGGATAAAGGAATTATATTTATATTAATAAAAGTTAGAAAATAATTATTTGTGAGTATATTCGCTGAAGTTTCACTTGTACTGCGTGTGAACTGCACACACACACAATTTTAAATAATATGCAATAGCCAAACATGGTGCGTGTGCATTCCAGTGAGCTCGGTCGACAATGACTTAGCCCACTGAACCGCAGAGATCGTCTTGAATTAGTAAAATATTGTTACATGCCGTCAAAAATAAGCGCACAGCTGCCTGTTGTAAGCACAGTTTATTGTCTTCCTGGATTTAGGAATTACTTTGTGTTTTGAATTTGTAATTAAGAAAAACATGATATTGTTTTTCTACTTGTTTTATAACCATCATTAGCGTCGAACTAATCCTTATTGTTATTGTTTTCGACTTTGTTAGCCGTTCGCAGGTGTGCAAATGACTATTTCTCGGAAACTCAGTGCACGTGGCCAATTTTATTTGTAATGTGTAGTTAGAATAAGATGATGCCCGAATGGAGGGGTGGGCAGTCAAGCGACGACTACGACACGAGTAAGACCTTTGTAGTACTCTCGATTAGCGATATAGACTCTGGACTTTATGCGTGTCGAATTGCATTGAATCGTGCAGTGTGAACTGGTTGCATCCAGTTTTATTTGTATTTGTTTTATATGTCTTTGTACAGTTCTAATAAATTCTATAGTAGTTCCAATGGCATTTTTAATTCAAGTCCTGTAACTCGTAATAATATTATACACAATAACTACTACGAGTCTATTAATGGCCGATTGTATATCTTGCTACTAATTCACTTGGCTTACCGTCGGTAGTAATTTCAGCTACTCCTAATACAAGTAGACGGTTAGTATGATATATTAACCGATCGTAAATCAACATATAAAAATTAACTTACTCCAAATTGAAGAATTTTCATGATGCACCGATCTGTAACATAAAATAACATAGGTATTAATATAAACGAATTATTATTTCAAACTCTTATTTCGCACATGCTTTTTAGGGTAGGGTATCATAGGCATTTTAATAAAAATGTAATCTTTATGAATTTGTCACATTGTGCACACATTGAATAGTAGATTGTTACACGAGAGGTGGAAGTGACCTATTTAAGCATTGCAGATGTGCATAGGCGATGGTAACCGCTTTCCATCAGATGGCTTGTGTGCTTGTCTACTGAATTCATGCAATAAAAAAAATATTTGTTTGGAATATGGACATTATTGCAGATGTTCTGCTAGTGGTAAAAACGATAGTTGCCTATTTCACCTTTACCTGACATATAAAATTTTTGTAGTTTTGGTTTCAAGCCATTTGTAGTACTTACGGTCATATACTAATATAATTTCAATTGACATTCACATATTATGATTTTATAAATTAAAGTTGTAGTTGTGTGTGTGTGTGCAGTACACACGCAGTAGAAGTGAAACTTCAGAGAATATACAGATAATTCTTCTCTAACTTTTATTATAATATAAATATAATTCCTTTAGCCTACATCCGTCAACATATTATAATTCAAAAGTTTCAATCTAAATTACACTTTAAACCACTAGCTCAAAGTTCAAAATTCAATGCACTGTCACGCACAATTTCCTTTGATCTACGTATAAAAGAATATCTTTTCAAGTATATTCTGTTAATACACTTGAAATCTTTTAAGTTTTATTTAAATAGAAAATTAACACTAACAGGTAAAGAGAAATGTGTTTTATTTCGAATTAAATAAGCTTGAATTTTATGTGTTTATCTTTTTTTCGTCGTGGTAGCGTAATGGCTAGCGCACGCGTCCTAAACTCAAAGGGCGCGGGTTCGATCCTGGCCGGAACGCATGCACCACTTAGTCCGTGTTCTGATCTAATGTGCATATTGTTACAATTACCACGTGCTAATAATGGCGAAGGAAAACATCCTGATGCAACCTGCACATTGAGATAACCGATGTGTCAAACCTGCCAAGCCGCCTTGGGCAAGCGTGGCGGGTATACTGTCCGTTCCCCTATAGTGGGAGGCCCGAGCCCAGCAGTGGGACATTTATGGGCTGCTATTATATTATGTATTTTATCTCTTTTTAGTATCACTTTCCATCAGGTGCGTCTTCTGATGTACTGTAGAAATAAAAAATAACACAAATTAGACAGATGGTCTTGATGATTGTAAACCCTTATACAATCACCAATATTTTGGCCAAAATTTAGACAAGGCAATTTTTTTCCTGTGAGTGAATCCCAGAACCCTCTCTCACTTAAGCAAAGAAACGTTTTCAGAGTAATGAACAAACAAACAGTGTAACAACCGTCATGTTAAAGACTTAAGCTGGACTTTTCGACTTGGGAGCAACAAAAGCTACTGAGAGATGTACAGTCGAGGACAGAATAGTTTTACAATAATTTAATAATCGAATTTCATTTGTTAGTAGAAAGAGAGACTAAAATTTATGTTCGGAAAAAAGAAAAGCATAAAGATATAGTTATAACTAAGAACTACCTAGTTCTTTGTTATAACTTACCTAAGTAAATGCTCTAAAATAGGGAGTGGACAGTCGAGTTAACTAGATTTTTTAAAAATAATATTATGAAGCGTCGCAATTTCATAGATTTTGTACTAGCCTATAAACTTATGATGTCACAAGTTTATGTCAATAGCGCATGAATTGATGTTTATTTAAATTATTCTTTTATGATGATTTTTAAAAGTAAGATTTTTATCACCCAATCTTATATAATAGGTTGGGGAAAAAGTCTTTTCGCATATAGTATGTATGAAATTGTAATAAGATCTCTTTGGCTATACCATTTGTATCTGGCTGGTTTTAGTATCAATAAAAAGTTTTAACTTTAAAGAAGACAATTCCAAATTCAAATTAGGAAAATGTGTGATATTTATTTGTTTTTCTTATTGTTAAAATGAGTGAATCTAATGAAGAAATTCGATACATTTTAAAATTTTACTACAAAAAAGGTAAAAATGGAACACAAGCCGCGAAAAAAATTTGTGATGTTTATGGACCTAATGCAGTATCTGTGAGAGTAGCGCAAATTTGGTTTAAGCGTTTTCAATCCGGAAATTTTTATATCAAAGATGCACGTCGCTCTGGTCGCCCTGTTACGGACAAAACTGATGCCATTTTTTAAAAAATGGGGCAAGGTCGGCATATTAGTAGTTACGATGTAGCTGGAGAACTGGGAATTGACCACAAAACGGTTTTGGCGCATTTGAAAAAAGCTGGGTACACAAAAAAGCTCGATATTTGGGTGCCTCATGAGCTTACTGAAAGAAACCTAATGAATCGTGTACTTATTTATGATTCTTTATTACGACGTAATGAAAGCGAACCATTTTTGAAGAAGCTGATAACTGGTGATGAAAAGTTGATCACGTACGATAAGGACGTGAGAAAAAGGTCGTGGTCAAAGGCCGGTCAGGCTTCACAGACTGTGGCAAAACCCGGGTTAACTCGCAACAAGGTGATGCTGTGTGTATGGTGGGATTGGAAGGGTATTATTCATTATGAGTTGTTACCGCCAGGCAAGAACATCGATTCTGAACTGTACTGCGAACAACTGATGAGATTAAAGCAAAAAGTTGAGAGAAAGCGGCCGGAATTAATCAACAGAAGGGGTGTGGTTTTTCACCATGATAACGCTAGACCTCACACAAATTTAGCCACTCAGCAAAAATTACGAGAGTTTGGCTGAGAGGTGTTAATGCATCCGCCGTATAGTCCTGACCTTGCACCTTCAGATTTTCACCTGTTTCGGTCTCTGCAGAATTCCTTAGGCAGTGTCAGGTTAACATCACGAGAGGACTGCCAAAACCACTTGTTGCAGTTTTTTGATCAGAAACTCCAAAATTTTTATAGCAATGGGGTCACGTCCCTACCTACAAGATGGCAAAAAGTTATCCAACAAAATGGCACCTACATACTTTAGTCAAATGTAAATAAACTTTATGAAAAAACCTTTTGAATTTTTATATAAAATGCGAAGAAACTTTTTCCCCAACCTAACATTTAATTAATGCTAGAATTTATTACAACATGTATTCAAATCCTTATTGGCCTAATATCACTAACATATTGTTAATTAAGACCAACGCTGCTCTTCTAAAAAAATGTCTATGGGCATTATAAATTTTAATCTTAAATATAAATTTAAGTACTACACATTTTCGCTAACTTTAAACGATGCATCGCTGCTAAACTAAATAAGAACGCCAAGAGTTTGAGAACACTTGCCTCCCCCCACTTTCTATGTTTGCAGCGTAACAGTTAAACAAAAAAACGCAAAACATCCCTTACTAAGTTGGTGGTCTGTTACAAACGCTATAGGTTGCGTACGGCATGATGCTTTAAGCGAATGTCGAATTTTGCTATTATTTTCTTGTCAAAATCGCCAGACACTATCGTCTCAATAGTAGGTTTGGCTGATTTCGGTATTCTGTTAATCCAAATAACGTGACCGCGGCTCGTCTATATAAATATCTATAAGCGAAAACTCGCGAAATAAATGTTTAAAATGTCTGGTAGCTTTTCAATATTCATTTCGGCTAATGCCATTTATGCTAATGGCAATACCAATTTTTTTCTAATTTTATTCTGCCGCTATCATATCGAGAAGATATTGTGGATTTTGTAGAAGACTTTTTACACTATCGCAATGGAATCATACTATCAATATGACACACTGAAGTGGCGAACATGCGCGGTGCGTGACATCCGTACGTCGTATGCCGCGTCCGGTGTCACTCTCAAGAGTGAGTGCAAGAGCTTTTGAGTATTCCAGTGTAAAGACGTCTCGTTTTTGACATCGTTACTCTGTGAACTAACTCAGTTCAATCATAGACAGTGCATGGGAAAATATGACGCTCGTTTAGTCACTTCCAGAGTTACTTTCAGTTAAAGGGCTATCGGACGCCGGCGGGGTCCAATGTCGATTAACGATAGACGATGTTAGGACTTTTACCCTCTATGACAGACCACAGTCTAAGGCACTTTTTGAGGTGATATGGTATGAAAATAATTACATTTCCCCCGGCACTTTTTGCCTCACCAGTCCCGTAAGCTGATTGGAAAAAGTAGCAAATACGACTCCGCAGAGTAATAGGATTTACTTACACAGATGTGATTGCCACAACATTGTTTGTTTAACAAACAATGCAAATATACCATCATTGTTGTCAAATAGTTATTTCATAGATAGCAATATTAATAAGGCCTAGTATTTGAGAAACCATCTATGTCAATACAGTAGAACCTGTTCATGTCGAACTTGAAGGGAGACGCCAAAAAATTCGAGTTATAGAGTTTTTGACCTATAGAGGATTTCGACTTAAATGAATTTTGTAAGGAAACATTCGACTTGTAGAGGTTAAGATTTATTTGAATAATCGAGTTGTAAAGGTTGTATAATCAAAATGGCTATGTGCGAGATACAAAGGTCCAATTTATTTTTTCGAGTAATAGAGGAAAATAAGTACTGAATTTGCTTATAGAGAGTCATCAATTATTTCGACTTATAGAGGGTTCAGCTTTCGATCAACGGAGGTTTTGGGCTTTAAGGAAAGGATCACAATTTTTTTCGAGTTTGAGAGGTTTTCGACTTGTCGAGGTTCGACTTGAAGAGGTTCTATTGTATATGTAAATGTGAAGGTGCCATATTTGTTTTTACCTTCGTCATTATGGTAATATTAGATGGATTAACGAAATTGAATTAATTGGTTGAAAGGCACAGAACTAAAAGAACGTGACTGTATTCAATGACATTGAATGACTCAAAGCAAACGGGAGACTTTTTTACAATCTGGGCCCAAGAAAATACAAGGGCGTACCCGTCTCTTTTATGCTTATGTGGGAAAATTTTATTGATTCATTCAAATCGAAAGGCAAAAATTAAACTTTATGAACAGTAGGTGGAAAATTACAAAAAGTTATGGTGGTAGGGTTACAAAAATGGTTTTCAATAGAAATTGGTTTGAACGAGATTTGTTAAGTAGTTTTTGTAATATGATATATTTTCTCTTATACGATGTCCATCAATTTATTTTGTTTTTGACAGGTCGATCGTCCATGAATACGTGATGCCCTAAAGCATACCTCAATACATTTTAATCATTTTGGTGCACACATCGTTTTCTAAAAATACTCTATTGCGTAACAAATAATCCATATAACCCATAAAAAGCAAGAGTATGATTGTTTTAATTAATCTACATAAATGCCGTGTTCTTTTGTTTGTAACGTAGAATAGAATAGAACATACTTTATTGTATAACATTAAGATACAATTCAAGAAGTTTAATTACAGAAGTTTTATAACTAGAATAAAAAAGTATAATAATAATAATAATAATAAGGGGGCTTTGTGGCGAAGCTTTAGGTGAGTAGCGACACCTCGTACCTGACTCCGGGGGCCAAGGCAAGGCTCCCGCCTCCGTGCTTGCCTTAGCCAGCCGGCACGGAGTGGAGATTGCTAGAGCTAAGACTCAAGCTCCAGGGGTGGAAGTGATAAATGGCCTAACATCGGAAGTAGCTTCGGTGAACCTGCAGCCCACCTCTCGACACCCCTTAGCCACTCACACCCATGTTGCCCCTGTCTTCTATGGCATTTTTTGGGGCCCATGCAGGGAGTGGGGAGTCAGCGTCTGCCCATTTTTCCATGTTCCCCGAACATTGCGACGGGCAGACGCCATAGTCCCCATATTCCCAGACCCCTAGTACCACTAGCACTTCACTCCAATAGTCCGGTACTTTTTGTTCTCATATCTCACAATAGTCCTACACTGGCCGGGGCTTGTCCTTGGGTGCATTTTTGTGTGGTGTATGTAGACAGGGACAGTCGCCGGTCGGTGTCACGCTACATTTGGATTAAATTTGTCAAGGGGCCTCTACGTGTTGGCCTTCTCATGGCCCCACGCAAGCCCTCCAAAGGTCCGGGTCATTTTGTGGCCCGTGGTCTGCAGAGACATACATGTATAATAATAATCAGCAGACAAACACACATATTTTATATCCCCAAATTAAGCAAGTTACGCTTGTGTTATGGGTAATATACGTGGTATATTACCCTATACGTTGTATATTACATATGTATATGTAATATACAACGTACCACTCTGGGGCCGATCCCAGACACCCAGACCATAGTAAAAAACGGAGAAAATACATTTCCGAAATTTACTATACCAGGTATCGAACCCGGAGCCTCTGCGTTGCAGTGAGGTAGGCTGGCAACGGCTTAGCCCGCTCAACCACAGAGGCCGTCAAAGTATATATATAATTTTGAAATGGCAAATATAATAAACATAGAAACAAGACAAAAATATACATATATTGATATGTAAATAATAATATTCATCATAGTAATGTTGTATAGAGTTACGTAAATATGGGAGAGATAAAGATGTGATAATTGACTTTAGAGCCCGAGGTAATAATCCTAAATACATATTTTCATATCAAAACGATTAATTACCATCACATTTAGATATGATGACGATAGATAGTCTCTTCATCAAATGGCTCACAGACCAACACTACTACTACGTCATTTGGAACAACGAAGTGTGACAATTATGACATGTGAAAATTACTGTTAAAAATGTATAATTTGATGAACGTGCAAAAAAAGCTTTTTAGGGCTCCGTAGCGAAATAAAGAAAACGGTATACGTTCCTCGCGTCTACGGAGCCCTTAATTGTTCATAGAGTGATACGCATTTAGCCGTTTTTATCCTATATTCCTTTGAAAATAAACCCTGGCACCGAAAACAAAAAAGCACCACTACCCATCTATTATTTCAGTGCATACTCATTATAATATTAAAACGCTTATCATCAAGTTTAATTGGAAAACAACTTTATTGTACTACTATCAAAGTCGATAATCCTATATTCGCTCTGTTACTAAAGAGAAAACACTGTTAAATAAATTCACTGCAAATAAAATATAACTTTATCACTACGAGCACAAGGATCACATTTACCTGAATATTAATTACAGAGGATATTTGAAAACCTACGTTAGTTCTACAAGCTTCATGTAGAGAGCAGCTTTAGCTTCTAAGGAATAAAATAAATATTCGCTTACAGTGTTCTTTCTTGAAAATTCCCAGAGCTCAAGGAAGGCAGACGGCCGCCATAGACGAGGAGATCTGCAAACAAACAAACATATTCACGTTACATTTTTATGTACACGGAGATTACGTATGATAGTTGGTGAAAATTTAACAAAATAAAACGTGCTCTCTTGGTCACATTAAATATTATATTTCGTGAGTTAATATGAATAGAATCCCTCTTGCAAACGAATTCAGACTATTCGCCCTATTCTCATATTTGTTCTGCCAGCAAACAAAACATTATACATACCTAGTAAAAAGATTTTGATTATTAGTATATTGTTGTGTTAGTTTAATTGAATACTATTAATGTTACAACCTAAGCGCCGACAAAGACAAATTCCAAGTACAGATTTGTAGAAGCACATTTATTACCCGTCGGCATTTGAACTAATAACTAATAACATTGAAACTATTGTAATTATTTTATGATCGTCTTCTTTTGTTTACTTATTTATTGTCATACGTTAGCCAACACATTAGCCAGGTGTTACGTATTTTAAAGTACAAGCTGATTCTAGGAACTTCGGCCCACGCCACCGGGCACATTGCACTTATGCAGGATAAAACGATGGCCTAATGGAGGGAGGAAGGCAGTCGAGCTAGAACCACGATCAAAGCGAGACGTGTGTACTACAATCGGGAATCTAATAGTGACGGACTTTGCGCGTTTTATTGAATTGAGGTCATTAAAAAAATATTTTTTTTAATCACAATCAAATATAGCCCATGTCACTCGGGAACAATGTACCTTTCCACTAGTGAAAGAATTTCCAAAATCGGTTCCCTAGTACCGGAGATTACTCTGAACATCCAAACTCACAAACTTTGCCTCTTTATAATATTAGTGTAGATATAATAACAGCCCATGAACGTCCCACTGCTGGGCTTGGGCCTCCCATTTTTATAGGTGATCGGAAAGTATACCCGCCATACTTGTTTAAGGCGGATTAGCGGGTTTCACAGAATGATTACCGCAATGTGCAGATTTCATCTTCGTAGTTGTAACAATATGCATACATAGTCGGTCAAAAACTGCCTAAGTTATGTATGCTTTCCAGTCACCATTTGAACCCGCTCCTTTTAAGTTTGAGACGCGATGCGCTAACCACTACACTTCCATGGCTTTCGTAATTTATACATATATTTTTTTAATACAAATATTAAATTGTCAACAGTGCTATCTATTTATTTTACATAAGGTATAGTAAGAATACATAAAATTATCACTCTTAAAATATTTACTTTATTCACAATAACATTTTACACCGATAACGAAGATGAGACTGAAACCTCCAGCGAATATAATGAATGAATGAATGAATATGCTTTATTGTACTTTAAAAGATACAGTTAACAGAAATAGAAGTTTACAATACAATAGGCGGTCTTATCGCTATTAGCGATTTCTTCCAGACAACCTTTGGATGGAGAAAAAATTTGATAAGAACAGAGGTATGTTGCAATATTCTCACCTTCGAATCAATATCTTATAAATATATACATAATGATATAATATACATACATTGATAAAAATTATACTAATACGATATATGTAAATAAAATATTATAAAATACACTTACATAAATAAATATAAAACTAGAAAAAGTTGACAATAACTGCTGCTGCATCCTCAAATAGAGCTGTAATAATCCTTCACAAGTCTAATGAAAATATAATGATGCTGCTAGACATTTATTATCGACATAACCGGCCTTCCACATAACTAGCCTTCTACATGCGAGCCTTGAAGAGCCAATGTGTTTTCTAGGAGTAAATTTGTTTAGGTAAGTTTATTCAGGTAGTAACAGGATAACACTACAATATAAGAATCTCATTTGAGACTCAAAAAGGGAATTCTCAAACATCATTATTTTTTATAGCCACTCAAGGGAACATGACATGGGGTCTGCACTAGCACGGTTAATGATTAAGTAGGGATAGTGAGCATAGAAGTGACACTTCTTTCTTTATTGCATAGACTAATAATAAATTAATAAATTTCTTCGAGGTGGGTGGCGAGAGGCGGCCAAATAATAATAAACTGAAGTAGCAGTGAGCCGTACATATTTATAGTAGGCCAATACAGATAAGTTTTGGAGTGGAGGCGTAGAGAAATGTAGTTTAGGACGCGCTTTCAAGCTCGGTGATCCAACGATATGCCTAAAATCGCCAGTAGGGACTGAATAAAGAAAGTATGAGTGAGATATGTGACGTATACTTGGAGAAACGTATTTTCTGCCTATTTTGGTTGTACTTTATAATGAAATCGAAATACTTTGAATATGAAGAATTGTATACTTTGGACTCCATCAAGTCCTCTAGAGAAAAAAGTCCACACAGCCTACTTACAATACTGTAATCCGCCATCCTAGAAGCAAGTCGCTATTAGGTACAAAATTGTTACAAAGTTGTATTAATACCGCGCCACAGTTTACTCTTTGCCCTGTTACGTCACTTCATGCATTTTAATGAATACAGAACAGAGTCCATATGCAAACATCGGCTGAATACGTTGGCCCCTATGTTACGGACCGTATTTTTTATTCTTATCATCTGATTCTGCCTTGGAACAATATTTTGATGACGTCATATCGTGTTACATCTCCTTGGCCTATGATGGCAATATGATTCTATATTATATTCAAGGCTTCGCCAGGGACAGGTGAGAAACATTTTAGGTCTAAAAGTTTGAAGCGAATAGGCTGCGTGTAGGTATTTGGGCCAATGCGTTAGTATTCCCTTCTAACGTGTGGTCATTGACATCGTTTTGTGAATGTTTCCAGTGTATGGTGATTTGGGATTGGGTAATATATTTTTATTTTAATAAATTCCTAGGGATTTCCCCGTGGACTCGCCACACCCCAAGCCCTGGTTTATTGAAGGAACAAGTTATCACACAGTCTACATCGTATCGAATTTTTATCTATTGTTTATGCTTAGAAGATCATTTTTCAACATTAGAAATAGGATTTTTGCAATGAATTACACTATTTTTTTTTAATTCGCGATAAAAAGAGGATACTGTCAGCTGCTTCCGTGTAGGAATGGAAAAAGAATACTTATTACTGCGGCCGGGCGGCCTGTCGTAAGAGGTGATAAAACAACTCATAGCCAGGTGATAGGGCATTTGCCCGACTGGATGACTACCACCTCTGGTCAGGTTCTAGAGTACGCTGCCATAACAACTTTTACTTGTTTTCCGGCATCAGTGGCCAGGTTCCAGTTTTTCCTTCAAGGACGGCAGCATATTGGTAGCACTTCTCGTATTGCTAATGTCCTTAGGCGACGGTAACAACTTTCCATCACAGTCGGGTCAGCCTGCCTGCTGTGCTTCAGCAATAAAAAAAATGGCAGTTTTAGAGACTGCCGATAAAAGTGAAAACTTGGAACTTTTAGTATCTATTAAAATTTGAAAATTCATAATGTTTGAGTTAAAACACTATTTCAACAATGCACAGTATATACACATTGAACTTTTCACTAAATCCATTAAATTTCACTCATAAGATATACACAGCACTAATGTTGCACAATACGTCAACTGTATAGCTATAGATATATTGTTATAGGCACGTCGGTGACGCGAACGCATGAGATTTCACCCATCCAAAAAGCGTCTAACGCGCACAGTACACGGCCGCTGCGCATGCGCTAATCATGAGCATGTTGGTGACGCGAATCCATAAGATCTTCCCCTACTAAAAAGTGCCTAACGCGGCTAAAGAAGTTTTCACTTCAAAAATTAAAATAAGCAGGGCTCTTGAATATTACGAAAATATGCTAGTGTTGATTATATTTACATAACAATTGGAAATACAGATCCCTCTGTGGTTGTCTGGTAGTCTCATTAAAATTTGTACAGACCGATGCGTCGTCGAGTACTGTTGTAAACAAAGGCTCAATATGTTTTTTATTTCTTTAGCTGATAAAATTACAACATCTTTAAATTTGAGGTGGAGTTTTCAGAGAAGTATTTCTATCATAATCTTCGAGCTATCATCAAAATGTTCCTATAAGATATAGTGAAGCGATGACAACTGGCGGATTCGTAAAAATGTCGAAATCGAAGAGCTGGTGGATGAGCCCAATATCGTAGGAGAGAGCAAGGCGCACCGCTTGCACTGGCTAGGCCACCTACATAGTATGGAGGATGATCACGAAGTGCAAATCTTTTTATCCGTGTAGGAATGGAGAAAGAGTATTATTTTCTGAGACCGGGCGGCCTGTCGCAGGAGGCGACAAAACAACCCACAGCCAGATGGTATGGGTAATTCACCGTCTGGATTGCTACCATCTTTGGTTTAGAATATGCCGCCTAAACAACCTTGACTTGTATTTCAGCATTATTGGCCAGGTTTCAGTCCCCATTTAGAGAGCGGCAGCACATTGATAGCACGAGGAGACCAGGAGATTCCGAACATGCAATTTTTATCTGTCTGTCTTTCTGTCGGTCTGTCTGTCTGTTAGAGCATCACGAGAAAACTACTGAACGGTTTTAAATGAAACTCGACATAGAGCGAGTTCATATCCTGAGGTATAACTTGGATACTTTTTATCCCGATAAATAACGTCGTTTCCGCGGGATAGACGAAATATCGAAAAAGATGGCGCTGCGAGCGCATTTTTTACGAAACTACTGAACGTATACGAATGAACTCGACATAGCGCTTGCTTATAACCCGAGTTAACACTTAGCATACATTTTATTTCGATTAATAATATCGTTTGCATAAAATAGACAGATCAGTTATTTAGCTGATCTATCTGTCTATTTCGCGATTTCAATTCACTAACAAATACGTGGTCATAGGAAACAAGTCATTCATTGTATTACTTTAAATCAAGTTGGCTACGACTCATCTCTATATTTTGGATAGGCAGCTGTTTAGACTATATGGAGTTATTTTCTTAGTTATTGAATTATTTAGTGTTAAAGAAAGAAGACGCATTCGGCTGCAGCATAAATCTTAAATACTAACGCAGATGAAGCCCCAGCATGATAAATACAAATTACAACTAGAAAATCTAGTGCCACATCACTGTTAGGTTAGAACGTCACCATAAAATATGTAACTTCGTTAAAATATTAAGCGCAATACACACCAAACGGCGGCTTTGGTGTGTCATACCCGCCGATCTGGGCCGACAACTTTTTGTCGGCGGACTAGTTGGCAGCTTCACTGATTGCAAGTCGGAAAACTTTGTCGGCGGTATGTCAGCAGCTTATCTCGATGAGGAACAAAAATTACAGCCCGTCACTACAGCATGAGTGTCGCCGGGACTGAGCGCTTACGTACTGTTACAACCCTATTCGGTAAGCACTTATTGCCGAGTCCAACAATTCATTGACATAGATTTCCAAAATGCCGATCAGCAGTAATTGCCTATAAATACCAAATCTTTTTCCAAATTCAGAGAGTTCTCTTGGTTATTAGCCTCAGCTCTACAGCTACGGACCTGGTTTATGCCTGCCGGCTGGATTGCCTGAACTAATACCATATCGGTCCGGTAGACCTTTGAGGTCCCGTATATTGAGACTCCAAGTCACCTATTTTTCGTAATAGTGAAATGAAACGGGTCCTAATAGCCAAAAGTGTTTTTTTTTAAACATAAGTGCTCGGGACTAACAGTACGCAAGCCGCTAATATGCCGCCAACATGTTGGCGGGCAGTATGCGCGGGCCTGTTGCTGACATTATTCTCTTTATATAGGCCGCCGGGTTGTGCCGGGGAATCGGTGGCTTTGGTGTGTATTGCGCTTAAACGATAATTGATATGACATGTTTCAAAGGGTTTATATGTGAAAGGTCGTAGACGAATACGGTTGATTATATGACATTATGAACTAAATTCTACGTGATATAGTCAATTACTGCTCCAATAGCAAACAATGGGTCTTTGTGTTAATGATATGAAAAGAAAGGTTATACTGCTTGCAATTTTAATTGATAGTTCCATTTAGATGAGGTAAATCCAACATTAGACCGGTGTTTTTATGGTAGTATAGGTTTGCGTTTGATCATGATCTCGCCCGATATGGAGTGGGGATATGATCTAAGACAGACCACGCTTGCCTAAAAGGTCCTACATATTTACACAGGACTTGAAAACACCCATGTTGTAAGTATATGTTATGTATATTTTTTTTTCAAATAACGTTATGTTTTACGGGATGGCGATCAGTTGTTCGGCCCAGATATCGCTGGAGTGACGTAGTGGAGGCTGATCTGCGCGAGCTTCATGCCTATGACTGGCAGGCAACAGCGCTGCACAGGAAGGAGTGGAATATTCTCATTTCAGAGGCCAGGGCTCATTTTGGGTCGTTGAGCCGCAGCCGTTAGATAGTTTATAAAATAGTTGTGTTTTTATGTTCTAGGTGTGAATCCTGTTAGTTTTACGTTTTTTTTTACTTTGATGTACATTCATTCTCTCCAATAAATATTACTTTCTTTCTTTCTATAGAATTAATGTGCGACAAATATATTGATCGAAAGCACTTTCAAGGAGGTTCGATTACTCAGTTTATTTATTTTCGTAATGTGAAACTCCTTGGTGTAATTCTTATATATTTTTCCGTTCAATTGTATAGTGCGTAATTTTTAAGCTTAGAACAATGATATAGGCTTCGTAAATACATTTTTTGAGCAAACATGTCGAATATATTTTTTTATCTCATTTGAAATAAATCTCTTCTTTTCGTATTGAGTTTAATTAACATTGTTTTTGACTTAGTACGTTAGGGTAATATTGTAATGTATTTGTTTAAAATATTGTTACGAGTTACGGGACTCGAATTAAAATGCCGTTGGAATAATTATAGAGTTTATTAGAACTATACAAACATGGATAACACAGGTACAAATATAACCGAACACAACAAGTCCAAACGTAATGCAGAAGGTCGTAACTCAATAAAGCGCGCAAAGTCCTTCACTTATTAGATTCCTGATTGTACTACACACGTCTTGCTTCGCTCGTGGTTCTCGCTCCACTGTCTCCCCTTCTATCAGGTCATCGTTTTATACTGCACAAATACAATGCCCCCATATCTAAGTCGGCTTAATCTGCCACACCTGGCTAATGACTCTGCCGAAAACTGTCATAAAAGAGTGCAATAACAATGGGCTGTTTTCTAATCACAAAGTAAACAAAAGAAGACGGTCATAAAAGAGTTACAATTAGTTTAAATGCCGGCAGGTAATAAATGTGCTTTGTTTCAGATATGCAGGTGGATTTTGTTTTCGTCGGGAC
This sequence comes from Dendrolimus houi, assembly GCA_039645545.1. Taxonomy (NCBI): domain Eukaryota; kingdom Metazoa; phylum Arthropoda; class Insecta; order Lepidoptera; family Lasiocampidae; genus Dendrolimus; species Dendrolimus houi. The sequence continues at coordinate 12,174,654 of CM077141.1, read as the reverse complement.
CTGAGTTGTAACACTATGAAGTGTTTTGTCTTTCTCCGTTCCTGCACGGATAGGAAACTTACACGCGAACTTAGTGGGATATTGATTGATATTGAAAAATATCATATATATACTATATGATATAACGTGTTTCCTTATAAATGTTGAGAATTTTTCATATTATAGCCTAATATTTCCTTTAGGCACGTTGCGACATTGACAAATTGGACTAAATATAATATTGCGCGCGTTGCTCTCACACGTTTACAGAATAGGTATCGTAATAAATAAGGGGGATGTTTTTGAAGTGATACTTCTTTATAATCGTCATTTGAAACTCGATGAAACGAAACAGCGACGCTAAAAAGAGATAAACACATAAATCTATAGGACTAAGCTTGCGAGAGAATAAGATACAAAACATTATATTTAATTTAAACCTTATGCTCATATAGATACAGTTGGAAATGTTTTGAAGTTTTCGTTAATTCTTCACTTATTTTAATGCTTAAATGTATTATAACGATATAATATATGAAATGTGACGTCACGAGATTTAGAATGCCTGAGATGTATATATATATATATATATATATATATATATATATATATATATGTGTATAATGTAGACAATAAATAAATAATATAACACACATATATAATATAATATGTATGTGTGTAAGTGATATTTTTGTACATATTATATACCAGTTGTACCAGCACGACACTTTGTATTGTTATGGGCACCCACCGAGTTGCCTTTTAACCAACTTAAAAAAGGAGGAGGTTCTCAATTCGTCGTGTGAATCTTTATATAAAAAAATTCTTCTGTTCGTGTGTAAGTCACTAAACTCCTAAGCGCTAGGACAGATTTTAATGATTTTTTTGTGTGTATTTAGATGGGTTAGGAATAGTTTAGAATTATAATTGAACATAATAGATGGCGCTGCAATCGGGTTCTAAATGTTATTTTTTTAGGGCAGGACAAGTCTTCTAAGTAGTAGCGTGTTGTGTATGTCTCCTAGGCTCTATAGTCATCTACCAAAATGTATTATTAACATTCAAAACACTAATAACTTTAAATATAGATGAAAGACATTTCTGATCGACAAATCATATTACAGTGTTAATGATTATTTTAATGATAGACTTTAAATTACTGAGGTAGTATACAATGTATTATTATATAGACTAGTGGATTAATTTTAAATGACATTTATTATAAAGAATGACTTAATTTAAATATTATTGTTTATATTATTATTATTATTCTGAATTAATGTATTTTTTTATATTTATGTAATATTAATATTAAGTCGATAAGAATTATTAATTGTAATAAGCACAATATTTTGCACGCCCTAGAGGCAAGAACACATGAAGCTATGGAATAATCCTACCATCTTTTTTATGTACCATGTTTTATGCAATAAATGATGATTTGATTTGATTTGAACTTACCCCATTGACGGACTTCGCCACCTTGACTTTATGCTTGATAAATTTTTGTTATCTAAATATTGTGTATATATTAATACGTGAAGCAAAAACTTTGTACCCCTTTTTATGAAAATTGTGCGGACGGAGGAGTATGAAATTACGCACACTTATAGTTTATATAGAGAAGAAGCGACGAATGCTATTTTTTTTTTAAAGTATGCATACAAAATTCATTAAAACAATAAAAAACATTACACATACTACCATGCATTTGTCACACACACTCGTTTATACTGTTTAGTTTATTCTTCAAGTCAAATTAACAGCGTTGCCTTGGCGAAATCTGTGATTATAGAAGTATAATCTTTGACATTAATTATTATGGTCGAATTTCGACCACGGGCGACTACTAGTATTGAATAAACACGTGTACGTGGACAAGATAAGTTATTATCATGCACAAAAATCACTTTCTTCATTATATTCATATTCAACTACCCGGATTTTCGAATATCCAATTCCTTACGACAACTATCAGTCCGGTTACTCGAGACCAATTTGGACGATTATTTTAGCGTTTTTTTTTTTTATAGGGCCTAGTGTAAGAACTTCTTTAACTATTGATAAACGTCAATTAAACACTTAGTAATTTCGTCTATGATTTACTGTTAAAATGTAATAATAATGTTGATTGTTTTTCGATTTTATAGTATTTAACCTGGCGGGAGTGGCGCACGCAATTCAGTGTAATTCTGTGACAGTCAAGTGTGAGGACGATATAGTTCTGTGTAAATCGGAAGAATAATACATTAAAGTGATTTATGGATTGTACCTTATGCTGCTTCTCATTTCTGGACCTTGAACGATTGTTTATTTATTATAATACATATTAAATTATGTATCTACCTCCTTAAAACTGATTGTAAATAGTATAATTATGTTTTATGCAGTTCTGTGTCTTATCTAGGATATATAATTAATGTTGTTGTGTCAGCCTGAACTTATACTGTTTTGTTCTTCTTAATTGCATTTGCTATTTTCAAGCAGTACCGTTCCAGGAGTGGTCTGGCCTGTTTATCCCCTAATATTATACTTAGTGTCTTAGAGTCTGCTCTGATATTTTAATTTTTGTAAATGTTTCCAGATCACTCCTAGAGCGGCAATATTTCGAACATTCGAGAAGGTGTTTTATGGTCTCATCCACACTTGTGTTGCATAAGTAAGTGGGAGAATTTTTATATTTAAATCTGAACAGATAGGCACAGAACCCGCTGTGCCCTGTCAATTATTTCTTCGTTAGATTCATAAAACCTTTAGAATGGTACGAAATATATATTAATGTTTAACGTACTCATACGTATCGTAAACTCACTACACCTGCACACACTTCATCCTTCTATGATAACTCTTTTACAGTGCAGGCTGTCAAACTTTGGAATGTGCTGCCTCTTACTGTCAGAGAGGCCAAAACATCGCCTACATTTAAGAACGCACTCAGAAAACACTATTTTTCCTTAAATAATTATACCTAATTTTTATGCTATGATTTATTGTATGTATTTAATTTATAAAATATGTAGTTTAAGTATGTTTAATTATGATATACCTCTTAGTCTGCACCACCTGCATCGCCAGATCAGGTTATACTATTCCATAAGTTAGGTTGCCTGGAAGAGATTGCTTTAAGCGATAAGGCCGCCTATTGTTTCTACCATGACAATATTGTAATTGTGTATTTTTGAAATTGTATATTTGGTGAGCTATAAAGTATTATCTATCTATATATATTTTTAATTTAGTGTTACGCAATATGCTTACATTTATATACATTAAAACACATTCGACTGTGGTACAGAAACCTCATGGATTTATTCGTGCTACAGAGATTCGTGTAGAATACATTAGATTGATACACGGCGCCATTAAAAAAAAATGCAATATTAATTTTATATCAAATTCAAAAGTTTTACGTAAAATAAGTTCCTCTGGAGTACATTTTTTGAAGGTCATGCATATATAATTTAATTTTACTTCCTATTCTATGTATACCGCTTGGCAACGTGTTATAGCTGTTAAGGAGAAGAAGCGGCAACAAACTCCCCAGCAACGTGTCTAGCTAAAAATTGTTTTTCTTTATATTTCTTATTCTATTTATATCTCAAGTTCTTTTTTTTATAAGTTATATACAGAAGTATGTTACAGAATTACTGTTCGAAAAATTAATAGAGTTGTAGCAAACAGTGCATGCTCAGTAAGACACAGTAAGAGGAAAGAAGAATATTATTATTGTTATAATAATGACGAGAAGTACTAAAAGTTTGTACTGCAACATATCTCCATAAATTCTTTACAAGTTTGGCAAAATTAAAACGTTATACAGATGATTGTATAAGAGGCTGGACCGAGTTGCTATCGAAATGGAGTTTTATAATTTAAATATTCTTCAATAGCGTAATATCCCTTTTTACAAAAATAGGAGCAAAGATGACGAATTGTTATCATCATTCAAGTGTTTAGTTGGCTATTGGACTTTGGGTTCAGAATGTTGTTTACTCTAAATTTTGTTTATTCAGGGTCGATTTATAATATAAGAGATAGTAAGAAAAAGGTGAACTTACCAATATTACAAGCTGTAATTATCGTTAGTAACATTAACGAATTTCCTGCCATCTTAATGTGACCTGTAACAAAATGTAAATTTATCATTTGAGTAGAAAACATATCTATCTATCTTCTATAGAGATATCATCTATACATCTACACTGATAAATAAAATTAAAGAAAGAAAGAAAGAATTATTTTATTTAGGACAAATAAACACTTTAACAATACTTAGTAAAATAAAAAACAAATGCATCAATAGAAGTCCTAAAATTGGACCCAGACTCAGCGTAATGCTGGCCACTAAGGCCAGCGCTGTTCTTCCACCTGCATGTGGAGACACGGAGGACAATACAATACAAATAATATAAACGGATTAATAGACAATTTTACATCAAAGTAATAACAATAAACATACACATACATATATAAACATAGTGAGATAAGTGTACAAAAAAAACAAGTAAATAAAATAAACAGATTATTGTTAATGTTATCATAAGTATTAGTAAGATGGTCATAAAGCACTTGTATCATGCCTTAAGTTACATTGTGCGTTTTGGTGTTCATATAGGAATTTCTTTAGTGTGACCCTAAAGAGTGATACTGATGAGGCGTTTCTTATAGGTGGAGGATATGTTATTCCAGCACTTTGATGCTGCAATAAATAACTGCAAATTGATATATATGTTTTTGTAATGTAAAAATAGTAAAAATACATACTGTAATGTCATTATCATCCGTGCAGGGACGGAAAAAAAATACTAATTCCTGCGGCGGGGGCCGGTCGTAACTGGATGGCTACCACCCCTGCACCCCTGGTCTAGAGTATGGCACCATAACAACTTCAAGTTGTGGCATCAGTGGAAAGGTTCCAGATTTTCATTTAAGGCCGGCAGCACATTGGCAGCACCTCCGGTATTGCTAATGTCCATAGGCGATGGTAACCACTTTACATCATAGTGGATTGTCAGCTTGTCTGCTGTGCTTCAACAATAAAAAAATACATACAATTTTTTGATATTTTTCGATGGTTTTCGAGAACTTCGCTATCCCAAAGACACCTTATTCGTTTTTTACTTTTTTCTTACGTTTTTACGGTTATTGTCATATCAAATAGATTTTGTTCTTCCAGGGCTTAGAACTTTAGGTTACGTAACAGAAGTCACGTGAAAAGTCCTAGTATTAATTAAGCTATGGTAACAAAAAACATTTTGTTAAATCAGTTAACCCTTGTAATGCGAGGGTTGAGAGAAAATAAGGTTATGTGAATTTTAAATTTCCAATAAAAGCGTGTTCGCGATGGAAAATTAAATTATTTTCAGGAATTTCAGGACGCGTATTGAAAATGACAATTTGTAGGGCGCATTATTATATAACATTATTTTTATTTTAACTTTAAGTAAATGTGTGATTTGTGTACACGTTTATATGCGTAATATACTGGGTGGTCAAAACAGTCAGGTTTAAAAGAAAAAATAAGTTAAAAGAAATTGTTTTCGAGTAATTAATTTTTTAATGATTTTTGAGAATTTTCGACCGCGTCGGCTTTAAATATTTTTTATTTTATTTTTTAGTGTTTGTTTGCGAGTTTTTTTTTATACAACTAAGTGCTTATAAATAATTTTACAGGTAAAATAGTCAATACGCTAACATCAACACAAGATATGAAAGTACAAAAACTATACTTGAAAGTGAAAAAATTATAACGAGCAAATCAGCCTCGAATTTTCAATCTTAAATTAAAAATTGTACAAGGCTACTCCATAGTTCTGGAGTGTCTTTCAAAACTGCGCAAGAGTCTAATCTTTCATATAAAGCAAAAAGTTACCCTTATTAAGCCAATTAAGAGTAACTTTTTTAACTAATGGTAAACAAGATATGTCAACAAATTAACATTTCTATCTGTACTGTGACATAATTCACAAGAACTGCATATTAAATTATATGTTATGACGACTGAATATGTATATATAATGTATTACGTGTACCACGCTACCGTATCAGTGACAACTGTAATGATAGCGATGTTTGTATGTTAATACATAAATAAATAAACATACATGGGGGTAATTCGGGTACCCCTTCAAATTAACTAAATTTTTCTTTTGAATTAGATATGGACACTGTACGCGCATTTTATTCGTTCGCTCCCTTCTGTTCCGTATTCAAAATCTGCCCCTCCTACCCGCTTTCATTCCAAAAGAAACGTTGCGAAAACCGCCCGCAACGCACGCATACGAACTCTAAAAGTTCTACTCAAAATCTTTAAATAAGAGCCCAAAATCAATCCACCGCGCCCTGCGGAAACCTTAAAATAATTAAATTAGAAGATGTGAGAGTGTGATACTGGTAGGCACCAGTATCACACTCTCACATCGATAGCTTATATGAGCCAGGCGGCTCATATAAGCTATCGAAGGCATACTACAAATTGTTTATCTCACAGATACAATTATCATTACTTTGGGGGCTGATATTACGGTACCTATTAACTTTATTGCATATTAAAAGTTAAAGTAACTTCAACGTTCCTTGCAGTTTCTTAACCAACTTCAAAGAAGGAAGAAGTTACTAATTCATAGGAAGAAGTTACCGATTCGTCGTATATTTTTTTAACTGAGACTTCTTTAGAATCGTTGTGATTTGAAACTGGACGTAACGAAAAAGCGACACTAAAAAAAGATAAGCACATGAATCTATAGGACTAAGCCTGCGAGAGAATGAGATAGAATACATTATATTTAGTTATTTAAGCACTATGCTGATACACATAGAGTTGGAAAGGTTTTTCGTTACATCTTCAAATTTCGTGTTTTAAAGCTTAAATATATTATAACGATATAATTATACGAAATTTAGAATCCTCTCACCCCTTGTCAGACTTTGTTTCACTTTTGCGTGTGAACTGCAAACACACAATTTTTTTATGTATGTTCAACCATAACCTTTTGTTTCTCAACCAATTTTGATGATTCTTATTGCATTGAATTCAATACAGCTTACAGGATAGTTTCATATAAATTTTATTATTATTGGATAACATACGGTACGTACGTAACTTAAAGTGAAAAATAATAATTTTCTAGGAAAAAAGAAACTGACTTCAAGAGTTGCTAAAAAGTAAACAATAAATATACTTTTATAGCATGAACCCTCTCCCCTTACATTCCGTTTAATAATTCTTCACAGAAATTGATCCTATAAGCTACATTATGCTTTAGTTTAATGAATAGGATACGTTTATTTTTACAAAGTCAGCTGATTCGATTCCTGACAAGGTTAATTGAATTTTTAAAAAAATCTAACGGCACCACTTTTCTCTTTGAAAAATCGGTCTCGAGACTCCTTTGAGTGTTTTTTGCTCTATAATTTAGGATTTGGCACTGAAAATTCATCTATATATTCATAATAGAGATTAGCCCGCGGCTGCGCCGAGGGTCAAACACTGGTTCCTATCTCTTGTTTAAAGAGCAGGTGTTAATACAGGTTACATTGTATTAAATTTTTATGTTAGAGCTTTTGTCCCCGGAAGATTCACTTCATTTTATATTGAAAATTAACCCATCTAGGAATTAAAACTACATAATTGTACAAAATTACAGCAAAACCGATCCCAGTACTTCTTGTAGTTTTTCCGCGAAAGCTTAACAGATGGACAGATTGAGTTACTATAGCATTTTTTATTTATATATATAAACTTGAGAATTGATTGGTCTCCTATACAAAATTTCATCCTCTATTTCAATCTGTTCTAGATTCTATATTTTCGTTCGAGATTTTTATTTTTTCAGGGCAGGACAACGTCTGCTGAAACCACTAGTCATTTAAGTATTTATTATTAAAATGTAAGTAGTTTTATCTCTAGGTGGGACACTCAGAAAGTTTTGCGAAAAAAATGTTCTACAGGTAAATATTTTTTTATTAAATCTTTTCAAAGTACTTTCCACCAGCCTCTATACAAAGTTTCATGTGCCTGAACCAGTTTTCGTAACACTTTTCCTAGTCCGCTGCAGACACCTCGTTTACAGCTTGCTCAAACCCTGACAACGCATCTTCTGGCGACGAAAATTGTATCCCTTTGAGCTGAATTTTTATTTTAGGAATAAAAGGAAATCACATGGTGCTAAGTCAGAGCTGTAAGGAGGGTGACCCAGGAGTTTGACCGGTGTGCTGTCCAGGAAGTCCCTCGTTTTGAGCGCGGCATGAGCGGACACGTTGTCGTGGTGGAGCAGTAGCCCGCGGAGCCCTGTGTTTGGTCGCTTGTTGCTCACAACAGAGAAAACTTTTGCCAAGCTTTTCGTAGTCTACCATTCGACGTTAATGCTTCTTTGGTTTTGTAAAGGCATTGACACCAAGTAGCCAGTCAAATTAGAAGCTCGCGATCAAAATCTTCTCCTCGCTTCTAGATCGCTTCACTTTGGTAGACGTTGATTCGTTTTGAAACACCCAAACCGTCAGTTGGGGCGTCCTTTCTGGATCGTATTGATAAATCCAGGACTCATCACCTGTAATAATGTCGTAAACATGCCGAGACAAGCCTCAAATTTGTTTATCATATATCACGGCACCATTCCACTCGGGCCAGCATCTGAGCATCGGTGAGGTTGTGCGGCACCCAGCGTGAAACTATCCTCCTCGCGAAAAAATGCACTTGCAGAATCTCGTGAAGGCTTCCCAATCCAATCTGGAGCACGTGCTGAATCTCTTGATACGTAACTTGCCTATTATCTTGGATTAAATTTTTCACTGCTAGCACTTCTTTCTTCATCACCGCGCTTGAATGCGTTGTACCAACGATACACGGTTGCTTTAGAAGGGCCTTCATTCATGATTGCCATTTGAAGTCTATCGTACGATTCGTCCGGTTTCAGGCGACACTTGAAATCGTAAAAAATCATAGCGCGAAAATGTTCCCGGCGCAGATCTATTTTTCAATGCGACACGATAATTTAAATTAGCTCGCAAGCAATGAGGAGGGAAATTTTGAAATTGAAACGTACCTATTGTTAGTTATAAATAATCATATTTTCAAAATAGATTATAACTGGCCAGTCTCTCATATATAAAAACTTTTTTCGCAATACTTTCTGAGTGGCCTGGTATGTTACGTATATCTTCATCGCCATTATCATCTCAGTTCATTCCTCGGCTTGTCTGGAAGAAATCGTTTTTAGGATAAGACCGCTTTTTGTGCATAATCACGTATAGTAGTCTATTTTTTTGCACGAGTTCAGCAGACAGGCAGACGGCGCTTGTAATATGCTGCGACTCCCTAAAGGGAGACTGGAACCTGGCCTCTAATTTGTTGTTATAGTGGCATACACTAGACCAGGCAGGGGTGGTTGCCATCTAGGCGGACAAATACCATACCGCCTGGCCGCAAAAAATTGTATCATTTCTCCGTTCCTGCACGGATAAATGTCTGTAAGTATATTTTTGTAGTGTTGTATAATAAAGAGTTTTCTATCTATCTATATGTATGGAAGCCACCCCAATATTTAAAATACGGGGTATTATTATTTCCCTCTTTAAACTGGGAGGGTCTCTAAATCCCTCATCTCAGCGCAGTCCAAGTATGAAAGTAAACAAACATCTCAAAGAAAAGTTTTTACCTTAAAAAAAAGTTTGAGGGCATCTTTGACGTCTTAAGTTGTACTTAGCACGCACTTAAGTGTACGCTCGGGGAAGACACGCTAAGTTGGGAGCACTTGACGTAACTTAACTTAATGCTTAAAGGCTTTTTGCTCTATTTAAAGCGACTTGAAAAAGTGAAATTTTTAATAAACATTTTAAAATTTCATTAGGTTTTTTAGGGTACCGTAGTATATAGCTTTGAAATAAAAAACGAGTACCTTTTATAATAATCATGGCCATTTTTTTGTTTGTCTAAGTATGGCATAGTAATTTTTCTTGAAAATAGTAGACTTAAAACGAGCAAGACCACTATTTTGACGGCCTCTGTGGTTGAGCGGGATAAGCCATTACCGGCCTACCTCCCTGCAACGTAAAGGCTCCGGGTTCGATTTCTGGTATAGTAAATTTCGGAAAACGTATTTTCTCCGTTATTTACTATGGTCTGGGTGGCTGGGATCGGCCCCAGAGTAGTACGTTGTATATTACCCATAACACAAGCGTAACATGCTTAATTTGGGAATATACAATATGTGTGTTTGTCTGCCGATTATTATTATTATTATTATTTTCAAGAAATTTTCATTTCTACTATTGTTTTGTTACGCGTTTATTTTAGCAATTGTGAATCAATTTTTAATTTGTTTTTATTCAAAAAAGTATACTCCTGAAGTTTCATTATCACCAAGTCTAGATCTGGTAAGCAGAACCCAGGGAAATGGAGAGCAACCCTTTAACTCAACTCAATATTAGAGGAACGTGCTACGTGTTTCATATTTTTTGAAGTGAAACGTCTTTAGAGTCGTTGTGATTTGAAACTAATAAATCTATAGGACTGAGCCTGCGGGAGAATGAGATACGAATCTTGCATTGTGCAGCACAGATTAGAGAGTCAGTAAGGCCGATGATTGAACGTAGGTCCAATTATTTGATGATTTATCCGTGCAGGAACGGAGAAGGAATACAATTTCCTGCGGCCGGGCGGTCTGTCGTAAGAGGCGATAAAACAACCCACAGGTAGGGTATTTGCCCGTCTGGATGGCTACCATCCCTTGTTTAGTGTATGTCGCCATAACAAACCTGATTCATGTTAAGCATTAGTGGCCACCAGTTTCCTAAAAGACAGCAGCAACGCATTTGTAGCACCTTTGGTGTTGGAAATGTCCATAGGGGATGGTAACCGCTTCTACATTTTCTACAACATATTGAAGTCGGTGCAAACTAAAACGTAAAATTTACTATATTTTGCAAAATTGTTGTTATTATTTTATTTTTACTTGGCACTTACGTCAAGATTTTGTAGAAGATATTTAATAGCGCGTGTCCTTCAGCGCGCCATATTCTTGGGAGACTGGGGTCAGCTCCCACCACGTAATCTGATACAGATACTAAACGGAACAACCATGTTCGTTTCTGTACCGTTCTGAACGTCAAGTTCTCTTGTTTGCGAAGGACCCAACAAGGTAGGTGCTCGCGGACTGCCTCCACGATCTCCTGTGCTGCTACAGGGGACCCCAAGTAGTCCATTTGTCTAACGACAAAAACCTCATCTACGAGCCCCCGGTCCATGTAGTATCAGAGTAGCCGACCTATGGTCGTTCAAATCTTGATATATAATTTTTTTCTGTCCGTGTGTTTGTTACTGAACTCCTCTTAAATAGTTGGATCGATTTCCATGAAATTTTTTGTTTGTGTTCAAGTGACCCGGCAATCGGGTTCCCAGGATTTTGATAAATATTTTATGCGTGTTTCAGTGGATCCGGGATGGGTTACAATCACAATTATATCCGGTAGGTGGCGTTGGAAACGGGTTCTAGGTTTTATTTTTTCAGGGCATGCCAACATCTGCCAGGATCGCTAGTATTTATATGTAAAATATGTAAAATATGTCGCATATGTCTTATTGTCCGGCGACGGCTAAAAAATATTATTTATAACCCTCTATAGCCTTGAGATCATAAATATCTCGCCTGCATCAGTTATGGATCCTCATCAAAAACTTATGTCCAAAGAAATAAAGAGTAAATTTATACTCGTATGAAAATATAAGTGCGTGGTCGTAAAACCAGCGGGTCCTGACCCCGCTGGCAGTATAACCGCCACCCGCTTTTATGCTTTATAAGATGACATAGTTTTATGTGATGCGCAACTGTCGGATCGGAAGTTATCAAGTCATAAGCGGTAGCGTTTTTAATTTCTTTCCTTAGTACATTTTATCTTGGTTTACATTAGTTAAGTAATTTTAAATTTCAAATAAATCTTTACCATAGTTTGGATAGTTATCTGCTTAACCAACAACTTATTACTTAACTATAAAATTTATGTGCAAACGATGAGAAGGACCAACTTGCTAGTTAACTTACTAACTACTTAACGAATGCAAACTGAAATCAGCCTTTAGCTTAGTGTAGCTGTACTGCTCTTGCCGTCAAATGCAAACTTGAGTGCATAATTCTATACAATTATACATAATTGAAGTGTCTCTTTGTAATGTCAAAATAACTACTTTTTAATAAATGCATATATGAACTTATAACAAAAAATCTATATTTAAATTTTTTGTCTAACTGTCGGTCTGTCTGCCTGTATATGTTTGTTCCAACTAATCTTTGAAGTGGCTGGACTGATTTTGATGGGTTTTTCACTGGCAGATAGCTGGTGTTATAAGGAGTAACGTAGGCCATTTTTATTTTAGAAAATAAAATTGATTATTTTCCAAGCAAACGAAGTCACGGTAACAGCTAGTAGCTTACAATAATCGTTATGTGTGTATAAAATACATATACATGTAATATCATACAGTGGATTGGCTTAAAGCAATATATCCACTTGGGACTCATCAGATGGATGTAAGTCACAGCTTACAACAAATTTACGCAATATTGCTTCGACCTTGAGATGGCCCACATTTGAATAATGTGGGGTCAAAGATACCGAGCGTGGAGGCTCCAAAGTTCCGGATTTTCGTTTTTCAACTATAACCTTTTTCATAAGTGTCATGTCATAAAAATTCTTACACAGGCGCGTGCACCTTATTTGGTCCCATAAAATGACGTATCACACGTTTCGCTAACTCTAAAAATCTATTTTTAGAGATTTTAAACCGACGAGCAAAAGTTAAACCCTATTGGTTTCTCAACGGTTCGAATATCTATCTAAAGCTTTTGACTTGGACCATACGATATGAGTATTTCCGACATAAAATAAATACGATGACATGAAATTTTAAATTGGACAATATGTTTTGAAACGGAAAAAAAATTAAATGATGCTTTCATGTTGTATGTTACTAAGATATCTCAATTAAAATCGTGTAACAGTATAATATAATTACAGGTACCTATGACTAGCGTCAAGTTAAAATTTTGGTTTTGTATATCTAAACTCTACATGACTAGATAGTGCCACATACATATCAAAAAGCTTAGAATACACTTTATTGCATACCATTAAGATTGTTCAAGAAATGTACGTAAATCCAGAAAACAATAGGCGATCTTATCGCTAGAAGCAATTTCTTCTAGACACCCTCACGAGGGATAAGAAAAGTTTGTGAAACATGGATTTTGTCATAGAATTAATAAGCTTAGAACCCGAGCTAGTGTCAGTAAAGAGAAGTAATTTTAAGTAGGAATTAAAAGTCCCAATTCGTTTTGTTAAGGCCAAAGCCTTGTTACCGCGTAAAAAAAAACTTATGTTGTCATTGACAGTGACATATTGTGAATAGTTTAGATTTGCCGCGTTTTTAGACCGCGCTAATTCGATTCGGATCCGCTCCCGCGAGTTTCAATATAAATAATTGTAGGAGAGGAAAGTTTTTTTTATTATTATTTTTTTATTCGCCTTCCTCCGCCTTGGTTCAGGGCAGAGATCAATGCAATTTTGTAGGAAACTATCTCTCTAAATATTATTACTCTGGCATTGGCAGCTCCACAAGTTACTACTTAACTGATGTAAATGCAAATCAGGCTTTATGCTATGTTTTACATCTATTAGGATATTCACTAATCGATTCTTTAAAAGCGGTCGCCTTAGGGCCGGCGCTCATATGGTGGAGCGCAGCGCAGAGCATTTTTCACTGTCAAACTATTACCGACATTGTCTTCATTGAAATAATGTCCAAAATCAATTATGTAATTAATTTCAGAAGAGCATCGAAGCGACTACATGCGAAAGGTAGCTCGTTGGAACGCGGCTCCACGCGCATGTTCTTTCAGTCGCCGGGCTCGCCGAAGCGACGCTCGCGTGGCATGGGCGGCAGCCGCCTGTTATCTTTTCTCTATAACTCTTCTATTTTTTAATTCCTCTTCTGCAAGTAATGTAATCAACAGCGCGTCCCAATCCATAATTATATTCACGAATGTATATGTTTGGATTCTTGAAAAATTACAAAACGAATGATTTCAGTTTGTTGAGTATACGCAGTCTAGTGCATACTCCTGCATCCGCGCGCAGTCTCACGGGTATTCGCGCATTATTTAGTAGATGTGTTACGCGTTTAGAAAACTTCAACGGGTATACCCTGCGCTGTGCTCCGCCTGATGTGCGCCGGCCCTTAGGTCTCCTTGATATTACGTGTCACATATATTCCTGTCTCTTTCTAATTTAGTGCTGACATCAGTCAAGGGTCAAGGTAGCTGGACACATGTGACTTAACATTGTTATAAATGGCCCAAAAGCGGAATGTAATAAAAGGGGTCGGCTTCTTATCACATTGACAATGAAAATATCAAGGGATTTTGAAAAGGCCCCGAAGAGTATGTTTAAGCTTTCTTTAACCCATACGCAGATTTTGTCGCAGTTTCTAGACTCAATAAACGTTCTCAGTGTAGGAACGGCTAAAGAATATCAATGTGAGTGGCCGGGTGGCTTTTTTTTATGTAGCAGCAGATAGGCTGTCGGCCTACCTGATGGAAAGCGGTTACCGTCGCCCATGAACGTTTGAGACTACAGAAATGTCACCAAATCACTGCTGACCTCGAAGCCATTTTATTACCCCGTTTAAAAAAAAACTTCACAAAAATATCAGCTGGGAGCTTATTTCAAAGCCCCCGAGGCGCAAAAGAAACGTTGCGTAAGTATGTGAGCGTAGTCGCTCAAGGCAATACGTCTGAACGACTAGCCGATGGCGAGCAGTACAGCGGTAGAACGAAGGCGAAGGCACCGCTATAACCAGTTCTTCAGAACATTTCCCATAAAATACGCAGCGAGATGCGAAGTCTCCCCGAAGGCCTAGCGCATCTAGATCTTCCCTGAGTATGGGATCATCGACAATGCGGACGTTACATACAGTCCAGGGTCTTCTCAAAGAGAACTTAACACTACTACGTTACAGGGTATGTCGTAAGAGGCGACAAAATAACCCACAGCCAAGTGATCGGGTATTTGTTCAATCTCTCTCTCTCTCTCCGTTCTAGAGCACGTACACAAATTTGAGTTGTGTTACGCCAATAAAGACCAGATTCTAGTCCCCGCTTCGAGGCCAGCACATCGACAGTACCTCTGGTGTTACAACAAGAAATAACCATAGGTGACGGTAACCACTTTCCGTGAGGTTCGTCATCAGCCTGTCTACTGTACTGGAGCTATAAGAAAAAGCAATCAGCCCAACAAAATCCGACTGTTGTGCTCAAGTTTTTCATCTCAAGAATGGGGCACCAACTTGCAGTGTCAATCTGTAAATGGTTCGAGTCTGTACAATACTTTAAAAAAATATATATATATATATTAAACAACTCTTCGGACTCTAGTTCCGTACCCTTTTTTATAACTTAATTTAGAAAAACAGTTTAGAATTTATACACGCTTATTTTTTATTTTTGTTATTGTGTGTGACATTTATTGAATGTATGTTTGTGTTGTGGTGTATTATAATATAATAATAACTAATTATATTAATTTACTAGCTGACCCGGAAAACTTCGTACCGCCACAGAATCAATAAATAAAAAAGCTGAATGATAATAGCAGAATGTTTCAACTTTAGTACAAAATGTGGTCCAAACTTAACCGGAACAAAAAGACTTCGTAATTTTTAAAAAATACTCGATATGAATTAGGTTTTATTATTATTTTTAATTACACATGATGTTGCTTGAAAAATGGTTGCCACAAAGGTAAGGTGCTTACAAAATAAAGTTTGTCGTGTACGGTTCTAATTTCAAACTTGCTTACAATATAAATTAATATAATATATTTATTATCGATTCCTGAACGACGGGACGAACATCAAACGTTTGACATTCAAAACCAAAATAATGAAAAAAGAACTTCACTTTTAAATTTAATTTGATTTCTGAACGACTTTTAAATTTAATTGATTTCTAAACGACGGGACGAACATCAAATGTTTGACAGGTAGGAATAATTTCTAAGGGAAATCAAAATTGTTGTTTTTACTATAATCCAAGCATTTTTTTCATATTTACTCACCTTTTAAACCTTCCCTGGACTTCCAGAGATAATTCAAAAGCAAAATTAGCCAAATCATTCCAGCCGTTCTCGAGTTTTAGCGAGACTAACGAACAGCAATTGATGTTTATATAGTAAATATAGGTATAAAACACATAAAAAAAAAAAAAAATATATATTTGTATAAGGTTTATTGTAATAAAAGTTATCTTTTAATGTTTAAGTTAATTGAGAGCGGGTCCTTCTGACACAAGTATATATTAATACTTAATAGAAGGTCCCAACCCCAAAAATTCTTGTATGAACTTTTGGAACAAATAAACATTTATTTATTATTATTATTATTATTATTATTATATAGTATAAGATGATAATTTTGTTGCAATAATTTATAACATATTTTTTATAATAAGTATTTTTTTTTAATATTCTAAATGTAACAATATGCATATTAGATCAGAAAACTAACTAACTGGTGCATACGTTCCGGCCAGGATTGAACCCGCGCCTTTTGAAACTGGGACCCGTGCGCTAGCCATTACGCTACCACGACTTATAATGGTATCTAATTTTAATACTAAACTTATACTAATGTAGAGTGTATCTGTTAGATGCTGGTGTTGTGAGGAAGTGCAAGTGCAGTGTGTGCCTTATGTCTAAGGTATGTTTTTTTTTCTATTATATTATTTATTATGTTGTTTTGTACCATGTGTGTACAATACGTTTAAGTGTGAAACAAATCAGAGGGGCTAATTAGGACCAGCAGATTCCGTAAATACAATTATAGAATTTATATCTCTCAGTCTGTAATGACAAAATAACAACTTTTGACTAAATGCATATGAAAGCATTTATATACGGTATTTATAACAAAAAAACAATTTTTAATTTTTTTGTCTATCTATCTGTTCGTTCTGGCAGATAGCTGATGTTTTAAGGAGTAACCTGGGCTACTTTTAAAACTAGAGTACTGTGAAAAAAAATCCACGCGGACGAAGTTGCGGGCACAGCTAGTTTACATTAATACGATAGAAGCCTCGACTAATAAATAGCTAGTAATTAATAATTCTAAGGAAATGAAAGCACCACATTAGCGGGCCGTCAAAAAAGGCTATAAAAACACAGTCGTCTCGTTAAGTGAAAGGGTGGCGTTGGGGCATAGACGAGTGATCAAGATTAATTGCAGAACCATCAATAACGTGACGTCACGTGGGAAGGGAGTTCGCAGATAGATGTCGCTTCGGGGCACGTGGATCAATGTGCCACTGCCCTAAAAAAACTTCTTACACACGCAAAAGATTTTATAGGATATAAATATTGTGACGAGGGATGGTGGAACAATCTAGTTGATTTAAGAAGTTTTAGAAAAAGGTAGAAGATTCCGGAAGGAAAAGACAAGGACAGATACAGTTTAGAAAGGGATAGATAGTAAATAAAAGAATAACGAAAAGAAGATCGAAATTATGGGTTCCAGAAGATTCTTCCGCGTATATAAGCAGCGTAAGGCGCGCCTACCGGGCAGTTTGAGTTCAGTTTAAGACAGCGAAGCGACAAGTGCGATACGAAAGAGTTGGAAGAGAAGTTTAATAGAAGACAGTGACGAGTTTAGTGCTGAATTTTGTGGATAGTTCAGTGAAGGACGAGCGTAGTGTAGTTTGAGAGAATATTCAGAAGCGATCTACACGCGGCAAATTCGGAGATGAGAACTGCAGTAGCAGGAGTTGGTCTACGTAATATCTTCGACGGTATTGTGAGTGAGACAGCTAATCGTCGGGACAGTGCGTCGTTAGTTGTGCGTGTAGGGGCAACCCTGCGAAGAGGAATTACGTACGGCTGTGTAAGTTAATAAAAGCGATTAATTAAAAACTGGTGTTTTCCTCCAATCCTAAGTGCGAACCCCGCTCGCACGTAACAATATATTTCTTCTGTTTGTGTGTATATCACTGAATTTCTCCTAAACGTTTGGGCCGTTTTTTTGTGTGCGTTCAGTCTCAGCATGGTTTTGAGTCACAACTAGATCCGGTAACTGGCCCTAGAATCCAGTCGCAGTATTTGGATGAAATGTTTTGTGTGTTAGCGAGTTAGATTCACAATTGGATGTGGTAGATGGCGCTAGAATCATGTAAACCAACCTTATTATATACGTAATCATATTATAACTAGGATATACCGCGATTTCGTACACGTTTAGCAAGTAATGTAAATTACAGTTATTTTGCCAATATTTAAAATCAATGGATATTTTTAGCAGGGCAACTAATTTGTAACATATTCGGGAAAATTCCCGCATGATTCTCGGGATTAAAAGTAGCACAGATTCTAAGAATTCACCGTCGATCAGCGAAAACCCCATCGAATTATGTCCAGTAGTTTTTACGTGAATCCTGAACAAACATAAAACAGTCAAATCGACAAACGGACAAGAAATCTAAAAAAAATGCATCATGTTCTCCATCGTTTATATAGTATATTCCGGTTTTTTTTAAATAGCTTCAATGTTATATTGTTATAAAATTTTCTTTCAATTTTAAACAATTATTTTACATATTACTATTTATTTATTAATAAATTAAATTATTTTACCAGTGCTGGTTTAGCAACTACTGACTTTTGGTGTCCTTCCTGTAGGCGACGCACACAGATACATAGATATAAATTATACTTATGTATATTTTGTTAACAATAATAAAATGATGTTTCAACATTTTTTAAGTGCGGCTTATTATCTATACTAGTCGCGCTATTTTACAGAAATGTTTGATATTTTTTAATTAAAATAAGGGCAACACGGATCCCTACACTTCCTATACTCCATCCAAAGGTTGTCTGGAAGAAATAGCCATGCGCGATAAGAACGCTGATTGTACTTGTATACTGATGTTCTTGATTTTATGTAGCAATTTTGTACAATAAAGTATATTCTATTCTATTCTATTCAATGTACAGAGACGGCATGTCTAGAATTTTATAATATTGTTACGAGTTAAGGGACTCGAATTAAAATGCCGTTTGGAATTACTATAGAATTTATTTGAACTATGCAAACACGTATAATACAGGTACAAATATAACTGGACGCAACCAGTACAAACTGCACGATTCAGTAACACGCGCTAAGTCCGTCACTATATAGCTTATCGAATATACAAACGTCTTGCCCGTATCATAATCGTCGCTTGACTGCCTCACCCCTCCGTTCAGGCATTGTTTTATACTAACTATACGATACAACAATCGACCGCGTGGACTGGATCTTCCAAGAACTACACCTGGCTAACGACCATCATAAAGGATTACAATACATAATAGGCGCCTTTTCTAATTACAAATTTTAAACACAAAGTAAACAAAAGACGTCCAAATGCGGGCAGGTAATAAAACTGTAATAAACTGTGCTTTATGGCCGGCAGATGTGCATTCACTTTTGTCGGCGTGCTTCGTGGAATTTTGACTAAGTTGTAACAATATAATAGATGTCATCATCCACCGATATAATATCTAATGTTTAATTATATGCTCACCACACACAAGCTCAATCATTTCCATACACCATACACACATAGACAGAAAGAAAAAAGAAAGGAACGGAAAAAACGAATTCAAAATGCGACATAAATATGACAAATAGAAAGAAAGAACTGTTTTATGTAGGACAAATAAACACTTTAATAATACTGAGAAAAATAAAATAAATGAAACAATATAAGTCCTAAAATTAGACCCAGCCAGACTCAGCGTAATGCTAGCCGCTAAGCAGCAGGTGGAGTCACTGAGCACAATACAACACAAATAATATAAAATCTATTTAGTTAAATAATTATGAAAATTAAACCGCATTATTAGACAAATTTAGATCACAATAATAATAATAAACATATCTATATATTAATACGTGAAGCAAAAACATAGTAAAAACTTTATACCCCTTTTTACGAAAATTGCGCGGACGGAGAAGTGTGAAATTTCGCACACTTATAGTTTATATAGAGAAGGAGTGCAGAATGTTAATATTTTTTTTTAAATTATGTATCTCTAAATATTATAAACGCGAAAATTTGTAAGAATGGATGTACAGATGTATGGATGTATGTTTGTTACTCTTTCACGCAATAACTACTAAATGAATTTTGATGAAACTTTACAGTAATATAGCTTACACATCAGAATGACACATAACACATAGGCTATAATTTATAAAGATATAGTGTGAATTATCCAAAATATAACGATTTTCCATCACCACGCGGGTGAAGCCACGGGCGCAGCTAATAAAAAATAAATTAAATCAAGAAAATCATTACACACACTACCATGCATTTAAGACACACACACGCATATATAATCTTTTGTTACTTGTTAAAGTCAAATTAACAGTGTAGCCTTGGCGAAATCTGTAATTTTTTTATTTTTTATTGCTGAAGCACAGCAGACAGGCTGACGAGGCCTATGGACATTAGCAATACCAGAGGTGCTGCCAATGTGCTGCCGGCCTTGAAGGAGAAACTGGAACCTGGCCACTGATACCGGAACACGACTCAATGTTGTTATGGCGGCATACTCTAGACCAGGGGTGGTAGCTATACAGACGGGCAAATGCCCTACCACCTGGCTTAAGGTTGTAATTATAGAAGTTATAGTCTTTGACAACAGAACCTTAATAATGTTCAATCTTATAATTTAAATTAATTATTATGGCTGAATTTCGACCACGGGCGACCACTAGTATACATAGATATGATAGGTTGGGGAAAAAGTCTTTTCGCATATAGTATGTATGAACTTGTAATAAGATCTCTTTGGCTATACCATTTGTATCTGGCTGGTTTTGGTACAATAAAAAAGTTTTAATTTTAAAGAAGCCAATTCCAAATTCAAATTAGGAAAATGTGTGATTTTCATTTGTTTTTCTTATTGTTAAAATGAGTGACTCTAATGAAGAAATTCGATACATTTTAAAATTTTACTACAAAAAAGGTAAAAATGATTATAGACCTAATGCAGTATCTGTGAGAGTAGCGCAAATTTGGTTTAAGCGTTTTCAATCCGAAAATGTTGATATCAAAGATGCACGTCGCTCTGGTCGCCCTGTTACGGACAAAATTGATGCCATTTTTTAAAAAGTGGAGCAAGATCGGCATATTAGTAGTTACGATGTAGCTGGAGAACTGGGAATTGACCACAAAACGGTTTAGGCGCATTTGAAAAAAGCTGGGTACACAAAAAAGCTTGATATTTGGGTGCCTCATGAGCTCACTGAAAGAAACCTAATGAACTGTGTACTCATTTGTGATTCTTTATTGCGACGTTATGAAACCGAACCATTTTTGAAGAAGCTGATAACTGGTGATGATAAGTGGATCACGTACGACAAGAACGTGCGAAAAAGATCGTGGTCAAAGGCCTGTCAGGCTTGACATACTGGGGCGAAACCCGGGTTAACTCGCAACAAGGTGATGCTGTGTGTATGGTGAGATTGGAAAGGCATTATTCATTATGAGCTGTTACCGCCAGGCAGGATCATCGATTCTGAACTGTACTGCGAACAACTGATGAGACTAAAGCTAAAAGTTGAGAGGAAGCGGCCGGAATTAATCAACAGAAGGGGTGTGGTTTTTCACCATGATAACGCTAGACTTCACACATCTTTAGCCACTCAGCAAAAATGACGAAAGTTTGGCTGGGAGGTGTTAATGCATCCGCCGTATAGTCCTGACCTTGCACCTTCAGATTTTCACCTGTTTCGGTCTCTGCAGAATTCCTTAGGCAGTGTCAGGTTAACATCACGAGAGGACTGCCAAAACCACTTGTCGCAGTTTTTTGATCAAAAGCCCCAAAAATTTAATAGCAATGGGATCACGTCTCTACCTACAAGATGGCAAAAAGTTATCCAACAAAATGGCACCTACATACTATAGTCAAATGTAAATAAACTTTATAAAAAAACCTTTTGAATTTTTATATAAAATGCGAAGAAACTTTTTCCCCAACCTAATATAAACATAGTGAGATACGTGAACAACAAAAGCAAGTAAATAAAATAAACAGATTATTATTAGC
Organism: Dendrolimus houi; assembly: GCA_039645545.1. NCBI lineage: Eukaryota > Metazoa > Arthropoda > Insecta > Lepidoptera > Lasiocampidae > Dendrolimus > Dendrolimus houi. The sequence goes on along the minus strand of CM077141.1, from coordinate 12,152,532 downwards.
AAAATGGTCATATAGCACTTGTATCATGTCTTAAGTTACATTACATAAAGAAAAAAAATAGATAATTATATAAAGACATACCCTACCCTGTATATGGGTAATAAGAACGGAAATGTTATAAGCCCCGGATCTGATTTTAAAAAAGTTACTACACTTTATAACTTACATACAAGAATACAAGTTATAAAATATTTCATCAAAAGAATTATTCAATTTTCTTGTCCTGAATAAAAAGAGGAAAGTTGTAAATCACTTTTGCATAACAAAAAAGGAGTGCTGCTTTCATATAAATGACAACGTAAGTCCCTTACGGTACAAAGCACAGTCGCACACTACACATAGTTATAAGGCTGTGGTCAGGTAGCATGCGTATAGCGAAATTATAAAGTAAAGAGAAACCGAGCTACATTATTACAAAAAATTCGTCACTTTTTTAATAGTGTTTACCGGTTCTAATTTGAAGTTAAAGTTTTTACAGACTGTTGGTTTGGCTCGTAACTTATGGGCTCCGCCTGTCATAATTGCCTAGTTTTACTCTTTTAGTTCAATAATAGATAGTACGTTTCTGTCTTTCAGTTTAGATATTTTAAATTTAGAACAATAAATTCATATGTGACTTTATTACACGCGTACATAATTATAAATTAATCGCTTATTTTACACTTACTCGCTAGCGCTTATAGAAGTCAGACCCCACATCATTCACTCAAAAAAATTAATAACCTATCCAACTTCATATCGTACAGTGCTTCCAACGAGCCGGAAATGCGTTTCGCATTTCAATATTAATCTGAGAAACGGTTTCTGTGACAGTGCTGAACATTTTTCCAATGTGTATGGATTTTTTCCTCACATTTTCCACGTTTCGATAAATACGAAAGAAAATGTACGATATTGGTTTTTTTTCATGTTTAGAATTTATTGGAAAAGTTGGAAACGTAGATTCCCTAAAGTGTTTTATTATTTAAATCGCTTGCCATACATTTTTCTTGGAGTATTTTTGTATATAATCTAAGTCCGAAAAATTCCATTCAACACGCTTCATGTGAATATTTTCATACATAGATAGGCTTGCCATATGATATCCAAATGGAGGACATGTCCTCCTTTTCGTAAAATTGTGTGTACAGAAACCAATTTGGTATCGAAAACAACTGCTGTAGCATAATACTGTGTTACAGTTGTTAGCGACCACTTCCAGACAACTCGTTTGTTATAATCTATATACATAGAACAAAGTCGTGTTAGTTACACTATTTATAACTCAAGAACGGCTGGACCAATTTTTATGATTTTTGTGTTTTTGGAATTGTCTTCGTCCGGAATAGGATAATAAGTATTAAAATATGTTATTCATCAACAAAAAAACATCAGTCTAGCCATTCAGTTGTTATCATCTTTCCCGGCCGATTTCAGCAATGGTGGCTACTTTCAAACTCATTTTCATTTGTCTGATTTAGGTTCAAGTTCTCGGGATGGTTTAGATTCAAATTTGAACTAGATAGATGGCGTTGCAATCGGGTTCCAGGATTTAGGTGAAATTATTATTGTGCGTTCAAGTGGATCCCGGGATGGTTTAGATTCACGGTAGGTGGCGCCGCTGAACACCTCTTTAACGGTGGGACCGATTTTGATGAAATTGTTTGTTTTTTCAAGTAGATTCGAGAATGGTTTAGATTAACAATCGGTCCCGGTTGATGGCGCTGCAATCGGTTTCTAGATTTTTATTTTTAACGGCAATACAACGTCTACCGGGTACAGCTAGTACATTATAAAAACAAAATTATCTTTAAGTTTATACATTTTGAAATAACTTCGTGTTAATATTTGTAATGTATGTGGAAAGGTATAGGTGTGTGAATGTATCAGTATATGTATTGTTACGAGCTACAGGACTCGAATTAAAAATGCCGTTGGAACTACTATAGAATTTATTAGAACTGTACAAACAAGTATAAAACAAATACAAATAAAACTGGATGCAGCCAGTTCACACTGCAAGATTCAATACAATTCGACACGCGCAAAGCCCGTTGTCTATATCGCTAATTGAGAGTACTAGAAAATGTCTTAATCGTTTCATAGTTGTCGCTTGACTGCCCACCCCTCCATTCGGGCATCATCTTATACTAACTACACAGTACAAAAAAAATTGGCCACGCGCACCGAGTTTCCGAGAAATAGTAATTTGCACACCTGCGAACGGCTGACAAAGTCGAAAGCAATAACAATAAGGATTAGTTCGATGCTAATGATGGTTATAAAACAATTAGAAAAACTATAGCATGTTTTTCTTAATTACAAATTCACAACACAAAAGAATTCCTAAATCCGGGAAGACAATAAACTGCGCTTACAATAGCTGTGCGCTTATCTTTGACAACATGTAACAGTATGTATGTGGTGTGTATGTATGCGACGTATGTCCAAATGAACGAGTGAGTGCGGTTATAGATTCTAAAGAAGTTTCACTTCAATAACGTCAACTTTGCCCTTAAGAACGATACACGGGCGTCGCACGAGAGCTTTTCGCTGAGGTTTATAATCAGACGAGGAGATGATGTGTCTATGTTCACCTGTAGTTTATATAATAAACTAGCTGTTGCCTTCCGCTTCACTCGTATAGACTAAAAATAGCAAAAAAAGTTAAAAGTTAGGAAGGTGAAAAGAGAAGCCTTTTCTCTGCGGTAAGACAGTGCAGGCTCGATTAACTTGAAAATGACGGGTTTTCTTGCAAACTTTTATCCCTTAGGGGTTGAATTTGCAAAAACGCCCATACACGTGTACATTTATGTAACATGGTTAGATAAGAAGCAGATATGTAAAATTTGTGCTTCTTACTTTGAAAATGACAAATTTTAATACAAAATTTCTTCCCCTTTTTGTCTCACTTATGGGTTGAATATTGAAAAAACTCCTTTCTTGTGTAGAAAGAACCCGCATGGAGATAAAAAGAAAGAAGAAGAAAGAAAAAAAGTGTGTGTGTAGTTGACACGCAGTAGAATTGAAACTTCATAGAATATACTTTCAGATAATTCTTCTCTAACTTTTATTAATATAAATATAATTCCTTTAGCCTACATCCATCAACATGTTATAATTAAAAAATTCAATACGAATTACATGTTAAATCACTACCATAAAATTTAAAATTCAAACGCACTGTTACGCACAATTTCCTTTCATCTACGTATAAAAGAAGATAGAGCTAAAATTCATTTGATATCTTTTAAGTTTTATTTAAATAGAAAATTAATACTAACGGGTAAAGAGAAATGTGTTTTATTTCGAATGGGGTAAGGTTGCATTTTATGTATTTATGTCTTTTTAGTTTTATCGTTTTTCAAATCACAACGATTCTAAAGAAGATCACTTCAAAAACATTATTTGGTATTAAAACTGCGACACACATTGAGAAATATGGATATTAAACTATGTTTTTTTTATAGATTTATAGGTTTGCGTTTGACCACTGTCTCACCTGATGTTGAGTGATGACTCAGTCTAGGTGGAGCATGATTACCTAGAAGATACCTATTCACTCGTGACTTGAAGACTTCGAGATTGGATTTGGCGGGAAAAACAGACTCCGGCAAATTATTCCACTCTTCGGCAGTGCGCACCTATATACACTGTTACGAGTGCGGGACTTGAATTAAAAATGCCGTTGGAATTACTATAGAATTTATTAGAACTATACAGACACGTATAACATAGGTACAAATATAACTGGACACAACCAGTACAAATGTAATGCACAATTTAATAACACGCGCAAAGTCCGTCACTATATAGCTTATCGAATGTACATGTCTTGCTCGTATCGTAATCGTCGCTTGACTGTCAGTCTCTCCGTTCGGGCATTCTTTTATACTCAGCTTACAATATGTCACGACCGGGTAAGCAATGGTTTCCAAGAATCACACCTGACCACTGCCTACCATAAAGGATTACAATACACAATAGGCGGCTTTTCTAATTACAAATATTAAACACAAAGTAAACAAAAAGAAGTCCAAATGCGGGCAGGTAATAAACCGTGCTTCATGGCCGACAGGTGTTCATTCACATTTGTCGGCGTGCTTCGTGGAATTTTGGCTAAGTTGTAACAATACATATATATAGCAAGATGGCACCAAATAGTGCAGCAAATTCCAGCCACCAGGTGCCTGATGCTCTTTTTCAACAGCACCCTGGGACGCACATAGATAACATACGCATCTACTCTTGCATATACTACAGGTATTGTAAAAATGTTACGCCACACTCATAGAACTTAATGTTCTATGAGTGTGGCAGTAATTCGATTTTACAAGTATATATGCTAGTTTGTTATTGTACATACATTGGAAGGATCCGATACTGACAGCAGGGACAACTATTACGCCCAGATGTGCGGAGTGTCACAGAACTTTGCTAATTAGGAAAGTTTTAATTCAAATATTGACGGGCTTGGGTTAGGCTAAGAGAGGTTTATTTTAGTGATGTGCTTACGGCATATATGACGAACCGGTAAGTATGCCGAATATCATTAATATCATCATCATCCGAGCATTAAATCCCAGTTGCGTACGGAGTGTTCTCTTCGACGCCCTGTCTTCTCCTCTTCGCGTAGCTTCGACATCCTCTATATCGAACAGATATAAATAAAAACACGAATGTGAGTTTGTTTCTATGTCTTTGATGTGAAACCTCTTTAGAATCGTTGTGATTTGAAACTAGATCAAACGAAAAAGCGACACTAAAAAGAGATAAACAGAAATCTATAGGACTAAAACTGCGAGAGAATGAGATACGAGTTTTACATTGTGCAGCACGGATTAGAGAGTCATATAATAAGATCGATGATTAAATATAGGTCCAATTTGGACCGAAATAAAAATGATAATAATATTTTTTAGACTAAAACAGTCAAAAATTGAAAGTGATTTTTATAGAAGTTTATTATGAATTATAATATGTTGACGAATGTAGGCTAAAGGAATTATATTTTTATTAATAAAAGTTAGAGAACTTTGAGTATTCTCTGAAGTTTCACTTCTACTGCGTGTGAACTGCACACACATTTTTGTTCTTCACACCCTAACTACCCAACAATTGTCACGAAATTTTGCATACAAGTTTACAGGGGTTATAATAAAGGACATACAGTAAGTTTCAACCTGAACAAGGGACAGTTCCTGAGGGATAGCCGAATGTAGCTGAAAAGATGGCGTTGCGAATGCGTTTTATTGGCGCTACTATTGCAATTCTCTAATAAATATATCGGCAGACAAACACACACACTGTATATCCCCAAATTAAGCAAGTTACGCTTGTGTTATGGGTAATATACAACGGACCACTCTGGGGTCGATCCCAGACACCCAGACCATACTAAATAACGAAGAAAATACGTTTCCGAAATTTACTATACCAGGAATCGAATCCGGAGCTTCTGCATTGCAGTGAGGTAAGCCGACAAAAGCTTAGCCCGCTCAACCACAGAGGACGTCTTAATGGCAATGGCCGTCTTAATATAGTAATGGCAACAACGGTAGCGTCAATAAAACGCGAATAGGGTCATCTTTTCATCTGTATTCATCTATCCCGAATAGTACTTTTTTCTCGATAAAGATAAACGATAACATCACAAAAAAGGCACATTCCCATTTAGCGTAGAATAGAATAAAATATATTTTATTCTACAATAAAATTAATGAAATAAAACACAAAAACAGCTTAGAATTAGGTACAAATGGCGGTCTTATCGCTGACAGCGATCTCTTCCAGACAACCTTGGGATGGAGAGAGATATATGACACAAAAGCTAGGCCAGGATTTTGTTGCACAATATTTTTAAAAATGTTACATATTATATATTAATATTATTATATAAATTTTGTCTCCCATTTGTAATGTTAGTTAAGAAAAATGTCTCACCTGCCCAATTCCTATCTCGTATTCAAAGCAGAGATTTAATATTCATATTTTTTCTTCAATCCCTAATGCAATAATCCCAAAAATTAAACCACTAAACTGTGCGGTACTCCATTCAACATTTATGTCCTGCCAACTTTTAAATGAAAGCGTCGTCCCCATTCAAGGCGTATCAACTCCGACCCTTGCCACTCGCAAACTCATTAGCCCATATGTGTATTATGACCGGTGTTGCCAGATTTCTTTATTATTTTTTTGCCAATAAGGTCTGGTAACGAGTGGAACGTACAACCAAAGAAAAGTTTGACATCACCCCAGATAGATCTCTGTATCATTAGAAAATCGACTTCGATGTTGTATTTCATTTCTCTTTACGATTCCGTAGTCATTTTGACAGAAACGGAATCTTTCTGAAATCGTCATGGCCGTCCATCTGTCCTCTATCTGTTTTTGTATATCGTAATCATTTTACTCATTAAATGTTAAATTAAAAATAAGTCACAAAGTATGTAACAAATCGCTGCCAAAGGGAAGCGTGCCCAAAAGGCTGGCTGCATCGCCACGCTGCATATCAATATTGATTCATTACGCGAAATACAAACCAGCCTTCTAATCACGGGTGGCAAAAAGAGTTTTTTACGAATTTCTTTGAAGAAACCCTTTGCCGATGGACCCTATAGACCTAAAGTTTCAACTCCAAACGGTACAAATATGTAATCCTTTCCTAGGGTTCCATATTTGCGCCGTTTGAGATCTTTAACTGTTGAAGCAGCATTGTCAGCCCCTGACTTAGTCATTGGGAGATGTGACGGTGCCAGAGTGTCGACGCATGTCGCGACCCACACAAGCGGTCGTCCCATCTTCCAAGGAATAAGTGACATTCCGTCCGGCCTCTTGCCATAGTAGATCAAATGCTGGAATTATTATATTGATTACAGTTCTTACACTATACATACTCTTGATATGCTCTCACAGAATATTAGCGTAAAATGATCTTGTGCTAATCCAGTTTCGTGCGATGAATGAGCTTATGTGGGTCTTTGAATCTTTGAATGATGTTCAAAGAGCCCACTATCCCTTATTTTATCTAATGTTGCAACGTCTGTAGGCGACAGTAATTACTTTCCATTAGGTACGCCATCTGCTTATTTGCCAGCTTGATGTGTATCACTTCTACAGAACACTTCATTGCACGTGCACTTCAAAGTGCTTAGAGATTTTTACCAGAATAAAAGAATCTCATGTTCATTTCCTTTATTGAAATTAGATATAAACCTATTATTTTTTATTGCGAAGCTGGCAAAGTCATACGGCTCAGCTCATGGAAAGTGGTTACCGTCGCTTATAGCCGTTTGCAAAACCAGGGGCAAAACCAACGCGTTGCTAGCCTTTAGAGTGTGATAGTGAGAATGACATAGTGGGATGAGAAATAGGGAGCAGACAGGAGGAATAGGATAGAATAATGAGATTAATGATAGGAATAGGGGAGGGAACAATGGAACATCGGAACTCTCACTTATCGTATGAAACACGACTAGGTCAAGACTAGGCGTTTCACGCCAATATTATCTGAGAGCATGGTTACCCGGCCCTAAGAGCAGCAGTCAAGATATTTTTTTTATTGCTTGAGTTTAGCAGACAAGCAGACGGCCCACCTGATGGAAAGCGATTACCATCGCCTATGGAAATTTGTAACACCAAAGGTGCTACCAATGTGCTGTCGTACTCTAAAAGGAGTCTAGAACCTAGCCACTAATGTCTGAATACAATTCAGTGCTGTTTTGGCGGCATACTCTAGACCTGTATGGTAGCCATACAGGCGGGCAAATAACCTTCCTCCTGGTTGGGGGTTGTTTTGTCGCCTCTTACAACAGGCCGCCCGGCCGCAGGAAATTTTATTGTTTCTCTGTTCCTGCACAGATAACATACATAGACAAGGGGGACGAGAGATAGCAGACAGGAGGAATAGGATAGAAGGAATGAGATATAGTATTGGAATAGTGGAGCAGGCCCTAAGACCTGTAGTCAAGATATCGATTCCAGCATCACTCTACCATGTATACATCAAATTTCATGATAATTAATATCTTTGGTTCGAATTTTAATCCCTAATCCCGGATATTAAAACATATGTATTGACTTTCGACATATTCGTTATGGCAACACGAAACATGACATACCAGTTGTTCGTATTTCGGTGTTAGCAAAGTTTAAATAGGTCTGTGGTCTCGCAACGAGTTTAACATTAAATAACTTTAATATCGTTTCAAAGAACTTTTTTAATTTACTGTCTGTTTGTCACTACCAACCTTATACAAATTGCCGAGCCCCATCTCAAACCATGGCAGAAAAATGAATTTTATGAAGTGTTAAATCTGCCCTTCAGTAAATTTAAAGCTTAATTGAAAAGTACCTTGCTTAGAAAGGGATACTACACTATTAAAGAATATTTAATGTAATCTATATCCGTGCAGCAACGGGGAAATAATACAATTTTCTACGGCCGGGCGGCTTGTCGTAAGAGGCGACAAAACAACCCACAGCCAGGTGGTCGTGTGTTTGCCCGACTAGATGGCTACCACCCCTGGTAGAGTATGCCACCATAACAACCTTGAGTTGTGTTTCGGCATTAGTGGCCAGGTTCCGATCTCCCTTAAGAGAGCAACAACGCATTTGTAGCACCTTTGGTGTTGCAAATGTCCATAGGCGATGGTAACCGCATTCCATCAAGTGGGCCGTCTGCCTGTCTGCTGAACTCATGCAATAAAAAAAATAACGACATAACTGCAATTACATAGCTGCTCGCTCCAGCCTATTTACTATCTTCTGTATAGCGTTTCTATTTTGCATAACATGTAAGGAATCTATGGAGATTTGTCGCAGTATGAATTGTTAGATGTCAGTATTGCAACGGTGACAATTTTGTTTTGTTCTATTCCAATTCCTCCATTCATATTCTGAAAAGTAATAAAACTTCTGTATGTATTAAAAAAAAGAGCCTAAATAATATAGTGTTACAACTTAGCCAAAATTCCACGAAGCACGCCGATAAATGTGAATGCACACCTGCCGGCCATAAAAGCGCAGTTTATTACCTGCCCGCATTTGCACTTCTTTTGTTTACTTTGTGTTTAGAATTAGTAATTAATAAAAACATTCTATTGTTATTGTACTTCTTTTATTGCCGTCAATAGGCAGGTGTGTCGAACTAATTCTTGTTGTTATTGTTTTGCGTAGAGGCATATTGTATTTGTACAAAACAAAAGGGATGCCCAAAGGGAGGGGCGAGGCAGTCAAGCGACGATTACGATACGAGCAAGACGCGTGTACGTTCGATGAGCTATATAGTGATGGACTTAGCGCGTGTTATTAAATCGTGCCGTTTTTACTGGTTGCGTCCAGTTATATTTGTACCTGTGTTATACTGATTGTATAGTTCTAATAAATTCTATAGTAATTTCAACGGCATTTTTAATTCGAATCCTGTAACTCGTTACAATATAAATAATTATGATGAAAAAATCTTTTCCAACTAGACGTGTTGCTGGGGAGTTTCTTGCCGGTTCTTCTTCTTTGAACAGCGATAACACATTGTGAAGCGGTGTACATAGAATAGGAAGTAGATTTAAATTTTAACTTACATGGATAACTTTCAAAAAGTGTTGTCCAGTGGAACTTATTTTGAATTAAATAAAAAATTAATTTGAATTTGAAATGCTAGGTATTGTAATCGTCCAGTAAAAAAATGGTGAGGTAAGTCAGTTAGGAGTAAACGAATGTAATCTCTCAACTTCGTCTCGAGCTTACCATAGTCACGAGTTTGTAAAAATCAATAACCAAACCACACATGTATTATACAACGTTTTTCAACACATTTACCAGAAAACAGTACAATAGATAATGAACCAAAAAGAAAAATCAGTCGGAAAGTCGCAACAATCTTTGACGTTTCTAATATTAAAATGGCATTTACAAATGGCGCCACGTGCGGGTGGTGACTATTAGAATTACATCTTTCGTCTAATTTTCTCTATAGTATTGAAGTAAGACAAATTTATTGATCAAAAGCGCTTCCAAGGAGCTTCGACTATTCAGCTTATTTATTTTCGTAATGTGAAACTCCTCGGTGAAATTGTCATATTTTTTAAGTGAAAATTCTTTAGAATCGTTGTGATAAGAAACTCGATAAAAGGAAAAACGACACTAAAAAGAGATAAACACCTAAAATTCAACATTATTTAATTCAAAATAAAACACATTTCTCTTTAATAATTTTCAACTTAAATAAAACTTAAGATATCAAATGAATTTTAGCTCTATATGTACATACTTAAGGCAGATATTCTTTTGTACGTAACAGTGTATTGAATTTCGAACTTTATGCTAGTACTGTAAAGTATTGTAGTGTATAAAACCTCTTACGCTTATTAATATAGGCTATATTTATTACTAGAAAAAAAATAGGGATCCCTACTAAAACTTCAATAATGTAACCCAAGGTGTAAAAAAATTACTGTTTGAGTGGGTCCGGGGATGGTTTAGATTAAATTTTATTTCTTCAGGGCAGGACGTCTGTCGCGACAGCTAGTATAGTATATATAATACTAGTGGTTTCGGCAGACGATGTCCTGTCCTTAAAAAACAAAAATCTAGAACCCGATTCCAGCGTCACCTACCGGGTCTAATTGTGAATCCAAACAAACACAACAAATTTCATCGAAATTGGTGCAGCCGCTTAGGAGGAGTTCAGTCACATACACACACACATAGATTTTATATATATATATATATATATATATATATATATATATATAATAAGATTATTATGTATAGTATAGTATAATATATTATATATTAGTGAATCTAAGAGTGGCGTGAAACACGCGATCGTCATCTTTTCGGCTGTTCGTCTATCTTGCGGGAAAAGTGCATGAAAGATACCCTATGTCCTTTTTAATACTCTTGACAACGCGTATGAAAAATTTTGTAACGATCTGTTGCGTAATTAAAATGTGAAAGAATCACAAACAAACAAACTTACAGTCGCATTTATAATATTAATTAGGGTAGTTCGGATTACACTTGTGTCACAGTGCTATACAGTCAGCTGCAAAGCATTAATTACTCAACTTCTCAGCGCGTCAGATAGTCTTTCGCAAATTATACTTTAGCCTTATTTCGAATTTATTAATATTTACTATAGCCAAAGTCGACGCTTAATGGAAATAACAAGGGTATGACTAGTTTATATTTAAATTTTGTAATCATAGACAGATAATTTTATTTCTGTTTCTAGAATTAAAAACAGTTATGACACTTAATTGTACTTGCCTGTGTCACAATGTTGTACAGTCAAGTGCAAAAGCATTAATTGCCCACCGTCTCAATTGCGCTATCTAGATAGTTTTTAGCTAACAAATATATACTTTAGCCATGCTGCGAATTTACTAAAGTTAACTAATTAGATAATTAAAGTTAGGAATTACATGCAACTTTTGAGTTAAATGGAGTTTATATAACAAAATCATAACCTGTAGTTTTCATTTAAAGTTACACAAATATTTTATGAATGACAGTCCTTTTTTTCTGCTTTTTTAAATTATTTTTTTATTGCATGAGTTTAGCAGATAGGCAGACGGTCCACCTGATGGAAAGCGGGTACCATCGTCTATGGACATTTGTAACATCAAAGGTGCTAACAATACGCTGTCACTCTCTAAAGGGAGACTGGAACCTGGCGACTAATGCCGGAACACAGCTCAAGGTCATACTCTAAGCCAAGGGTGGTAGCCATCCACACGGGCAAATACCCTACCACCTAGCTGTGGGTTGTTTTGTCGCCACTTACGACAGGCCGCCCGTCCGCAGGAGGTTGTATTCTTACTCCGTTCCTACACGGATAAAATGTATTCGTGTGGGATACAAAGGTATAGATTTATGATACTGAGTTACACTTGACTTTGTCACAATGGTGTACAGTCAGTTGCAAAAGTATTAATTGCCCAACTTCTGAACCACGCCAGACGGTTTTAACCAACATATTTATAATTCAGCCCTGCTGCAAATTGAATTGGATGCGAATTGAAACGATAGTAAAAAAAAATATATTACACACAAGCTGTGAGCAAAATGGACGGATTTGTACAACAAGAGCATGCCTGTAGTTTTCACTTAAATTTTATTATTTAGTTTGAACTGACAGACAGATAATTTTTATTTCCGATCCTAGATTTAAAAGCAGTTATGACACTAAATGAAACTTGACTGTGTCACAGCTCTTTAAAGTCAGTTGCAAAAGTATTAATTGCCTAACTTCTGAAACCCGCCAGACGGTTTCTAGCCAACAAATTTACAATTTAGCCCTGCTGTGAATTTATTCATGTTTTCTATAGCCAGCGTCAACGCCAATTTTAAAGCGATAATTAAAGTTGGAAATTACATGTAACTTTGGATTTAAACGAGAGAGTTTGTATAATAATAATAACTAAACCCAGTCACGCTCAGAAATTTCCCGTTTTCGGAGGAATTTCGGAATTTAAAAGTATACAAGGAACACTCTGTATTAAAATGCAATTTTAATTTAACCAATCGAATGACTTTTTTTTAGAAGTGTGTTAGATTTTTATTTAACTGAGTAATATGAAATTTATTCAGCATATAAAAATTATGACGACATCGGTGGTTGAGCGGGCTAAGCCTTTGATGGCTTACCTCATTGCAGCGCAGCTCCGGGTTCGATCCTGGTACAGTAAATTTCGGAAACCAATTTTCTCCGTTATTTACTATGGTCTGGGTGTCAGGCTCTCTGGCTTAATTTGGGGATATACAATGTGTTTTTGTCTGTCGATTATTTATATAATATCAGCCCATGAATATCCCTCTGCTGGGCCCGGAATTCCCATTATAGGGGGAACGGACAGTATACCCGCCACGCTTGTCCAAGGCGGTCTGGCAGGTTTGACATATCGGTTATCTCGATGTTCAGGTTGCATGACGATGTATTCCTTCACCGTTGTTAGTACGTGGTATTTGTAATAATATGCACATTAGATCATAAAACTGACTAAGTAGTGCATGCGTTCCGGCCATGATTGAACCCGCGCCCTTTGAGTCCGGGATGCGTGCGCTACCCATTCCGCTACCACGACTTACTTATTTAGCAATTCGATTATTTACTTAAAAAAAAAAAAACATATTCTTTAAAACAAAGCTATTATAAATAAAACTATATGTACAAATCAAAATTAATTTATAAAATCTAAATGCATTGCATTAAATGTGGTAGACTCATAATAGAATAATTCATTATCTTTGTTATAGCTCTTCGGTGTGGTACCCACGCTCTCACATAATTTCGGTGTGAAACGGTTAGCCTTAAGCTTGTCGTGCTTTATGCGATAAGTGAGAGTTCCCACCACTCACTCCCCCTATGCAATATTCACTATCACAGTGCCCTATTCCAAGACCATATTCCATCCCATCTATCCCATTTCTCCTGTCTGGTCCCTCTGTCAAACTCAAATTACAAATTCAAAATTTTTTAATCAGAATAAGTTCCACTCGAGAACACCTTTTGAAGGTCATACATATAAGTTAAAATTTAATTTTACTTTCTATTATATGTACACCACTACACAACGTGTTATTGCTGTCAAGAAGAAGTAGCGGCAAGAAACTCCCCAGCAACACGTCTAGGTAAACATTGTTTTTCTTGATATTTCTTATTCTATTTATATCTCAAGTTATTTTTTATAATTTTTTTTATTGCTGAAGCACAGCAGACAGGCCGACGGCCCAACTGTAATGGAAAGTGGTTACCGTCTATGGACATTAGCAATACCAGAGACGTTGCCGATGTGCTGCCGGCCTTGAAGGAGAAACTGGAACCTGGCCACAACTCAAGGCTGTTATGGCGGCATGCTCTAGACCAGGGGTGGTAGCCATCCAGACGGGCAAATGCCCTATCACCTGGCTGTGGGTTGTTTTGTCACCTCTTACGACAGGCCGCCCGGCCGCAGGAACTAGTATTCCCTGCACGGAGAGCATATAGCATTATACAGAAGTATTATATGTTACAGAATTATAATCATCCCCTTATAATCCTGTCTTAAAGTCTGGCCACGCGTGGGATTCCCTTCTATTGCAAACGTTTATAAGCAACGGTAACCATTTTCCATGAGCTTGGCCGTCTGTCTACTACCAGAATGGCAATAAAAAAATTCATCGACTAATTTTTGAGTTTATTCATTACAAACATACAAGAATATAAATCTTTCCTCTTTATAATATTGTTACAACTTAGCCAAAATTCCACGAAGCACCCGACAAATGTAAATGCACACCTGCCAATCATAAAGCACGGTTTATTACCTGCCCGCATTTGGACTTCTTTTCTTTACTTTGTGTTTAATATTTGTAATTAGAAAAGCCACCTATTGTGTATTGTAATCCTTTATGGTAGGCAGTGGCCAGGCGCGATTCTTGGAAACCATTGTTTACCCGGTCGTGACATATTGTAAGCCGAGTATAAAGGAATGCCTGAATAGAGAGACCGGCAGTCAAGCGACGACTATTATACGGGCAAGACGTGTACACTCGATAAACTATATAGTGACGGACTTTGCGCGTGTTATTGATTCGTGTCGCGAAATGCGAAAAGGTTAATATTTTTCTGAACGCAAAGGACAGCAGGGGTGAGGGAGCGCGACGAGGAACTTCTTGAGTTCAAAAAACTTGTTAACAAAAGACTAGATAGCCGAATGTTACAAGATGTCCATCACAGTAGTCATGAGAACCATAGTGTATATTAATATGACATAGACAATCGTCATAGATAATACTTTTAGTCGATTTATCAGACTATTCGATTTATAATTAAATTATCATTTTCTACCTGTTAGTTAATTTTATAAGCCCACTAAATTATTATCTAGATAATTTAGTGCATCAGTAACTAATTATTATAATTGTTTTTATGATCCTGGCAACACTATGATGTAATTGCTATTTTTAGCAATGATGCAATATTATTGTTTTGTAGGGTAGCATTTTTCGTATAAAAGGCGTAGTGGCGTTTAAACTGTGTTCATTGCTTAGTGTGCTGTGTGAATATTCACATCAAAGGCTGAACAATAAGGGGAAACCCTGCCCAAATAGTTAATATTTGGTATATTTGGTACTTTCTTACCCAAATCTCTCCTTGCATTTTACATTCAAAAGGACTTATTAATATAAGTCGTAAAAGAAGAATGATTCAAAGATCATTCTTATATTGTGTGCTAAACGATACCTATGACTAGGACAGTCGGGTTCCACATTTGATACTAATAAAGAAATGAATTTGTGGATACATCAATAGGAGTTTATATCTTGTGAATATTTATTAACATTTCCATACAAAATTACTTTACACTTACACTCTACATAAACTCATTATTATCTCTTATATTTATCTATATTGAATCTGGGCAATGAAGGATAAATCGTAAGTGCAACCTAAATCACTTTACGACAATTCGTGCAGTTTGTACTGATTGTGTCCAATTATATTTGTACCTGTGTTATACGTGTTTGTATCGAGTCCCGTAACTCGTAACAATATATTAGTATAGATTATATATTAAAAAAAGTAATCTTTAAGGGTTTTGTAGCCAAACGACAAATAAGGTGACAAACTTTTTAATATATTTGTCATCTTTACCACCTAGAAGTTGACTTATGGCCGGTTCACATATCTTACTATTCATTCACTCGCCTTAACATCAGTCGATTTTTGATATTAGTCGTATGGATCTTATATCAAATCATAACCGATAGTAAGAAAAATGAACGGTCCGTAAAATATAGGAAAGCGGCCATTAGAGGAATGGTTCCCACACTTCTTGGGTTCCCACGCTCTTGCCAGATTTCTTCTGAGTTTACGTTATACTATGTAGCTGAATTTATGAAACAATTTACTTAGACATATAGACCTTTTACTCCAACCTCCAACAAAGGAGGTTAAACAAACAACAAAATTGATAATTTCCTTAGTGCTTTCGAGTAAAATGTTTTTATCGATGCCCTAATGACACTTTATCGATTCTTGAAGAGTTTTTTCAAAAGAGCAAAGCTTTTCGGGAAACGAGCGTGATAATATGTCTGTACTAGGATATGCCAGCGACTTTGTCTACGCTTGACTTAAAATTCCCGAGACACAAAATACCGCAGCATTTGAAAAAGAATGTAAGCTATCGTTTGAGTGATAACTGTGTCGGAATAAGCTATTTTTTACGCCTACGAACCGTCCCTGGGAAAATTTCCACGGGATACCCGAAATAAAAAGTAGTGCAGAGTTTAAGTCTAAGAATTAGCTGTCGAAATCGGCTTAGTAGTTTTTACGTGAATCCCGAACTAACAGACCAATCGACAAACAGACAAGAAATCTAAAAAAAATTGCATCATGTTCGCCGTCGTCTATATAATTACGGGCGTGATGCGATGGCCGGGAGAAGGCAAAGGGACGTGGAAGAAGAAGCAAGGGAAGAGTGACTTACCTCGCCACCAGTCCGCCGCCACACTGCACTCGTCCCCCGGGGGTTCACACACTCACTAGGATATGGGTTATGAGAATTAAATTAGATTATAACAGTTTATTTCTTTTATTATGTTCCAACAATCTCACTATATATATTGCGATGACAGCATTGAAAGTAAGTTGAATCGTCTCGTATTGCGCATTCTTCATTTAAAAGTTTATTCTTTTCTTGATGGCGAGGATGGGGAGGAAGAATTTATAAGGAGATATTCCTCGGCGCAACCACAATCTATTCCAGTAGTTTTTTAAATAGCTTCAATGTACAGACACGGCATATTAAGATTTCTGTATATATTATATACAGAAATCTTAATATCTTACCAGTAATAATCATATAATTTAGTATATGATTATTACTGGTATAGGTTTGCGTTTGGCCATTATCTCTTTAGATTTTGAGCGGAGATATGGTCTAAGATCGAGCATGCTTAACTAGAAGACTATTTACACGAGACTTGAAGACACCCAGGTTGTAGATTTCAGAAAAAACAGACTCCGGCAGTGAGATCCACTCCTTTGGAGTGCACATAATGAAGGTAGACTCAAAGCGCTTTGTTCTTATAGGTGGTCCACCGTATAGCGGTACCGCATGCAATAATAAGATTGAAAAGCTCCAATGCACACTCTCCAAAATGTATCCGATAGAAAACCGATGTATGTGTTATAGATGTATGTGAAATAATTACGTACTGCTGACATTAAGACGGGTAAAACAAACTGAACGAAAGGCTCAGAACTGAAAGAAGAGATGGTATCCAAGGACATTGAATGGTTCAATTTTATGTTTATATGAATCATTTTGGTTGAATCATCCACATCGAAAGACAGAAATGAACCGTCTAATATCGGCTACTGACACTTTCATCAACGTTCCTTGGTTAGAGCCTCAAAGGTACATAAAAGATTATAAATAAAACCAGTCCTAAACCAAACGTAAAAGTTTCCTCCAACCCCTACAGAAAGGAGATACAACAAAAACAGCCGTTATTTTGGACTTTGTTTGAAACAAAAGAAGGAAAAGTGTAAAAAGAGAAACTTTTCCATTTTATTGACTCACGTACCTTTTTATAACGGAAAAGTATTCAAATGGAAACTGAAATGGTTTTAAATAAATATCTTTTTAAGATAAGAATTGCTTTGAAGTCTCAAAGAAAAATACATTATTATGAGTATAGTAAAATACATCAAGTATACGTCATACATATAAGCGAACTTATTTAACAACTACATCTATACTAGAGCTTACTCCGCGACTGCACCGCGGGTCAACTGGTAGTGCTTACCTCTTATTTAAAGAGCAGGCGGTACAGGTTACATTGTATTATTTTTTTATGTATTTGCCCCCGGAATATTCAATTCATTTTCTGTCGCAAAGTATCCCATCCCCCGTCTATCTGTAAACTACATAAATGACCAAACTTGACAAAAAAGACAAAATCACAAACCTATCGTTCTTTCCAGGTTAACCTTTACATAAATACATCCCAAAATCTATCCTATTATCAGGGGTGAAAGGTATCCCTTGGCCACCCTCGGTATTAAAATTATATATGTACCGAATTTCAGCCAAATTAACCCAATAGTCTTTCCACAAAAGCAACAAACAGAGGGACAAACCTATTTTTATCCCGGAAACTATACCATTTTTCGGGATAAAAAGTACCCTATGTTCATCCTCGGCATCAAAAATATATATACTGAGTTTCAGCCAAATCGGTCCAGTAGTTTTTCCGTGAAAGCGTAACAGACTCACAAACAGATAGCTGCTGGGATCAGGCCTCCCACTATAAAGTAACAGACAGTCAAACCCGCCACGCTTGTCCAGGACGGCTTGGCGGATTAGACGCCTCGGTTATCTCGATGTGCAAATTTCATCGCGATGTTTTCCTTCACCGTGGTAATTGTAACAATATGCGCATTAGGTCAGAAAACTGCCAAAGTGGTGCATGCGTTCCGGCTAGGATTCGAACCCGCGCCCTTTGAGTTTGGAACGTGCGTGCTAGAGATTACGCTACCACGATTTGTATGTACTACACTATGTTTCTAGGAATCGTGATATAATATGGGAGTTAATATTTGTATCTGTCTATCAGGTTATGTGTTTAAGTAAGGTTTTCTACATATTTAACCGACTTCAAAAAGGAGGAGGTTCTTAATTTAATTGATATTTAAAAAAAATGTATATACACCGATTACGCTGACAGTTATGATCCGATTTACGTGTTTCTTTTTTTAGTTTGATGCGGAATAGTTGTCATTTGGTCTAAAAATTTAACATAGTTTGGCCCAGTAGTTTTCATTTTATGAACATTTTTTTATGAAAATTTTCCGTTCCGTTTCTTGGAACCTATATTTTTTAAGGCGCGCGGCACCTTTGGTATGCCTACCCATAGCTAGACAGTAAAAAGTAACAAATAAAAAAAACCGACTTCAAAATGTAGAACATTGTATATTATTTTGTCTCTTATTAAACTAAATAAATTCTTAGTCAAAAATCTTTATTAAGTTATTTTATACTTTTTAGGTTTTGAAGTCGATTTTTTTAAACGAGCTTTCTTTTTAAGTGTTGTTTTGAAAATATTTAGTGATAGAGATACTCTTATGTCTAAAGGCAGATCATTATACAGCTGTGCACCTTGAAATGTTATACTTCTTGTACCGTATTAGGTTCTTGGTGTTGGCTAAATCAGCTTTTGTTTATTTTTAGTTCGGATACTATATTTGGGTGTTTTGTGTTTAAGCGCTATGTAGAAGTGTTACATAAGATTTTATACATGAAAATGGATGTGTGATATATAAATAACTAGAGCTTAACCATAAATAAATAGAGGTCAACCTCTAGTCCGTGCTTCTTGTTTAAAAAGCAGGCGTTAATACAGGTTACATCGTACAAAAATTTTATGTTAGTGCTATTTGCACCCAGAAAATTCGCTTAATTTTATATCGCAAACTATCCGATCTCCTTGCATGAGTATATATGTCCATTTTGGTCATTTAAACTACATTTAAAGAAAATTAAAATAAAACCGATCCAGTGTTCCCAGTAGTTTTCAGTGAAAACTTAACAGAAAAACATATCGAGTTACTATCGCATTTTTTATAGACGATTAATTTTTATATCTATAAACTTGAGAAATAATCGGTCTCATCCAAAATTTCATGCTCTATTTCTAACTGTCCTAGTTTTATTTATCTATCCCCCGTCTATGAAAATTACAAAAATGACAAAAGAGACAAAATATTAAAAAGGACAAAAAAAGACCAAAAAGGACAAAAATAGCAAAAAAGGAAAATAATAAAAAGGACAAAAAGAGCAAAAAAGTCAAAAAGGACAAAAATGACAACAAGAGCAAAAAGATCAAAATGACAAAAGGACAAAAGGTACAAAAAATCAAAAATGACAAAAGGAGCAAAAGAGCAAAAGGGACAAAAAGGACAAAATTACAGAAATAACCAAAATGGAAAAAATGGCAAATAAAAAAAAACCAAAACCTATCTCACTTTCTGGGATAACGTTTACATAAATCTATCCCAAAATCTATACCATTATCCGCGATGAAAAATATCCCTTGTCCACCCTCGTTATTGAAATTACATATATACCGAATCTCAGCCAAATCGGTCCAATAGTTTTTCCGTAAAATCATAACAAACAGACACAAATATATTTTATCCCGGAAAGTATCCCATTTTCGGGATAAAAAGTATCCTATGTTCATCCTCGGCATCAAACACATATATATATATATATATATATATATATATATATATACATATATATATATATATATATATATATATATATATATATACATATATATACACATATATATATATATATATATATATATATATATATGTATATATATGTATACTGAGTTTCAGCCAAATCGGTCCAGCAGTTTTTCCGTGAATATGGAACAGACAGACGGACAGATGGACAGACGGACAGACGGACAGACAGACACACAGAGTTACTTTCGCATTTATAATATTAATAGGGATGATAATTGCTTTCTATTTAAATTTGTGTTTCAGTATATATTTATTTCCTTTGTGTATTTAGGTCGTGGATAGTTAAAAAGGATTTTAAGGCTTGTAGCAACGCCAACGTTCTTGAGGATTTTTCGGGCGATAGCGAAGATTCCATAGACACGGTCGTTTTTCAGATGCATTATTATTTTATCTATCTATAATATTATAAAATTCCATACACGCAGTGAGAACAAAACTACTGGGCTGATTTTGATGCGGTTTACGCTGATCGAAAAAAAATTTTTAGACTTAAAATATGCACTACCGTTTTATCCTGGGAACCCCGAGAATTTTTTTTGGCAATGATTTAAAATGACCGGATTTATAGAAATCGAATTCCAATATAATTTTTTCACTGATCGATAGCAAATTTGATGTAATAAAATGTGTGATTTTTCCCCGGGAATCCCGTGGGAATTTAGCCGAGAGCGGTTTGAACACAGTCTCTACTAAAAGGATAGCTTACATTCTTTTTTTAATTCTACGATACTTTGTATTCGGTAGGCCCGCGGGAATTTCATTTCAAGCGTGGACGAAGTTCCGGGCATATGCTAGTTATGAATAAAATAAAATAATGTAAAAAAAAACAAATTATTTATATCTCTTTTATAACGATACAGATATTTTGTATCTTGTTTTGATAAAAATTGAAGAAATAAAATAGTATCATGTCATTTATTTCGAGGTGATTAAGTGAATTGTCTACTATAGAATTATATAAATTATTTCTACATCCTTGTATTGTCGTTTTCCTAGCAAATAAATTCTTTCTTTCTGTCTATATTTTATTGTAAATTATTGATCAGTAAATACGAACAAAATGTTGTTTTATTTGCACCCCAGTTCCGACCTTTTACGGCAATAGGAGCCTTAATCAATTTATTGTGAGTAATTAGACAGGTCTAACGGATCGGTATGGCAATCTAACGAGGCAACTTAGCCAACCTTCTGAGGAGCTTCGCCATAGAAGATAGTGGTAACTTGGCTCAATGTTTAATTTAGTCTTATAGAGTGGTTATATGTAGAATTTAAGATAAGAATTTTCTTTATTACATTTACAATTACAAAACCAAACCATATTTACAATATTTTCTAGGTAATACAATGGGCGGCTTTATCGCTTAAAGCGATCCCTTCCAGGAAACCGAAACTAAAGGAATCTGACGATGTAGGTGGTGTAGAAAAAGGGGCGATAGATACATCAATACTTGAACTAATTTAAGAATTATTTAATTAAGACTAGGTTTGACTCCTTGCAGCACCATTCGGTCCGGATTATCGAAGATTCCGATCTTACAGACAGTTTAGAACCTTTAAGTCTACTCACATACTTTATTAAAGTATTCGTTTAAATCCTAATCATCCTAACTAACATAATAAAATCGGAAGTGTGTTTGTTTGTTTGTTATGTTATCACCCCTTAACTATGCAACCGATCGTAACGTAATTTTACGTAGACCTTGTCAGGGTTATAGTATATATGGTACCTTTAACTAGCGGTCTCAACAGACGTTGTCCTTCCCTGAAAAAATAAAATTTTAGAACCCAATTCCAGCGCCACCTACCGGGTCTAATTGTGAATTTAAACCCCTCCGAAACCCACTCACACACACAACACTTCATCAAAATCCTAGAACCCGATTCTAGCGCCAAATATTTTGTTTAGATTGATGGGTTTTATTGAAGTTTTAGTAGGGATCCCTAATTTTTGTATAGCCTACATTATTCAGTATGAATAGTGAAAGAATTCTTGAAATCGGTCCAGTAGTTTTTAAACTTAACAAACACACAAAATATGCAATTTTTTTCTCTTTATAATATTAGTATGGACATGGACAGTTTAAGCAATAAACTTAATTTTATTCTAACTGCCCAAACATTGTCCTACAAAAGTTGTTTTTCTATCCCTGAAGGGACGAAGGGCTATAAGGGCCAGGTTAATTGTCATTACATAAGCACACGTCTCCGTTCATTCGGCTACGGTTTTAGATTAAAGCCTGTAAAATTTACAATTCAAATGAAATTGTGGAATTCGAATGAGCCTTGACAACCACTATGAGTTCTCGAATCAATTGAATATTTTGGTTTATCACTTCATTTAACCGTTAACTTGTACGGAAGCTAGTAAAACATCAATGTCAATCTTTCTTATATATTATGATTTTGTCTTCTACCTCTATAACACTATTTTGTTTATAAATATGTATTATGCATTTCGTATATTCTTAATATATAAAATTCTCATGTCACGGTGTTTGTTACCAAACTCTTCCGAAACGGCTGAACTGATTTGTATGAAATTTTGAGTGCATATCGGGTAAGTCTAAGAATCGGCCAACATCTATTTATCATACCCCTAAATTATAAGAGAGTAATACCCACCCTAAATATTTAATTTTTATTTTTGTGACAAAATTTCTTATTTATATTTTATTATGATTGAGCATTAAAAAATACATACATTCTTCAATTTTCATCCTTCTACCACCAACCCCTATTTTTAAATAGCGATATAAGTACTTTAATAATTTTCTACTCTGTTTGTTCAAGTTGATTCGAGTTTAGATTAACATTTGATCCCGTTAGATGACGCTGTAATCGGGTTCTAGATTTTTATTTTTTAAAGCCAGGTCATATCAGGTATCATATAATATTATAATATTTTTCTTGAATATTCTATCAGTATCTTCACAATATTTGTTTTTTTCGCTCAATACTAATTATTATTGTTCATACTATATATATAACAGTGCAACATCCGTCCGTCCTAGGATGCAGTTGAAAACCAGCAGCAGGCACCTGTTGCCTGGCACATGCTGAACTGCACCTATTTGGTACCATCGCGAGATTTTTTGTTTGGTGTATACCTACATCGTTTAATTCATCGCCGTGTATCTCGCTATGTGAAGACTAACGTATTTTCTTTCTTTCTTTCTTTTATACATATTATAAAGCTCATTACTTTTACAAAAGACTAGATATGTATTGCGAGAGTGCAACAGACAGGCGGACGGCACATCTCATGGAAAGTGGTTACCATCGCATGTGTACTTTTGCTGCACCGAAGGTGTTACAAATGCGCTGTCGGACTCGAAAGAATTTTTTGACATCTTTTTTGAAAAAAAAAAAAATATTGTTACGAGTTGCAGGATTCGAATTAAAATACTGTTGGAACTATTATAGACTTTATTAGAATTATACAAACACGTATAACACAGGTACAAATATAACCAAATATAAGAAATTAAAATATAATGCAAAAGGCTGTAATTCAATAAAACGCGCAAAGTCCGTCACTATTAGATTGCCGATTGTAGTAGACACGTCTCACTTTAATCGTGGTTTTGAAACGACTGCTCCTCTCTCTCCATCAAGCTATCGTTTTATACTGCACAAATACAAATATGCCCAGCCGCCCGGCAAGCATCAACATGACGTAAGCGGCCATAAACGAGTACAATAGACTGTTCGTCACAATAACCAATAAGTAAGTGAAAAAAAGAAAACGAACATAAAAAGATTACAGTTATTTCAAATGCCGACGGGTAATAAAATGTGTTTTTACAGATATGCAGGTGGATTTTGTTTTCGTCGGAACTTAAGTTGTAACAATATTTTTGTTGGTAACCTATAAAATGTTTATACTATTACTACACTAGACGGTTCGTCTGTTACGGTTTCATGTAAAAGCTTGAGTATCCATTATGCTGCAATTTTGTATATATATGTTCTCAATACCGAGATTGTAAATGGGATGAATTTTATTCCGGAAAACGGGTTATTTTTCAAGGAATAGATAGGACTGTTACGGAGGCGAACAGCGCTTAAATAAAAATTTAAAAACTCTAAAATGTACATACTATTCAAAAATTATTATTATTATTATATATATATATATATATATATATATATATATATATATATATATATATATATATGTAAATGGTAGTGTAAATTAAACTAAAATTAATTATCTAATCTATAATACTATAACACTTCTGATGGGAAAACTACAATTAAATGATTAAACCAAATATAAACATTTCCTTCGTTTTGAAGCTTATCAATAACTTTATTACCAAATCAAAAATCTATAGACGGTTGGAGTTTGTACAATGCATTTTAAAATTTTAAAAATATCAGGGGGCCTAATTTAGTTCAGTAGATAGTAATTCGACTTAGAAACACTGGTAGGTGCTATGGTCTTTTAATTATAAGGAAGGAATTCCGGATTTAACATTTGAAATTATATATATCTTTGGGTAAATTTTACAAATTATTGACTTATTATAGAGCATTTTTTTCATACTCATGTTCCAAACAAGATGTCAACCAAATTTAAATATGGAACATTCTACGAGCTTTTATTTTATTTTAATAGAAAGGTTTTACGAGCGTTTCACCATTTAATACTAAGTTGACGTAACACACTGCGGCTCCATCGGTCCATGTTCACATACCGGATTCCTTCGGCCGTTTTCACTCTGAGAGTTTGGGGCTCGGTGTACCTATTTTGCTCGTGAGTTTTCCAATCGAGATCCTATAGTAACGCACAGATTTGTCTCGAACAACGCGAGCAAAGTGGAATTTTAAATGAGACCCTGCTCACGAATCGTCGTAACGTCTTACCACGAGATTTATTTTGGTGTTTGCATACGACCACTCGTCCTTAAGTGTTGTGGGTAGATTATTGCTTAATGAGAAAAAAGTTTTCTTTTAATAACTATTAAGTAATCTGATGGCCATTACGCTACCACGACTTGACGAGTAAATCGTATTATATGTATAAATAGTTAAATAATATTTTTTTGATATGTATTTGTATGTTATGTGTATTAAGTATATATCTATTTAATATATAGAACATACTATAATACTATGTTCTATATATATTTATATCTAGAATGTAGGAAATTGTACTATGTATTATGTATACCACCATCATCATTACATTCTCAATTCATTCCTGTGGTTGTCTGGAAGAGATCGCTTATTAGTGATAAGACCGCCCTTTGTGCATAATTAGACACAGCTTTAGTCTGTAAGTTCTTTTTTTGTATTGGTGCACAATAAAGAGTTATTGAATGATTGAAATAATATATGTATAATTTCTAGACAAATTTGTACGCCGAACAAATAATAAACATGTAAGTAGATCTCTGTAAAAACGTTTTTATATCTGATATTCTATGTACCATAGATACATAGTCGTGGTAGCGTAATGGCTAGCGCACGCGTCCCAAACTCAAAGGGCGCGGGTTCGATCCTGGCCGGAACGTATGCACCAGTTAGTTAGTTTTCTGATCTAATATGCATATTGTTACATTTAGAATATTAAAAAAAATATACTTATTATAAAAAAATATGTTATAAATTATTGCAAAAAATTATCATATAAAAAACAATTGCTGTTCGTTAGTCTCGCTAAAACTCGAGAACGGCTGAACTGATTTAATTAATTTTGCTTTTGAATTATCTGTGGAAGTCCAGGGAAGGTTTAAAAGGTGAGTAAATATGAAAAAATGCCTGGAATATAGTAAAAACAACAGTTTCGCTTTTCCTCAGAAACTATTCCTACCTGTCAAACATTTGATGTTCGTCCCGTCGTTTAGAAATCAATTAAAATTAAAAGTCGTTCAGAAATCAAATTAAATTTAAAAGGGAAGTTTACTTGAAATATTCAGCTTTATTATTTATTGATTCTGAGGCGGTACGAAGTTTGCCGGGTCAGCTAGTGGATATATAAATATTGCAATAAATTATTGTATACTAGGATTGCATTTTTGTCTAAATCCTTACGACATGCGACGCCATAAAAAAATTAAGTAATAAATACGGTAACCATCTGGAGAAAATACAACGATACAGTTACACAAACTGATATTGGAATTTTTGTTGCGATGGTCATCCATCGCGGGTTATGTACGACTTATATATCATCACGTTTGAATATAACGAGCGATGGAATCCGTTCAATCATACTTGAGAGTTTTATAGCAAGAGTTCAGTAGTCTGCCCAGTTTTCATAAATATAAGGAGAGCAGAGTAAGCGAGTTAGGGATTAAATATGGTATCGTCGATGGTTTTGTTCAATTTATTGGGGTGGCAACTAAGGCTCGATTCACATTATGATACTTTTTGGTCTTTGTATTATTTTAACGAGTTTATTTACTGAGAGAATAATAATAGAGGGAAGTCTTATACATCACCCCACTACTGGGCGCGTTCCGTCATCGCTCGTATATAAAAGCGTTCGGATGGAATGAGCCGAGATTCCCCACCAAATCCCTCCCCACCACTCGACTCGAACCCATCGAGCTATTTGACTGAGTTATCCCTTAGGTTAATATAATCAAATATCTAGCTGTTACCCTAGACAGAGGCTTGTACTTCCACAAGCATATCAGATCGGCCGGGAACAGATCACTGGCTCCTAGGCCATCTCTATCCGATGACATGAAAGAAGAGTAAGATTGGTGACTCTCTACAAAACTTGCATCCCCGTCATAGCGTACACGAGTATGGTCTTCGCCCATGCCAGCGATTCCAACATCTACATTGCAGTCGACGCTTCGCTCTATATGCAGAACGTTGACCTGTATTGCGAACTTGAGCTTCCCTCTATCAAAGACTATCTCATCTCCCTCTCGGGCAATTTCTTTAACCGAGCCCCCATCACTCGAACCCTCTGGTGACGGAAACGGTTCAATTATAGACCCACACCGAACGCTCCCACGAGCAAACGTCGTCCTTGCAATGTCCTCATTGACGAGCCAGACAAAATCACCCAACTCGTCGTGATATGAACCCCGCGACGCTCAGAACATTAGCCTGGCATAACAGACTGAACAGACGCCGGAGAGCCCTCGGCTCTGGCCTTCTCACTCAACGTTAAGACCCACCAATCGCACCCACTCATTACAGCCAAGTAGCCACACAAGATTAGCTTAGGCGTGTTCCTGGAGAATTTTTTCCGCCGCTTCTTCTCTACCAGTTATAACATGTTGCAAAGCGGTAGTAAAAATAGACTAGGATCGGCTCCGCCAGCGGAGTTGATAACTCGTCCCCATTTCGGTTCTGCTGCAGCCGAACAGGAGGCCCTTAAGCGCCGCAAGTACGCCGCCATCGGAAATATTTACACATTTGTGGCGTTTGGGGTGGAAACTCTGGGTTCGTGGGCTCCTAACGATCTGATACTTTATCGAGATGTTGCCGAACGTTTTGTAGACCTCTCACGCGACCAAAAGGCTGGCTTCTATTTTGATCAAAGGTTAAGCGTTGCTATTCAACGTGATAACGCCGCCATCTTTTTTTTGGACAGTGGTTTGGGACCAATATTTTATCTATAATTATGCCCTCTTTTTTATTTAGTTCTAGTATTTAATTTTAGGTTTCTTTTTATAGTGTAGAATTAATACATTAAATGTTTGTCCTTTCATTAATATCTAAACTGCCACTCACTATAAATCATCCACCATCTGCCCAGTTAGCAAAATTTGTATTTTAGTTTTATGTAGCTATCAAGAGATAAAATACATTCCACGAAATTACAATTACTTTTTCTGTAAAGAATTAATATTAACTTTATTCTTGGAATCGTATCGTTTGTTCAAAATGTTGGCTCCCAAACTTTTTTGTCGTGTAGACCACATACCATGCATTTCAATTTTACGATAGAGTGCCCGCTTATTTAATATTGAGTTTTGCAAATTCAACTTTAAATGTTCTACAAAATACCTATTATCTATTACCTATCTATTATAAATAATAACTACACTATACTGTCTATAATAAAAATATATAAAACTTTATTTCTATCTAAAACATTAATATTGCTACAAGTTGCGAGACTCGAATTAAAATGCCGTTGGAATTTTTATAGAGTTTATTAGAACTATACAAACAGGTATAACACAGGTACAAATATAACCGAACACAACAAGTGTAAACGTAATGCAGAATGTCGTAGTTCAATAAAACGCGCAAAGTCCGTCACTATTAGATTCCCGATTGTAGTACACACGTCTCGCTTCGATCGTGGTTCTCGCTCGACTGCCCCCCTCCCTCAATCAGGCCATCGTTTTATCTTGCACAAATGCAATGAGCCCGCCCGGCCACGTGGACTGAATTTCCTAGAATCAGCTTGTACTTTAAAATCCGTAACGCCTTGCTAATTATTGCAATACAACAATAGGCTGATCTCTAGAAACGTATGCCAATAAGTAAACAAAAGAAGACGATCATAAAAGAATTAGAATAGTTTCAATGTTATTAGTTCAAATGTCGACGGATAATAAACGTGCTTCTACAAATCTGTAAGTGCAAATTCTCTTTGTCATCGCTTAGGTATTAACAATATATTAGCATGAATATTTTAAGCTACCACAAGATATTATAATGGATGCTAGAGATAAATTTAGATTTATTTTGATATCAGAAAACGTCTTATATTTCAGACATAGGCGAAGTCTGTCTCTCATGACGAGAATATTATAGATTCCTAAACGTTGATAGAGGTTGGCGCTGATGAATGAAACCTCCGTGTTATAGTAATAATTACAAAAATGCATACTTACAGTACTTTCTAAGCCAACCAATAAGCATCGTAGCGTTAAATCTTTACATAGTACAAGTAGTACAAGTCACTTTCCACATTTGAATTCTGTCTGTCTGTGTACCAGCTAACTCTTCCTAAACGGATTTTTCAGCAGTTTTCACCAACAAATAGATGATTTTTCACTGAAGGTTTACATATATAAATAACTAAATTAATTTTTTATGTACGTTTTTATTTATTAGGAGTTAACCCACGGCTTAGCCGCAGCCAAAACTTAAGCAAATAAATAAAAATAATTTTGTCGTTAATAGTTTTTTTTATTTCTATTGCTGGAGTACAGTAGACAGGTTGACAGGCCCAATTCTGTTGGAAAGTGGTTACCGTCGTCTATGAACATTTGCAACACTAAATGTGCTACCAATGTGCTGTCGGACTCGTAGATGGGTCTAGAACCTAGCCACTGATGCCAAAACTCACCTCTAGGTTGTTATGGCGGCATACTCCAAATCAGAGGTGGTAGCCATCCAGTAGGACAAATGCACTACTACCTGGCTGTGGGTTGTTTTGTCGCCTCTCACAACAGGCCACCTGACCGTAGGAATTAGTATTCTTTCTCCGTTCCTGCACAGGTGACTGTTTTATTTTATTTATCTAGGATAATATACAGATATACACTAGAGTTACATAAGAAAAAAACAGTATATAGTATAATATCAATGCTTATCCAACTGCATTATCCACGAACTAAAAGATGGTAGTGTACAATACATTAAAAGTAATATGGGACATATACTAAAATTCATAAATACCCACATACACACACACACGCCCGCACACGTGCAAAGAAACACACAACAACACGCTTATATACATATCATATATAATATGCAAGGGATAGAGATAAGAGATACAAAAAAAAAAAATGTGACATAATGCGATATTTTTAATTGTACTGTAAATAAAAATTGATCCATATGGGTCAATACAGGCCATTTTGGGTATCATAGCTTTAAAAATGTTGTGAAATAAAGGCATTTATCGAAAACATGAACTTTCCATAAGCGAAACTGTGTTTCTGTTGTTCTGGCTCTGTAGTTACAATTTTGCAAATTCTATAATAAAGTTCGACTTAAAGCTTAAAACTAACCTTACGATTATTAAGCCTTAGGCAAAAGGAAATCGACGTATGATAGTTTTAACTTTTTTGGTATTTCGTGTCACTTTCAGTCTCTGTATTATTCCAAGATTATTGCACAATCCTGTGTAAATGCGATATGGAAGATATCACAACACAATAACCTTGTGAAAATAGAAACAAAGAAATAATTTATTTGCTACGAAAGTGACAATACAAAAACATAGCAATAATACATACATTTCTATGGTTATATTTGAAGTCGGCAACTCAGCATAAATCTGTGCTGGAATTTTCTCCCGCACAGCGCTAATTTCCAGTGCTAACCCCACCTCATTAATTTACATTTCACCCATCGTAGATGCCTAATTTAAAAAATAACATATTCAAATAATATGTAATAGTTAAAGATAATACAATATGGGCCAATATAGATACATAAAACAGATATTACAAGCAGTTACAATAATAAACGCGCAAATTTTAAAAATTAGAGGTGAGCAAAATACTGAGAGAACACCGACAGATGACAAACGACCCTGCTGAACACTACACTATGTATTCACCATACAATTGATCGATTTTTGAAGCTTAATTTAATCTTATATATAAAAATGAATCGTAAAAATGTATGTACGCACATAACTTGAAAACGACTTCACCGATTTTGATTAAACTTTTTGTGTATGTTTGGGTGGGTCTCCGGAAGGTTTAGATTTACAACTGGAACCGGTAGGTGACGCTGGGATCGGTCCCTAGTTTTTATATTTTTTCAGGGCAGGACAACGTCTGCCGGGACAGCTAGTTATTAAATAAAATAAAACACTTACCTCTTACAAACATTCAGACAGATTCACATTTTTGTCCAAAATCAAAAGAATCCCAAAGCACAAACAAGTCAGCTATTTGAAAATCAATTCACACATTACAAAGTCATGGTTTTATTTAAAACAATTCAACGGAAAAGTTACTTTTAATTTCTAAAAACGAACTTTTACGTATTCTCGATCGTTGGACGATCGAAAACGGGAACAACGTCCTACCGGTCTGAAATTCGAATGCTCACTGACGCTCTACCCCCTGAAGCATTCCAACCAATTTACGTGTTTCACCTGACAAACCTACATTGAAATTTAAGCGCTTCTGAATATCAAAGAGATAAGGTTGATTTTGGTTAAGCATTTTAGTTGCATAACAGCAAATCTAAATTGGTATTATCTGAGACATACGGTATGTGGATTAGGGTGAGGAACGAGGTGGCGTATTTACAATTTTAATACGTGTATCATTTCGAATTGTTCTCGGCTAATTTGATACACGAATTGTACGTTTATGCTGATAAGTAGAGTCGTTACGTATAAAATTTATTTATGGAAAACCTACAGCTAAATACATTGTTTTTATGTTATGAGATCAGCAGACAGGCAGACAGGCAGACGGCCCACTTGATGGTAAGCGGTTACCATAGCCTATGGACATTTGTAACACCAAGAGTGCTACAAATGCTCTGCTGCTCTCTTAAGGTCTCTCTTGACAAAATTTCATTTACATAGCTCGCTCCAACCTCTTGTACTATATTTTGTATAACGTTTTTATCTTGCCAAGCTTGTAAGGACTTTATGGAGATATATTGCAGTATAACATTTTAGTACGTCATTTGATTATTATAACAATAATAATATTTTCTTTCCTTTTATTGTATCTTGGTCTTATGAGTATGCACTGTTTGCTACAAGTCCATTAATTCTTCAAAAAGTAATTCGGTTGCATACTTCTGTATAAAAGTTATAAAAAAAGAACTTGAGATAAAAATAGAATACGAAATATAAAGAAAAACAAGTTTTAGTTAGACGTATTGCTGGGGAGTTTCTTACCGTTTCTTCTCCTTAACAGCAATAACACGTTGCGAAGCGGTATACATAGACTAGGAAGTAAAATTAAATTTTAACCTATATGTTTGGCCTTCAAAAATTATTTTCCAGTGGAATTTATTTTGAATAAAAACTTTTGAATTTGAATTAATACTGGAACCAATGCCAAAACAAAACTCAAGGTTGTTATGATGGCATACTCTAGACCAGGGGTGGTAGCCATCCAGATGGGTAAATACCCTACCACCTGGCTGTGGGTTTTTTGTCACCTCTTACGACAGGCCACCCAGCCGTAAGAAATTGTATTCTTTATCCGTTCCTGCACGGATAAAGGCGAGAGGTTTTAGCGAGACTAACGAACAGCAACTGATTTATATAAATATATATTAGCAATTAACCGCGACTTCGTGCGCGTGGGCCTTTCAATATTTTTTCTAAAATAAAAGTGGCTAAAATTAATCCTTATAACATCAGCTATCTGCCAGTGAAAGTACCGTCAAAATCATTTTGGCCGTTCCATAGATTAGCCGGAACAAACAGACAGATAAACATTTTAAAATTAGATTTTTTGGTATAAGTACCGTATATACTTTCATATGTATTTAGTAAAAAGCTGTTATTTTGACATTACAAACGGACACTTCAATTTTATTTATTTATATAGTGTTATATGTGGGATTCACCTCTGTTACATGGGGAAAATCGGTATCACGTGACATTCCTGAAGGGCATCGCGTGTATAACAACCGCGGCTAGCGGGATAGGAATCGGCGGCCGGGGACAGACCGTCGATTTCCATACAAGGGGATGATAGAAATTAAAACAATTAGAGACGAGACTTCTTCTCTTTAATTCTCCTTTTCAGGGAGTCAGGTAACGTACATAATAAATACCATATGAATACTTACTATATAAGATAGATAAGAAAAGAGAATTGATAAAATTTTGTTTGAATCGTCCAAATTAAAAGATAGAAATGAACTTGCCTAATTGCGGCCTTATGAAACGCTATAAAGCCATATAAGAAAAATAATCCCCAATAATTGATATTCAAATTTAGAAGCAATTACTGAGTGAATGAAACTTTGAAAAGCGGCTTCGATCAAAATTTTCCAATACAGAAAGACAATACTACGAATTCCAAGGCAAAGTACAAGTTTCATTCGAAGCCATACTAAAAGTTTCGATCTCGTCAAAGATATGTATGAAAACTTGGCACGTTTCTAAAACCTTATATTTATTTATATGTATCCGTGGATATCAAAATATACTACTAGCTGCACGCTATGGCGGTCGTTTTGACACATTGCTATAGTGACGTGCGATATGTCAATTTACTATCGAAAAAAATATAATGAAGTGCAAGTCACATCTATTATATATTGGATACAAAAAAGTAGCCTAATTTACTTTTTATGACATCCTATATCTGACAGGGAAAGTTCCGTCAAAATCGGTCCAGCCGTTCTAGAGTTTGTCCGGAACATCCAGACAGACAGAGAGACAACAATATTAAAAATTGATTTTTTCATATAAGTACCGTATATACTTTCGTATGCATTTAGTAAAAAGCTGTTATTTTGACATTACAAACAGACACTTCAATTTTATTTATGAGTATAGATAAATTTTATGACTTATTATGATATTTATTATTTCACATCAATATTGTCCATAAAGAACAGCAATAGAATAGAATAGAAATAGAATATACTTTATTGCATAACATTAAGATGCAATTCAAGAAGTTTAAATACAGAAGACAATAGGCGGTCTTATCACTAAAAGCAATTTCTTCCAGACAACCTTAGGATGGATTAGAAAAAAATTGTGTAACATGTGGGTTTTGCAATATAACTAGAATAAAAATGTATATATTAGGTTGGGGAAAAAGTTTCTTCGCATTTTATATAAAAATTCAAAAGGTTTTTTATAAAGTTTATTTACATTTGACTAAAGTATGTACGTGCCATTTTGTTGGATAACTTTTTGCCATCTTGTAGGTAGGGACGTGATCCCATTGCTATAAAAAAATTGGGGCTTCTGATCAAAAAAATGCGACAAGTGGTTTTGCCAGTCCTCTCGTGATGTTAACCTGACACTGCCTAAGGAATTCTGCAGAGACCGAAACAGGTGAAAATCTGAAGGTGCAAGGTCAGGACTATACGGCGGATGCATTAACATCTCCCAGCCAAACTCTCATAATTTTTGCTGAGTGGCTAAAGATGTGTGAAGTCTAGCGTTATAATGGTGAAAAACCACACCCCTTCTGTTGATTAATTCCGGCCGCTTTCTCTCAACTTTTTGCTTTAATCTCATCAGTTGTTTGCAGTACAGTTCAGAATCGATGGTCCTGCCTGGCGGTAACAGGTCAATCCCACCATACACTCAGCATCACTTTGTTGCGAGTTAACCCGGGTTTCGCCACAGTCTGTGAAGCCTGACCGGCCTTTGACCGCGATCTTTTTCGCACGGTCTTGTCGTACGTGATCCACTTTTCATCACCAGTTATCAACTTCTTCAAAAATGGTTCGGTTTCATTACGTCGTAATAAAGAATCACAAATGAATACACGGTTCATTAGGTTTCTTTCAGTGAGCTCATGAGGCACCCAAATATCGAGCTTTCTTGTGTACCCAGCTTTTTTCAAATGCGCCAAAACCATTTTGTGGTCAATTCCCAGTTCTCCAGCTACATCGTAACTACTAATATGCCGATCTTGCTCCACTTTTTCAAAAATGGCATCAATTTTGTCCGTAACAGGGCGACCAGAGCGATGTGAATCTTTGATATCAAAATTTCCGGATTGAAAACGTTTCAACCAAATTTGCGCTACTCTCACAGTTACTGCATTAAGTCCATAAACATCACAATTTTTTTTCGCGGCTTGTGTTGCATTTTTACCTTTTTTGTAATAAAATTTTAAAATGTATCGAATTTCTTCATTAGATTCACGCATTTTAACAATAAGAAAAACAAATGAAAATCACACATTTTCCTAATTTGAATTTGGAATTGTCTTCTTTAAAATTAAAACTTTTTAATGACACCAAAACCAGCCAGATACAAATGGTATAGCCAAAGAGATCTTATTACAAGTTCACACATACTAAATGCGAAAAGACTTTTTCCCCAAACCTATTATATAAAATTTCTAAGTGGCAAGTATAAGACAAAGATATATATATATTGATATATATAAATAAATAAATAATCATAGTAATAATGTATAGAATAAGGTACGTAAATATGGGAGAGATGAAGATGTTATGATTGGCTTTAGAGCCCGAGGTAATAATCCTTCACGAGTCCGTTGAACGCCTGAAGAGACTGGGCATGCCTGATTTTCACAGGTAGCGCATTCTACAGACACACTGCATGAACTGTCTGCTCTTTTAAACGTAGTTGTTAATTTATACGCAACTTCGTGAGAGGGCAAACGTCAAAAGGGCCATCATAGCGTGCCGAAATAAAAGAAACTATAAAGAAAGAGAACTCAGACAAATAACAATATAGACGGAGCCTACTCACAGCAATATTCTTCGCGTCATATGAAATGAAGCGTTCGTATACAACTAAGCCTAGATAGTGGAAATATAACAGCCCTTTTTTCAAAGACTTTTATGTTCTATTAGCCTTTGCCCGGGGCTTCGCTTGCATTAATTTATATTTTATAGGCAGAGTGGAAGAACGACCGCTGGGAGTACCACATGCCCTGTGTGAAAAAGAATTATCCCATGAAAACCGTACATTTTTCCGATATAAAAAGTAGCCTCTGAGCTATTCCAAACTATAAGCTATCTCTATGCCAAATTTCATCCAAATCCTTTCAGCCGTCCTGGCACAATTGAGTAAAAAACATTAATCGAAACTTTCGCATTTATTATATTAGTAAGATACGTAAAAGATGTCTTATTATATTCTAGTATACAATTATGACTTGGAAAAGTAAGTACTTGGACACAACCGGGATTAAACGTTAGGATAGCGAGGAAAACGCAGTGTATGCCATTGTGTTAGAAAACCACTTCCAATATTTGTGCAAATATTTGTCAGCCTTGAATTCTTGGGCGACAATTTTGAGCCAACATTTGCCATATCGGGACCAGAGGTATTTGTTCAATGGAATAGCTATCTAAAGCGGAATTGACTGGTTTATTCTGCTTACGCTCAGGGTTTTAGGGCCATTATAAGGCTAATAAAAGTGACAAATGATACTGACTACATTTAATAGACCTACTTACTTTGAATGGAATAAGCATTTAACATTAATATGCTGATAGGCTATGTGTATGTGACACCCATCCAGGATTCGAACTCACGACATTTGAAAGGCGAGTGAGTTCTACTAGGCTACTACGAATTTCATCCTGAACAAACATTGCTTTAACTCCAAAATTTCAGGTGTTTTTTTCAACTGAAACTTCTTTAGAATCGTTCTGATTTGAAACTCGATGAAACAAAAAGACGACCCTAAAATGAGATAAACATATAAATCTCTAGGACTAAGCCTACGAGAGAATGAGTTACGAGTTTTACATTGTGCAGCACAAATTAGAAAGTCAATAAGACCGATGATTAAACATAGGTCCCATTTGGACCGACATTAAACTGATAATAATATTTTTTAGACTAAAACAGTGAACAATTGAAAGTGATACTTAAGAAGTTTATTTTGAATTATAATATGTTGACGGATGTAGGATAAAGGAATTATATTTATATTAATAAAAGTTAGAGAAGAATTATCTGTGAGTATATTCTCTGAAGTTTCGCTTCTACTCCGCGCACACGCATGCTCTTACAGAATATCGACGTGAAACAGTTGCCTTTTGAAGGGTTATGAACAAAAATAAATGTGAAAGTCTTGATTTTAACTGATTTATATTACTTTATAATAGATATGAATACAAAGCACAATTTACAGTTCAGAGAGCACGGAATGAGAGAGGTAAAAAGAATGTTGCCAGTATGATGACTAAAAAATGATACCAGTGTTATGTAATAATTAACAGATATTTTGTTTATTTCTTACTAAAACAATATTCACTTTAACACTGGCCCTTAAACAAAATAACTGTCATTTTTTGGTATTATCACAATAACCTATAAATATATATGGTTTTGCCTTTAGATCTAACTTTGTCCATTTGTTTTGTTGGACATAGGCAACACAACCAAATATACGTAGATGTGATATACTTATCTTTTTATTAGTCCAGTTATGTTCCGGAGTACAGCCCATTAAGGCTATAGTTGGTGAGCGATTCTTCAGGTAGATAGCTGTATTTACAGCCTCTGCCCAGTATTTCTTATCCAGACCAGCCTCTTGAAGCATGCAGCGAGCCTTCTCCATGATGCTCCTGTTCGCACGCTCAGCAACACCATTCTGCTGCGGTGAATATGGCACCGTTGTTTGATGTTCAATGCCACATTGTTGTAGAAAGTTCTGGAACTTTGAACATATATATTCACCACCATTATCAGTGCGCATTGCTTTTATTCTTTTATTAGTTTGATTTTCTACAAGTGCTTTCCAAGTTCTGAACTTGTCAAAAGCTTCACTTTAAAATTTCAAAAAATACACAAAAGTTTTTCTTGTAAAATCATCTATAAAAGTCATAAAGTATTTATATCCACTAAATGATGTACAGGGCATAGGGCCACATAAGTCACTATGAACTAATTGCAATATATCTGTAGATCTATTAACAGATTTCTTAGGAAATGGTTTACGAGTTTGCTTTCCCTCAATACAAGCAATACATTGCTGAAAGTCACCTATATCATAAGAGATACCATCAACCATACCTTTCCTCAGTAGTTCCATACTATTATAGTTGAGATGTGCCAAGCGACGATGCCATACTCCTTGTGTTATGACAGCATCCCCCTTTGAAGCAGCAGTAGGCAGGAACCCCTTTGTAGCTGTGTCAGGGCACCTCTGCTTTGATTGGTCACCGCTTACCGCAGGTAGCCAGCTTGAGACGGCACTATCTGAACCTGTGAGTCTTACATTATCCCTATTTCTTACCAAATTACATTGAACGGGGTAATGTACCATAGTATCTAATTGAAAGATACAATTTCTTAGTGTGGCTGTAGCCAAGACCATACTGTTGTCCACAATTTGACAACCATCAGAACTAAATACAACTTTATACCCCCTTTGAACCATAGCGTTAACTGATAACAAGTTTGTCGATAGATTTGGAACATAAAACACATCTTTTATTGTTTTAATTACATTATCTTTCAATTTAACATACACATAGCCCTTACCAGTTGTGTACAGCTTGTTACCGTCCGCTAAAATCACTTCAATTGGTTCTATATTTACATAATCACTTATGATATCTTTGTTACCGCACATATGTCCTGTCGCACCACTGTCTATGTACCAATAGTCCCTTTTAATGTAAGTTGAAAGTGCTGTCAAAAGTACTTGAGATGAATCCTTTTTAGATTTGTTGTTTTTCTTAGTAACTTTATGACAATCTTTAAAAAAATGACCAGTTTTCTTACATTTAAAGCAGCAGGGTTGTTTCCGAGCGACCAGAGCTGATGTACCCTCACAAGTTTCACCTCTACGAAGGTTTTCCTGCAGTAACTTGGCTTTGACCACTTCACTGGACAATTTTATATTGGAATTTTCCATTGCCATAATGAGAGGGTCATAATCTGATGATAATCCACTCAACATAATGACTGCAATGAAATAATCTTCCAGCTTTGCCTCTATTTCATTTAGTTGCTGTGAAATTTCCGTGATTTTATTTAAATATAGTTCCATGCTTCCGCTCTCACTCAATTTTATCGAGAACAATGTTCTTAGTAAACCACGCCTTTGACATAAACCTCTATCTTCATATGCTTTTTGAAGACTACACCAAGCTTCCTTAGCTGTTTTTGCATTCCTGATGTGTGGAATTATTGCCGGTGTGACTGCCAATGCAATCTTTGCGAGCGCCTTTTGCTGTTTAGTGACGTCGTCATCTCCAGGTTCTATACATTCGTCATGAATTAATATCATTTTCATCATAAATTTCCATGATGTATAGTTTTCTATGCCTTTAAGCTTTTCAATTACTGAATTTGTGACATTATTAGCCACGTTGCGCACGTATTATGGCGTCGAGGTTTTAAGTATTTTTGCATAAAACGCGAAATATTGTTATTTTCGTAATACAACAATATCCTGGGCCCATAACCTGAAGGGTTATGAACAAAAATAAATGTGACAGTCTTGATTTTAACTGATTTATATTACTTTATAATAGATATGAAAACAAAGCACAATTTACAGTTCAGAGAGCACGGAATGAGAGAATGTTGCCAGTATGATGACTAAAAAATGATACCAGTTGTTATGTAATAATTAACAGATATTTTGTTTATTTCTTACTAAAACAATAATTACTTTAACACCTTTGAGCTAATCGTTTTTCGTACTGTGGTAAAGAGTTCCGATGAAAGAAAGAAAACATTTATTTGCAATTGCGATACACACAATAAAAACAGATTATAAAATATATTATCTGCCTAGTCTATACCCTCTGGATCCTATCCAATCCTGAAGGCGAGCAATGCGTTAGCTTCCCCTTGGTATTGCAAACGACTATAGGCGACGGTTACTATTTTACATTATATGAGACGTCTGCCTATTTGCCAACTTGACAAAAAGTGACAGTTAAAAATCTGAGAACTAAAGGTTAAAAATATGAAACTCTGTGTGGAACCAACCAAATACTTTGGTTTGGTGAGGCGTCGTTGCATTGTTTCACGGCAATCTTGAGATTGATTCCCGAATATCGAATAGCCGACCGCGATTCATCCATCTCTTGTTTCTTTAATTAAAATTACTTCACATCTACCCGATGAATATCAAAATTTTGATGAGTTTTTGAAGTGAAACTTCTTTAGAATCGTTATGATTTGAAACTTGACGAAACGAAAAAGCGACACTAAAAAGAGATAAACATATAAATCTATAGGACCTTGTCTGCGAGAGAATGAGATACGAGTTTTAAATTGTACAGCACAGGCTAGCGAGTCAATAAGACCGACGATTAAATATACGTCCAATTTGGACCGAAATAAAACTGACAATAATATTTTTTAGACTAAAACAGGGAAAAGTCGAAAGTGATACTTAAGAAGTTTATTTATTTGTTGATGGATGTAGGCTAAAGTAATTAAATTTATATTAATAAAAGTTAGAGAAGAATCATCTGTGAGTATTTGAACAAAATTTTCCGTAGCCACACAATGATAATTATATTATTTTGTGGTTACAAAATAACAGTAGATTGTTACACAAGCGATGAAAGTGTCCTATTTAGGCACGAGATCGTTTGGCGCACGAGCGTGGCGAGGTCGCTAATAGTTTGAGTGCCTAAATAGGCCTTTTAATCGAAGTTAACACTCTACTTTTCATTTCGAATATATAAATAAAAACTGATCAGTTAACCACACAATTACTTCTCTAAAAATCGATATCCAAATCTGAATTAATTTAATACGTCACCAATGACGTCAAATAAGTTTTTTCTGCGACATTCCACCAGCCAGTATTTTTTTGTCACTGATGACAGTAAATATTTAGCTTGAATAATAATTTAGTGAATAGTAATTTATAAGTGTAAAATCATGTTACAAAATTGTTGATATTTTTTAATTACAATTTTATACCGCGATATAACAGTAGCCGTATAAAAAGTTTGGGAATGGCTCGCATACTTTTTAAATTTTATTGACAGCAGGGAAAATTGTTTCCCAGGGGCGAAAAGTACTGTTTTCAGCCCTGTGATCAGGTAAATTCAAGTTTTCGAGTAAGAGATATGAAAAAAATATTAAGTTCTTAAATATATTTACATGGTGCCAATCAATATTATAATTTCCCCTAATTACTTTCTCAATTCTCAAAAAACTTGCCTCCAAAAAGCTTGGTGAGCTAAACCGGTCCAAGCAGTACTTCACTTTGCGGCAACGACTTGCGCTGTACAAAGCGCAAAACAGATCACATATAGAGTACTACACACATCTATAGGCCGGAACACCCGCTTACCAGACTGACCCTCTCGACTCCATCAGGCGTCAACCGTCCGTATCATCGACGATCCCATACTAACAGGTGGAATTGCTTAGCCTTCGAAGAGACTTTGCGTCTCTTTGCCAATTTTACCGCCTGTATAACGGGGAGTGTTCCAAAGAACTTGTTACGGCGTAGACACAGTGCATCGGAGTCCGGCACGGGATGTACACGCGTTATTATATTAAAGGTGATATAAAATAAAACGTCTTTCCTTTCGGCCACCCGCGCGTATAATAGAGCACAGTCTCAACAGTGGTGACCCCGTGCCGTGCCGCGCCGGTCGAAAACATTAATAAATAAATAAAACGCAAAATAATAAACTTAAAAATGACACACGAACCAAATGTTAGCAAAAGTGAAGTGGAACAAATCGCCGTCACATCAAGGATTGCCAAATTCTGGGAAGACCAACCCCGGACATGGTTCATCCACTCTGAATCAGTTCTGTTCAACCAGAAATTGTCCGATGACGCTAAATATCATCTCGTCATCGCTAAGCTGGGTAAAAATGTAATTCAGCAGGTCACAGACATATTACTTAACCCGCCGGAAGAAAAAATATAATGCACTTAAGGCCAGGCTGTTAGCCGTCTACGAGGAATCCGAAAGCCGTCAGTTGCAGAAGCTCATAGGCGAAATGGAGTTGGGCGATCAGAAACCCTCGCAACTTCTTCGGCGAATGAAGGATTTAGCCCGTGATAAAATCAGCGATGAAACCTTACTTCTTTTATGGCAGAACCATCTACCAGCCGCCGTTCGTG
Organism: Dendrolimus houi; assembly: GCA_039645545.1. Classification (NCBI taxonomy): domain Eukaryota; kingdom Metazoa; phylum Arthropoda; class Insecta; order Lepidoptera; family Lasiocampidae; genus Dendrolimus; species Dendrolimus houi. The sequence continues at coordinate 12,110,584 of CM077141.1, read as the reverse complement.
CAGTACTAGTCGCCACGGACAGCAAGGACATCAATACCCTGGCATCCGTGGCAGACAAGGTGATCGAAATGACTAGACCTGTTAGCATAGGAGAGGTCAGTAGTTCAGATTCAGCTACCCTGATATCACAGATAGCCAAAATTCACGTACGTCTTGACGACATGCAGTCGCGATTAAACGGACAGAGTCGACGATGGTCCAGGTTCAGTTCCCGTGGACGCTATGGAAGAAGAGCACGATCTCGTTCCCGCGATCGCCGCAGTGCTACTTCTCACCGTGCACCAGCCCGAGATGACTGGATGTGCTTCTACCACTTCAAGTTCAAGGAGCAGGCGCATAAATGCGTTCCGCCTTGTGCCTGGGAGAAGAAGAACCAGCCGGGAAACTAGGTGCCATGCAGTCAGCGGCGGGGGACAGCTGCATCGGAGCACGTAATTACCGCCTTAGTATAAGGGATAGCCATAGCAATCTAAATTTTTTAGTTGACACTGGAGCCAATATTTCTGTCATACCACGTAAAGTTGTAAGCAAAAAACACATTTTTAACAACCAATCTACATATACATTGTATGCTGCCAACGGTACCGTCATTAAAACATATGGTACTAAAAGTTTAGAATTAGATTTAGGTTTAAGAAGGCCATTCCGTTGGACATTTGTTATAGCCGATGTTAGTCAGCCTATTTTAGGAGCCGATTTTCTGAGAAATTACCACTCATTAGTCGATTTGGGTTCCCGGAAGCTAATCGATCAGAAAACTAATATTAACGTTTTCGCCCCAGTTGTAAATGCACGTCATATACATAGTGTTAAAACTGTAGATATAAGTCATCCATTCTATGATTTGCTAGCGAAATATCCGGATATCACTAAACTGGTATCATTTAAGGAGCCGCCAAAGCACTCGGTTTACCATCACATCGAGACTTGCGGACCACCGGTACATGCTCGCGCGAGACCGTTGCCGCCACAACGGTATGCTAAAGTTAAAGAAGAGATACGACTTATGCAACAGATGGGGATTTGTAGACCGTCAAAAAGTGCATGGGCAAGCCCGTTACATGTCGTGGCCAAAAAAGATGGTAATATACGTCCTTATGAAGATTATAGAGTGCTTAACGCAATTACAAAACCAGATAGGTATCCAATACCTAGATTGTACGATTTCACTTATATTTTGGCAAACAAAAAAGTTTTTTCCCGAATAGACATTAATAGAGCGTATCATTTTATAATGGTCGCTCCTGAAGATGTAGAGAAGACCGCTATAATTACACCTTTCGATCTCTTTGAATTTCCACGCATGAGTTTTGGATTACGTAATGCCGCCCAGTCTTTTCAACGGATTATGAACCACACAGTTTTGGAAGGTTTAGATTATTTATACACTTTTATCAACGACGTAGTTATTGCAAGTGACAATTTAGAACAGCATAGGCAACATCTAGAAGAAGTTTTCGAAAGGTTTAACAAGTTTGGAATTACTATTAATTTAAATAAATGCTCATTTGGTCAGTCCAAAATCGATTTTCTCGGATATGATGTTTCTACCGAGGGCATTAAGCCCCTTAAAGAAAAAGTTGATGCGATTAATGCATTTCCCAAACCGGAAACAGTCGATCAATTACGACGATTTCTGGGAATGGTTAGTTTTTATCGGTTACACTTACCACACGCGGTAGAATATCAAGCTGAATTACATACATTTTTAAAAAATTCTAAGAAGAAAGATAAATCTGAGATAAATTGGACTGAAAAATCAAATGAGGCATTTATGCAATGTAAATTAAGTCTCCAGAGTGCACCTGGCTTATCGTACTCGAAACCCGATACGCCACTTGCACTTATGACGGATGCTTCGAATAAATGTGTGGGTGCTGTTTTGCAACAGCGAGACGGTAATGTCTGGAGGCCATTAGGATATTTTTCTAAGAAGATGACACCTGCACAGGAGAAATATAGTACCTATGATAGAGAATTATTAGCTGTTGATCTTCCTATTAAATATTTTCGCAATATGATAGAAGGGCAAAAGCTAATAATTTATACCGATCACAAACCATTAACTTTCGCTTTTACGAAAATTGGTAGTAACAGCGAGTTGCCACGTAGAGTAAGACAGTTACTTTTTATAAGCGAGTTTTCTACCGAAATCAGGCACATCCAGGGCAACAACAATGTTGTAGCAGACGCTTTATCACGCATAGAGTCGATATCTGTACCCATTGCATTAGATTACGCTGACATAGCTCGAGCACAACAAAGCGACGAGCAACTGACCACCTTACGTAACCAAGCCGGTAAATGGAATTTATTAGAGATAATATTACCAGGATATGACACATCAATTGTTTGCGATATGAGTACTAATAGGGCTAGGCCATACTTACCTGAACAGTTTAGAAAAATCGCTTTCGAATCTGTTCACAATCCGAGCCACCTAGGCATTCGTACTACAGGTAAATTAATGAAACAGAGATTTTTCTGGAATAATATGAATAGGGATGTAAGCAAATGGGCCAGATCTTGCAACGAGTGTCAACGTGCTAAAATTCATAGACATGTTAAATCAGAATATGGTCAATTTCCTTTAGCAGACCGTTTTACTCACATTCACGTTGATATTGTGGGACCTTTGCCGATATCCACACAAGACTATAGGTATCTTGTTACGATAGTAGATCGAGCCACCGGTTGGCCCGAGCCTTTTACTGCAGAAACAGTATCGAAGGTTATTTTTAATGAATGGATATCTCGATTCGGTTGCCCGGTTCAACTTATTACTGACCAGGGCAGGCAGTTTGAAAGATCCATTTTTAAGGAACTGATGAAGTATTTAGGGATTAATAAAAAACGCACTACTCCTTACCATCCTCAATGTAATGGTACGGTGGAGAGATGGCATAGATCGCTAAAGGCCGCTCTTATGGCTAGATTAGACTCCAAGACTTGGGTTGAAGAATTACCTATAGTGTTATTAGGACTTCGAGTAGCACCGCGCACCGATACTAGTGTAAGTGCCGCCGAAATGACATATGGACAAACCCTAAGGCTACCTGGCGATTTCTATGAAAACAACACACATATATCTAATAATTGTCAGTACGTAGAACACCTTCGTTCCTTGATATGTAATTTGAAACCTAAGCCGGTATCACACAAGGACAGTCGTACATTATTTGTTTACCGCGAGTTAAATAATTGTAGTCATGTTTACATTCGTAATGATTCCGTTAAAAAACCATTACAACCACCGTATGATGGCCCATATAAAGTTTTAGAAAGGAATGATAAAGTTTATACAATTCAACTCCCGAATCGCGTAATTAAGGTATCCATCGATAGATTAAAGCCAGTATTTTCATCTGAAATTTGGACAGATAATCATTTAAACAGTAGCAATAAAAGCAAGGTAGATAACGATAATATAGCCTTAAATACTAAAAAAAACGATCCTTCACAACAAGTCACAAAAGTAGTGGAAAGCGATAGCAAACCGCTCGCTTATGCCACGCGTTCCGGCCGTATAATTAAAAAGCCCGTACGCTTCAATCTTTGAGTTTTAAGTAGGAACAGCGATGATATCTAAATTATAAACAAGTCGTTCGTCATTGTAATAACAACATTTTTGACAAAATCATAATATTTATATCACTTTTTTCTTCTCAAAATGGGTAAAACCATATCTAAAGAAGAGATCGTTGTTGCTCAAAGCGGGGCAACCGCCAATTTACAAAATGCCACCTGGCAAAATCATTTCAGTTGGTTTATCTGGTGCCAACGCCTCACTGTTACAACCGCACCGCTCGTCTGCTACGAGATATTTACCCCCATTTCCTTGAGCTCCCACGCTCAACTACGTAACGGTTCTCTAGAACATTCCGGATACAACAATGATCTGGAGGGAACTTCCCGCCGCGGTTTTCCTTTTGTGCTATGACATGGGGTTCTTTAAGAAGGGCGTTATAAAATTTCTTAGTGGTCGCAATGTGTTGTCCATAGGCGACGTCTCGAACATCGACGCAGGGTTGATAGCTTGTCGGTTTTCTATCGGATACATTTTGGAGAGTGTGCATTGGAGCTTTTCAATCTTATCCCGCCGTCTCCCTTCCATCATCGGACAACCAGACGCACTGGCATGCAGCACCGCTATATGGTGGACATACCACCTATACGAACAAAGCGCTTTGAGTCCACCTTCATTATGCGCACCGCAAAGAAGTGGAACTCACTGCCGGAGTCTGTTTTCTCCGAAACCTACAACCTGGGCGTGTTTTCAGGTCTCGTGTGAATAGGTACCTTCTAGGTAAGAGTGCTCGATCTGAGACCATATCTCCGCTCAAATCGAGCGAGTTGGTCAAACGCGAACCTATACGTGATAAAAAAAAACCACTTTCCACCAGGTGGACCGTCTGCCTGTTTGCCTGCTTCAGGCAATATTAAAAAAAGTCCATATAATTTAGACATCTGCCCAGCAAAACATAGCGGTGAGACGAAGCCAGGTTAATTTGAAGTAATACAACCAATGACATCGTAGGTATTTATTAGAGAATTGGAAAAACGATATTGCAGCGGCATCTATTTGGCTAATCCGTCTATTCTATGGAAATAACTTCACTTATCGGCATAAAAAGTTTTCTAAGTGTTAATTCGGGATATAAGCCAGCTGTGTGTCGGGTTTCATTCACACACGGTCTGTAGTTTTCAAAAAGATGGAATAGCAGCGCCATCCTTTTCACTATTTTCGTCTATCCCACGGGAACGACGTCATTTATCGGGATAAAAAGTATCCTAAATTACGACCAGGGATATAATCTAGCTTTGTATCGAGTTTCATTTAAATCCGTAAGTATTTTTCACGTGATGCTCTAATAGACAGACAGACAAAAATTAATTTAAAAAATCCATATTCGGAATGTCCTGGTCTAAATTATCCCCCCTGACTTTTTCACATTTTTAAACGCAATATACAAATTTGGACCATTTACCAGATTTATTATTATAGTATAGATAGAAGATTAATAGATAGAGGATAATTTCCACACTCGGAATGTTTATAAATAACTGCGACATAATATATACGAAGTTATTATCTTTGAATTTTTCCCGATTCAAGAGTATAAAGGAAAAGTATCTCAGCATATGGAAATTGCTTGAAGCCACTTCGTGTTATGGGTAATGAGTTTTCATTTGTTATTATTATGCTGATGTACCAATTTATTGTTGCTACAAAATTTATATGAAACAAATATTTCTTTGTAGGATGTGTTGGCATCCTAAAATATATGGCAGATAATATTATATATTTATAGATGTCATGAAACTATAGTTGTAGTAATCTATAATGTTATAAAATTCTTAGTATGCCGTGTCAATATACATTATACATACTATACATTGATACTATTAAAAAACATTTGGAATAGACTATATTGTTACGACCGACAAAGACAAATTCACACCTGCATACCTGTTTTGCGCATTTTATTACTTTCGGCATTTAGACTTCTTTTGTTTACTTTGTGTTTAAAATTTGCGATTAGAAAAACAGCCCATTGTGTATTGTAATATTTTATGGTAGTCATTAGCCATGAGTGATTCTAAGAAATTCGGTCCGCGCGGTCAGGTAGACATATTGCATTTGTGCAGCATAAAACAATGCCCCAATGGAGAGATCGTCAGTCTAGCGATAACCACGAGCGAAGCAAGACGTGTGGTACCCCATGCGGTAATGTATTTAGTGACGGTCTTCGCGCGTTTTATGGAATTACGATCTCGGGCATTACGTTTGGACTAGTTGTGTTCAGTTATATTTTACCTGTGTTATACGTGTTTGTATAGTTCCAATAAAATAAACTGTATAATAATTCCAACGGCATTTTAATTCGTGTCCTGCAACTCGTAACAATACGAAACAAATATTTCTTTGTAGGATGTGTTGGCATCCTAAAATATATGGCAGATAATATTATATATTTATATTTTTATGTAATTATAGTTGTAGTAATCTATAATATTATAAAATTCTAAGCATGTCGTGTCTGTACATTGATACTATTAAAAAAAAAACATTTCGAATAGACTATATAAACGATGGAGAACACGATACATTCTTTTTTAATTCTTGTTTGTTCGGGATTCACGTAAAAATTACTGGGCCGATGTCAATACGGTTTTCGGTAATCGACAACAAATTTTTAGACTTAATATCTGCGCTGCTTTTCGTTCTGAGAATTCTGGAATTTTTTCTGGGAATGATTTAAAATGGCCAGATTAAAAAATAAATCGAATTACGATGTGATTTTTTTACTAATCGATACCAAATTTTATGTAACAAAATGTATATTTTTTAACCTGGAAATCCCGCGGGACTTTTCCCGGGAGCGTTTTGTTTTTGTTCGGGTGCGTAAAAATTAGCTCATTCCGACACATTTTCACTAAAACGATAGCTTACATTATTTTTTAAATGCTGCGGTACTTTGTGCCCCGGGCATCCCGCGGTATTTTAAGTCAAGCGTGAACGAAGTCGCGGGCATATCCTAATTACTCATATAACAATGCCAATTATGGCATTATTGGCATTATTATATGAGTAACTAGAATATTAAATTATTAATAGATTATATGAAACTATCTAAGTAATTATATTCTATACAATTTTGTACACAATTAGAATAGTTTGTAAGTTTTCTGTAATGGTGTACAATACAGAGTTATCTATGTATCATCTAAAAAATATATTTACCGAATTTTTGAAGTGAAACTACTTTAGAATCGTTGTTATTTGAAAATCGATGAAACGAAAAAGTTACACTAAAAAGAAATAATCGCATAAAATTCAACCTTGTTTAATTCGAAATAAAAGTTAGTTCGAATTAAACCAGTTAGTATTAATTTTAACTTCAAAGATTTTAAATTAATTTTAGCTCATCTGTATATACTTACGGCAGATATTCTTTTATACGTAGAAATTGTGCGTCAGCGCAATGAATTTTGAACTTTATGCCAGTCATTTAAAGTGTAATTTAGATTGAATTTTTTGAATTATAATATTTTGACAGATGCAGGCTAAAGGAATTATATTTATATTAATAAAAGTTAGAGAAGAATTATCTGTGAGTATGTTCGCTGAAGTTTCACTCCTACTGCGTGTGAACTACATACACACACACATTTTTTTTAACCAAAATAAAACCAACTTCAAACTAAAAAGCCAAAAATTAATATTTTCTATATTGATTCTACATCATCTTGAAGTCGGTGCATTTTGCTATTATGTTTTATTTTTGATAAAAAAAAATATTTTCTACTTTTAATTGCAGAACAGATTTAGAAATAACATTCTAAACGTCTGTAGAAATTGCGTTACTGGCACGCGTATACTTTTGCTTTTCGAAGACAGTAGGCGCTCAGTGCTCTTCATCAAAGCTTCTCGATTTCTCTAGGTTCAACTCATCAGATCCTGACTTGATGACATCGGTACCACCTCCAGAGTATAACACTTTCGAATAAAGAAACAAAATTTGAAAATCGGTCTACAATTGACGGAGAAATCGCATAGCAAACATACAAATAAAAGATAATACAGTTGAATTGAGAACTTCCTCCGTATGGAAGTCGGTTAAAAAATAAATTAACATCAGTTCAGACATGCCCTCCTAGTATTACGACCTTTTCGCGTAAATGATACCCCAATAATTTACAAAGTTGATTTAGGGCCGAATTGGTAATCAATCTGGTTCAGTGATTACTACGATTAAATTAACTTGTTTGCAAAGTGTCAATTTACCCAATCAATTGCCAGATAAGGGTATATATGTTAGGGGCAATTTGATAAATCCGGTCACTATGAATAATGACCGATATGTATGCATAATGCCCGTATCAAGTGGGCAATATGAATAAAACTGCATGATTAATCACTTTTCCCGGTCAGTATGAATAATGACAACCTTATCTTGTGCAATATAGTAAAACACAAATGAGCTATAGGTTTTTGTTTATTAAATGAGGTTAGGGTATAAGTTATATGGCAGTTTTATTTATTATTTGAGATATAAAGTAAATTTTCGGTTTTCGATTAAAGGTTTCTAACCTATATTAAGAAAATTGGGATCTGTTCATAATAAATAAAAGTGCCATATAACTGTACCCCATGCTTAAATGTTTATTTTTAACCATAAATCGATTAAATATAATCTGAAAATAATAATAATAATAATAAACTTTATTTTCAGTAACAAAAAACAGCTAGGTAGCATAACAAAAAAATTATATGTAGTACAGCATAAATATGTTTGTGACTGCGACCGAAACTAAGAATAATCTTGTATCTTCGGCCTCAGCACCTTCCCATTGAATTTGACCATATTGTAACACATAAATGAATAAATAGCTGCTGAATAGTTCTTATACAAAGATAAAGAAAGTTAATATAATCTAAATTAAAAAGGAAAAAAATGAACAATTGAAAAGATCACGAAAAAACCAAAACTAAGTTTAAATTATAAAGAAAAGAAGAAATAAATAAGAAGAAAAAGTGTTTTAAGTGTCCTCTCTGTGTGTATTGGCAAGAGTATGTGAGTGAGTGTGTGAGAGTGTGTGTATGGTAGATGAAGGAAATTATAAATTAAGTGAATAATTAATTTTAAATAATCATACATTAGGTATATAAACTATATATATTCACCAATTAAAGTTAAGTTAATTAAGTAGGCACCAACAATAGATCTTCCGTTTGCTTTGTTTGTTATACTTACATAATTCTTGTGGAAAAGTAACTGAATTTATCACATTGTCCGGCTAAAAGTAGAGAAGTATTCATACTGCCCGGTTCAAGTGATAAATTCGAGTTATCTCAATCCATGATTTTTAAATGGTTCACGGGGCGTTGTGCATTATTGATATAGACTGACCAGAGTAATAAATTTTTCAAATTGACCGACGCAGACGCTCTTGGTCATTATTCATAATGATTGTTCCCTATTAATACTGCCCGATTAATCAAGTTGCCCGTAACATATATACAATAGGACAATAACTTACTAAGAATGTAGAAGTATAGTTCGCCATACAGCGTGGAAATGCGGCCAGCACTTTGGGTTCCAGTTCACTGTCGGTGGGGACCGACAGTGAACTGGAATTCATTTTTATTTGTAAATATATACATATATTTTGTAATTTCTTTATTTTTAGGTATTTTATGTATTACTACGATATGCCCGCGACTTCGGCCACGCTTGACTTGAAATTGCCGCGGGATTCCCAGGACACAAAGTACCGCAGCATTTAAAAAAGAATTTAAGCTACAGTTTTAAGTGGAAACTGTGTCGGAATAAGCTAATTCTTATGCACCGACGGTAGCGCTTATTTTATGTCTAAGAATATACTGAATTTGATTTTCGATCAGTGAAAACCGTGTCGATGTCAGCTTAGTACTTGCGTGAATCTGAAACAAACAGACAAATCGACCAAAAGACAAAAATCTAATAAATTGCATCGTGTTCTCCATCGTTTATACAGTATATTCCAGTTGTTGTTTTTAAATCATTTTAATATACAGACACGGCATGTTTAGAATTTTATAATATTATAAGATTTCTTTATTTTTAGGTATTTATGTAATTTTATGTATTATTATAAATTTTAAAAGGTATCCTAAGGCCTAAGCGATACTTGACGGAAATGCCGTCGCGGGTCTTCGACATTGCAACGCCAATACATGTTATTGGCAGTTATTGCATATAAGGGGCACACCACGTTGAAGATTGGTCGTTCCGTCGCGGACCGCCTATTGTGCACATGTAGAATGATTTCAGGCCACAATTTTTTATGAGTTTTCGTAATGGTTTACAATAAAGTGCTCTCTCTCTCTCTCTCTCTCTCTCTCTCTCTCTCTCTCTCTCCCCCTCTCATAACTGTGTTTCTTTGATGGCCGCTTCCTATATTATATGTTACTACTATTCATTCTCTTCCCCCACCGTCGCGCGTCGGTTGTATTTTGACATTATTTGTACGGAGTTTATTGTCAATTAGGTTAATAAAGATTATTTATTTAGTCAAACCCGCTAACTTAGTGCGCCTTGCAAGCGTGACAAGTTATCGTCAAAACTCCTGAAGTGCAAAGAGTCGAGCGCAACAATGGAACTTTATTGGGCTAATATTAGAGTCTAAAAATAACCTCAAAGTTATTATTGCAATCATTCAATAATATAATACCGGTAAATTCCACTTGAATTCAATAAAACCTCAACAATCTTCCACAATACAAGCACTCGATATCCAGATAATTGAGGCTGGTATAGTCGATTACAGAATCGAGAATCGATACGCTCTCGAGTGTAAGGCAAATTGAATAAGTTTTGACAAGATGCCTCTGTGATTTCAGATGTTGAAATTTTGATTACAATTTTCGGTTGTGTGCGGTTGTACGTTGATTGACTGTTTTGTGTATGTGTGTGTGTCTATAGACATCTATACATCTCTAGAGATAAATAAAATTGAAGTGTCAGTTTGTAATGTCAAAATAAACATTTGTAAAAAATCAGGGGCTAATTCGGACCAGGAGATTCCGAAAATGCATTTTTTCGAATTTTTGTCAAATTTTATGTATATAGCGCGTGGGTTAGAGTGAGAGAGGAGGAGCCTGCCTACCGCTGCCGTACGCGTGAGAGAAAGGGAAGCCAGACAGACTGGTGCCGTAACGCGTACGTAACGAAGCGGTTTACCCTCCCATAAGAAGTTATCACTTCAAAAAAGATGGGGAAGTCCATGTCAGGGTGGGATTTAACTCCGTATACCTCTCGTTTTTTAACGTCATCTACAATTTGAAAATAATTGGAGTCTCAGCTTTACTGACTGATTTGTTGTTGTCGTAGCTGTACAAACACGGTTATAACGAGAAAAATACGGACTTCCCCACCTTGACTATATATCCTCCATCCATTTATCCGTGCAGGAACGGATAAAAATATAATTTCATGCAGCCGGACGGCCTGTCGTTAGAGGAGACAAAACAACCCACAGCCAGGTGGTAGGGCATTTGCCCGTCTGAATGGCTACCACCCCTGTTCCAGAGTATACCGCCATAATAACCTTGAGATGTGTTCCGGCATTAGTGACTAGGTTTCAGTCTCCCTTTAGAGAGCGGCAGCACATCGGTAGCACTTTTGGTGTTTCACATGTCCAAAGGCGATGGTAACCGCTTTCCATCAGGTGGGTCGTCTGCCTGTGTGCTGAACTCATTCAATAAAAAAAGTGTATTTATTTTACATATTAGATATTGTTTCAGAATGTCTCACGACATCAAATATCATCGTAACACATTACTGGTATTTTTACAAACTTATTTAACTTACAATGGATGTATGTAAGTTCGAGTGGAAACTTGCAAGTTAAATTTGCCCAACTTCCCGGTTTCCGATTGTGCTGAAATTTTGTACGCATATGTATATCGCGTGACAGTGCAATAATATGGTACCATGAAGCGGATCTGATGATGGAGTCGGAAGGTGGCTATTGAAACTCCTGTACTAAACAAGATGAACCCGTCGTGTTTGGGCTCGTTTTACATGTCTTGCCTAGCACTCTACTGCTACATGATATCCAGGATCTCAAAAGCTTGTATTTAAAAACATTTTTAAAAAAGCTTTTAACTAATGCAATTTACAAAATTGACGACGTCATTTGTAGTCATTTCAAGTATTTTTTTATTTGTATATTTATTTCTTAAATTAGTTGAGTATCTAAATACCTATTGCCTTTTTTCTGCACCACCTACATCACCTGATTCAAATTTCTTTGATTCAGGTTGCTTGGAAGAGATCATTTTGAGCTGTAAGGTCGGCGCCTATTGTATTGCTTAGAAAATATTGTAAATATGGTTTGCAATGACGTGTTATCTCTCTCTCTCTCTCTATAAGTAGAAATTCAGTGTTAGTGATAGATCTAATTTTTCTCTTTCTGGAGGTTGATTTAAGTTGAGTGGTGCATCTATGTTGATGACCCCATTGTATGGGGTAACGCACCACTGGCAAAAGCACTTGGCTTAATCGCCGCAAGAGCTAGGCTTGACCGCTTAAGGAGACTACAAAATCCATACGCTCTAAAAATGTACCGTATGATCTCCAACGGTATGATCTGATGTCAATCATCGGTAGGGATCTCTCGCTGTCCAACGTGGTTGCCCAGATGCTACACAGCGAGTCGAATTATCTAACGGTGGCCTCCTTCTGTGAGGACGTTATGTCCCAGAAGGAGTCTCCCAAAAGAATAAGGGGGGAGGATGAACAGGCGGATCTCTGTCGCAGACGGCGAACAGGGGTTCGCAGGCGGCGTTTTGCTCATCTCCTCCCGATAACGTAGTGGGCCTGGGATGTCGGGGGACCCTCCCTGCGAGCCACATCCAGCGCCGTGGGGGGTTCTAATCCCAGGGACAACCCACCTTGTCGGCTTGCATCGAGGTGTCCAGGTAGTCATATCCATGGTTGCGGTCCCATGGCGCCTCACCATGATGCGGAGGGACGCTGGAAGGTTTAGTGGGTAGTCTGGCGGTCGGTGCTCGCATTTCGCTCGGGAGTCCCACATACCCCTTTGGTGGCCTCCCCGGGGCCTGAGGATATGCGCAAATGCGTTCTCCCAGCGTTGACAAAAAAACGAGACTACAAAATAAGACGAGTGATTGTACTCTCTATGTATTTCCTTGCTTAATTAACTAAACTTAAGTATATCTATACAAAAATCTTAACAGCTTCGTGAAAATATGTAAGACCTAAATATGTCCGTAGTTGCGTCTCCGAAGGTTTTGTCTGTTTTCTGTTACAAAGACTACTTTGTTTTAAGCGTGCTAATTATGTAGCAATAAATTATTCCATGTACGTGACGTAATACTCCTATTTTGGTATTATAATCAATTATTATAAAATCGCGTGGACGCAAAAATCCACTTCATTTTATACTAGCTTCTGCCCGCGACTTCGTCCGCGTGAAATAGTTTAAAAAAAGAAAGTTTAAAAAACCCCCGATTTTGAAACATTCTTCATTGGTGCTCCTTTCCTATGGGTCTTAGCGTAATGATATATAGCCTATATAGCCTTCCTCGATAAATGGGTGATCTAACACTGAAAGAATTCTTCAAATCAAACCAGTAGTTCCTGAGATTAGCGCGTTCAATCAAACAAACAAACCCTTGAGCTTTATATTATTATAGCTTCTGCCCGCGACTTCGCCCGCGTGGAATAGTAAAAAAAGTAAGTTAAAAAAACCCCCCGATTTTGAAACATTCTTCATTGGTGCTCTGCTCCTATTGGTTTTAGCGTGATGATATATAGCCTATAGCCTTCCTCGATAAATCGGCTATCTAACATTGAAAGATTTTTTTCAAATCAGACCAGTAGTTCCTGAGATTAGCGCGTTCAATCAAACAAACAAACTCTTCAGCTTTATATATTAGTATAAGATTGCTCTATATATCACACTTATTATATTTCCTTTCGTTGAGCGGACAATACGGATCATAAAGTTTTATCGTGATTTTGAGTCAGTTGCACAGTTTTTAAGCAGTAGTTTAGTTTAACAATGAAAGAACAATAAAACCTGGGTTACATTTGCGTCACATAAGTAGTTAGTTGTGTTGCGAAATAGGCTAAGTATTGATATTTTTGGACAAATACAGTTCAAGAATTTTGTATTAAAATTTGCTGGTTGAATAAATATTGATTACTTACAAAACTGTCATTGACGTTATAATAAAAACTAGTGGTCGACTATTGGTCGAAAATCGACCATAATTAATTTAAATTAAAATTTTGAACATTATCAAGGCTCTGTTGTCAAAGACTATATACTTACATAATCATAGATTTCGCCAAGGCTACACTGTTAATTTGACTTTAATAATATACAATAGAGTATATATGCGTGTGTGTGTCAAATACATGGTAGTGTGTGTAATGTTTTTTTATTGATTTAATGTATTTTTATGCATAATTTAAAAAAATATTAGCATTCTGCACTCCTTCTCTATATAAACTATAAGTGTGCGAAATTTCATACTCGTCTGTCCGCGCAATTTTCGCAAAAAGGGGCACAAAGTTTTTGCTTCACGTATTAATATAATGATTAAGATGTAGGTATAATGTGTGTACATTACAGTACACTGTGCCGGACCGATCGGTATGATAGCACGTTCTCACAGAATATCGGCGTGAAACGGTTAGATTTGAGCTAATTGTCTTTTGTACGATGAGTGAAAGTTCCAATGGCCTGTTTCTCCCTCCCTCTATTCCATTTTCCCTTTCTCTAACCCCCCTTTCTATCCGATTCCTCTTGTCTGACTCTATCCTATCCTATGTTGTTTCACATCTATTGCACACCAAAGGCTGGCAACACGTTGGCTTCGCGATGACGGTAACCAATTTTTATTAGGTGAGTCTTCTCACTGTTTACTAATTTCGTAATCTATAATATTATAAAATTCTAAACACGCCGTTTCTGTACATTGAAACTTTTTAAAAAAAACAACTGGAATAGACTATATAAACGATGGAGAACATGATACATTGTTTATTTCTTGTCTGTTTGTTCGAGATTCGCGTAAAACCTACTTGGCCGATTTTCGCTGATCGGCAGCAAATTTTTGGACTTAAAATCTGCGCTACTTTTCATTCTAGGAACCCGCGGGAATTTTTCTCGGAATGATTTAACAGGGCCAGATTAAAATAATGAATTCCAATATAATTTTTTACACTGATCGATAGCAAATTTAATGTAGTAAAATGTGTGATATTTTTTTATTTCGGGAAGCCCGCGGGAATATCCTCAGGTGCGGTTTGTAGTTGTTTGGGTGGTTAAAAATTAGCTTATTCCGGTACAGTTTTCACTAAAACGATAGCTTACATTCGTTTTTAGATGCTGTGATATTTTGTGTCCCGGGAATCCCGCAGGAATTTCAAGTCAAGCGTAGACGAAGTCGCCACGGGCATAATCTAGTAACAAAATAAGAATATGTGCTTTTCAGTATGTTATACCTATTTTAAACAATGATTAACAATAAAACTAAGTTTAAAAGTTTTGGTGAAACTAGCCTTAAACTCTGAGGGCTTATTACCGAACGTCCCCGTTCCGGATTAGCAGGGGTAGCACTTAAGATTTTATTTTTCGCCGCTCCATTGTACCATAAAACTTGTACGTGGCTATTATATTCACGACTAGCCATTTCCAAGGGAGGGGGAAGCTTTATTTCTTGTAACCTTTTTTTGATCTAGATTAAATATTTTCACAAAAGTAATATATTTAAAATTACTTTCTGAATAAATCGGGCAAGTCCTACAGATTAAAAAAAATTTATTAAAAGAAATCGACTTCAAGAGTAAATAAAAAGAAAAAATAAATATTTTCTATAACATCTCGAAGTGGGTGCGAAGTAAATCAAAATATTATTATATTTTGTAAATTTCTTGTTGTTATAATAAAACTACGTTTTAAAGGTTTAAAGCGCGGTACAGATGAATTAGCTTCGAGACTTTTTGCATTTGTAGTAGTGTACGGTCAGCACATAGATAAACTTATACTTTTAATATTTATTTTTTATTTTATAGGCAGGTACTTAATATGAAACTAACAATATTAAACGGTATTAAAATTATAAATACTATTGGTCGTCCGTGCTCGAAATTCGACCATAATAATTAATGTCAAAGACTATATATACTTCTATAATCACAGATTTCGCCAAAGCAACAATAAACAAAAGAGTATATATGCGTGTGTGTGTCAAATATATGGTAGTGTCGTGTAATGTTTTTTTTTATTGATTTAATACATTTTCAATGCATAATTTAAAAAAAAAATAGCTTTTGTCGCTTCGTCTCTATATAAACTATAAGTGTGCGAAATTTCATACTCCTCCGTCCGCGAAATTTTCGTAAAAAGGGGTACAAAGTTTTTGCTTCACGTATTAATATATAGATTAATATTAAACATAGCTTTTAATACAAAATTTCTTCAACTACATACATTTCGTAATCATCCCCATCCTCACTTTCATCCGATGAATCATTTTTGTGTAACCCTAGTTCGTTCTGATATTATATCTAAAGCCTCATCACTCCTGCCCTCAAGTTTATTTTCCTCTTCAGTAGCATGTCGACAAACATTTTTTCATTCCTCTACAATTATGTTATCAAATTTCTCCTCAGTTAATGTCATTATAGCATTCATGTTCATTGTGAAATTTTTGCGACGTAATTTTCACTATGCACGATATATTTAGCTGAGGGTGATATGGTGGTAAACGGAGCACAGTATTACCGTGCTCTCGTAATATTTCGTCTATCTTATAGTCTTCAAATTTCGACTTATTTTTCAGAATCAGTTCATATTACTGAAACTCAAGCATTTTCGATGAATGTTCAATATTTCAAAACGTCAGGCAATCAATCATTTTCTGTTTTTTAGAATTACAATTCGGTGCACGATTTTGAATTCAATTATGGTACGATGCATTATCAACAACAATAACGCTGTTAGATTTAAGGTTGGGTATTAATTACATTTGGAGCCACTTTGAATAATTATCATAATTCATATTGTCATGGTAATCATCACTTTTTTGAATATCTCTAAACATTAAAAAGGCATTCGGTACAAAATTATCTATACCGCAAGCATCGACAATGATCACACGGCTGCATATGATACATGTTGCTTTAAACCAGAAGTGCTTTCATCTGACCAAGACTTTGAGAGGGTATGTGACGTATATATATAAGTTTCGAAACGGTAAAAACAATCGGTCGGTTTTGTGTACGATATTATGCAATTTTTATGAGATATTTAATTCGCAAGTATCGAATTTCGTGCTCTTCTATTAGAAGTTTGCAGTTTATCTTCCGTTGGTTTCCATTTAAAACCTAATGACATGACGTGATTTCGTAACGTGCTGACACAACCTATATAACCTATTTCTTCTTTCAATTTTGCACGTATCATTTTCGTCGTGGGAATTGCTTTAATTATTATGTGAAAGTTTTGCTTTCTAATAGCACCTTTCTGATGGTAAAGTCAAAATTCAATGAAATTTCGGTTGATTTAGTAACCAATTGAGCGGGAGTCATAATACTGCTCGAATCGCTATTTCACTCATTTTCGAAACATTTGTACAAATTATACAATATTTCTTTAGTTTGGGAAGTCAAAATCATACCTCGACCACGTTTCAACATCGGAACCATTTTAATGAACAACTTTAATATCAAATAATAACAATTAGCAACAAATAATAATACTGAACAATAAATAACAAGAATGAACCACAAATAAAATCAATTAATTAATTAATTATCAAACTAAAACCAAATAGTCACAACAATTAGCAATGTGAATTATTATTATATATTTAACTTTTACCATTGACTTTTGACTATAGATATATTTTCTTCTTCAAAATGTGACCAATCTCTTTTGCTGATTGTACAAGGAATTTCAAGTTTAGAATTCCCGTAAATATACAAACACTACAAAAAAGCGAAAAAACTTCTCGAAGATAATTTACCTGTACTTTATTAAATATTTATTCCGACGTTTCGCCCACTTTATAGTAACCGTGATTACGGAAGACAAAGATGTCAAATGTCCAATGAGTGTTGATACAGTTTTTATTCAGCATACTGCTAACTTGTTCATTTTAATTTTTGTTTATGGTTATTGTTTACTCTCTAGGAGCCTAAACTAATATTTTTTTTTTAAAATTAATTATATTGAATGTAGTCGCGAAAACTTAAGAAAATTCTTGTTGTTAGCAGAAATTACGTAGCGTTCGTCGTAATGCCTAACCTTGCGCCTAGTGAATGTTTTTGTATTTTGAATAGTAATCAACATATTGTTACGAGTTACGGCACTCAAATTAAAATGCCGTTGGAATTACTATAGAATTTATTTTGAACTATACAAACACGTATAACACAGGTACAAATATAATTAGACGCAACCAGTACAAACGTGATGCACAATTTAATAACACGCGCAAAGTCCTTCACTATATAGCTCATTAAATGTACACACGTCTTGTTCGTATCGTAATCGTCGCTTGACTCCCAATCTCTCTGTTCGGGTATTCCTTGATAGTCATCTTATATGTCACGACCAGGTAAACAATGATTTCCAAGAATCACACCTGGCCACTGCCTACCATAAAGGATTACAATACTCAATAGGCGGCTTTTCTGATTACAAATATTAAACAAAAAAAGACCAAATGCGGGCAGGTAATAAACGGCATACTGCTTTATGGCCGGCAGGTGTGCATTCACATTTGTCGGCCTGCTTCGTGGAATTTTGGCTAAGTTGTAACAATATTATGCGTTACGCGACCAGACGATCCGATACATTTACGGATTTAAAAGTAGATAATTACCCCACTTCATATTAGCAGTACTGATTAAATTAATACTTTAAAAGATTAGTTGTATATAATACTGTTACATGCCGTTAAAGATAAGCGCACAGCTGCCTGTCATAAAGCGCAGTTCATTTTCTCACAAGATTTAGGAATTCTTTTATTTACTGTGTAATTAAGAAAAACATTCTATTGTTTTACGACCATCATTAGTATCGAACTAATCCTTATTGTTATTGTTTTCAACTTTGTTGGCCGTTCGCAGGTGTGCAAATTACATTTTCTTGGAAGAAGCCAGCCCACGCAATCGATTGTGTATTGTACAGTTTACTATAAAACAAAGCCTGAAGAACGGAGGGATGCGGCAGTCAAGCGACGATTACGATACGAGCTAGACGTGTACATCCGATAAGCGATATAATGACGGACTTTGCACGTTATTTAAATGTGCATTACATGAGGACTTATTGCGTCCAGTTATATTTGTACCTGTGTTATACGTGTTTGTATAGTTCTAATAAATTCTATAGTAATTCCAACGGACTTTTATTTTGAGTCCCGCACTCGTAACAATACAATAAAGATGTTTGTGAAAAAGTTTCGTAATCGTATTATTTTCCGTCGCGTAACGCGCCGAATTACACGCCGCATATTTTCGACTATTTGGCGCGTTTAGTGTATCATGCCAACCGAATACCAAGATCGATTATTCAGTCGCCAATTATTAAATATGACGCTGAAGATCGACCTTCTCCCACCTGAGAACCAGATAGACATATTTTTTATCAAATTTTATTCATTTATAAACATGCCTATGATAGCCTGTCAATCGAAAAGTGTTCATGGCTATATTTCTAATTAAATTAATTCTAATAAATTTTTTTCAAAACCATCAATCTTCTCCGTTCTATTAACCAATAAAAATTGATATCATAAAAAAGATAATTTAATTACAAAAATAACCGTATAGGCTTGCCTGCATGAAACCGTTCATGGAAAATATTATTGCCATGCTTTGAAGTCTTCAATAAATAGAACTCAGAACACTTTGATTGACAAGGTACCATAAGCGTGTTTATAAATCAATATAATTAGGTTAGGTCTCATGTGGTTATCAGATAGGTGAAGGTCGATCTTCAGCGTCTCTTAGACTATACGTGATGGCACCATATCTTCGGTAGGTGTATCCTTAGATTAGAGGTGACGGCACCGTACCTTCGGCATGTGTATCCTTAGGCTAAAAGTGATGGCACCGTACCTTCGGCATGTGTGTCCTTACACTAAACTAAAAAAAGATATTTTACAAAATTGAATTTATAATTTGTTTAAGATATGACATTGTTCTACTTCTACAAATAACAATACTCGAAATCAAGAAATTCAGGACATCCTATATTATAACGTGAAACATATCCAAATTGTCTCGTTTCCCCCGTAGCAATTGTACAATACTCGTTAATTGTATCGCATGTGTCGTGTCTTGGCTATACGCCAGTGCGGTTAAGCACTACCTAGCAAGAAGATCACTGGAAATGACAAATGTTTAGTAAAAATTCCTTTGATCTACGTATAAAAGAATATTTGCCTTAAGTACAGATAGAGCTAGAAGTCATTTGAAATCTTATAAGTTTTATTTAAATTGAAAAATAATACTAACGGGTAAAGAGAAATGTATTTTATTTCGGATTAAATGTGTTAAAATTTTTTGTATTTATCTCTTTTTAATGTCACTTTTTCGTTTCATCGATTTTCAAATCACAACGAATCCAAAGTTTCACTTCAAAAACTAAGTTTCTATATATAAATTATACATTCAAATATAGCACAAAATGTTATTCTACATATACAAACAAATTATTTAAAAATATAGTAAATGTTGTAAAAATTCGAAATTAAATTAACTAGAAGTTAAAAACATCAGTCGAATTGAAAACTTCCTTCTCTTGGAATTCCTCCTTTTAGAACTGCGTTCCGAAAATTTTGAAGTCGTATACTGACGATGTCATGATAAGTGAGTGGAGGAGCGACGTGACATTGTTTTCCATTAGGGCTGTAAACTATATATCCTCCTTCAAGGACCAAATTTAATATTATTTTTTTCCACAAGCTGCCATCAAACGTAACGTTTATTATATATCAAAACCAAGGGAATTATATCGTCTCTTTTATTCTAATACAAATTATATGTAGCTCGAGGGAAAAGCACCAGTTTCAACGTTTATTTTAATTATCTGCTATTGACCACAAATTTGTGGGACTTCCCGGTAAGTCGTGCGTGACAGTTCCGCAACAAATTTATAGTGATTCCGTCTTCAAGGATATCGATATTTTTAAAGCGCCGATATGTTAAAATCGATTTTTTTAGCGGAAACTTGAAGGGTGAATTTTTACTTCTATAGGCCATCTGTTAGAAAGTAGTTAGTGCCACCTATGCATATTTATTATTTATAAGGGTGCTGCCAACATGTTGTCGGCCTTGAAGGGTGGACTGGAATCTGACAAGGGTGGTAGCCATCCAGGCCCCGACCATTGGGCAACGATTTTGCTAGTCGGTTCTAATACTCACCGCCCGCTATCACTAGATAGGCAACAACCGATATTTAGATATAATAATAGAAGTATTGAAAAAGAAAGTCTTCAAGAAGTGCGTTCTATCCGTTATTTGTATCCTCTCTCATCCCCTATTCTATTCTCTTCATCCCATTCTAAAGGCTGTTAACGCGTTGGCTCTGACCACTGATGGCCACTGATGTTGTAGCATCTAGAGTAAACGATGTAGGCAACGGTCCCACTTTCCATTAGCTGGGCTGTCTGCCTGCTTGCCAGCTTCGCAGTAGAAAACAGAAAACACACCGTAGGACACCCCCGCCAGGTGGACCGGAGACCTGCAGAAAGTCGCCGATAAGAGCTGGACGAGGAAGACTGGAGACCGCGATATGTGGCGCAGATTTGAGGGGGGCTACGTTCAGCAGTGGACATTGATTGGCTGAATAAAAAGATGATAGGTAGAGGATTAGAACCAAATCAACAAGTCTTCATAGACATTACGTGAGTAATATTACGTTGAACAGATACTGATAATATCTAGCAAATAATAATAATGAAATTATAGTTTTACATTGCAGCCTAAATCTAGTAAAACTGTAAAATATTAGGATTTAGATGATATTATATTTAAGTGTCTGCACAGTATAGGGTGTGTAATTATGTGTGTGTGTGTGTGTGCGCGCGCGCGTGTAGGGGGGGGGGGGGGTGTTATGGCTTGGCTTTGTGTGTGTGTGAGTGTGGTACGATAATTACAGAGTGTATGGTATGGTACCAAGAGTAGATAAAGTGTAACCAATTCTCAAAGCAACAGATTAAATACTGGAAATTTCGTTCCTAGTATTTTACCTCTACGACGCTACATTCTTACATAATTTAGTTTCCTCGACAACCATTCAGTGCCTTTGTGTTTAAAGGAAATTAATTGACAAACAAAACTCAGAATTATGTCAGAAATTCTTATTAAGTACTAGCTGTGGGCTATGTTAGGTGTCTTTCTAGTGAAATCTAGTGGATAAAATCAGAAATGAATATATCCGTAACACAACCAAAGTAAGCGACATAACTCATAAAATTAGCAAACTGCAATGGCGGTGGGCTGGTCACATCTGTGATAAGACCGATGGCCGATGAAGCCGACGTGTCCTGGAAAGGAGACCACAACTCTAGGCAAACGCATTGTAGGATGCCCTCCAGCCTGGTGAACCGATGACTTAAGGTCGCCGGCTGGGGCTGGATGAGGAAGGCGCTAAATAAAAATAATCTTACATAGAATACAAGTATCGTAAGTTTTTCTTTTTGTATTTACAATCATTACATTTAAAAAAAAGCCCTAATATGTATGTAAATGGGTTCCAAATCACTTCCAGTTGGTAACGTCCCCAAAACCCTGTCAGCGTTTTGGGAACGCTGACAGCGTACCATGTTGTATGGCAACGCTTATGCGTTGCCCAAAATAAAAGCCAGCGTTTCGGTCGTGTGAGACATCTCAACCGTTTTCATAGGTCTCGATAAAGGCGGTGGGCTTCTGGGCCCTTTGGCCTCCCCCCAGAGTTTCGACACCGAAAGCCACAAATATATTAATTTCCAGTATGTTTACGAAATCGACTAAATAAGGGATAAGTGCATACTAACTACGCACGTAATAATTATAAGTCTACAACATATTATGAGAAATGTCTCAATTATTTTCTTTGCATAATTTTGAATTTACATTTTTTACTTTCCTGAGCAGAGTAAAAATTATTGCTAAATTTCATTAAAATCAGTTCTCACAATAAAATCAACTTTTACATTCACACTCTCGGGCCTTAGAGTAGGTAAATTATGTAAAATAAATTCATGTACAACAAAATTATAGTAAAGATATATTAAAAAAAAAAAAAATCACATTAGACAAAACATAACGTCGGATATATGTCTTCTTAAAGTCCCAACAAGGTAGGCAACGCATCGGCTTCCTTGGTGTCGCAGATGTCCATGGGCAAATGCAACCATATACCTACTACTAGGACTGCTATCGGTTTCCTTATGTGCAAACATTAGCAGCATTATTCATAAACGTTGATTAATTTTTAAGTAATACTTTAAACAGTTATTTAAAGAAAATTGTACATATTCATAAACACTATTTAGACTTAATAAACTGTTTAAACTAGCAGTCATATTAAATAACCTCACCCCATTGTTTAAATCTCTTAAGTAACAAAATGGCGGGCAAAACTATTGTTCCTTTTATCAGCTGGTTGTTTGATTTTATAAAGATTGGGACAAAAAATTGATTTTTTTGTTTTCGTTGACGATTTACACGTTATTGAGGAAGATGTATTAGATATATACGAATTCAGCGTACTAGTGCTAAGGCTTATAAGTATAAATACAGGTTGGATCCTACGATGAAATATTTACAACAATATGAAAATAAAGTCACAATGATCATCAACCTAGCCTCAATTATAAATAACACTTTTTTACGAGCTGAATACATAGTGTGCGTCAGCAGAGAAAGACAGACTATTTTTGTTAATTTTGATTTTTGATAAGAAGATTGCTCGTACCGCCCATATTCTATCAAATTCTAACAAAAAGTTGCTAGAGCAAAAAAGTTAAGTAGTATTTAGTTAAGAATTGTAAAAATTTTGATTATGACTAAAAAAGTTTTAAATAATGTTTAAGGCTTAATCAGTTGCTTAGTTAACTAATTTTTAGAATGTTAATTAACATTTTTTTTATGAATAACGCTGTTAAAGTATTAATCAAGGGTGCCTATACAAGTAGCTTATTCTACTAGAAGAAAATATGAAGATACCAAGACGCTACTAATATAATGAATACTGTCAGCATTTAAACAATGAAGTTTTCGGTAAAAAAATTCAAGGAAGCTTATAATATAATAACAGTCCACAAATGTCCCACTGCTGGGTTCGGGACTCCCATTATAGGGGATCGGACTGTATACCCGCCACGTTTGTCAAAGGTAGCTTGGGAAGTTTGACACATCGGTTATCTCGATGTACAGGTTGCGTCGCGATGTTTTCCTTCACCGTTGTTAGCACGTGGTAATTGATATGCACATTAGGTCAGAAAACTACCTAAGTGGTGCATGCCAGGATCAAACCCGCGCCCTTTAAGTTTGGGACGCGTGCGCTTGCCATTACGCTATCACGACAGCAGCTTTCAAGGAAGCTTGAATCAGCCTGATTCGATGTTGACGACCATTAGTGGAGTTAGTTGACAACTTTGTTCTAAGGTACTGGTGTGGTGCCAGTTCTAGCGAGTAAGTCAGGGATAATCAACTTTTAACCGTTTAATTACTAGTGTCTTTTTAAGGCTAAAACTTTGGAAAACATTTTGGCTAAAAACGTAAAACGTAATCTTTATATTTTCTTCATGTATTTTAATCTGTCTGTCCATTCTACATTTATATGCCGGAGGCAATTTTTCAAGAACTACTGGGTCTATCTCTGTTATTTTCACTTACGTACAAAACACAAATAAAACGCACACATACACACTCGTTATGAAACTTATATTGCCACCGCCGTGGCCACAAAAAGCGAACCAATTTTGTGAAAAATATCCGAAGTCCAAAGAGGTGGCGATCTTTAAACCATTGTGTGTATTTTAAATGAACAACGCCATCTAGTGACGTACATAGCAATCAGAAATGAGATTTAAATAATGACATCAGACTTTCTTGTTTTAATTATAAATATATGATAATTTCGACATACCGCCCACTAAGGACTTGGGATTTATTTAGCAAATCACAATGTCCTTCAACCATATTACATCATTTAATGAAATACATATATTTAGTTAAATAATATATAAAAAACAAAAAAAAAAAATCAGAATTTGATGGGGAGTTGTGCTTACACTACATCAACATTTAATAACTTAACTGTAACAAAATATGAACCTCCGCCCACTATCAAAAAAAGTTTCAGAAAGGTTTGATAAAAATAATAATAATAATAGTAAACGACCAAAACCAAAAATACAAACAAAGAATACTATTCTTTGGGCAAAATGCTAATCTTATTTACCGGCCGTTTGATGCACTTGTCTTTACATTTTAAAGTAACGACACGAGTTACATTGTCCTTGCCTGTATGTTTTTTTTTATTCTCCTAGAATCCACTTAGTAGGGGGTAAATTATCTTCGCGAATTATTACAATGTCATCTATATTCGGCTCCCAAATGGTAGTAGTCCATTTAGAACGTTTATTTAAATTTAATAGATACTCATTTGACCACCTCTTCCAAAATTGATTTGTCATTTTTGGATTGCTCTCCACCTATCTAAACAATTTACATTACTTACTTGCTGTAAATGCGTATCATCGGCCACAGACGTAAGCGGTTCGCCTACCAAAAAGTGGCCGGGTGTCAGAGGAGAGGATCGTCAGGGTTGTCACTAATCTGACTGATTGGACGTGAATTTAAACATGCCTCGACCTGAATTAGCAATGTAGCTAGTTCTTCGAAAGTCAAAGTGCTCTCACCGATTGTTTTTCTGAGATGCAGTTTCGCAGACCGAACTCCGGCTTCCCATAAGCCACCGAAGTTTGGTGCATGAGGGGGTATATAGTGCCAGGTAGTACCTTCTAAACTTAGGAGCTCTGATATTTCTTCAGGAAGTTTAGATTTAGCACGATCAAACATTTCCCTTAGGTCTTTGTCAGCTCCTACAAAATTTGTGCCATTGTCAGAGTAAACATCCTGACAACGTCCTCTTCTTCCTATAAATCTCCGGAATGCTGCGATAAATCCTTTCGAAGTGAGATCTGACACAACTTCCAAGTGTATTGCGCGAGTGATCATGCATACAAACAAGCATATATAGCCTTTGTAAGATTTAGCTCCCCTGCCAGGCGAAAATCTTATATTAATAGGTCCAGCGTAATCCACACCAGTTGCCTTAAACGGCTTATCCGGTTTTACTCGGACTTCTGGTAGTTGACCCATTAAAGGAGTTTCTTCCTTTGAGAAAATCGCAAACAAGTGATACACTGCCGATAGTGTTTCTTCACTTGATTGCGGATTCGTATGATCCAGAAACGGCTTCTAATATAATTAAGCATTCCTTGAGGTCCACTATGCATGGTTGAATTATGCGCATCCGTTATAATGACTTGAGTGAGATGACATCTTTGCGGCAATATAATTGGATGGCGTTCTTCATAACTTAAATTTGCCATATGAATACGTCCACAGACTCTCAAAATTCCGCTGTCACATATAAACGGATTGAGTGAGTGAAGATCACTTGCCTTCGGTAGATTTTCTCGTGTTTTTAATTGCATTATTTCAGTTTTAAACCATAATTCCTGAACTTGTTTGACACACAACAATAAAGCTTCCCTAGTTTCTTTCACTGTGATAAATTTAGATTTGCTTCTTTCTTCCACTTCTAGGTCCTTTTTGTTTATAAATCTTCTTATATATGAAATCACTCTTAGCATTTTCTTTAAACATGAATACTTAGCCCAAATAAATTTTTTTTCTTCTTCTAACATCCGTTCATCTCTGTCTTCTCTCAATGCAACTAAAGACTTGATTTCCTTAACTTTGCTAGATTTCTCTTCCTCATGAGTTATAAATTCGGTTTTAGACGAAGTAATAACGTCATGACGTAACCAGTGTGGTCCATGCCACCACAGGAACTGATCTTTAAGTTTTGATGGTTGCATACCTCTAGATGCATAATCTGCAGGATTGTCTTTTGTAGCAACGTGCCGGAATTGATCACACTCCAAAATATTAAGAATTTCAGACACACGGTTGCTTACAAATGTAGTCCATCTAGACGGCAAGCCACGCAACCAGGCCAAAACCACAGTAGAGTCTGACCAAGCAAATAAATTCTCTTTCCGTATATTCATAATTTGAGATACTTCGAATAATAACTTTGCAGCCAACACAGCTCCGCAAAGTTCTAATCTGGGAATCGTTAACTCCTTTTCTATTGGAGCTACTTTTGTCTTAGATGTGATTAAATACACATGAACCTGGCCCTGGACATCAACAACTCTTGAATAAACAACTGCTCCGTAGGCGGACTGAGAAGCGTCAGCAAAGGCATGCAGTTCTGTTTGCGAGCCTTTAGTATACCGCAACCAGCGTGGTACCATGATATTCTTTAGATTAACTAAATCCTCTCTATATTTTGTCCATTCATTTAGTAACTCTCCAGTCAACTCATTGTCCCATGGCAAGCCTGACCTCCACAATTTTTGCATGAATATTTTTGCTGTTACTATGACAGGCGCTATCCACCCCATGGGATCATATTGCTTGGCTATGTCAGATAGAACCTGTCTTTTTTGTTATTGGTAAAGACAACTCAGGTAGATTTACAGTGTATTCAAAATTATCTGTATCCCGATTCCAGCAAATACCCAGAACCTTTACAGTGTTGTCGGATTTTATATCTAAAGTTTTTTTCATCACTCTTGGATTTATGATTGATAAAATTCATAAATTTATCACTATTGCTATTCCATTTTTGCAATTGAAAGCCGCCTGAGTTTAGTAATTGGTTCATTTGCTTGTAGATTTCTATAGCTTCATTATCCGTTTCACAAGTAGTCATCATATCATCGACATAAAAATCCTGTTTCGTAATCTCAGCTGCTATAGGAAACTTAGCCTGCTCTTCTTCTGCCAATCTTTGTAGTGATTTTACAGCCAAATATGGGGCACATGCTGTACCAAACGTTACGGTTTGCAATTCATAATGGCCCACGGGCTCATCAAGATTATCTCTCCACAAGACTCTCTGAAACGAGTGTCTTCGTTACGAACTCGCACTTGGCGATACATTTTAACGATATCAGCCACTATACAGATGGGATGTTTTCGCCATCTCATTAAGATGTGTCGCAGGTCTTGTTGTAATTTCGGTCCCACAAGCAGGTTGTCGTTGAGTGATACACCATTCACTCCTTTACAAGAGGCGTCATAAACAACACGTAGCTTACTTGTCTCTTTGTCTTCCTCACCACGGCATGATGGGGATGTAGACTGCTTTGGGATGATCAATGAGTTCGTTCTGAACCTCATTGGTGATGCGAGTCATGTGATTTAAATCAATGTATTCTTGCATGACCCTTGCATAATCTTCCTGAAACTTAGGATTTTTCTTAAACTTTCTTTCTAATAAATAGAATCTCTTTTGTGCTATATCTTTTGATCTTCCATATTGACATTCTGGATCTTCATTACTAAAAGGCAATTTCACGAGGAACCTACCTTCCTTATTTCTAGTAGTAGTTAAATCATAGAATTCTTCACATTTCTCTTCCGTTCTTGTCAACTTCTTCCGAATGATATTTGGTTCGTTCTCTAATTCCCAGAACTTCTTTAGCACATTGTCTTCTCTTACTTGTATATGTAAGCTTAACATTCTCTCACTTGCTGAAGCTGATCGTGACACCTTCCCAGAAATTACCCAACCAAAGATTGTATTCTGAGCTATAAGATACCCTTGGGGTGTTTAATGATGTCACTTAATAAAATCTCAGCATACACTTCAGCTCCAAGCAAAATGTCTATTTTGCCTGGTGATGTATATCCTGAATCGGCTAGTGGAAGCTTCTCAATTTCTAACCAATCAGGTGATTGTACTTGATTTGATGGAATACGTGAAGTGAGTGATTTTAATACAAACGCGGTAACGTTGATTGAAGATTGCGGATTATTCCGCGACTCTACTTGCAATGAAACCATATGCTTAAGTTGTAACTGACCCTCTCCCAAACCTGACACATAACCACTTATTGGCTTGCGCTTTAAGCCTAACAATTGAACTATTTCTTCTGTTACAAAGAAGCTTGAGAGCCTTGGTCGATTAAGGCTCTTAGGAAATAGTTTTGTCCGGTTCGTGATTGAGACTGAACTACAGCTGTTGCAAGTAGCACGTTCCCGATCTCCTTCTTGTTGGCAAAATTTGCCATGATATCAATTTCGTCTATTTCGGAAGTTAATTTTGTTGATGATGTGGGTTCGCCCAATAGTGTGTGTTTGCTCTCTAAATTAATTGTAGTCCCTTGGTTCTTCTCTTTATCAAAATGTAGTAGTGAGTGATGTCGTCTTCCACATCTACGACAACTTGTACTTTGCCTGCATTGATTCACACTATGTGTTGGAGCCAAACAGTTATAGC
Source organism: Dendrolimus houi (assembly GCA_039645545.1). NCBI lineage: Eukaryota > Metazoa > Arthropoda > Insecta > Lepidoptera > Lasiocampidae > Dendrolimus > Dendrolimus houi. Next base: position 12,081,475 of record CM077141.1, on the reverse strand, counting down.
ACAGTCGTTTAGACTGCACAAAATCGTTCCGTTCCTTTTGGGTTTGCTTACTAAATTGTGTACAGTTAAATAATAAATGACTGGACCCACACATAGGACATTGCTTGGTGGCAGCCTGAGATACTGTGCCTGTGTCAGTTTTAACTTCATGCATAGCTGTATGATACACCTTAGGCTTAGTGATAATATTCTGTTTTGATGGCGTATGTCGTATGTTACTTCCGCCATTAATCATCTCCAAAGTTCGGAACCGTGACTCAAGGAACTGTGAAAGTTCACTCCACGTTGGCAGACTGTCTGCGTTTACATTATTAATGTGCATCTCCCACAGCCTGTGCGATTCCTTATCTAGCTTTGAAGTGACATAGAAATTGATGAAAGCATCCCACGATGTCGTTGGTACGCCTAAGTTATCCAAACTGACTAAGCATGATGATGTTATATCCAATAACTGTTTTATGGCATTAGCAGACTCTTGTGTGATTTGTTTCTGAGAAAACAAAGTCTTCAATATTGTGTTACAATTATAGCGCTTATTATTGTATCTCTTAGTGAGCTTCTCCCATGCAGCTTCGTAATTTAGTTCCGTAGTTGGTAAATTTCGGATTAATGATTCCGCTTCACCCGACAGGGTGCTCTTGAGGTAGTGCAGTTTTTGGACTGCCGATAAAGATGCATTCTCGTGTATCATTGACAGAAACATGTCATAATATGTTTGCCATTCGGCGTAATCCCCGCTAAAATTTGGTAACTGTATTCGTGGTAACTTGAATAAAGATGGTGAGCAAGTCTCAGATTCGGATACATGATGTACTTTTGTAGATGATCCTTTTGCTCGCAGAACATCTTTCAACAAGCATTTGTATGCCGTGTAGTTTTCCTCAAACTTTTCGTACATATCGTTTTTAAAATAGTTGATTGATTCCTGCTGATCTGCCTTTAGGCCTGAAATTAGTTTTTTGTGAGTGTCTTTGAACTCTCTCCATAATTCTTCCAATGTCTCCAAACGAGTTTCAATGTATCCTTGAGTGATTCTTTCCTTTGGACTCTTTCTATAATTAGTTTCTGCCTTAAGCAGTGATTTAAATCGATCATCTTGAAGATTTAAATAGCCTTCCATTTTATCGAATTATTGTTCCAAAAGATGAGATAAGTTATCAAAAATGTATATGGAAGTGATTGGAAACTTCACAAAATGTTTCTATGTTCCACGAAAAATTTTCAAAATTTTTCTAAGTGTTTGAAATTTTACCACTTATAAAATTTCAACGGGCGTGGGTTCCCCGTCTGAACACTTTTACCTAAACTATTCTAAGTCCCTAGTTTGAAAATTTTACAAGTCCAAATTTAGTACAAAATATTCTAAGTCCCTAAGCTAAACTAAAAATTTTACAAGTCCAATATTCTCACAATTATTCTAAGTTCATTAAAAAAGTCAAAGTTAATTTACCAGTGTCTTTAAAGTTCAATTTTGCACTATAACTCACCACTACCGCTCCCGGGTTTCGGCACCAGATGTTAATTTCACTTACGTACAAAACACAAATAAAACGCACACACACACACTCGTTATGAAACTTATATTGCCACCGCCGTGGCCACAAAAAGCGAACCAGTTTTGTGAAAAATATCCGAAGTCCAAAGAGGTGGCGATCTTTAAACCATTGTGTGTATTTTAAATGAACAACGCCATCTGGTGACGTACATAGCAATCAGAAATGAGATTTAAATAATGACATCAGACTTTCTTGTTTTAATTATAAATATATGATAATTTCGACAATCTCTAAGGATGAAAGTTGACAAGTTGATCTAATCTATATAGCGCTATAGAATGGTGTAACGAAATAACTTAAAATCAGGGGTGGCTGCCATACATATAACTGATGATAAAAAAATCATAATGTAAAAAGTTGAGTAAGCTGAAGTGGAAACCTACACATCAAGATAAATGACATGTCAAACCCGCTAAGCCGCCTTGGATAAGCGTGGAGAGTATACTGTAAGTTCCCCTTAAAAATGAGGAATCACGATCCCAAAAGTGGCATGTTCATGGGCTATTTATTTTAAACTAGGATATGTCCGCGACTTCATCTACACTTGACTTGAAATTTCCGCGGGATGCCTGGGACCCAAAGTACCGCAGGTATCGTTTTAGTGATAACTGTGTCGGGATAAGCTAATTTTTACCCAGTCGAACAACTACAAACCACTCTCGGTAAAATTCCCACGGAATTCCCGGGATAAAAAATGTCACACATTTTATTAAATTAAATTTGATATCGTTCATTAAGAAAATCTTATTGGAATATGATTTATTTAAACTCTAGTTATTTCTAATAATGTCCAGAAATAATTCCACGGGATTCCTAGGATAAAAAGTAGCGCAGAGCTCAAGTCTAAGAATTAGCTGTCATCAGCGAAAACCGCATCGAAATTGGCCCAATAGTTATTACGTGAATTCCGAACAAACAAACAAAACGACAAACTGACAAGAAATCTAAAAAAATGCATCGTGTTCTCTATCGTTTGTACAGTCTATTCCAGTTCCTTTTTTTTAATAGCTTTAATGTGCTGACATGGCATGTTTAGAATATTATATTATTCTAGATTTTCGCTAGAGCTGAGGCTACACCCTTCAACGCGGTTCGCTAGACGCGCTAACGATGTTCCATTCATTGTTAACTATATTACTTCTTCGTCAAAATGTCTTGGTTACGCTCACTTTGTGTTATATTACTGGACTGGAAACGCTTGTAACAAACTTGCTCTAACAAGATAAGGTTTTGAAGGTAAGCAAAATTCACAAGAAGGACTGGTGATAAAATAATAATTATTTATTATGTTGTGAATACCAACCTAGTATGGGATTACGCGAATTAATAATTGTTTTACTATATGCTTTTGATTCAAAACCACATATACATACATACATATAAATAAAATTGAAGTGTCTGTTTGTAACATTGTTAAAGCCGACCTATTTGATCACCGCCTCTTTGTTTCCTATTTTCTTTCGCCGCATGTCACTATGTAATGTGATATAGTCTACGTTCGACCACTGATCCCGGCGCTGCTTCCGCGAAAATCTCGCCGCGTATCTTGTGTTGTGCCGCAGGCTACGCTTTTACACAGAATGGCATGAGATTAAGGGAAATTGAGTTTAGGGGTATACATACGCCTTATATATAGACACTAGACCTGTTATTTGGGCTAGAGAACACGTCTTTAGGGTCTATCAACAAGTTTTGAATGAATAATGGGAAAAACAAAAATACGTTCGATAAACAAGGTTATGCCACTTTTGTTGATAACAAAGTGTGATTTGTGTTTAGGAATACACTTACGCTTAATATATAAACAATAAAACTATTTTTGAGTTTAGTAAACAAGTTTTGAATTAGTTTATTGATTTTTAAAATATGAAAATAGTTTTTTTTGCTTATATATTGCGATTATTGTTATATATCGGTTGTGACACTCGCTGGCCGCTACCATGACACGATCGCTTGACTTGTGGGCTTTAGTTGAAAGTCAACCAGTGACTAGAATGACCACCATTCTAGTCAGGTTAGGTTAAATTATGTTAGACTTTAAGTCATAACGCACAAGCCGAGCGAGCCAAGCGAGCTTGCCGTAGCAGCAGCCGGAGAGTGCCAGGATTTCTTTTTCATAAAACAATGTTCATAAAATGAAAACTAAGGGGCCAAACTATGGTAAATTTTTAGGGGACCAAATGGCAACTATTCCGCATCAAACTAAAAAAGAATCACGTAAATCGGATCATAAATCTTAGCGTAATCGGTGTACATACTTACATAAAAAAAATATCAATCAAATTGAGAACCTGCTCCTTTTTGAACTCGGTTAAAAATTAATGTTAAGAAGTAGTACCCCCCTACCCCCCCATTACTTAAAATTCAGTGACCACTAATCTAAAGTTTAACCGTGCCGCATTCTTTATCCGCTCATAATAACTCGCGTGCTGGAAGGTACCCGCTGTGCCGCATCCAGCCGGTTCACTCATCGAAGGAACCGCAAGGCGCGAAAAAGGATCACGAGAAAGACGTGCCTGCCGCTACGAGGATCGCATCGTTCGTAGCGTGTCTGGTGCGGCGACTTATCCTGTAAGTCCTTCCTTTCTCTATTATTTCCTCCCCGCATTTCCGCCCCTATCAACAAATATCAAAATAAAAATGTAAAAAAAATCAGAGGGGTTAACTCGGACCGGGAAATCCCGAATTTGCAATTTTAGAGTTTTTGTCTGTCTGTCTCGATATTCCGGCTAATCTCTGAAATGGCTGGACCGATATTGACGGGACTTTCACTGACAAATAGCTGATGTCATAAGGAGTAATTTAGGCTACTTTTAAAATTAGGGTTCCGGGAAGAAACATCTGTGAATGTGTGTGTGTGTGTGTGTGTGCAGTTCACATGCAGTAGATGAGAAAGAAAGTGTGACAAGGGGCGGGAGGATTGTAAATTTCGTGACGTCACATTTCGTATATTATATCGTTATAAAATATTTAAGCTTTAAAACACGAAATTTGTAATATTAAAGAAAAATTTCAACAAAATTCCAACTCTATCTGTATGAGGATAGTCTTTAAATTATAAAATATAATGTATTCTATCACATTCTCTCACAGGCTAGTAACGATCGCCTTTAAATAAAAATTAGTTAATCATATTAAACTGCCTAAATACGTTTTACACAAAACGTATTGACAGTTCTTTAAACATATTTAGCGGAAAATTTTGTGTTGTGCAAGACGCTAATCGTATTTAAGGGTGTTAAATGCGTTTTGTGTTACTTAAATAAATTTAAGCAGCCTTGTGCAAGCGGCCCTTAGTCCTATAGATTTATGTATTTATCTCTTTTAGTCCTATAGAGTTTTTATGTTATAAACGAGAAAACAATGTTTTTAAGAGTTACGTTTTTACTGTGTGATTATTATTATAATAATAAAAAATTCATTTTCTCCCAAAAATTCAAGTTTTAATTAAATAATGTAATTTTATAAATAAGTCTTACTTATACGATACAAATATTTCATAAAATGGAGCAGAGGAAGATAGGAGTCCAAACTGAGAAAACCCCGTCCTATGGAAGATTATTTTTTATAATGAGTTGCAACACACTAATTTTGTATCATAGGAAAAGTGTGTTTCCATTGCAGACACACATGTTTTTCAATTTTTTAGATATTATCTATTGTTTTACATTTTATCATTGGCTTTTTCGTTTTTCATCGAGTTTTACACCGACAAATCAGAACGAATACTTAAAGATTACAACAACAGTTTCACTGATACTAAACGGCACTATAATAAAACATTGTCCTTCTGAATACCGATTATGCATCGAACGGAGAAAACAATGTTTTTAAGAGTTATGCTTCTTGTTTTACTGTGTGATTATTACTTTTTACTTTATCTTCCTCTGCCCCATTTTATGAAATGTTTGTATCGTATAAGTAAGACTTATTTATAAAATTACATTATTTAATTAAAACTTGAATTTTTGGGAGAAAATAATGATTTTATTATTATAATAATAATCACACAGTAAAAACGTAACTCTTAAAAACATTGTTTTCTCGTTTATAACCAATGTTTTATTATAGAAGTGAAACTTCTTTAGATTCGTTCTGATTTAAAACTCGATGAAACGAAAAACCGACACTAAAAAGAGATAAATGCATTAATCTATAGGACTAAGGGCCGCTTGTACAAGGTTGTTTAAATTTATTTAAAACGACAATTAATTGTATTATGCATGCGTGTTTGTATAAACAAAATATAGTGTTAAAATATGCAACAGTTTAGTTAATGTGAGCTAAAAGTATGTTATCTATGTATATTCAATTTTGCAGACCAATAAAAAATAAAACACGCTTAGTTCCTTCAGGGTAAATACTTATTTTATTTATTTAACAATAAATAAAAAAGAAAATTCAGCTTAAAAGCAAAACGAAATTAATTATTTCTAAAACAAATTCACAACTCTATTACGCTCCAATTTACTTTGTAAAAATGGTTTCACGAATGATCAAACGAAAGGTTTAATGATTTGGGAGTTGTATTTTTCTACCCCCTACCCCTATTTACCACCCCCCAGGGAGTGATTAAGGTACAAAATACTTCACAGGAAATATCGAGTTTCTTTATAATGATACTTGATATTTTACCCAGCTTAATTATAACTCTGGCTTAATAAAAATTAATCGGATGAGTATTTATATCTTTGTAGCAAAAAAATCGGGCAAGTGCTTGTCAGTCCTCTTCCAGTGAACGACGGCCAAGAACGTGAGTAACACGATAATAATCTTAAACATTAATCAATGCTGATTACACTGAAATTATTACAATTACAATATTAAATACAGTACACTATACACAGAAATATCAGGTCAACTCCAAGAGTTCCATCCACGCCTGTCAGGTCTCGAGCAGTAATTGCCCGCCAAGAATACTGTGATTATCAGGGAGTAATTATTGACCACAATATTTGCGCTCTTTGTCTAAGACTGCTTCAGACTGCCTACTGCACAGAATATTCGTTATAGACTGCCCACGTAGACTGCTCCTGTAGGCTGTCCTCTCCCTGCCCGAACACCACGTACTTAAGGTCCTCGTAGCGCGCCGCAGTGAAAACACCCGATGATGAATTGACGCTACTTTAGTTTAACTTCCTTCATAAAACCAACTTCCGCGATCCGTAATAGTTTTCAAATTCTGGTACATACATACATACATTCTATTGCGTGTGAACTCACACATACAATTTTTCTGAAATGAAACTTCTATATAGACGGGGGTATTAGAATTTTTTCTGTCACGAAAAAGCGTTGCGGCCGCATGGAGGGGGTAGAAGGTATATCACGTGGTGAGAGGCGGCATAATTTTAGAGTAGACAATAGATGTTTTTTTTGAACCCGGATCGAATTCAGTTTTCATACGGGCAGATTTTCAAATTGGACAAGTACACTAACAATCTGCCCGTAAAAGTTCTAGTTAAAATTTTGTTGCAATTCGTTTTGCCACTTGTCCGTTCAAGTTTCACTTCTACTATGTGTCCCAGCACACATTTCGATTTTTTTTATTGCCTGAGTTCATTACACAGGCAGACGGCCCACCTGATGGCAAGCGGTTACCATCGCCTATGGACATTTGTAACACCAAAGGTGCTACCAATGTACTGCCGCTTTCTGAAGGTAGACTGGAACCTGGCCGGAACCGAAACACAACTGAAGGTTGTTATGATGGCGTACTCTCGGCATACTCTAGACTAGGGGTGGTAGCCATCAAGACAGGCAAATACCCTACCACCTAGCTATGGGTTGTTTTGTCGCCTCTTACGACGACCCACCCTAGGGCATGAAATTGTATTCTTCATTTTCTTAAGCCTATGTGTAGCACAGCTGAACTGTAGGTTATCAGCTAGTGCCATGCAACGGAGTTCTTGTGACAACTCAAAAGGCCACATTTGACTATACAGTTCACATTTCTCACAAAACACATAATTACTACTCAAAAACTATCAATATGCTACAACTATTGTTCATTTTAGAGTAATTTTACAAATTTTTAGAAAATAAAATTGAACAGCACACCATCTCTTTTCAGTTCCCGCCAAAAACTCCGAAATTATTTATTCTCCGTTGCTGCACAGATAATACGGATAACAATGTTGAAAAAGTAATGTTAAGGTGGTTTGAGCATGTAAAGAGATTGGATGAAAGAAGTATCCCTAAATAATTGTATGACAGCATTATGAATGGTAAAGTAAGAAAGAAAGAAAATATTTATTGTGGAGAATAAATGCACATTAAACTAAAAAATGTTACACCAACAGGACTTTTATACAGAAAACACAGATATATCCTATATCTTATAAATATGATCAACGCGAAAGTTTGTAAGAATGTATGTATGGATTTATAGATGTATGGATGTATGTTTGTTACTCTTTCACGGAAAAAGTACTAAATGGATTTTACTGAAACTTTACAGTAATATAGCTTACAAATCAGAATAACACATAGGCTATAATTTATAAAGATATAGTGTGAATTATCCAAAATATAACGATTTTCCATCAGCACGTGAGTGAAACCGCGGGCACAGCTAGTATAAACTATTTTTTTTAAATGTACACAACATTCACGACAATGAGGTTGGCAACTCAGCATTATGTGTGTCAAAAACTGACACACCGCTGTTTTTCAGTACTAGCGTCCATCAAATTATAAGTGACCCAAATATTCAAGTACTCATTGATATTTATAAATGTAGAGTTGGTGATGGCAGACCGCGACGTACACACCATGATCAAATAGCAGAAGTGTTAAAGAAAGATTAGGTAAAAAGCACCTCAAATAAAAGTGAGTGTATGAAGAGGTTAATGAAAATAGATGAAGCAAAAGATGTTTATCAGGATCGTCATAAGGGGAGCTCCGTAATATCTACCTATCCTTGTGGGAAACCGGCGTAATAAGATGTATGTGTGTATAATAGCTCGGACAAGACGTAATTACAGGAGTTAACCTATTTAGCAAGGGAACCTTAGTAAAGGATTGTCAGCGTATCCTTTCAGATCGTTTTCATAATATTGATAATAGCCGGACCTACCAAATTGTATAAATTTGGTTGAAAGGCACAGAACTCAAAGAAAACACGGTATTCAATGACATTGAATGACTTAATTTTATGTTTACACGGATCTCTTTGGTTGCTTCATCCGGATTGAAAGACAGAAATGAACCCTCTAATGTCGGCTTAGCAGTGTCCTGAAAGCGTAAAAATGAATATTGCATATGAGGTGACAATGCAACCGGGACGAAGCAAGACAAAACCGTCCGGGGCTAATTGGAAAGTGCTCGCCCATGCACCGACCGGATGGTCACCGGACAGTGACACGTACAGGAACGGACAAATATATTTGGTACTACTATTGTACTACCTTACATAATAATAAGTATAATATTTCAAATTGAACAATCACCGTCCCAGAAAAAAATGGACTTTTGACCAGACCCATCTATTCTTATGTATTTCAACGCGCTTAATCCGTATCTGGGGTCAGTTTGGTCCAATCCTTAGCATTTTGGTGGCGTATGGACCAAAAGACCGAATCTTAGGTCAGTCTGGCCCATACATCTTCAAATTTTTGGTCCAGTGAATCATCCGCATGTAAACCAATTTTTATCGTGATTAAAGTGTACTGCAGCAGTAGGTATAAACACGTACACACAAATCCATTCACACACTACATATATCACACTTCACTCTGACTTCGTACATCTGTGACACTGACAATATTGTATAAACAACGACTTTCATAGTTATTTTTTTTTCTATATTAACCACCGTTGTTTTGTTTATTTGTTTTATAATTAACCTTGTTATCTACTGCAACAGAACAATAAACCTCTGCCTTAAAATAACTATTGTTTTGTGATACCTAACAAAATCTATTAAATTATGACATTATTATAAAACTAATTACTACAACTGTAGCTTCATAATATCTCCCATAAATATATATCAGCTGCCATAAATTTAAGTTGCCAACATATGAAATGGGAAATCACGAAAAAATAATGAGATTAGAGGTGGCCACTATATAATTTATTACTCAGTATGGTAATAGTTGACGAGATATTTGCGTCTATATTCCTAAAAATATGCACCCCCATCTCTAACTTTGAAATGGAAAATTCCGAAATTTTTCAAGTTGGTCATTTTTAAACACCTTTCACTTTTTTTTATAAATACCACCCTATTTTATCAACCAAGCCAAATTTTATACACTATGATTTTCTATACCGTCTGCATGTGATAATAAGAGAATGGGGAAAAAATAGTGTATCTTTAATGTTAAGAATTTTGACCTTTTTTTTGTAACCAAAAGTGTACTTAACCGCCCAAACTAGATGACCCACTTTTTCATCACACAAAAGATTCTACGGCTCTGAATTCTAGATTCGCCATCCCCACTGACTTCATATACGTATATTTTTTGTTAATTTACTTCAGCAATACATCCGGATATTTTCTAGTGCTTTGTGATTAACTTTTGCATGGAAAAAATATGCTCTTTGAGATAAAATGTTGCAAATTTTTATGAAATTTATATTATGAAATTTTTGGTACGAGGTAATTCATATCAATGATTATGTAATTAACAATAAAAAATCGGCCAAGTATGTCTCAAGCCAGGCACATTGAGGATATCGTCGAACAATGAAGGCTTCCATTGAGGCGACGAACAACTACTGTTTTTGTCATTTGGCTAAAACGTATATCTCAAAATTCCGTAAATGAATTTTCCGTTATTTACTACGGTCTCTCTCACTTCGCCGGAATGCTCATCTTCTACATTTTTTATATCGTATACTATTTGCACTCTACACTCTTCCTTACCTTAAGGAATGTTTCAACTTCCTTCATACATCACACACCATCGATTTGCGTTCCTCTAATAACCTCCTGTTAAAGGTACCAGCACATTCTTCAACATTTTATTCCAAATTCTTCGCTGTGCAGGCTGTTTGCCTTTGGAACTCTTTACCCGTAGATGTTAGAAAAGCTAAATCACTTGCCATATTTAAAAAATCTGTCATAAACCATAACCTTAGTTTATAATAAAATATTTATATTTCAATTCTTCTTAACTTTGCTGTTTACTGTCCAGATTGTACTGGTCTTCCTTTTATATATTACTTTTTTTACATTTAATTATACCTAGAGATAGGTTGTTAAAAGTATCCTCTCAGTCAGGATACCTGGAAGAGATCGCTCTAAGCGATAAGGCCACTTTTTTGCGGTTAAATTATTGTAATTATTCATTCTGTAATTGTTCATTTGGTGAACAATAAAGTGTTTTCTATTCTATTCTATTCTACGGTCTGGATATCCGGGATCGGCTTTAGAGTGGTCTTTTCATATTGCAGTATAGGTTCGTGTATGAACAGTCGTCATCGTCAGCCATTCGCAGTCCACTGCTAGACGTAGGCCTCCCCAAGAAGGCGCCACTCATCCCTGTCCTCTGATTTCCTCATCCAGCGCCTACCAGCGACCTTGCACAGGTCGTCGGTCCATCGGGCTGGAGGACGTCCAACACTACGTTTACCGAGACACGGTCTCCACTCGGTACGAACATTATCTCGCCTAATTTCTTGCTGAGGTATGGTTTAAGATAGAGCATACTTAGAACGTACCTATTCACACTGGACTTGAGTCTTCAAGTCAGTGGACAGGTTTGTATGGAACATTAAAAACAGTCTCCGGCAGTGAGTTCCACTAATTTGCTGTGAGCATAGCGAAGGTGGATGCAAAACGCTTTATTCATATAGGTAGTAAGTCCACCATATACCGGTACTGTATGCCAGTGCGTCCGATTGAAAAGTTCTACTGCGCACTCTCCAAAATGTATTCAATAGGAAACCGATAAGCTAGCAACCCTGCGTCAATATTGGAGACTTATGTTAAATCTATATTTGAAGTATTTTTCGATTACGACGCAATTAAAATACCTTTCAATAATTCAAAAGTGAAAAACACAACTTTTGGGCGCTGTTAGCGGTATCCCCTTTAGCCCTGGCAGCATTCGCGGTCCACATATTTTTTTGGCTTCAGGCCAAATGGCTTCTGTTTTGAATTTTTCAACATATCCACGAGTTTCGAAATTGATGGTCGCATTATTAATTCACAGTTTACTGTAAACTGAACGTTTGACCATACTTTTTAGGTTTAGATGAAAGCTATTGATTGATTCAAAGCTAAGCCATGGAGTGGTTAAGGCAAGACACATTTGAACTACCAAAGGTGCCTATGTCCTATCGGCAGTAAAGAGAAGGGAATTGGAGTATGGGTTCCGATACCGGAATACAACTCAAGATTGTTATGGCGGCATACTCTAGACGAGGAATTCCCAAAGTAGTCGATATCGACCCCCTGGGGTCGAAATCGGTTTCCCAGGGGTCGACATATACGAAAATTGATTTTAGGGGTCAACGAAACTGGAACCTGGCCACTGATGCCGAAACACAACTCAAAGTTGCTATTGCGGCATACTCCAGGGGTGGTAGCCATCCAGTCGGGCAAATTCCCTACCACCTGGCTGTGGGTTGTTTTGTCGCCTCTTACGACAGGCCGGCTGGCCGCAGGAATTAGTTCTTTTTCCGTTCCTGCACGGAGAAACTTATTTATAAAAGAAGACTATTTTTATAACAAATTGAGTCGGTAACGTATTAGGACATCACTAATTGATCCGTCATCGAGCCGTCAGGAGAAAAAGAAATGCTTGGAAAGGGTATAATAGTAGGTAGTTCGTCGGCTCTCTCCTCGGAGAGAGATAACGAAAACACGAGAATACTACACGCACCCATGCAGGCAGGCATTAGGAGCTGCAGTTGGCCTCCCCTCGTATCCATGGTCCGAGTGTGTGTCGCAATAAACAACATACCTATGCACTATAAAAAAAAATGTCTGTGTGCAGTAGAAGTGAAACTTCAAATACAAGCGAACATTATATCTACAACGCTTAGTAGACAAGTGTGAACTGCACACACACATTTTCGTATTTCTGTTCCATTACAGACGTATTTATTCTTAGGTATTTTGACCATTATTCGTAATAATTCAATCTAAATTACGCTTTAAATCACTTGCACAAAGTTCAAAATTCAATGCACTGTTACGCACAATTTCTTTTGATCTACGTATAAAAGAATATCTTCCTTAAGTATATTCAGATAAAGCTAAAATTAATTCGAAATCTTTTAAATTTTATTTAAAGTGAAAATTAACACCAACGGGTAAAGAGAAATGTGTTTTATGTCATAATTAAATAAGGTTGAATTTTATGTGGTTATCTCTTTTTAGTATCGGTTTTTCATCTCATATAGTTTCAAATTACAACAATTTTAAAGTTTCATTTCAAAAGGGCCGGTTCATATACCTTACAGACATTTATTTGCCTCAGTAAGAGGCTTAAAATTTGACATGAGCTCCATATAAGTAATGTCAAAATTTAAGCGACGGCAAGGCAAGTGAATCGATAGTAAGATATAGGAATCAGCCAAAAGGCAATCATATAACAAATTGCAGAACATACATATATAGTTCAATTAGAGCGCGTACTGGCCGGAACAGGGCCGAACTCGGTGCGAGTGGAAATTCATTCCGATGCGAACGGCTCACCGCGCTCCTAGATAACATGTTGTTGGGGACGGAGGAGTGTTTACAGTCAACTTGAATATATTTGTCATTTATGATTAAACGACATAGTCAAATTGATGACTGACAGCCGTTAACTTATGCTCGAAGACTTGGATGGGAGAAATGTCACGATGTAATTAGGTATCGTTTACAATCAGCTACATAATATTCTAATCAATGGAGTTACTTTTTATAATCAGAAATTATGACATAATTACATTACTTTTATAATGATTACATAGAGCATATTTTGAGAATTTGTATGCCAGCATACAAAATTTTACAACCTCCTTGATTTTATACTATCTTGCTTTACGACAGCATGGTGAGGCAGATATACAGCATCCGATTTATCGGGGTTGCTGACTACCTCCATGTGACCCAACTGCAGATATTCATTAATAACCTTTGAATATTCACGCTTAAGTCCAGGGTTCCTGGACAAGCGCTTTTTTCTAACATGAAAAATCGCTTACGAGCAATTTCCTTTGAGTTTCCGTACTTACATAACGGATCTTGTGACTTGAAGGGAAGTTTAACAATATAACGCCCTGACTCATCCCTGCAAGTAGATTGCGAAAACGAAGTCTCGCAACTCTGCTCCTCAGGAGTCAAGTGTTTTACTTTATACGAAGATGGTTCTGACTCCATCTCCCAGAACTTCTTCAACAAATCATTGTTAGTAGCATCTACTACATGCATACTAATGATATTACACTTGGCGCTTTGGTTGACGTCACCAAGACAGTTGGAAGTGTCAGTTTTGCCAGATAAGATCCAACCTAGTCGAGTATTTTGAGCAATCACTGAGCCAGGTAGACCTTTGACCAAACCTTGTAACAAAATCTGATTGTACACTTCCTGCCCCTAATAGCAGATCTATCTTATTTGGAGTCCCAAACGATGGATCGGCTAGTTCCAAAGCCGCAAGTTGAGGCAAGACACGAACTTGCCTGCTTGGCAAAAAGCATGTTAACTTCTTCAAAACATGAGCCTTGACAGAAATTTTAAAAGTGGAATCGAGACGAGACTGAAGATTTAAAACAACGGTGAACTTCGACGCTATAGTCGAGTCCCGGTCACCGCCCAATCCAGAAATTGTGCTAGTCTCAGGTATGCGTTTGAGACCTAATAGCTGGACTGCAGACTCTGTGACAAATGATGCCTGAGATCCCTGATCTAAAAGAGACCTTAACACGACAGTCATGTTCTTTGTAGCAGACTCTGCCTTAACCAAAGCAGTAGCCAAAAGAACTTGACTAGGGGTATTTGAAAAATAGGACGTAATAGTCGGAGTAGCTGTGGCCACAACGCTCTTATTCACAGACTGATCTGTCTTGATATGATCAATGACAAATTTTGGAGTTTTAGGGTGTAAAAGTGTGTGGTGCTTTTTCTTACACAGACGACACCTCGTAGATATGTTGCACTGGAATACTGTATGATCAGCGTTTAAACAGTTGAAGCACAAGTGGTTACTTTGGACAAAGGCACGTCGTACATCGGTAGTTTCTTGCAAATTTTTACAATTGGCCAATTTGTGACCATCGGAGCAAAATGAACAAATTATTACAGTGGTGGTAGTTACGTGGTTGCAATTAGGTTTGTCTTGTTTCTGAACCTTAGGATCTAAAATTCAATTGACCTATAACGATTTTTTAGGTAATCTTCAAACATAATAAAAGTGGGTAACTCTTGGGCGGACTCTGTAACTTTTTGTTCCCAAAGTTTCCTAGAATCTGGGTCAAGTTTCTGACTTACTAAAAAAAATAACAATGATATCCCAAGAGCTAATATCTATTCCTAAATTTTGTAATCCATATAAACATTCTTTTCGTTGTGTCCAATAATTGTTTAATTGAAGTAGAGGATTCTGTAGTTAAAACCTTTTGATTAATTAATTTTTCAAAATACAATTAGCTAAAAACTTTTTGTTGTTGTATCTAGATTCTAATTGTGACCAACAAATTAAATAATTATCAGAAGTGACAGGAATGTGTCGCAACAATTGTTCTGCCTCTCCAGTAACAGAACTTTTGAGGTAATGTAACTTTTGGACATTATCTATGTTCCCATTCTTATGTATTAATGACGTAAATAAATCCCGAAAACTAGCCCATTCGGCATATTTGCCTGAGAATTTAGGATTTAATTTTCGGCAATTTAACGCTGAACTGTTGTTGACCGGTACTACACTTATCAGAAACTGATTCTGGATTAAGTTTTCGAAGTTGGTCTTTAAGTAAAGCCTTATACTCAATATAATATTCCTCCGCAGAGTTATAAATGTCATTTGATACATAAGAACGCTGCTATATAGCATTAGTGTGTCATGATTCAACAAATCAAATAGCGTATTTATTATTGTTTAAACAGTTTATACCTATATACTACATACTAAAAGAAGAAAATAAAAAGAAAATAGTATGAAAATTACAAAATAATAAATATTGCGACTTAATTACATTGGGAAGGAGCATAATGATAATGTTAAATTAATTGTAAATAATTTTTAATTAGACTGGGTCTACGCCCCGATTGGTATCTTGGAGATTAGACAAACGTCTTAAAAAAATATTTCAGGCAAAAGGCAAACAGACTCCGAAGAACTGTATCACTCCTTTAGCTCCTCCACTCTAGGCGCTTCTCATTCTATCTCTTTCAAGAGGCGGAAGAGCTAGAACGAGCAGTGTTGTGATGCGCAGGGCGAAATCTTAACTTATTTTCCCACTGTGTAAACATAAAAAATTATCTTACTTCGAAGGAAATAAAGATCATTAAGCAATACTTTTTATTGTTTTATATCAACAGAAGTGTATATATTTATAATTAATAATAAATACATCCTTAAGCATTGTCGCGGACCGACGATACTAATCCTTTATAGGTGTTTTATTACCCCTTCGAATATAAGTGATCTATTGTTCTCATTAATTTCTTTGTATTGCGTCAGTAAGACTTCATAAATTCTTTCATCTTTTGTTTGAATTTCATTGCACATTCTTAGAAGCCATTAAACTTAAGACTTCAAGGATTCCAAAGAATAAGCATGTTCTTGAGGAGTCATGTCTATTCTGCAAATATGTAAAGTCGGTCGGCCGAGGAATAAGTTAGTTGAGTTTCAACTGCAATCAAGGCGTTACCTAGTGCACTTTTGGAACGAGTTATCTTATAACTACGGATTTTGCGCGATTTATGTAGTTATGATTTTCTGCTTTACGGTTTAAACTTGTTGTTGTTGATTGTGTTTGCAAGAACTGCTAATTACGTGTATTTTCATACGTACAAAGATCTAATTGAACTGTACTTATTTAGAATATTATGCTCAGTGTTGGCAACTGAACTGATTGAGCCAGTGAGACAATTAAGCCGGTGAACTATGTGTTAACTAACTGAGCGAATGATAGATAAGTTTTAAAATGGGACATAGTTTATTTTTATTTGTCATTCGTAAGGTAATCAAGTCTAAAGGCAAGTTTTAAGAGCAAGCCAGTCAACTGTCTAGTTCCAACGCTCCACTTCCCACTAGCCATATCGTAGTATCGGTCCGTTGGTACCGTCCGAACGATACCCAAATCGACAACTGAGATAATTCCCAAACTATTTCGCCCCTGTTTTACGAAAACGTGTTTTTGGGTTAATTCCTTGGTTAATCGTGCTTTGGAAATATTCTATGGTTCAGGAACCCAATTCTGCTATTACTATCTCGTCAAAATCGCCAGCCACTATCATCTCAATTGTAGGTTTGCATGATTTCGGTATTCTGCCAATGCCAATGGAGTGCCACGGCCACGCCATTCTATCTTTATTAATTCGCGAAACAAAATTTTCAATTTTTTGGTAGAAATCAATAGTCATTGCAGCTAACGCCAGTTCTACTAATGGTTATACCAATTTTTTTCTACCATTATTCCGCTACGACGATATCGAGAAGATATTATGGATTTAGTAGCATACGAATTTTTGATATTATTGCAATGGAATCGTGCTTAAAATGTATTGAAATAGCAAAATTGGACCTCTGATTGTGGTCTACAAGTGAATATTAAATTGGAGGCAATACAATTTTATCAAAGCTGTTTCAAGTATTGTTTGTATTTATGATAATAACAAATTATTGTTTAAATTAGTCAAAATATAACGTCAAGTCTCAAATTGTTTTTTCATTTATTTTTGTATAAGGTTTGATGCCAAAATAAATATAAAAAAGTATGTGTCTGCAAATCACATACGGCAGAAGTCAAACTTCAGAAAAGTAGCCTACGAGGGGATGAGATAAATAATAGAGTATCAGGATACTCATAAAGTAGGATAGTCATAAAGTTTATTACTTTTTTAATATTTTTACATTTCTCAAAAATTATATTGTTACAACTTAGCCAAAATTCCACGAAGCACGCCGACAAATGTGAATGCACACTTGCCGGCCATAAAGCGCAGTTTATTACCTGCCCGCATTTGGAGTTCTTTTGTTTACTTTGTTTTAATATTTATAATTAGAAAAGCCACCTGTTGTGTATTGCAATCCTTTGTGGTAGACAGTGGCCAGGTGTGATTCTTGGAAACCATTGCTTACACGGTCGTGACATATTGTAAGCTGAGTATAAAGGAATGCCCGAACGGAGAGACCGGCAGTCAAGCGATGACTACGATACGGGCAAGACGTGTGTACATTCGATAAGCTATATAGTAACGGACTTTGCGCATGTTATTGAATCGTGCAATTTGTACTGGTTGTGTCCGTATGTCCATTCATATATTACATATTTAAAAAAATATTAGTATTCTTATGCACATTAAATAAACAAACATTCAATTGATTATAAATTAAAAGTAGATTAAGGACTAATAATAAATAAATTAAACTACTTATATACTATAAATAAAGCTATACTTACAAAATAACATAAATCTATAAATAAAAAATTGTCTCCAAATCGCTGTCGCCGGGGAGCGTGCCCAAAATACTGGCAAAATACATATTTAAGATATATTATATATATTATAAGAAATATTATTCCGGCTCCATGTTTTCACTTTGAAGAAATGACGCGAAGGGCTATGATAACAATGGTAAAATCGGAAACAAATGTCTAGTTTCAATTTGATTTATGAACTTTAAACACATCAAAATATTTCCAACTTTGTCTTTATGAGCAGTATTTAAATTATTACATTCACGTCGTCAAGCTTTTTTGTTCCCATCGAAAGAATTCACTACCGTGGCTAAAAGTTTAACAAAAAAACTCTCAGTCGTAAGATTGCACATCAGAAATGAAAACTTTGTATCTGAGCGTGACGGTCACGGGATATGGTACTTTTTCCTCATACCAAAAGTGCCCAATGAATTTAAAGAGGTTTTCACTTGAAAACGCCGCTATGGCTCATATCATGATGCTCGTCGACGTGCTGTGCGGACATAGCACGGGGAATAAAAGACAGGCAATCGTAATTGACTGTTGTATTCATATTGCAATTTTCAAGAGAAAGCAACAAACGGTCTCTAGTATTCAATATACGTAAATTCAACCAGTTCTTATTTCTATCATACAATATACATGTTCGCACAAGCGTATTGGAATTACGCGGCTATTACGCTTCGCTCCGTTGGGCGGCACATCCTATATACATGCAAATGACACCAGCTGTGTTAGACCGCAGATGCTAGGGTGCTCCTCCCATAGCTTGTATTGGCTTGTATTATATCTGTTCCATACTTAGGTGAAAACACCTAAAAGGTCCTGTATCTATTTAAAAAATGGAACCGTCTTAAAGTACTGTCGGTTTGCCTGTTTTACTGGAACAAAGTTCCTTATCGCACGTTACTCGGCGGATGGAGGGTGACCAAAAAAAGTGTTGCGAAAGATAAAATGCTGACCACTGTATAATAATATACAATTTCAGAAGTTTAATGCGATGAAATAATATCTAATATAATATCTACTACTGTAATATATGCTCTTTTGAATATAAAAGGTTTTGTAATTGCTCTTATTGCAATACAATTTCTTCGATGGTTCAAAACTTCGTCCCAACCAGGTGTCCCAAAGACATCTCATTAGTTTTATGTTTGGTTATTGTATATCAAATGCATCCATATGGAAATTTTTTGTGGTGTTTGGTATATATTTCGTTTCGTAATTACACATTCATCTAAAAAATTTTTTTCAATGTTATATGTCGTGTGGCGTATCGTTAGCTAAATTTTAAAATGTTATAATTATAAATAGATAGCTCTTTATTTTACGTGGTCTTATCACTAAAAAGCGATCTCTTCCAGACAACTCAAGGAATTAATTGACATTATAATGGCTTAAATTATAATTATGTTTCTCGGCAATTTTTGTATTTAAAACAATATAGTTCGTTCGCGTTGAGAATGCAGTGAATCATCAGTGCAACTGAAGGGTAAAGGTATATTCACAGTGGTGTTAAAATTCAAAGAAATTATATTTTTAAAGATTAATTTTAATGAATTTTGAAAAATACACTTAATAATTAAAAATCAAAATTAAGTAATTAATATTTTAATCACTATCACTAGTATCCTCGTTAGTATTTATAATAAAATAATTTTCTGCAACGAGTTCCACGACGTCATCTAAATCCCACATGGTATTTTCTTCTTGTAAGACGTGGTCGCAGCATTTCTTCCATCGATCAGCGTCTATTAACCGAATTGCGTCATAAAATATTTTTTCAGGTCAGTCATCTTAAAAGTTGTATTGTTGGCAGCAATATAATTTTTTATTTGGGCCCACACCAACTCAATGGGGTTCAGTTTGCTGTGGTACGGAGGTAAACGGAGAATTTCCATGCCGTTACTACTAGCCATTTCATCGATTAAATATTTATCGTATTGTGGGACATTTCGGCGGCTTTTTTTAACAATTCTTTTTTAAAATAACGCATGTCCATGATTGTCCCTTTGCTTTTTAGCCAGTCTATTATTTGCTGTTTGTTCCAAGCGGACGACGGTATTTTCTCGAGTTTGACAGAATGATAGGGAAGGAGCGTTGTCCATGACAACAATGCTCCCTGGTTCTAACTTAGGCATTATGTTTTTGATCCACTCAAGGAACCTGTCACCGGCCCTCTCCTCATGATAATCTTTCGTTGATTTTGACTCAAAAACTAAAAGACCTCCTTCCACAAATCCTTTGTCGCTACCAATGTGTAAAACAACTAACCTTTTTCCCTTTCCAGTAGGAACTCTTGGACCGGTAGATAATCCGTCTTGAAAAGCATGTCTCTTGTTTTTTATAGTTGTATCCAACCACGCCTTTAATTTAACATGTCCTGCGTTTACCCACGTTTCGTCAAGAAGGTATATGGTTTTATTTGCTTTTCTGTGTTCTTTATTTGCCTGAGATACTTACGTCGCCACAAAACAATGAACTCTTTCCATTAATAATGTTCTATTATCCGGTTTATTAAAGTCAAATCCCAGCTCATGCATTATTTTGTGAAGTGTGGTACGTTCAAACGTTGGAATATCTTCATCAGCTTCACAAATTGTCATAATTTTATTTAATGTCGGGCAGTGATTATTTAAATATATTGAGTGTACTTTTCTCCTTATAGCACATTTGTCTAATTCGTCGAATTTATCAATCATAGAATTCCTGGCCCTTTTTTTTCACTGGCGATTTTAATGTATTATTTTTTTTTTTCACCAAGAATACTATAAACTGTTCTCTTGGACACACCGAATGCATTTGCCGTTTTTTGTACTCTGCTGTCCACAGTCACATTTAAATCAGACTGTTTAAAATACTTAAAAACATTGTAAATTACTTTTCTCTCTCTACTATGAATAACCGAACCACTTTTATTTTTACGAATTGGTGAGGTATTCATTTTTTAATTATAAATCAGTTAACACAATTACAGGACACAACCATTTCGAAGCTATGCCTTCAACTGATCATTGTGAACTTAACCTTGTAATATGAAAAGATTTGATTGGTTAGGGGGCGGGGCTAAGCCGGCGAACAATGATGACTCACTGCATTCTTAACGCGAACAAACTATAGGTATGGAGATACATTTATTTATTATTTCTAGAAATTTATGATCAGTCTTCAGATATACATTTTACATTTTATATTATATGTAGTTATTTTAACATGTAACGAACTGCATTATTTTTTTATTAAATAACCATATTTTACAATTAGTATTCAATTATTGTTCTGATAGTATAATATGTATTATACTTGTCCATAGTGTGTATTGTAATAAGGATTATTTATGTCGGAAGTTGATGAAAACATCTCCCATTATAGAAATAATGATAATCATCAAATACATTACTATATAATGCAAATGTTTCCTGGAGATCTTAAATATATAAGAGAAAGAGTAGCGGCCCCATTTAATTTCCTTGAGTAACGCTATAAAGGTATTTTGTGGAGCAAATTTGTTTATTCGTATTTGCATATAGTTACTAAGGCAATTATAGGCCCTATTAAAATTTATGATTTTTTTTTACTTTACCAAGCTGGAGTAAATAAAAGTCTGAAGTTAATTTTATATGTGTGTTATATTTGGACATATTATTTATTTAATGTCTCTTAACTTGGATTGTGTCAGACTTCTTACCTGTGTTCATGGTAACGTCGTGTCTTGGATTCTACATATTTTATATGACGATTCATAGTGTTCTCAAATATACGTAACAGACATTTATATTTGAAATCATAATATAAAAAAAAACGAAAAAATTTGTGGCGAGTCCATACAAAACTATAAAATCTGTGTGAATTAAAAAAAGTTGCAGGCCATTAATTTCACCAGGCGTAGCGGAATCGTGACAGTTCGCGGCAAACAATATGGAGATGCACACAATGCATACAAATTTTGGTTTAGGGCGCATGCTTTGTTTGAACAGAGCTAATTTCGTGGCAAGTTAACTACTTTACTAACTACTGCACTTGGTGTCAGATAATTCATTAACTCTTAAATAGACGGTGGTAATGGTTCACAAGTGTAAAGGTTGTATGGGCATGTAGAGAGAACGAATGAAAGTAGAATCACAAAACAAATTTATGATAGTAAACTGAATGGTAACTATTGTGCCAGTAGACCCCAACATACTAACCATGAACAAATAGAAAATATTTTAAAGAAAGATCAGGTAAAAAGCATTTCAATTAAACGTGCATGTACGAAGAGATCAATGTAGATCATTGTTTCTCAATGATTTTTATGTCGCGACCTCCGGATTGGGAAACAATAAATGAATGAAACCACTTTGTTGTTCACCAAAAAATAAAATTACGTTCTCAAAAATTAAGTACACTGAATGTTGAACAAAGGGCGACCTTGTCGCTTAAAGCGATCTCTTCTAGGCAATCCCCTAAACCAAGGAAAACATTAAAACACTAGCGGTCTCGGCTGACGTTGTCCTGCCCTGAAAAAATAAAAATCTAGAACCCGATTCCAGCGTCAAATATTTTGTTTAGAATGATGGGTTATTATTGAAGTTTTAGCAGGGATCTCTAATTAATAATATGAAACATTTAAAAGATAAGTAAATAAATAATAGACTTTATATACTATACAAACAAAACATATACTATATATATATATATATATAATCAGCAGCACTATTAAACCTGATAGGTCTAAAAACAATTAATAACCATCGTCTAAAAGACGATACGGATGATGAACGATAATGTAGATCAAGCGATAAATATTTGTCAGGATCGTCGAAAGTGGAAATCCATCGTCTCTACCTACCGCACTAGGAAATAGACGTGATAATATGTATAAATATATTTTATTTTATTTTTATTTTGTTTTATTTGGGGGGGCTAACAGCTATCATTAACAATAACTAGAAATAAGCTAAATTAAGAAAAGCTATTAATAAGCCTCCACAGATAACATTAAAAATAAAAAAAGGAAATTAAACAAAGAAACAATAAAAAATGTGCATAGGTATAAGGTACTTAAACTGATAAATCCGAGTTTGAATAGAACTTGAACAAATTAGCTCTAAACAATGCTATACTATTAGTAAATAGGTCTAAGTCTATATCTTCCAACTTACTTAACTTATTAAATTCATTTGCTGTTCTGATACAGAACGAATTCCGTCTGTAAACTGTGTACGTCAATGGTGTATGTAATAATTTCTTAGGGCGAACATTAGTAGGGGGAACATACAAATGTAGTATCTCAATGAGATTTCCACAATCAATTTTAGATTGAGCTATTTTAACTAAGAAACGTAAATCAGAAATCTTTCTTCTAGTTTTAAGAGGTAAAAGGTGAAATAAAGTACAGCGTTCAACGTAACATTTCTGTGGTAATCTAAATTTAAAATTAATAAACCTAGTGAATTTCTTTTAAATATTTTCTAGTCTAGTGGAATGTATTTCTTAGTTGGGATTCCAAATTTGACTAGCATACGAGGCGACTGCAGACGAAAGCACAATACAGAACTTTGAGAGTTTTCATGGCCTTAGCATTGCCATGTGTATGGTTCACTAATTTAAAGTTACTGAACATGACTTATTGATGATTCGAACGATTGGTAAATTTTTAAGGCGTCTAAATAAAGCACGGTCGAAACCCTCTGCATCAAATTAGAGTCCTGTAGTTGCCAGTTTAGATGGCAGTTCTGGTGCACCACCAACATGCAAACTGAAATTAAATCTCAAGCCGATTATAGACGCTTAACTTACGTCTTTCAGTTAGGTTGAATCAACCAAAGTGACTTATATAAACAATAAATTGAATCGTTCAATGTCTTTTCTATCATACATACCACCTAGTCCTTTCAGTTCTATTCTTATAGATCACCTCTTTGCTTCAATAACGTGTTATCTTGAAAATTGAAATTTTAAAAGGAAAGAGTTTTTTAACCTTCAAAAAATTATTATGTCGCAACGAATTACTCTTGTAACAAAACAAAAACTTCTGAAACACAAAAGTAACTAAACAGTAAAATAAATACTTTCTAAAACCTACCTATTTGTTTTATGCAATTTTAAAGTTGTTGCCAAATAAAATGTAAACTCGTTTTGTTAAATAGTGAAAACTAAAGAAAAAACAAAGACAGACAAGGATTTATATACTGGCTGCACTGCACGTTAATTGGATGTTTCAAATTTAGAATTCATTGGACTCCGCCATGTTTGTTCCGCTGGGTTTGATGTAATCACAGCACTAAATTACTGAATAAACTGAGTTCAGTTTGTAGCCAACTGTCGTGAAAGGAGGTCGTCTTTGAAAATTCTAGTCGGTCATACCATGATACTTTTGATGTTCTACGATATTACTCATATAAAAACTAAGTATAGATAAATTCGATCATTTTACGTAGTAGAGCCATGCTGTAATTATTATCTTGGTCACAGACATTAGAGCTCGCCCGATCGGTATGATACTACGCTCTCACAGAATGTCGGCGTGAAGACAGTTGGCCTTGAGGTAATTGTGTTTTATACGATGAGTGAGACTGCCGATGGCCTACTTCTTTCTCCCTCTATACCATCTTCCCCATCACATCCTCTATTCCACCTACCTGGTACCTATTATTTGATCCCTACATCCCATGCTTCCTATCTCATTTTACAGGGTGGCAATGCGTTCGCTTCACTCCTCATATTGCACACATAAGCAACGGTAACCACCTTCCATTAGACGGTACCTCATGTTATTTTCTCTTGCCCGGTGCACGCCCTCCTAAGGAATGAGTTTGACAGCAGGACGAGAATGCCCGTTAAATATGAAAACATGCAAGATCTGATAGCCAAAAGGCACCGTGAAGACTTCATAGCATTTTGCACCAAAATTGTAACTATATTGTAATAAATATAAATAAATAACAACTTTTATATATGTTTAAATAAATGTTAATCAAAGAATAGAAGAAAACATAGTCTTACATATGATAGAAAATAAAATACAAATCTAGTAATAGAAAATAAGATAAAACATGTAAAAGTATATCAGTAAATGTATGTAATAGTAAACAACAATAACCATGTAATAGATAATAAGAATAAGTTGTAATAGATTTAAGAATTATTAATAAAGAAAGAAATAAAAAGAAAAATAAAGAAATGAAAGATGTAATAACAAATAAATAACCCTGACATATCATGTCTGTGACGATGGAGGAGGATAATAAAAAAAACACCTTCCATTAGGTGCCAGCTTCGCAATTTAAAAAATATATATTTGATCTTCTACTTTTCAAATGTGACTGACCGATTTTTGTATCTAGTCAGTATTCACTAATATCAGGCGAAAACTGGGCCTATATAACAAAAGCCTCAGCCAAATCTTAAATTTTTGACTGACTGCAAACTAAATGTCATCTAAATAAGTTCAGTGGTTTTGTCAAATTTTTACATTTATAATATTACCACAAACAGGATTCTTTACACTGCTCTTTGTGCTTATTTTATTTATTTTATATCTAATGCTCTAACAAGAGACAGTGACAGCGACGCCCGACATTAATGACGTTCCAATCTAAAATGAGTTACATTCGCACAATTGAGGCGCAGGTTTTTGTTGAAGTCATTGATATTGGAGCGACCTCAATGTAAAATTATAGAGAGTAAAGGTGTGTGCATTATTATAAGTCGCGACTGATGGACGCGGCTGAGGGGCGTAGCTTGCAACGTATCTGGATAAGGGAAGTCCATTGAAGTGTGCACATTATAAGTCTTAAGTCGCGGACGTAACGTTGAGCGTTCGTACTTCCTACAGCAATCTGGAAAGTGCGTTACGGTTCTGGTGTTGCACATTGTTCGGACCCGTCCGTCAGCCGCGGCTGGACGGACGCGTCCCGTAATGTGTGGGCACCTTGAGGTAGTGAAAGGGATTTATTACAGGCCGTTTGAATATCAGGGGTATCGCAATATGACATGTGCCATGTGCCGCATCCTAATAATATTATAAATGTGAGTGTGAGTTTGTTTGTGACGTTTTCAACGCCTTAACTACGTAAACAGGTAGTCATAAAATTGTGCATAAGCATCGTTAGGGGTATAGAATTTATATTCTAGTAATAGGGTACATAGGGTGACTTTCATCCAAAAAAAGTACTCTTCCCGGCGGACAGATGAATACAGCCTAAAACCGCGTTGTTTTATTAGCACCACTGTTGCAATTCACTATCAAATAAATAATCGGCACACTATCACACATATTGTATATCCCCAAATTACGCAAGTTACTATTGTATTATGGGTAATCGGACTACTCTGGGACCGATCCCAGACACCCAGACCATAGTAAATAACGGAGAAAATTTATTTACGAAATTGAAGATACCAGAAATCGAACTCGGAGCTTCTGCATTCAGTGAGGTAAGCCGGCAAAGACTTAGCTCGCTCAACTACAGAGGCCGTCTGAAATACAACGTCATGGCAACAAGAAGGAGTCACAATGATAATGTGTTTTCTGGCATGGTTAGTTCGTTACAATTTCGCTAGATGGCTTTACGGGGGGTATAGGGGTTCTCACTCACTTGCACATGCCGTCGAGATGAGAGCGCGAGTGTTCCGTGCGCGCTCACCTCTCCTCCCGTAAGGTGCGTTACATACCGCTCTACGCCCGAACTAGACCTGGGAGATTCCGGAGAATAAAAGAAGTCCCCCGGCAGTGGAAGAGTCCTGTGTGTGCGGCCCCCGCCTGCCAGGGCACGCGGAGTTGGAAATCCCGTTTACCTGTAGCCCTGGCATAAAGCGCAGGATGGAATTCCCAGGGGTTTTAGTAGGTATCCCTATATAGGGAGTGGCAATGAAATAGCACCAATTTTGACTGGGCATGCTAGTGCCACCTCGACCTGGCGAGTCCCACACACGGGTAGTGAATTATCCCCCCAAGGTTCTTCCCTTTTCGCGGCTAGTCCTCAAACGGATTACCCCTGGTAAAAAAATATGGCTTTACGGGTATTTCGGGTAGTTCGACAATGCTAAGAATTATGACATACCCACTTCATGACATACATATCCCCTTTTAGCACAAGCGAAGCCGCGGGCTAAAGGTAGCATTAATATAATATCAGCTCGTATAAAAAAATCCGATTTCTAAGGCTGCGTGCCAACGGCAAAAGTGGCGGTTGCGCGTGGCTTCACCGTCCACGCGCGTGCGGAGAGTCGAAACAAAATGTATGAAAATGTGTGTAAACCCTATGTCGCTGGCCACCGGTGGCTGTGGTCGGTGGCCCGCTTACGCGAGGCCTAAACATAAATCTCGTGGAAATTG
Source organism: Dendrolimus houi (assembly GCA_039645545.1). Lineage (NCBI taxonomy): Eukaryota > Metazoa > Arthropoda > Insecta > Lepidoptera > Lasiocampidae > Dendrolimus > Dendrolimus houi. The sequence continues at coordinate 12,054,010 of CM077141.1, read as the reverse complement.
ACTATCACTGCACAGTCACTTGCATAACAAAACATCAGTCACCCTTCAAGCTTCCATCAAAAATCCCAAAAAATTAAACTCAATAAATATTTTTCACACGGTAGCCGTGGAACTAATGAAATCATATTTTCAGTAATATCTACATTACAATGGAAATTCTTGTATAGAATACTAGGCTTATAAAATTTTAATAAGTACCTTATCATATAAACTTAAAGTTCATACTTGCTTGAATCGACTAGTACATTCGATTTTCATTTATTGCTACCAAAACTAAATTCAAAATACATATCTAAAATACCTTATTCCTATGATATAAAGTTCATATTACATTACATCTCCCGCAAATAACAACAATTGCCTAAGACCGAGTAACCAAATCACAAAGCTATAAAGTACATCCTACATAACTCTTAGTACTTCGCCATAAGAGCTATTTCAGCTTGTAAGGTGATAAGAACATAGAAATCAATGTATGTAAGGCAAACTTCTGTTTGCAGTTAGATAAAGCCGTATGGCTATGGAATGGAGCGTAGTGCGAGAGCAATCTTTGTATGAATGGGATCGAAATAAGATTAAAGTTGAGAAAATGTCGATATCGATAAAAGTATATTATACGTCACGTACATGGAATAATTTATTGCTATTAATAATTAGCAAGGTTTAAACTGAGTAGTCCATCTACGCGCCAAAATCTGTCAAAACAGAAAACCTTCGGAGATGCACGAACATGTTCAGAATATTACCTAATATTACAACTCAAGTCCCGACAAAAACAAAACCCACCTGCATATCTGAAACAAAACATATTTTATTACCTGCCTGCATTTAAACTAATTGTAACTCTTTTATGATCGTCTGCTTTTGTTTACTTTGTGTTTAAAATTTGTGATT